>JAWZYU010000029.1:31696678-32296678 GCA_038380435.1 Ryuthela nishihirai | reverse complement strand
TTATGATACGTTAGGGACAAAAGTAAAGAAAAAAAATATTGTACCTTCTTACGAGAACACAACTGAATTGGTTGATGACATGAATAGAAATTTTATTCAAGGCATTACACATCTGAACCCTGAAATTGATAATGAATATAGATTATGTTATTCATGTGATATAAATTGTATATCACAATCTCTTTTTATGGAAAATACGGATGATGCAGAAATTGGTAAAGAACTAGCAGCAATGAGTAAGAATAAAGCCTCTGCGTATGATGGTATTACAGTGTCCATGTCACAAATTATTGCTAAATATAATTTACAGGTTTTTACTTATTTAATTAATTTCTCACTACAACAAGAAAAATTTATTGATCAACTAAAATATGCTTTAATTTCCCCGATTTATAAATCGAGTGATAAACAATTGTTGACTAATTATAGACCGATCTCATTGTTGTCAGTGTTTTTTAAATTATTTGAAAAAATTGTTAAAAAAAAGACTTGTGAATTTTTTAAATCAACATAGATTTTTTTTCCAAGAACCAGTTTGGTTTTAGGGAGGGTAAAAACACTGAACAATGTATTCTGAAACTAACGGAAAGTATTTATAAAAGCATTGATGCGGATAAAAAAAAAGCATTGACACTGTTTCTGGATCTACAAAAAGCTTTCGATACAGTAGATCAGGTAATACTGTTAAAAAAACTCTTTGCCAGAGGTATAAGAGGACATATTTATAATTGGTTTAAAAGCTACCTTTTAGCAAGAAGTCAGGCGGTAAAAGTGAATAGGGAAATAAGTTCATTTAGAGAAATTAAAAAAGGTGTACCTCAAGGCTCTGTATTGGGTCCTATTTTGTTCCTTATTTACATTAATGACTTATGCGATTTACATTTAAGAGGATCATTAATATGTTATGCCGATGATATTGCAATAGTTTACACAGCAGATACTATTTTAGACATGGAAACAAATGTAGAACATGATCTTTAAAAAATACATAGGTATTTAGTTTTGAATAAATTAAATTTGAATATTAATAAAAGTAAATCTCTCTATTCTGAATTACTTAAAACAGATACTTTAATAGAAATCAAATATCATTTCTTTCTTATTCAAAATTGTATATGCCCTAAATTAGAAAGAGTTTTAAATGAGTTTATTCTCTATAATTTTAAAGAGTTTTCACAATCTAGTTTTTCTTTCTGGTGGTTGTTCACGAAGTTTGGGTTGGATGGGTCTGACTTAGAGAGTTGGGGGAAAATAGAATATTTGGCGGCAAGCAGTGCCAGCTTAAATAACTAATTACAATTATTTGGGCGTTGAAATGGATTCTTCTTTAAAATAAAGGACTCATGCAAATAAGATAACAAAGTGGTTAAGGTACATATTGTTTAAATTTTATCATATTCAAAAAATAGTAGATAGGAAATTTTTAACAGTACTATATTATGCCTGGGCTTACTCTAATATACACACGGTTTGTGTAGTTGGGGAGGTGATTATGGTATTAATTTATATAATTTATTTATGGTACATAAAAAAAATATTTAAGTTAGTGTTTAATGTTAATATTTCTACTTTAGACCCATCTACTTTATTTAATTTTCATCATATCGGAAATATTTATATATACAAAATTCTATTGTTTTTATATCAAATTAAGCAATGGGTAGAGCAGGCATGGCCAACATACGGCCCGCGTAATGAATTTATGTGGCCCGCGAACAATTTTTCAATATTAGCATTTAGCTTCTAGTAATTAATCGAATGAATTCTCGATACTTCTATATTGTTTAAAAAACTCTCCGTTATAAAGAAAATCTTATTATTATTATCAAAAATTATTATCAAGATTCAATGATTTACATTTGGAGGCTGTGTTAAGAATAGCTACTACAAGTATAGAACCAGATATTAAAAAAATAATAAGCGATGCAAACCGCCTCAACACGTCGCATTAGTTATTATGTTAATTTGTTGTATTGATTTACTTACAATTATTCATAAACAAATTTCATAATAAAATTTTGTTTACTTAAAGAAATAAGTGTTTTGTTTAACATTTTTCAATTTTAATATTTCGTCCGGTCCGTAAAAATATTTTATTTTTCCAATCCGGCCCGCGGGCAAAAACAGTTGGCCATGCCTGGGGTAGAGAGTAAACGCTTTGAATGCAATTTACGATTGAAAGGAATTACGTTTGAAATACCGTTGGCAAAGAAGAATATTCTCCAGAGGCACTTCGCTTATTTGGCACCAAAATTTTACAATTCTTTACCACTGGATATGAGAAATGAAAACAATTTGACTGTCTTCAAAAAGAATTTGCATACACATATACTAACAGTTATGAATTGTACTTTACGGTCAATCGTTTAAATCTTTTATTTATAATTAATGAATATCCTTTCTTTTATTATTGATGTATGAAGTTATATTAAGAACTGAATATTATTCCCATTACTGGTTGCCTAGAGTTTTAACATAATATTGGTAGTTAAAACGGAACCTGGACGGGCAGATTAGCCCCTTGGTTTCGGCATGTAATAACTGAAATTATGTGTGTAGTTTTTATTTTTCTTGCTTTATTTTTTGTTGGTTTTGTGTATTTGTGTTTCCACCATTGTTATTATCACATATATCAAAATTTGTGATATATATATATATGTATGGATTATGAGTGGAAATAAATGCTACTACTACTACTAGTTTTTATGCAAAAAAAATGTGACTGCAGATAATTCAGTGAAATTATTCAAATCTATCTAAATCTCGATTTTTTTGCATAAAAACTAGTAGTAATAACAGAAAAGTACATTCAAAATTTTTATGAATGTACTTTTCTGTTCAATTTTTTAAACCAAATATTTTTAGTTTCATACGTAAAGATTTTTCGAATTCATTGTGCTCATTTAAAATCTATATATTTTTTCTTAATCAATATATTTTCTTCATTCCTTAAAATAT
Organism: Ryuthela nishihirai; assembly: GCA_038380435.1. Taxonomy (NCBI): domain Eukaryota; kingdom Metazoa; phylum Arthropoda; class Arachnida; order Araneae; family Heptathelidae; genus Ryuthela; species Ryuthela nishihirai. The sequence goes on along the minus strand of JAWZYU010000029.1, from coordinate 32,293,720 downwards.
AATCAATATTTCTAAGTCATTACTCATTAGAAATGTATGTTTTCGGTTTTAAGAGGAGAATATTTTTCCGCGGTTTTTTCACAATCTAGTTTTTCTTTCTGGTGGTTGTTCACGAAGTTTGGGTTGGATGGGTCTGACTTAGAGAGTTGGGGGAAAATAGAATATTTGGCGGCAAGCAGTGCCAGCTTAAATAACTGATTCAAAAAATCAGATTAAACAGGTTAAAGCTAAAACAATAACTGCTCTGCCAAATTTTTAAGACTCTTTTAAGTGTAAAGAGTTGAGTTGTTTTATTTCTGTTTGGCACTTTTTTTTAACACAATGGGTTAAATGGCCAGGTCACAAAGACCCTGAGGGCTCAGAGAAGGCTGGGGGAGGGGGACAGACTGAAAGATAGAATATTTGGCGGCAGCAGTGCCAGCTTAAATAACTGATTCAAAAAATCAGATTAAACAGGTTAAAGCTAAAACAATAACTTGTGGTCCTTGGACCCCGAGGTCACAAGGACCACAAGGACCCGACTGTTATGCCAAACTTCTAAGACTTTTCTAAAGTGCAAGAGTTGGGGTGTTTTAGTTCTGTTTGGCACTTTTTTTTAACACAATGGGCTAAATGGCTAGGTCACAAGGACCCGAGGGCTCAGAAAAGGTTGGGGGAGGGGGACCGACTGGAACAGCTGTTGGGAGACAGAAATAGCCTCCCACCAAGGCCATCCAGCGTGTTCTTTAACATGCACAAAGCACGACTCTCTCGCACACGGACTACGGCTTTGCACATAAACCGACGGACGGCGGCGTTTCCAAACAAATTGGGATCCCATGCTGTGATTGACGGCAAGCGGTTTAGTTTTGTGGAGAAAAATCTCAAAGCTGGCCCAGGCTGAACGCGAACATAGGAACAGCTGATTACTAGCCTGGCTGGTAAAAATACTCTTACACATGGGGCCGGGGAGGCTCAGTTGGTAGACTGAGCCTCCCCGGCCCCATGTGTAAGAGTATTTTTAGCAGTTCGCGTAATTATTATGTTAGTTTTCGTCAATTTAGAGGAAATAACTTGCTAAATGTTTTGCCCGATTTCCAATGAACTATAACATTTTCCCCACGTAAAACGGTGGGGAAAATTTCTTGAAAATTGATTAAATTTCTTGAAAATTGCATCAAATATGAATAAGTTTAATTTTTTTTTTTACCTCTTTTACCTTTACTCGTTTCGGAAAGAGGCGGGGGAGAGGGGTTGCACCCCCTCTGCCTCCCCACATATATCCGGCCATACATGCAGTTATATACGTTATCAGTAGTGAGAAATATTTACCTGTATGGAATGTTTCCACGTGTGTTACGTATTCTCTCATTCGACCATAAATCCTAAAAATCTTTCCTTTTGCATGCCTGTAATATTCTACTGTCGCTAATGAAAGAATCAAAACAATAAATATATCTTATATGATGAAGATATAATACATTTTCGCTACTGCTTAAGTCAGGGTTTGTTGGTTGGTTGTTTTATCTCTGAGCGACACTTTTTTGCACACAATGGGCTAAATGGCCAGGTCACAAGGACCCCGAAGGCTCAGAGAAGTTTGGGGGAAGGGACCCACTGGAACAGCTGTTGGGAGACAGATGGTAGCCTCCCGTCAAGGCCATCCAGCGTGTTCTTTAATGTTGGGTTGTTTTACCTCTGAGCGGCACTTTTTTGCACACCATGGGCTAAATGGCCAGGTCACATGGACCCCGAAGGCTCAGAGAAGGTTGGGGAAGTGGACCCACTGGAACAGCTGTTGGGAGACAGATGGTAGGCTCCCGTCAAGGCCGTCCAGCGTGTTCTTTAACGTGCACAGGGTATGGCTCTCCCGCACACGGTTCCACGGATTAACGTCCCATCCGACGGATGGAGGCCTTTCCAAGCCCATCTATGTCCCCTACTGAACGTGGGCAGGGCGGGGAGTTTTGCGGAGATAAATCTCAACACTGAGCCAGCTGGGACTCGAACCTAGAGATTACGAGCCTGGCGCGCTACCCACTGAGCCACCCCCACCCCGCTTAAGTCAGGGAGACCAGATTTTATACCTGAAGAAAGAAAAAAACGGGGATATTTAAAAAAAAGAGAGAGATTATGCTCGAAGGGCAAAAGAAAAAATGCCGGTCCAAATCACGAGTAACGTAATCACTAAGCCACCGAAAAACAAAATATATGTTAGTTAATAAAAAAATAAAATTCCATATGAAATTTTACTTAAAACTTTTTTTTGAAAACTAAACCGTTCTATAGAGTCTTACGAAAATATTCGAGATTTTCAGTCTAGGTGAACGCCATCCAAAGTCGAATTTCTGTGTCTTCGTAAATATGTGTTTAACGAAAAAATGACGCTGCAAATAAATTAAAAATCATATTCAAATGTACATACATATCGATTTCCAAAAATATTTGCTAATTATTTAAAGAGTTATATAAAAAGCGGCACTTTTTTTGCACACCATGGGCTAAATGGCCAGGTCACATGGACCCCGAAGGCTCAGAGAAGGTTGGGGGAGGGGACCCACTGGAACAACTGTTGGGAGACAGATGGTAGCCTCCCGTCAAGGCCATCCAGCGTGTTCTTTAACGTGCACAGGGTATGGCTCTCCCACACACGGGACCACGGCTTAACGTCCTATCCGACGGACGGCGGCCTTTCCAAGCCCATCGGTGTCCCCTACTGACCGTGGGCAGGGCGGGGAATTTTGCGGAGATAAATCTCAACGCTGACCCAGCTGGGACTCGAACCTGGGAACTATAGATTACGAGCCTGGCGCGCTACCGACTGAGAATACATAGGTTGGAATATTAAAGAACGTTAATGTGTCTTAAAGAAAATTTTCTCAGAAATTAATAAAAACCTTGTTACAAACCATTTCAAAAAAATTATGGATATTTTTATAAATTTCAATACCGATTATTTCAATATTAGACAATTAGGGTGTTTTTTTTTTATAAAGCAAGACAATTTCTGCTAGATATTTCACCTTTCTAAAATATTTTGAAAAATCAATGAATATTACTGAAAATCAAGATTAAAATACATCTGATTATTATTTTCAAATTATCTTCTGTCACGTTTTTCTATTAAATGCAGAATTCGAAAGCTAGAAAGTTTTGAAAGTAGATCCCAATTGGCATAACATCGAATTTTTCAAATATTCTGAAAGGACAATGTATTTCCAAATAATTGCAAATTTAATGAAAAACAGGGATAAATAGCATCACGTTAAATTGAGGGTTTATGAAAAAATGTTTTAATTCGGTGACATTTTCAGGTCACACCACATTAAGCCTATAAAAACACATGCAAATAAGTAAAATTTTAAGGAAAAATTATATTTTCTTCTTACTTAATGCGCTCTTTAATTGGAATAATTTAATACGCTATTTACACAATTGGAACGTACAAATAACAACCAATAACGGCCTTTTCAAGTCCATCGGTGTCCCCTACTGACCGTGTGCAGGGCGGGGAGTTTTGCGGAGATAAATCTCAACGCTGATCCAACTAGGACTCGAACCTGGGAACTACAGATTACGGTACTGGCGCGCTACCGACTGAGCCACCTCCGCCCCGAATACTTTCAGGAAGACAAATAGTTTTCATTTTAAAGTTAATCTTAAAACTATTTCATTGATTTTTTTTCTAGTTTATTTCTAATTTTTACAATAAATTAACAACCGTAATATGCAGCCATGGAATTTAATAATTTTTTTTGCTCCGTTATCCTCAATAGCATTTTCAGGGGGAGTGATCATGCATCCCCCTACTATGCACGTTAAAGAACACATTGGATGGCCTTGACGGGAGGCTACCATCTGTCTCCCAACAGCTGTTCCAGTGGGTCCCCTCCCCCAACCTTCTCTGAGCCTTCGGGGTCCATGTGACCTGGCCATTTAGCCCATGGTGTGCAAAAAAGTGCCGCTCAGAGGTAAAACAACCCAACGTTAAAGGACACGCTGGATAGCCTTGACGGGAGGCTACCATCTGTCTCCCAACAGCTGTTCCAGTGGGTCCCCTCCCCCAACCTTCTCTGAGCCTTCGGGGTCCATGTGACCTGATCATTTAGCCCATGGTGTGCAAAAAAGTGCCTCTCAGAGGTAAAACAATCCAACGTTAAAGAACACGCTGGATGGCCTTGACGGGAGGCTACCATCTGTCTCCAAACAGCTGTTCCAGTGGATCCCCTCCCCCAACCTTCTCTGAGCCTTCGGGGTCCATGTGACCTGGCCATTTAGCCCATGGTGTGCAAATAGGTGCCGCTCAGAGGTAAAACAACCCAACGTTAAAGGACACGCTGGATGGCCTTGACGGTAGGCTACCATCTGTCTCCCAACAGCTGTTCCAGTGGGTCCCCTCCCCCAACCTTCTCTGAGCCTTCGGGGTTCGTGTGACCTGGCCATTTAGCCCATGGTGTGCAAAAAAAAAGTGCCGCTCAGAGAAAAAACAACCCAAACCCAACCTTCCCCCCTCGTAGATCCGGCTTTATGTATACACATATGTACACACACCGGCCACTGAATTAGAAACCTTTATGCAGATGTACGTAAACGTCAGTTGCGCAGCGTATATGCAAAATATGTGGTCACGTGCATAATCATGTGCTCTAGGCAACTGTTTAAGACTGCTGTTCGTCAGTAATCGTCAGTAGTGTTTATCACAATGGGAAAAAGCACTAGAACCTTCCACCTGGCAACCTTCGTGTCACGTGACACGAAGGTTGCCAGATCACTAATTTCTAAAAATATGGTAGCCAGATATTTTTTTCTGAATTCTGCAATCAACCGTAATGTTCGGATACTTTTTTGAGCGACTGTAGGTGGTCATATTATTTTGATACTAGATCGTATGGGCTCATTCACGGAAATATTGAGCGTGTGCAGTTACCGTTCACAGCAAGCTGGAGCGTGTGCAGTAACTGCACACGCTCCAGTTTGCTGTGAACGGTAACTGGAGCGTGTACAGTTGCTGTACACGCTCCAGATATTTTTTCTGAATTCTGTAATCACGTGACACGAAGGTTGCCAGATCACTAATTTCTAAAAATATCGTTGCCAGATATTTTTTCTGAATTCTGTAATCAACCATAGTGTTCGGATACTTTTTTGAGCGACTGTAGGTGGTCATATTATTTTGATACTAGATCGTGTGGTAGACTCAGAAATATTGAGCGTGTGCAGTTACCGTTCACAGCAAACTGGAGCATGTGCAGTAACTGCACACGCTCCAGTTTGACTGGTAAGTAAAACCAGTAACTGGAGCGTGTACAGTGTTTGACTGTGTTGACTGTGTTGTACAGTGTTTGACTGGTAAGTTTGACCAGTAACTGGAGCGTGTACAGTTGCTGCACACGCTCCAGATATTTTTCCTGAATTCTGTAATCACGTGACACGAAGGTTGTCAGATCACTAATTTCTAAAAAAAAATCGTTGCCAGATATATTTTCTGAATTCTGTGATCAACCATAGTGTTCGGATATTTTTTTGAGCGACTCTCCAAAGAAAAATTAAAGATCTCAATCAAAATTATATAAATCTCGATTTAAAAAAATATTTGTTCAGCATTCAGGATTATGAATGCTGGAATATTTCATAGGCCACAAAACTATTCTAGCGTTCATAACTCTTTAAATATTCAACAAATATTTGTTTAAAATCGAGATTTCGACAGATTTGACTGAGATCTTTAATTTACCTTTAAAAATATTTTTTTTAAAAATCACTTTTTTTCTTTAAACATATTTAAAAAAAAAATCACATTGAAGTAGTAATTGAGCTCTCAATGGGGCTTTATATTGGAACTGTTTCCATTTTTCTGTCCAGTACTTGTATGTAAGTACCAATACTTTTAGTAGTATAGTGTATATATAAATATATAAATCTCTAGTTTCGAAAACTTTCCTTTTGTTCCCCATCCTCTTCACTCAGCCTCTATCATCCTCATCAGAAAAAGAAGTAATAGTTCTTCACCTATCACGTGATGCTCTCCGTTGATGCTTTTCGACACCGTATGCTTGGGGCAATTCTTTGATGTGTTAGATGCATCTCTGCTCAAACATTCAGAATAGAAATGTGTGCTTACACACTTGTTGAGGGAAATAATCGAGCCTTTAGTGTGTACTTAGCAAATAGATTCATATGCGATACCCTGGGATCGTGCTTTGAACACAAACAGCAGGGCTTGTCTCTCCTGTATACCACGTTCACTTCTCTTACTCGTTCACTCCACACACTGCACAAGCTCTGTGTTTGGTTTAGTGATAACTGGGTTACGTAAACTGAGCAAGAACGACTGAAAGCTGTGGTAAAAGAGTTTGTGCAAACGTGGCAAGTGTTTAGTAATAAATTGTGTGGATATAGACGATTGCGGCTTTCAGGTCAATATTTGCTTCAGTATTAAGTCTTTATCACTATTTGATGTGTTATGAACGCAGCATCAGCAGTTGTTTACTTGTACCATGCCGTTTCGACAGTTAGCGCTGGGAATCAGTTGTTGTTTGTTGTGCGAGAGTTCTCTCCATCCTCTCTCTCTGCTCGTCGGTTTCCACAGGAACAGACGGATGATGTGATGCGGAAGATGTAGCGAAGGAAAAGCGATTTACGGAATGAGGCTTTAATAGCGAAACAGCGTTTGCTAGGCTTTCGAATTATTGCGATCAGCGCATTGCTGGGAAGTTTTCTCTGCGATGAGAGAATGGCGTTGTTATTTTCTTTTTTTAGGTGAATGTACAGTCGCTCAAAAAAGTATCCGAACACTATGGTTGATTACAGAATTCAGAAAAAATATCTGACAACGTTTTTTTTTTTAGAATTTAGTGATCTGGCAACCTTCGTGTCACGTGATACGAAGGTTGCCAGATCACTAATTTCTAAAAAAAAATCGTTGCCAGATATTTTTTTTGAATTCTGTAATCGACCTAGTGTTCGGATTTTTTTAATATATATAATGCGTATGAATATATAATGCAATGAATATGGAGCGTGTGCAGTTACCGTTCACAGCAAACTGGGGTGGTTGCGGTTAATGTTCACAGCACATTGAATCGTGTGAGCTCACAAAAACCTGGATCGTGTGGGCCCAGTCACAGAAATATTGAGCGTGTGCAGTAACCGTTCACAGCAAACTGAAGCGGTTGCGGTTAAAGTTCACAGCACATTGGATCGTGTGAGCTCACAAAGACCTGGATTGTGTGTGCTCACTCACGGAAATATTGAGCGTGTGCAGTTACCGTTCACAGCAAAAATTGGAGCGGTTGCGGTTAATGTTCACAGCACATTGAATCGTGTGAGCTCACAAAAACCTGGATCGTGTGGGCCCACTCACAGAAACATTGAGCGTGTGCAGTTACCGTTCACAGCAAACTGGAGCGTGTGCAGTAACTGCACACGCTCCAGTTTGCTGTGAACGGTAACTGGAGCGTGTACAGTTGCTGTACACGCTCCAGATATTTTTTCTGAATTTTCTAATTGACCATAGTGTTCGGATACTTTTTTGAGCGACTGTATTTTGTAATTTCTGATTCTGACGAGGGATTTCTTCGATGAATTTTCGATGCGGAAAAGAGTTTTTTGCATTCTTTCTAATGGAGAAAAGGTGTCAAGAAATCTATAAAATGATGTCATTTAGATTTTTTTTTATCTGGTGGTAGTGTTAGCATCGAGAGAAAAAAATTGCTGCTCGTGGATACTTTATTTTGCTTTTCCCGCTCAAGGCATTTGTGGCAATTGACTCAAAGTGACTTTATACTTTCAGTCAAGGTATGATGTACAAGCCAAGGTGTCAGTTGATTCGAAGTGATTTTAAAACAAAATGATTCTCTACTTGCAGCTAAAGAATTGGTGGCAATGGATTCCAAAAGGATTTTAAATCGAAGTGATTCTCTACTTTCAGGAAAAAGTATTGGTGTCAATTGACTCGAAGTGATTTTAAAACAAAGCGATTTTCTACTCTCAACTAAACTATTGGTGTTAATTGATTCGGAGTGATTTTAAACCGAAGTGATTTTTTTACTTTCAGCAAAAGTATTGGTGGCAATTGCCTTTAAGTGATTTTCTTCTTTCAGCTAAAGCATTGTTGTTAATTGCTTTTAAGTGATTTTTTACTTTCAGCTAAAGTAATTGCATTTAAGTGATTTTCTTTCAGCTAAAGTGTTGGTGTCAATTGCCTCTAAGTGATTTTCTACTTTTAGCCAAAACATTGGTGTCAATTGTCTTTAAGTAATTTTCTTTTTTCAGCTAAAGCAATGCTGTCAATTGCCTTCAAGTGATTTTCATCTTTCAGCTAAAGCATTGCTGTTAAGTGATTTTTTACTTTTAGCTAAAGTATTGGTGACCTTTAAGTGATTTTCTTCTTTCAGCTAAAGCATTGGAGTCAAATGCCTTTAAGTGATTTTCTTCTTTCAGTTAAAGTATTGGTGTCAGTTACCTTTAAGTGATTTTCTTCTTTCAGTTAAAGTATTGGTGTCAGTTACCTTTAAGTGATTTTCTTCTTTCAGTTAAAGTATTGGTGTCAGTTACCTTTAAGTGATTTTCTTCTTTCAGTTAAATTATTGGTGTCAGTTACCTTTAAGTGATTTTCTTCTTTCAGTTAAAGTATTGGTGTCAGTTACCTTTAAGTGATTTTCTTCTTTCAGCTAAAGTATTGGTGTCAGTTACCTTTAAGTGATTTTCTTCTTTCAGTTAAAGTATTGGTGTCAGTTACCTTTAAGTGATTTTCTTCTTTCAGTTAAAGTATTGGTGTCAGTTACCTTTAAGTGATTTTCTTCTTTCAGTTAAAGTATTGGTGTCAGTTACCTTTAAGTGATTTTCTTCTTTCAGTTAAAGTATTGGTGTCAGTTACCTTTAAGTGATTTTCTTCTTTCAGTTAAAGTATTGGTGTCAGTTACCTTTAAGTGATTTTCTTCTTTCAGTTAAAGTATTGGTGTCAGTTACCTTTAAGTGATTTTCTTCTTTCAGTTAAAGTATTGGTGTCAGTTACCTTTAAGTGATTTTCTTCTTTCAGTTAAAGTATTGGTGTCAGTTACCTTTAAGTGATTTTCTTCTTTCAGTTAAAGTATTGGTGTCAGTTACCTTTAAGTGATTTTCTTCTTTCAGTTAAATTATTGGTGTCAGTTACCTTTAAGTGATTTTCTTCTTTCAGTTAAAGTATTGGTGTCAGTTACCTTTAAGTGATTTTCTTCTTTCAGCTAAAGTATTGGTGTCAGTTACCTTTAAGTGATTTTCTTCTTTCAGTTAAAGTATTGGTGTCAGTTACCTTTAAGTGATTTTCTTCTTTCAGTTAAAGTATTGGTGTCAGTTACCTTTAAGTGATTTTCTTCTTTCAGTTAAAGTATTGGTGTCAGTTACCTTTAAGTGATTTTCTTCTTTCAGTTAAAGTATTGGTGTCAGTTACCTTTAAGTGATTTTCTTCTTTCAGTTAAATTATTGGTGTCAGTTACCTTTAAGTGATTTTCTTCTTTCAGTTAAAGTATTGGTGTCAGTTACCTTTAAGTGATTTTCTTCTTTCAGCTAAAGTATTGGTGTCAGTTACCTTTAAGTGATTTTCTTCTTTCAGTTAAAGTATTGGTGTCAGTTACCTTTAAGTGATTTTCTTCTTTCAGTTAAAGTATTGGTGTCAGTTACCTTTAAGTGATTTTCTTCTTTCAGTTAAAGTATTGGTGTCAGTTACCTTTAAGTGATTTTCTTCTTTCAGTTAAAGTATTGGTGTCAGTTACCTTTAAGTGATTTTCTTCTTTCAGTTAAAGTATTGGTGTCAGTTACCTTTAAGTGATTTTCTTCTTTCAGTTAAAGTATTGGTGTCAGTTACCTTTAAGTGATTTTCTTCTTTCAGTTAAAGTATTGGTGTCAGTTACCTTTAAGTGATTTTCTTCTTTCAGTTAAAGTATTGGTGTCAGTTACCTTTAAGTGATTTTCTTCTTTCAGCTAAAGTATTGGTGTCAGTTACCTTTAAGTGATTTTCTTCTTTCAGTTAAAGTATTGGTGTCAGTTACCTTTAAGTGATTTTCTTCTTTCAGTTAAAGTATTGGTGTCAGTTACCTTTAAGTGATTTTCTTCTTTCAGTTAAAGTATTGGTGTCAGTTACCTTTAAGTGATTTTCTTCTTTCAGTTAAAGTATTGGTGTCAGTTACCTTTAAGTGATTTTCTTCTTTCAGCTAAAGTATTGGTGTCAGTTACCTTTAAGTGATTTTCTTCTTTCAGTTAAAGTATTGGTGTCAGTTACCTTTAAGTGATTTTCTTCTTTCAGTTAAAGTATTGGTGTCAGTTACCTTTAAGTGATTTTCTTCTTTCAGTTAAAGTATTGGTGTCAGTTACCTTTAAGTGATTTTCTTCTTTCAGCTAAATTATTGGTGTCAGTTACCTTTAAGTGATTTTCTTCTTTCAGTTAAAGTATTGGTGTCAGTTACCTTTAAGTGATTTTCTTCTTTCAGCTAAAGCATTGGAGTCAAATGCCTTTAAGTGATTTTCTTCTTTCAGTTAAAGTATTGGTGTCAGTTACCTTTAAGTGATTTTCTTCTTTCAGTTAAAGTATTGGTGTCAGTTACCTTTAAGTGATTTTCTTCTTTCAGCTAAAGCATTGGAGTCAAATGCCTTTAAGTGATTTTCTTCTTTCAGTTAAAGTATTGGTGTCAGTTACCTTTAAGTGATTTTCTTCTTTCAGCTAAATTATTGGTGTCAGTTACCTTTAAGTGATTTTCTTCTTTCAGTTAAAGTATTGGTGTCAGTTACCTTTAAGTGATTTTCTTCTTTCAGCTAAAGCATTGGAGTCAAATGCCTTTAAGTGATTTTCTTCTTTCAGTTAAAGTATTGGTGTCAGTTACCTTTAAGTGATTTTCTTCTTTCAGTTAAAGTATTGGTGTCAGTTACCTTTAAGTGATTTTCTTCTTTCAGTTAAAGTATTGGTGTCAGTTACCTTTAAGTGATTTTCTTCTTTCAGTTAAATTATTGGTGTCAGTTACCTTTAAGTGATTTTCTTCTTTCAGTTAAAGTATTGGTGTCAGTTACCTTTAAGTGATTTTCTTCTTTCAGCTAAAGTATTGGTGTCAGTTACCTTTAAGTGATTTTCTTCTTTCAGTTAAAGTATTGGTGTCAGTTACCTTTAAGTGATTTTCTTCTTTCAGTTAAAGTATTGGTGTCAGTTACCTTTAAGTGATTTTCTTCTTTCAGTTAAAGTATTGGTGTCAGTTACCTTTAAGTGATTTTCTTCTTTCAGTTAAAGTATTGGTGTCAGTTACCTTTAAGTGATTTTCTTCTTTCAGTTAAAGTATTGGTGTCAGTTACCTTTAAGTGATTTTCTTCTTTCAGTTAAAGTATTGGTGTCAGTTACCTTTAAGTGATTTTCTTCTTTCAGTTAAAGTATTGGTGTCAGTTACCTTTAAGTGATTTTCTTCTTTCAGTTAAAGTATTGGTGTCAGTTACCTTTAAGTGATTTTCTTCTTTCAGTTAAAGTATTGGTGTCAGTTACCTTTAAGTGATTTTCTTCTTTCAGTTAAATTATTGGTGTCAGTTACCTTTAAGTGATTTTCTTCTTTCAGTTAAAGTATTGGTGTCAGTTACCTTTAAGTGATTTTCTTCTTTCAGCTAAAGTATTGGTGTCAGTTACCTTTAAGTGATTTTCTTCTTTCAGTTAAAGTATTGGTGTCAGTTACCTTTAAGTGATTTTCTTCTTTCAGTTAAAGTATTGGTGTCAGTTACCTTTAAGTGATTTTCTTCTTTCAGTTAAAGTATTGGTGTCAGTTACCTTTAAGTGATTTTCTTCTTTCAGTTAAAGTATTGGTGTCAGTTACCTTTAAGTGATTTTCTTCTTTCAGTTAAAGTATTGGTGTCAGTTACCTTTAAGTGATTTTCTTCTTTCAGTTAAATTATTGGTGTCAGTTACCTTTAAGTGATTTTCTTCTTTCAGTTAAAGTATTGGTGTCAATTACCTTTAAGTGATTTTCTTCTTTCAGTTAAAGTATTGGTGTCAGTTACCTTTAGGTGATTTTCTTCTTTCAGTTAAAGTATTGGTGTCAGTTACCTTTAAGTGATTTTCTTCTTTCAGTTAAAGTATTGGTGTCAGTTACCTTTAAGTGATTTTCTTCTTTCAGTTAAATTATTGGTGTCAGTTACCTTTAAGTGATTTTCTTCTTTCAGTTAAAGTATTGGTGTCAATTACCTTTAAGTGATTTTCTTCTTTCAGTTAAAGTATTGGTGTCAGTTACCTTTAAGTGATTTTCTTCTTTCAGTTAAATTATTGGTGTCAGTTACCTTTAAGTGATTTTCTTCTTTCAGTTAAAGTATTGGTGTCAGTTACCTTTAAGTGATTTTCTTCTTTCAGTTAAAGTATTGGTGTCAGTTACCTTTAAGTGATTTTCTTCTTTCAGTTAAAGTATTGGTGTCAGTTACCTTTAAGTGATTTTCTTCTTTCAGTTAAAGTATTGGTGTCAGTTACCTTTAAGTGATTTTCTTCTTTCAGTTAAAGTATTGGTGTCAGTTACCTTTAAGTGATTTTCTTCTTTCAGTTAAAGTATTGGTGTCAATTACCTTTAAGTGATTTTCTTCTTTCAGTTAAAGTATTGGTGTCAGTTACCTTTAAGTGATTTTCTTCTTTCAGTTAAAGTATTGGTGTCAGTTACCTTTAAGTGATTTTCTTCTTTCAGTTAAAGTATTGGTGTCAGTTACCTTTAAGTGATTTTCTTCTTTCAGTTAAAGTATTGGTGTCAGTTACCTTTAAGTGATTTTCTTCTTTCAGTTAAAGTATTGGTGTCAGTTACCTTTAAGTGATTTTCTTCTTTCAGTTAAAGTATTGGTGTCAGTTACCTTTAAGTGATTTTCTTCTTTCAGCTAAAGCATTGGAGTCAAATGCCTTTAAGTGATTTTCTTCTTTCAGTTAAAGTATTGGTGTCAGTTACCTTTAAGTGATTTTCTTCTTTCAGTTAAAGTATTGGTGTCAGTTACCTTTAAGTGATTTTCTTCTTTCAGTTAAATTATTGGTGTCAGTTACCTTTAAGTGATTTTCTTCTTTCAGTTAAAGTATTGGTGTCAATTACCTTTAAGTGATTTTCTTCTTTCAGTTAAAGTATTGGTGTCAGTTACCTTTAGGTGATTTTCTTCTTTCAGTTAAAGTATTGGTGTCAGTTACCTTTAAGTGATTTTCTTCTTTCAGTTAAAGTATTGGTGTCAGTTACCTTTAAGTGATTTTCTTCTTTCAGTTAAAGTATTGGTGTCAGTTACCTTTAAGTGATTTTCTTCTTTCAGTTAAAGTATTGGTGTCAGTTACCTTTAAGTGATTTTCTTCTTTCAGTTAAAGTATTGGTGTCAGTTACCTTTAAGTGATTTTCTTCTTTCAGTTAAATTATTGGTGTCAGTTACCTTTAAGTGATTTTCTTCTTTCAGTTAAAGTATTGGTGTCAGTTACCTTTAAGTGATTTTCTTCTTTCAGTTAAAGTATTGGTGTCAGTTACCTTTAAGTGATTTTCTTCTTTCAGCTAAAGTATTGGTGTCAGTTACCTTTAAGTGATTTTCTTCTTTCAGTTAAAGTATTGGTGTCAGTTACCTTTAAGTGATTTTCTTCTTTTAGTTAAAGTATTGGTGTCAGTTACCTTTAAGTGATTTTCTTCTTTCAGTTAAAGTATTGGTGTCAGTTACCTTTAAGTGATTTTCTTCTTTCAGTTAAATTATTGGTGTCAGTTACCTTTAAGTGATTTTCTTCTTTCAGTTAAAGTATTGGTGTCAGTTACCTTTAAGTGATTTTCTTCTTTCAGTTAAATTATTGGTGTCAGTTACCTTTAAGTGATTTTCTTCTTTCAGTTAAAGTATTGGTGTCAGTTACCTTTAAGTGATTTTCTTCTTTCAGTTAAAGTATTGGTGTCAGTTACCTTTAAGTGATTTTCTTCTTTTAGTTAAAGTATTGGTGTCAGTTACCTTTAAGTGATTTTCTTCTTTCAGTTAAAGTATTGGTGTCAGTTACCTTTAAGTGATTTTCTTCTTTCAGTTAAATTATTGGTGTCAGTTACCTTTAAGTGATTTTCTTCTTTCAGCTAAAGTATTGGTGTCAGTTACCTTTAAGTGATTTTCTTCTTTCAGTTAAAGTATTGGTGTCAGTTACCTTTAAGTGATTTTCTTCTTTTAGTTAAAGTATTGGTGTCAGTTACCTTTAAGTGATTTTCTTCTTTCAGTTAAAGTATTGGTGTCAGTTACCTTTAAGTGATTTTCTTCTTTCAGTTAAATTATTGGTGTCAATTACCTTTAAGTGATTTTCTTCTTTCAGCTAAAGTATTGGTGTCAGTTACCTTTAAGTGATTTTCTTCTTTCAGTTAAAGTATTGGTGTCAGTTACCTTTAAGTGATTTTCTTCTTTCAGTTAAAGTATTGGTGTCAGTTACCTTTAAGTGATTTTCTTCTTTCAGTTAAATTATTGGTGTCAGTTACCTTTAAGTGATTTTCTTCTTTCAGCTAAAGTATTGGTGTCAGTTACCTTTAAGTGATTTTCTTCTTTCAGTTAAAGTATTGGTGTCAGTTACCTTTAAGTGATTTTCTTCTTTTAGTTAAAGTATTGGTGTCAGTTACCTTTAAGTGATTTTCTTCTTTCAGTTAAAGTATTGGTGTCAGTTACCTTTAAGTGATTTTCTTCTTTCAGTTAAATTATTGGTGTCAATTACCTTTAAGTGATTTTCTTCTTTCAGCTAAAGTATTGGTGTCAATTACCTTTAAGTGATTTTCTTCTTTCAGTTAAAGTATTGGTGTCAGTTACCTTTAAGTGATTTTCTTCTTTCAGTTAAAGTATTGGTGTCAGTTACCTTTAAGTGATTTTCTTCTTTCAGTTAAAGTATTGGTGTCAGTTACCTTTAGGTGATTTTCTTCTTTCAGTTAAAGTATTGGTGTCAGTTACCTTTAGGTGATTTTCTTCTTTCAGTTAAAGTATTGGTGTCAGTTACCTTTAAGTGATTTTCTTCTTTCAGTTAAAGTATTGGTGTCAGTTACCTTTAAGTGATTTTCTGCTTTCAGCTGAAATATCGGTGGAAATTGGAAGTAACTTTAAACCAAAGTACTTTTCTACTTTCAGTTTAAATATTGGTGTCAATTGCCTCGAAGTGAGTTAAACCAAAGTGATTTTCTACTTTATGTAATATATTTATATATTCGTGTCAGTTGACTCAAAATGATTGGATTTATGCTAATGGTCTTTTGCTTTCATCTAAAGCATTGGTATCAATTGATTCAAAGTGATTTAATTTAAACCGAATTGATCTTCCAAAGTAAATGAACCTAAAGTATCGATATCAATTGACTCGAAGTGATTTCATTTAAACCGAAGCCGCTTTTTACTTTCCTGATGAAGCAGTGATTTTCTACTTTTAACTTAAACCAATGGCATCAACTGATTCGATTCGGTTAAAGCACTGCTATCAATTGTATCGAGTGATTTAAAAGGAATTAAGAATCTGGTTGACAGTCAATTGCGTGATGAGCAATGTGGATTCAGAAGTGGTAGGGGATGTGTGGATCAGATATTTTCACTTAGGCAGATTCTTGAGAAATGTTTAGAGTTTCAGAAACCTTTGGTTGCTAGCTTTGTTGATTTCAAAAAGGCTTTCGACTCTGTTGATCGACATAATTTGTGGTTGATTGTGAGATCATATGGTATACCAGACAAGTTAGTTAACATCATGAAAGCTCTCTATAACAACACTGAGTCGTGTGTGAGAGTTGGTAAGGCTTGTAGCAATTGGTTTAGCATTACTTCTGGTGTTCGACAAGGGTGCATTTTGTCTCCTTTTCTCTTTAGGTTGGTTATTGATTATGTTATGCGAAATTCACTTCAAGGGAAAGATTTTGGCCTTAAATGGGCTGAAGATACGAAAATTTCTGATTTAGATTATGCTGATGATTTAGCCCTTTTGGCAAATGATGTTGATGAGATGAACTCTTTCATTCGAGCTGTTGATGAGACTGGTACTAGAGTATGTTTGTTAATAAACAGAGAGAAAACTAAAGTGATGAAAATTGGTCAGGCAGGCTGTGATTCAGTTAATCTGAATGGTTGCAGTCTTCAGCAGGTGTCACAGTTTAATTATCTTGGGAGCTATGTAACAGATAAGGGTGATTGTGCGGCATGAGATTAACAGACGAATAGGGATTGCTGCCGGGACTTTTAAGAATCTATGGTGAGTGTGGAGAAATAGGCATATACACCTAAAGACTAAAATTAGACTGTATAATAGTTTGGTTCTTTCTAGGGTTAGTTATGGTAGTGAAACATGGACACTTTGTAAACAGGATAACAGGAAACTAGATGCTTTTGATTCCAGATGCTTACGCTGTATCTTGGGCATTAGGTGGTCAACTTTGTAACTAATGATGAGGTTAGGCAAAGGAGTTTGCAACCTCCTTCAAGCAGCATATTGTGCAGAGAGAGCCTCCGTTGGTTTGGCCATGTTGCCCGTATGAATAATTATAGATTGGCGAATAGGGTTATGAACAGTGTGCCTAAAGGCCTCAGAAAGAAGGGGAGACCTAGGATGCGGTGGGCAGACAATGTCAAACAGGACCTTGTTAGAATTGGTGTGCAGTGGCCAGATGCAGCAGATATAGCGCAGGACAGATATGCTTGGAGAACTGAATTGCACTGTCTGGTTGGACTTCCGTAACCCATGGCTGCTTGAGGATGATAATGATGATTACATCCGCTAATACAGATGGGACTCGAACCTGGAAACAGCGGATACGGGCTTGGCACGCTACCGACTGAGTGAATCCAGGGTATGGTTGAGTGATGATCTGGCAACCTCGTGTCACGTGACACGAGATCACTAACTTTTAAAAAAATCGTTGCAAGATATTTTTTCTGAATTCTGTAATCAAACATGACGTTCGGATATTTTTTTGAGCTCCTGTACCCATGTTGGGCACACATTCGATGGTAAATTTCACTTGCTATTACTCTTTCTTACAGTAAGAAACGAATGATACTTCGCTGTTCAATTGCGGTACAGTCGCTCAAAAAAGTATCCGAACACTATGGTTGATTACAGAATTCAGGAAAAATATCTGGCAACGATTTTTTTAGAAGTTAGTAATCTGGCAACCTTCGTGTCACGTGACACGTGACACGAAGGGAGCTATGTAACAGATAGCTCCCTTCGTGTCACGTGACACGTGACAACCAAGCTATGTAACAGATAGCTCCCTTCGTGTCACGTGACACGTGACAACCTTCGTGTCACGTATCACGTGACACGAAGGTTGCCAGATCACTAACTTCTAAAAAAATCGTTGCCAGATATTTTTTCTGAATTCTGTAATCAAGCATAGTGTTCGGATTTTTTTAAATATATATAATACGTATGAATATATAATGCAATGAATATGGAGCGTGTGCAGTTACCGTTCACAGCAAACTGGAGCGGTTGCGGTTAATGTTCACAGCACATTGGATCGTGTTAGCTCACAAAGACGTAGATCGTGTGGGCTCACTCACGGAAATATTGAGCGTGTGCAGTTACCGTTGACAGCAAACTGGAGCGTGTGCAGTAACTGCACACGCTCCAGTTTGCTGTGAACGGTAACTGGGGCGTGTACAGTTGCTGTACACGCTCCAGATATTTTTCCTGAATTCTGTAATCACGTGACACGAAGGTTGCCAGATCACTAACTTCTAAAAAAATCGTTGCCAGATATTTTTTCTGAATTCTGTTGTAAAAAAATCGTTGCTGAATATTTTTTCTGAATTCAACCATAGTGTTCGGATACTTTTTTGAGCGACTGTACCATCTGACAGAGGGATCGCCATTTTAACAATTGACTGTCTGGTTAAGCATTACAAGCTTTATGTGTAAATTACAAGTAACTACGTGTTCAGATATGCAGTAATGTGGGTATACACTAATGATTATGTAATGAATACATATGTCTCTGAAAAATGAAAATTCATCTTATTTATTGATTTACCCTCGTATAGTGTACCACAGGTTTTTATCCTGATGATCTTGGAAAGGCCGCCATCCCTCGGATTGGACGAAAAGCCAATTAATTCTCCATGTGCAGGTTAGGTTGTTTTATCTCTGAGTGGCACTTTTTTGCACACCATGGGCTAAATGGCCAGGTCACATGGAACCCGAAGGCTCAGAGAAGGTTGGGGGAGGGGACCCACTGGAACAGCTGTTGGGAGACAGATGGTAGCCTCCCGTCAAGGCCATCCAGCGTGTTCTTTAACGTTGGGTTGTTTTATCCCTGAGCGGCACTTTTTTGCACACCATGGGCTAAATGACCAGGTCACAAGGACCCCGAAGGCTCAGAGAATGTTGGGAGAGTGGACCCACTGGAACAGCTGTTGGCAGACAGATGGTAGCCTCCCGTCAAGGCCATCCAGCGTGTTCTTTAACGTTGGGTTGTTTTACCTCTGAGCGGCACTTTTTTGCACACCATGGGCTAAATGGCCAGGTCACAAGGACCCCGAAGGCTCAGAGAAGGTTGGGAGAGGGGACCCGCTGGAACAGCTGTTGGCAGACAGATGGTAGCCTCCCGTCAAGGCCATCCAGCGTATTCTTTAACGTTGGGTTGTTTTACCTCTGAGCGGCACTTTTTTGCACACCATGGGCAAAATGGCCAGGTCACATGGACCCCGAAGGCTCAGAGAAGGTTGGAGGAGGGGGTCCACTGGAACAGCTGTTGGCAGACAGATGGTAGCCTCCCATCAAGGCCATCCAGTGTGCTCTTTAACGTGCACAGGGTATCGCTCTCCCGCACACGGGGCCACAGCTTAACGTCCCATCCGATGGACGGCGGCCTTTCCAAGCCCATCGGTGTCCCCTATTGACCGTGGGCAGGGCGGGAATTTTGCGGCCATATGCAGAAGAGCCACTTCCAGACGTTAAAGAAGACGCTAGATGGCTTTGACGGGAAACTACTATCTTCCTCTTAACAGCTATCCAATGCTCTTAACAATCTATCCCTTCCTCCGAACTTTTCTGAGCCATTGGAGTCTTTGTGACTTGGCCATTTAGCCCATTATGTTAAAAAAAAAAGTGCCACTCAGAGATAAAACAACAACACTTAGTTTTCTCCGCTGACTTACAGAATTGTTTCAGAATCAATTCAAGATCAAACTCTGACCTCACTGAAGTCGAACTGCTTTCAAGGTGGCCTTGAAAAATTCCCAAATCAGCCACAAATCTTTCCTTGATAGAATTTTATTTCTCTTGTACTTTCCAACTTCTTTTTGGAGGAACAGGTTCCTCTCGTTCTGTTGCCCACCAGCTCGAGACAATGGCATCCATTCCTTGCCCCTCCCTTATACAGACGACATCACCAGTCAAAGCAAACACCCTTGATGAGGTAATACTGACAGGTGAGGCGACCTTTGGTCTCCCATTTTCCAACCCTAGCTAAGTATTAATGCCCTGCCACGTCTGTCAAAGATGTCTGACACTCTTCTATTTTCGCGTTTCTTTTTTCTGTTCCTTCGTCAGCTTTTTTTACCGATCATCTCCTATTGACTTAACATCATCAGATTGAAAAGGTGACGACAGCCGAAGATATTAGCCCTGACTTTCAGATCTCGTTTATGTTAGGAGCCAACAAATTTTCTTTACAGGGAGTTACTCTCTTGCTGCATCACCAACTGCTGCTTTTTAGCTGGTCACAATTTGGAGATGGGATTTGTTTTAATTTAATTCTTTGTGGTCATCTATGAACTGAATTATTAGTTGGGTTGTTTTACCTCTGATCGGCACTTTTTTGGACACAATGGGCTAAATGGCCAGGTCACATGGACCCCGAAGGCTCAGAGAAGGTTGGGGGAGGGGACCCACTGGAACAGCTGTTGGGAGACAGATGGTAGCCTCCCGTCAAGGCCATCCAGCGTGTTCTTTAATGTTGGGTTGTTTTACCTCTGATCGGCACTTTTTTGCACACAATGGGCTAAATGGCCAGGTCACATGGACCCCGAAGGCTCAGAGAAGGTTGGGGGAGGGGACCCACTGGAACAGCTGTTGGGAGACAGATGGTAGCCTCCCGTCAAGGCCATCCAGCGTGTTCTTTAATGTTGGGTTGTTTTACCTCTGATCGGCACTTTTTTGCACACAATGGGCTAAATGGCCAGGTCACATGGACCCCGAAGGCTCAGAGAAGGTTGGGGGAGGGGACCCACTGGAACAGCTGTTGGGAGACAGATGGTAGCCTCCCGTCAAGGCCATCCAGCGTGTTCTTTAATGTTGGGTTGTTTTACCTCTGATCGACACTTTTTTGCACACAATGGGCTAAATGGCCAGGTCACATGGACCCCGAAGGCTCAGAGAAGGTTGGGGGAGGGGACCAACTGGAACAGCTGTTGGGAGACAGATGGTAGCCTCCCGTCAAGGCCATCCAGCGTGTTCTTTAATGTTGGGTTGTTTTACCTCTGATCGGCACTTTTTTGCACACAATGGGCTAAATGGCCAGGTCACATGGACCCCGAAGGCTCAGAGAAGGTTGGGGGAGGGGACCCACTGGAACAGCTGTTGGGAGACAGATGGTAGCCTCCCGTCAAGGCCATCCAGCGTGTTCTTTAACGTTGGATTGTTTTACCTCTGATCGGCACTTTTTTACACACAATGGGCTAAATGGCCAGGTCACATGGACCCCGAATTCTCAGAGAAGGTTGGGGGAGGGGACCCACTGGAACAGCTGTTGGGAGACAGATGGTAGCCTCCCGTCAAGGCCATCCAGCGTGTTCTTTAACGTTGGGTTGTTTTACCTCTGATCGGCACTTTTTTGCATACAATGGGCTAAATGGCCAGGTCACGTGGACCCCGAAAGCTCAGAGAAGGTTGGGGGAGGGGACCCACTGGAACAGCTGTTGGGAGACAGATGGTAGCCTTCCGTCAAAGCCATCCAGTGTGTTCTTTAATGTGCACAGGGTATGACTCTCCCGCACACGGGGCCACGACTTAACGTCCCATCCGATGGACGGCAGCCTTTCCAAGCCCATCGGTGTCCCCTACTGACTGTGGGCAGGGCGGGGAATTTTGCGGAGATAAATTTCAATGCTGACCCAGCTATCACAGTTGGGACTCAAACCTCGAAACATCAGATTACTACTGGCCTACCAATTAAACCAACTCTACATCCATCATTCAGAACTAAAACAACCCAATTCATCTCCTACTACTAATAATTTAGGGGTGGCGGTGGCGGTGGCCCAGTCGGTAGCGCGCCAGGCTCGCAATCTACAGTTCCCAGATTCCAGTCCCAGCTGGGTCAGCATTGAGATTTATCTCTGCAAAATTCCCGCCCTGCCCGCGGTCAGTAGGGGACACCGATGGGCTTGGAAAGGCAGCCGTTCCGTCAGATGGAACATTATGCCGTGGCCCCGTGTGCGAGAGAGCCATACCCTGTGCACGTTAAAGAACACGCTGGATGGCCTTGACGGGAGGCTATAATCTGTCTCCCAACAGCTGTTGCAATGGGTCCCCTCCCCCACCCTTCTTTGAGACTTCGGGGTCCATGTGACCTGGCTATTTAGCCCATGGTGTGCAAAAAAGTGCTGCTCAGAGGTAAAACTACCCAACCTAACTGTGAGAGTTTTTTCTCCGATAATCACCGCATCCTGCTCTCGATGAAAAAAGGGTTTCCGTTGAAGTAGGAAAGGCCGCCGTCTGTCTTATGATGCATTAAACCGTGGCACCATGTATAACAGAACCCATACCCTGTGCATTCTTAGGAACCTTGACGAGAACACGCTTGATGGCCTTGAGGAGAGTTTTCCATCCATCTCTTAGCAGTTGCCCAGGGGATTCCCTTTCCCAACGGGGAGGTGGTTGGCTCAGTCAGTAGCGCGCTAGACTCGCTATCTGCAGTTCCCAGGTTCGAGTCCCACCTGGGCCAGCGTTCAGATTCATTTTTGCAAAACTCCCCATTCTGCACTCCATCAGTAGAGGACAGATGAGCTTGAAAAAGGCCGCCGTCCGCCGGATGAGAAGTAAATACCCTGTGCCGACATACCCGGTTCCAATTCGATAACATGCTGGATGGCCTTGACGGGAGGCTACCCTTTCTCTCCTAACAACTGTCCAGTGGGTCTCCTTCCTCTAACCTTTTTCTGATCCCTGGGGACCCTTGTGACCTTGCCATTTAACCCATTGTGTGCAAAAAAGGTACCGCTCAGAGACAAAACAACGCAATAAGAATCAAACCGTTTTTTCCTCTGCCGAACTTAAGAGATATTGGGGTCCTTGTGACTTGGCCATTTAGCCCATTGTGCGTAATAAAAGTGCCCTTAAAGTTAAAAATAACCCAATCTCACTGATTTTAATCATGTGGGGATTAATAACATCATTAATTGGAAATAATAACATCAGTTAGTGTTAGTTCTATGGCATATAAACTGGCAGGCTCCTGTCAGACCTCTGTGGCAAGCAGCTGCTTGAGGAGCTATTTATTTATTTATTACTAACATCTTTAGTATGATTTAAATATAATCACTTACGTTGTTCCGAATTGCAGTTACAAAATTTGGAAATGGTTTCCTAAAGAAATAGTTAACTTAAAAAAAATTCGTGATGTTAAAAAAAAAATTATTTCACTGGTTGATTAAAAAGTGATGTTTTTATTTCGAAACTTTCATCATTTTGTCGGTTTTCTTTCTCATTTATTCTTTTTTTTTCTTTTTCCTTCTTTTTATGTACTACTGATGTAATCTAGATCATATCTGTAATAGGATTTTACCAGAGCTATTGTTATCCCTATTTTCAAAAAAGGTGATCGCAGTTCTTGTGATAACTATAGGGGTATCAGCCTACTCTCTGTTCCAGGAAAAGTTCTTTGCATGATTGTGCTTAACAGAATTAAAAATCTGGTTGACAGTCAATTGCGTGATGAGCAATGTAGATTCAGAAGTGGTAGGGGATGTGTGGATCAGATATTTTCACTTAGGCAGATTCTTGAGAAATGTTTAGAGTTTCAGAAACCTTTGGTTGCTAGCTTTGTTGATTTCAAAAAGGCTTTCGACTCTGTTGATCGTCATAATTTGTGGTTGATTGTGAAATCATATGGTATACCAGACAAGTAATATGAAAGCTCTCTATATTACCACTGAGTCGTGTGTGAGAGTTGGTAAGGCTTGTAGCAATTGGTTTAGCATTACTTCTGGTGTTCGACAAGGGTGCATTTTGTCTCCTTTTCTCTTTAGGTTGGTTATTGATTATGTTATGCGAAATTCACTTCAAGGGAAAGATTTTGGCCTTAAATGGGCTGGAGATAAGAAAATTTCTGATTTAGATTATGCTGATGATTTAGCCCTTTTGGCAAATGATGTTGATGAGATGAACTCTTTCATTCGAGCTGTTGATGAGACTGGTTACTACCAGTCTCATCAACAGCTCGAATCAACAGCTCGAATTTATAACCAAACCTACTCTACTGAGTAGGTTTGGTTATAAACAGAGAGAAAACTAAAGTGACACAAAGGTTGCCAGATCACTAATTTCTAAAAAAAAACGTTGTCAGATATTTTTTCTGAATTCTGTAATCAACCATAGCGTTCGGATACTTTTTTGAGCGACTGTACATTCCCCTCCGATAAGCTTCGGCTTAGTGGGATTTTTTATGCAAAATAATTATAGATAATAAAAAAATACCCCCTGAAGCAGCTGCTTGCCACAGAGGTCTGACAGGAGCCTGTCAGTTTATATGCCACAGTAGAAGGTCTGAGAGGATGGCAGGACCTCAGCAGAAAAACAACACGAACATCCATGCCTTATCCGGGGCTCGAACCCAGGTCCCGTAGATCAGTAGCCAAGCGCGCTAACCACTCGGCCACGGGACGGCAAAAATACCCCCTCAAGCAGCTGCTTGATCACAGAGGTCTGACAGTTTAATACGCCATAGTAGAAGGTCTGTGAGGATGGCGGGACCTCAGCGGAATACTTATTAAAAATAAATTTGAATTTGAAAAAAAAATTATCATCACTTAAAATCACGACCGCAGAATTTACTCTTAGTGACTTGCTCAAAATGTAGAAAAAAAAATAAGAAATAAAAAGACATTCGAATTTTATTCAGGTCTTTATTTTTTTTCAATTTCTTTATTTTTGGTAGATTTTATTTTGAAATTCGTGGGTAAAGCAAGCAGCCACCGATTGAGCAGTGGCAGTAATTGCGAACGTCTGCGATCGTTGTAAAAGAGATGAGCAGGATCAGGAAAGAGGAGGGAGATGGGGCACAGAGAGGATGACAAGAGACTGCGGGGCTGTGTGGGTGTGACGAACGAGATAATGGGTCTTGCCAGCGTGTGTGGTCCGTTCTTCGCCTGGTGGCAGCCCAAATGGCTGTCAGGACCAATCAGAAAGAAGGAGGGACCCTCAATGCGACAAACGGCTTAACACAGTCATCAGTGTACCGGTATGGATGGGGTAGACGAAGGGAGGGCGTAGGGAGGCTGAGATGAGATGATGAAGGCAGAGGAAGAGGAGGAGGGGGGAATCGCTGGTTGTCAGATACGGGCAGTGGTTACGGTGGTGGCTTAGGTTAGTGTGAGGAAAAGGGCAGAGGTTGTCTCTAATGGTTGGCAGCAAAGAAGAATGGATAGAGATGGGAAATGATGTAGACGGATGATGAAAGAGTAATAAAAGGATGCTGCAGGAAATGAAAGGTTTTGATGTTTCTGATTTGTTTTGTAATTGCAGGGAAGTAAGGAAGAGAAAACAGAGGATGTGGGAGGTGAGGATCGGACGATTGAGATAAGGAAGGTGATGATTAGAAGATGAAGAATCGTCAGGCGATGATCGGCAAGATGATGGGGCGGGTATAATTAAAAATTAATACCCTCCTCAAGCAGCTGCTCGCCACAGAGGTCTGACAGGAGCACGTCAGTTTATATGCCTGAGAAGAAGGTGTGAGAGGATGGCAGGACCTTAGCAGAGGGTGATGGTTAGAAAATGAAGATGGAGAAGGGGATGATGAAGATATGGTAGGTGATGACTGGAAAATGATGCGGCAAGTAATGATTGGACGATTGAGATAAGGCAGGTGATGATTGGAAGATGAAGAATCGTTAGACGATGATCGTCAAGATGATGGGGCGCATGATGGTTGGGAAATGAAGATAAAGCAGGGGATGATGAAGATATGGTAGGTGATGACTGGAAAATGATGCGGCAAGTAATGATTGGAAGATGACGTGGAAATAATGATTACAAGATGAAGAAATGACAGGTAGTGATCGTGAGATGGAGACATGGCAGATGAGATCGGAAAATGATGATATTGCCAGTGATGATTGAAACATGATGTGACAAATGATGACTGCAAGATATGACAGGTAGTGATTGGGGGTGAAGACTGGCAGGTGCTGACTGGCTGCAAGATGAAGAAATGGAAGTCGAAGATACGTTGGGTGAAGATATCACAGATGAGGACTTGAAGTTAGAGCAGATGATAACTGTAAAACATACCAAATGTGACGTTTGGGAGATGAACAATGGCAATATGATGATGGAAGATGAATATTTGACAGCAGTGACTGGAAAATGACTATATAGCAGGTAACGGTTGGAAGGTGAAGATATATATGGCAGGTTATGACTCGAAGATGAAGTTACAAAAAATGACGACTGCAAAAAAAACAGTTGATGAAGAAATGTGGACTTTGCTAAACCGTGAAGAAATATGGTACCGATCCATTGCCACTCAAAAGGGTTGGGTTGCTTTACCTCTGAGCGGCACTTTTTTGCACATCATGGGCTAAATGGCCAGGTCACATGGACCCCGAAGGCTCAGAGAAGGTTGGGGGAGGGGACCCACTGGAATAGCTGTTGGGAGACAGATGGTAGCCTCCCGTCAAGGCCATCCGTGTTCTTTAACGTGCACAGGGTATTGCTCTCCCGCACACTGAGCCACGGCTTAACGTCCCATCCGATGGACGGCGGCCTTTCGAAGCCCATCGGTGTCCCCTACTGACCGTGGGCAGGGCGGGGAATTTTGCGGAAATAAATCTGAACGCTGACCCAGCTGGGACTCGAACCTGGGAACTACAGATTACGAGCCTGGCGCGCTACCGACTGAGCCACCCCCGCCCCACTCAAAAGGGACTTTCTAGTTTCGGATTATTAAAAATTAATCTTATATCAAAATGAGAAAAGTTTGTAAGAAAAACATCATAAAACAAAAACAAATCATTCATCTTTTTACTTATGTTCAAACCCGTTTAATTTTGTCCGCATCTAAATACGCTAAAAGTAAAGGTCGTCTACTCCACAACAAATAAGAATCTGCGAACTTCAAATACGTGTATACTGAAGGATGTGACGTATGGTAAACTTCCTGTTAAATAAGGAAGAATGTATATCCCCCGCCCCAACAAAATATTTGAAAGAATTTCCGTGTTATGTCAACGGGATCGAAGACTATAACTTTTAAAATATGCATAAAATACGACTAAAGATAGTTTAAAGATCAAAACCAAACTTAATCACGATTTTCGACAATATTCGTTGAGCCCCGGGTAAGGCATGGATGTATGTGTCGTTTTTCTGCTGAGGTCTTGCCATCCTCTCAGACTTTCTACTATGGCATATAAACTGACAGGCTCCTGTCAGACCTCTGTGGCAAGCAGCTGCTTGAGGGGGTATTTATTTATTATTTTATCCGTCCCGTGGTCGAGTGGTTAGCGCGCTTGGCTACTGATCTACGGGACCTGGGTTCGAGCCCCGGGTAAGGCATGGATGTATGTGTCGTTTTTCTGCTGAGGTCCTGCCATCCTCTCAGACTTTCTACTATGGCATATAAACTGACAGGCTCCTGTCAGACCTCTGTGTCAAGCAGCTGCTTGAGGGGGTATTTATTTATTATTTTATCCGTCCCGTGGTCGAGTGGTTAGCGCGCTTGGCTAGTGATCTACGGGACCTGGGTTCGAGCCCCGGGTAAGGCATGGATGTATGTGTCGTTTTTCTGCTGAGGTCCTGCCATCCTCACAGACCTTCTGCTACGGCATATAAACTGACAGGCTCCTGTCAGACCTCTGTGGCAAGCAGCTGCTTGAGGGGGTATTTATTATTTATTTATTTATTTAGTTATGGAAGCTGGAATATTTAACAATAAATTATCTTTTATCAAAACATTCATAACTGTCTAATATTCAAATAACCATTTAGAAAATTTCTAAAAAATATGTATTTATTTTATTAAATAGTTTGAAACAATACTTATTATTTAACTTTTAATTAATTTCCGAAGTAAATTCTTACGATGCATTACTGTTGTTAAATATTAATAACTCCCATAACTCTTTAAGCACTAAACAAAAGTTTTTGAAAATCGGGATTTAAATAGATTTGATTTTTATCTTTAATTTATCTTCAGTCACAATTTTCCATTAAATGCATATTTTAGAAGTTGTAGAGTTTCGAAGTTAGATTCCATTTCACGTATCATAGGAATTCTCTAATACGTTTGTTTTGGTACGAGAGTATAGTTCGAATTTTACCTGGCTCTTCTGTTGGACTTAAACTGTTCGAGACTCGCATATGGAAAAAAAAAAAGAGTTCAACAGCACTGACCTAAAGATTTTGAGTTGTTTGGGTTGTTTTACCTCTGAGCGGCACTTTTTTGCACACCATGGGCTTAATGGCCAGGTCACATGGACCCCGAAGGCTCAGAGAAGGTTGGGGGAGGGGACCCACTGGAACAGCTGTTGGGAGACAGATGGTAGCCTCCTGTCAAGGTCATCCAGCGTGTTCTTTAACGTGCACAGGGTATGGCTCTCCCGCATACGGGGCCACGGCTTAACGTCTCATCCGACGGACGGCGGCCTTTCGAAGCCCATCGGTGTCCCCTACTGACCGTGGGCAGGGCGGGGAATTTTGCGGAGATAAATCTGAACGCTGACCCAGCTGGGACTCGAACCTGGGAACTACAGATTACGAGCCTGGCGCCCTACCGACTGAGCCATCCTCGCCCTCCCCCCCCCTAAAGATTTTGAATTATTCCTAAGATTGGACTCTTGAAATAACAGACGTGTGAAAATACAAGAACACAGTAATTTCTTAAACAATCTTTTTTATGAAAATATATGATTGAAGATAATTTAAAGATCTCTATCAAATCTATTGCAATCTCGATTTTCAACGATATTCGTTCAGTATTTATCTGAACAATTTAGGACGTTAGCTCGTTGTGCAAAAAAACATTAAAAAATGTCGAAAATTAACATAATTATTAAGCGAACTGCTAAAACTACTCTGATAAAAAAATAAATAAATAAATACCCACTCAAGCAGCTGCTTGCCACAGAGGTCTGACAGGAGCCTGTCAGTTTATATACCAGAGTAGAAGGTCTGTGAGACGTATTGGTAAAGTTACTCTAACGGTTATATCTTTCGTTGTAACTTGTTTTAATTAACTTTTCAGAGAAATTATTTAAGCTAGCAATGTTGCTGTTAAATATTTCCAATTATTAAAATATCGAGTTAAAAAAGATTTGATTGAAAGCTTTAAATTGTTTTCAATCACATTGTTTCATGAAAAGTTATTTAAAAACTTACTGTTTTTTTGTTGTATCGGAGTTATTACAGACTCCGATACAAAAAACTGTACAGTCGCTCAAAAAAGTATCCGAACACTATGGTTGGTTACAGCCTTCGTGTTGTAATCAACTTATTACAATTACTTATTACAACTTATAATCAATTAATTACTGATTACAGCCTTCGTGCTGTAATGGATATCACTTACGGTAGATAACGTAGGTGAAATGACCTATTTATTTTCGATAGCAGTTCAAAATATATATTTCAAGTCACGTAAGTTATCAAAGATGTGTATTACTATAGAGAGAGAGAGATTGGATAAAACAGTAGGACTCTTATGTAATAAATGCCTCGATACTTAGTTTTATTGAAAAATAAAGTTATCATTCTTAGTTGATGTCAGTATTAATTTTAGAGGAAAAATTGTCTTCAGACGAGTAGGATACGAGCCAATGTACAGTCGCTCAAAAAAATATCCGAACACTATGGTTGATTACAGAATTCAGAAAAAATATCTGGCAACTATTTTTTTTTAGAAATTAGTGATCTGGCAACCTTCGTGTCACGTGATTACAGAATTCAGGAAAAATATCTGGAGCGTGTACAGCAACTGTACACGCTCCAGTTACCGTGCATAACAAACTGGAGCGTGTGCAGTTACTGCACACGCTCCAGTTTGCTGTGAACGGTAACTGCACACGCTCAATATTTCCGTGAGTGAGCCCACACGATCTAGTATCAAAATAATATGACCACCTACAGTCGCTCAAAAAAGTATCCGAACACTATGGTTGATTATAGAATTCAGAAAAAATATCTGGCAACGATTTTTTTTAGAAACTAGTGATCTGGCAACCTTTGTGTCACGTGACATGAAGGTTGCCAGATCACTAATTTCTAAAAAAAAATCTTTGCCAGATATTTTTTCTGAATTCTGTAATCAACCATAGTGTTCGGATACTTTTTTGAGCGACTGTACCTTACAACTATGCAGCAGCTAAGCGAATATTTCTTTAACTATGTTGTTGAAAGCATTCTTCCAAAGAAGCTTTCATTATGAATTCTGGGAACTAAATTATCCTTGCACGGGATTTGAAAACAGAAAGAGGTTGCTGCATATAACGTTTTGGTATGTCTACACTTAGAACATTTGATTCTTGAGAATTCTTATTCATGATACTTTTTATTATTTCTATATATGGACAAACTTTTAATTTCCAACTCATGGACTTTCCACATCTTTGGCTTTTCTTTTTGTCTTGAAAATATTGATACTGAATACTGAGCTTTATTTCTGGACCATTGAGTTTTCTCACTTATTGTTTTTTTTTTAACATTGGCTTATTTCCTATTTTATAATCTTTTGAAAAACTCACCTCTCCCTCCCCGAAAGGTATCTCCAAAATAAACCAGTGGTTCTCACGTCATTTTCATTTTCACCAACTTTTCTGCCCGTCTGCTGTCAATTCCAACTAATCCTACTTTCAACATGCAGCGAGCTTCACTGCAATATAAGACAAAACCATGGAGGTAGGAAGATAGAGGAGGAGCCCTAAGCACTTGAAAATGATGCTACGGCAGCCATGTTGTTCTATTCACAACATTGATCAGTAGTTACTCACCTATACTATTTTTTGTCGACATTTGTAATTTGGCAGCCTGTTCAGCTTACGGCTGCACGAATCGTAGAGTAAAACTGAGTGTAAGTAGGCTTGATTGCAGCGGCAGACGGTTTGTTTTGAATGCAACAACATGGCTACCGCAATGCTGCGTAAGCATCATTTTCCTTCCACAGGGAAAGCGCGTTAGGGCGTCTCCTTATCTTCCTACCTCCATGGACAAAACAGTCCTTAGAGTTGTTTGCTTCGACTTTCGCCAAACCTAAAAATTTTAATTTCGTTTCACTCTTAAAATCTTTAGCCTTTTTCTACTCTTTCTGGTCTATTTGCTACGTCAGCTCGACAAAAATAATAAAATGAGCTGTGGGGTGGATTGTTTTACCTCTGAGCGGCACTTAATTGCACACCATGGGCTAAATGGCCAGGTCACAAGGACCCTGAAGGCTCAAAGAAGGTTGGGGGAGGGGACCCACTGGAACAGCTGTTGGGAGACAGATGATAGCCTCCCGTCAAGGCCATCCAGCGTGTTCTTTACGTTGGGTTGTTTTACCTCTGAGCGGCACTTTTTTGCACACCATGGGCTAAATGGCCAGGTCACAAGGACCCCGAAGGCTCAAAGAAGGTTGGGGGAGGGGACCCACTGGAACAGCTGTTGGGAGACAGATGGTAGTCTCCCGTCAAGGCTATCCAGGGTAGTGCTCTCCCACAGACAGGGCCACGGCTTAACGTCTCATCCGACGGACGACAGCCTTTTCAAGTCTATCGGTGTCCCCTACTGACTACGGGCAGGGCGGGGATAATTTTGCGGAGATAAATCTCAACGCTGACCCAGTTGGGACTCGAACCTGGGAACTACAGATTACGAGACTAGCGCGCTACCTACTGAGCCACCCCCGCCCCAATGAGCTGCGGACTGAGATTCTACAAAATGCCTATATACAGTACTATATGCTGCTGTTTATTGCTGAAAATAACTATATATGTTCTAATTTATTCTTGATTTTGTTATTCACTGCTCTCTATTCTTTAAAATGCCTAGAGTTGTGACCTTTTATTCCTAAAAGTAACTTTAGTTTTTAGTCTTTATTTTTGAAAATGTTTTTTTTTTATCTTCTGCTCTTTATTCTTGAAAACAGCTTTATATCTATTTCTATATTCTTGAAAATTCTTTATCTGCATCGCTTTATTCTTTAAAGTATCTTTACCTTTAGTCTTTTATTATTGGAAGTACCTTTATCTCAAGCTATTTGTTTCTCAAAGTATTTTTATGTTTAACTCTTTATTTCTAAGATTACCTATTTTCTATTTTCTGTTCTTTATTCTTTAAAGTAATTTACCTTTATCTCTTTATTCTTTAAAGTATCTTTACCTTTAGTCTTTTATTATTGGAAGTACCTTTATCTCAAGCTATTTGTTTCTAAAAGTATTTTTATGTTTAACTCTTTATTTCTAAGACTACCTATTTTCTATTTTCTGTTCTTTATTCTTTAAAGTAATTTACCTTTATCTCTTTATTCTTTAAAGTACCTCTATCCCAAGCTCTTTGTTTCCGAAAGAGAGAGAGAGAGGAATGATGGAGAGAGATGATAAGGGATGATATGATGGAGAGAGAACTGATAAAGGAATGATGCAATGGGGAGAGATGATAAATGAGAGAAGGATAATACGATGAAAAGAGAGAGAAGAAGGTGACAAATAAAACGAGTTAAAAATAGATTTGGATGTTCATAAAAATAAGGAAAACAAACTTTCGGTACAATAAATCAAATTGTGATAATGATAAAATAATAATATAACTGTGCTTGTAATCAGTGATTAAAATGAAGTAGTTAGGGTTAAGAAAGAAAAAATGTCCTTGTCTGTTACGTGATGCAATAGTCATTGTGACTGGTGGAGTAGTGCAAATGGCATTTGTGTAGCTCTTGAGGATGTTGGGAATCTCTAGACACGTGTTGGCCATGCCAGGGAACTCAGGAAAGACACAGGTAGTCCTGTGTAAACTAGTTATTTCGTGTTGGGCTTTTATCAGATTGAGTTCCCACTGCCTCTTTCTTCCTCTCCCTGCATCACGTTCTCCATCTCCCACGATCCCCCCTTTTGCTCCGCCGCGTGTTTCTTTCCCTCCCCTCCTCCTCCTCCACCTCCCACTACCGCCGCGTCCTCCTCTCGCGCTTCCCTCCTCTCCTATAATCCCGCGAAGTCCGAGATAGGAACGACAAATATTTGCTCTCCTGTCGTCATAGCGACGCTGGCGGCTTCAGACAGATGGGACGTCATAGAGGCAACGGTGGTCGCTATGGCAACCGTCCGCCTTCGCCGCATACCTGCAGCACCCCGTTCTCATCCGACGGACCAATGGGAGGCCCCCGTTGGTGCAGGGATGGGAGGGATGGAGGATGGAGGGGAGGAAAGAGAAGAGTTCGGATGGCGGCAGAGAAGTTGAGCAGCTGGCAGAGATTCGGTGGCGGACGTGGAGCGGCATCGAAGCGACAGAAGAAAAGAAGAGATGGTACGAAGAGAACTACGATGCAGGGATGAAGGGAGGAAAAAAAAGAAGAGTTGGGGAAGAGACTTGTATTAAAGGCTTGCAAAAGATGAAATGTCAGAATAAGCGAGAAACGTAAACAATCGCTTGGCTTCTTCGATATTGAGAGAAGACGAGGGAAAAAAAATACGAGCGAGAACACAGAAAGAGGAAAAAAACTAAATTTGGAGCAAGCTCTGAAGCAGAAATATAATTAAATGATATTAAAAAGAGAGTTTTAGTATCCATCTCTCTTTCCCCTTTGCCTTTGACGTTCGCATAAATAACACTTTTTCGCTGTTCACAGTTCCAGATGGAATTATCGAGATACATAACGGAAAGAAAACGGAGAAGGAATTTTCGGACAAGGCCGCCTTCGAGTTTTAATCAAACAACGATCGTGCAAGTCTGGAGATTACTCTTTCTTTTTTTTTTGTAGTTGTTTCCTTCCTCTTTCTGTCTTTCTCAATTGCACGTTGAAGTTTCTTTTTAAATCTTTTACGTCACCCCCCCCCCCCATCCTTCTTTCCGTCTAGATAGGACAATAATCCACAAACAACGTGCTTAATTAAAAGACAATACGGAGTTTGTGTTTCGCCTTTTTCTAACTTTAAACGTTTGTTCTGTGCAGTACTTTGAAATCTGTTCGGTTAAGGAGGTGATCGAGGCACGAGATTACTCTTCAATTTAATTTGATGAGGGTAACTTCGGAATTTAGAGAGATTCCGAAAAGAGAGGATTTTTTGAAAAGGAAAAGAATTCTAAATTTTATGAAAGACTTAAGTTGAACAAATGTCTCGAAATAAAACCGGAAGAGATGAATAAAAGAATGAATCGATGGGTTTTCATTCAAAGTAATTTATGTTACTAATTCTTACGATTTTGACTGTAAATTCTTTATTTTTTTCTGTGTTCATGAAACTATAGCTCAAAACATATTTCGAGCGCTCAAAAAATGCTTCATGGAACAGTGACTAAAAGCAAAAACTTTTCATAAAATTTTGGTACGAAAATATTACTTTAAAGAACTATAGATTTTATAAAAATCGCGGGGGTATTTATTTATTATTTATTTAGTGTACTGTGGATTAAATCATTTTGTGGAACTGTGACTCCAAGCAAATCGCTTTAAAGTACTGTGATTCCTATCAAAATGACTCCAAGGTACTGTGGATCATAGGAAAATCACTACACGAAAGTATAATAGCAGAAAAATCGTTTTGTAGAACTGTAACTCGAAGAAAAATTATTTTGCTAACTGGCTGACAGATAAATTGTTTTAGAGAATTGTGACTTGTAGTAAAATTTCTTCAATAAGAATTATAGTTCTCAGCATTTCGTTTCATTAAACTTTTGGCTCGCAGAAAATTCGTTCACAACATGAAGATGTGTCTTTCAATAAAAATTACTTCATAGAACTTTGTTTCTCATCAAAATTACTAAACAGAACTATGTCTCTGAAGAAAATCACTTCACAGAACTGTGGTTCTCTACAAACTCGCTTAATAAGTCGCATATCTGAAGGAAATCATTTCACAGAACCTTGGTTCTGGAGAAAATCACTTCACAGAAGTGTGTGTATCGGCAAACTGGCTTAATAGTGCTGCGTCTCTGAAGGAAATCACTTCACAGAACTGTGGCTTTCGCCAGAAATCACTATATAAAACTATGTCTCTCAGAAAAATCGCTTAATAGAACTTTTATATCATGAAAATCATTTCATAGAACTAGGGCTCTGGCCAAAATCTCTGATTAAATTTTGGATGGCAGCAAAATCAGACAACAAGAAACTGTGATTGTCAGTAAAATTCTCAGCAAAATCACTTCATTTAAATTTTTGCTCAGGGTAGAAATCCCTCACTTAATGGAATTGGTTCACAACATATTCTCATAATAAACCATGACTCTTAGGAAAATCATTTGATTAAACTTGCCTCACAGCAAAATTTCTACGTTAAACTGTGGCTCGCAGTAAAATCGCTCACTTTTTGAAAATGAATTCGCAGTAAAATGTCTTCATGTTAAACTTTCGCTCGCAGTAAAAATCACTCATATCACAGATATGTTTGCTCTGAGCAAAATCACTCACTTTTTGAAACTGAATTCGCAGTAAAATGCCTTCATATTAAACTTTTGCCCGCAGTAAAAATCACTCATATCACGGATATGTTTGCTCTGAGCAAAATCACTCACTTTTTGAAACTGAATTCGCAGTAAAATGCCTTCATATTAAACTTTCGCTCGCAGTAAAAATCACTCATATCACGGATATGTTTGCTCTGAGCAAAATCACTCACTTTTTGAAACTGAATTCGCAGTAAAATGCCTTCATATTAAACTTTTGCCCGCAGTAAAAATCACTCATATCACGGATATGTTTGCTCTGAGCAAAATCACTCACTTTTTGAAACTGAATTCGCAGTAAAATGCCTTCATATTAAACTTTCGCTCGGAGTAAAAATCACTCATATCACGGATATGTCTGCTCTGAGCAAAATCACTCACTTTTTGAAACTGAATTCGCAGTAAAATGCCTTCATATTAAATTTTCGCTCGCAGTAAAAATCACTCATATCACGGATATGTTTGCTCTGAGCAAAATCACTCACTTTTTGAAACTGAATTCGCAGTAAAATGCCTTCATATTAAACTTTCGCTCGCAGTAAAAATCACTCATATCACGGATATGTTTGCTCTGAGCAAAATCACTCACTTTTTGAAACTGAATTCGCAGTAAAATGCCTTCATATCAAACTTTCGCTCGCAGTAAAAATCACTCATATCACACGGATATGTTTGCTCTGAGCAAAATCACTTCACAGAACCGTGGTTCTCCGCAAAATTACTCATTAAACTTTAGGTGGTGGCAAAATTGCTCACTTCAATGAACAGTAGCTCACGCCATGTTCTCTTTACAGAACTGTGGCTCTCAGCAAACTCACGTCATTAAATTTTGGCTTGTTGGAAAAATCACTCAATTCATGGAACTGTGGCTCCCAGCAAAATCACTTCATGGAAATGTGAGGCTTAGAAAACTTATTTCATAAAAAAGCTCTTCACAGAAAATAAGATTAATAAAAAGCTCTTCACAGAAATAAAATTCATGAAAAGCTCTTCACAGAAAATAAAATCCATGAAAAGCTCTTCACAGAAAATAAAATTCATAAAAAGCTCTTCACAAGAAATAAAATTCATAAAAAGCTCTTCACAGAAAATGAAATTCATAAAAAGCTCTTCACAGAAAATAAAATTCATAAAAAGCTCTTCATAGAAAATAAAATACATGAAAAGCTATTCACAGAAACAAAATTCCTGAAAAACTCTTCAAAGAAAATAAAATTCATAAAAAGCTCTTCACAGAAAATAAAATTCACGAAAAGCTCTTCACAGAAAAAAGAAACTCTTCACAGAAAATAAAATTCATAAGAAGCTCTTCACAGAAAATAAAATTCACGAAAAGTTCACAAATAATAAAATTCATAAAAAGCTCTTCACAGAAAATAAAATTCATAAAAAGCTCTTCACAGAAAATAAAATTCACGAAAAGCTCTTCACAAGAAATAAAATTCATAAAAAGCTCTTCACAGAAAATAAAATTCATAAAAAGCTCTTCACAGAAAATAAAATTCATGAAAAGCTCTTCACAGAAAATAAAATTCATAAAAAGCTCTTCACAGAAAATAAAATTCGTAAAAAGTTTTTCACAGAAAATAAAATTCACGAAAAGCCCTTCACAGAAAATAAAATTCGTAAAAAGTTCTTCACAAAAATAAAATTCATAAATAGCTCTTCACAGAAAATAAAATTCATAAAAAGCTCTTCACAGAAAATGAAATTCGTAAAAAGTTCTTCACAGAAAATAAAATTCACGAAAAGCTCTTCACAAAAAATAAAATTCGTAAAAAGCTCTTCACAGAAAATAAAGTTCATGAAAAGCTCTTCACACAAAATGAAATTCGTAAAAAGCTCTTCAGAGAAAATAGAATTCATGAAAGGTCCTTCACAGAAAACAAAATTCAGAAAAAGCTCTTCACAGAAAACGAAATTCATAAAAAGCTCTTCACAGAAAATGAAATTCATAAAAAATTCTTCACAGAAAACAATATTCATAAGAAGCTCTTCACAGAAAACAAAATTCATAAAAAGCTCTTCACAAAAAAAAATAAATAAAAAAACAAATAAATAAAATTCATAAAAAGCTCTTCACAGAAAACAAAATTCATAAAAAGCTCTTCACAGAAAACGAAAAGCTCTTCACAGAAAACGAAATTCATAAAAAGGTCTTCACAGAAAACGAAATTCATAAAAAGCTCTTCACAGAAAACGAAATTCATAAAAAGTTCTTCACAGAAAACGAAATTCATAAAAAGCTCTTCACAGAAAACGAAATTCATAAAAAGCTCTTCACAGAAAACGAAATTCATAAAAAGCTCTTCACAGAAAACGAAATTCATAAAAAGCTCTTCACAGAAAACGAAATTCATAAAAAGCTCTTCACAGAAAACAAAATTCATAAAAAGCTCTTCACAGAAAACAAAATTCATAAAAAGCTCTTCACAGAAAATGAAATTCATAAAAAGCTCTTCACAGAAAATGAAATTCATAAAAAGTTCTTCACAGAAAACGAAATTCATAAAAAACTCTTCACAGAAAACGAAATTCATAAAAAGCTCTTCACAGAAAACGAAAAGCTCTTCACAGAAAACGAAATTCATAAAAAGGTCTTCACAGAAAACGAAATTCATAAAAAGCTCTTCACAGAAAACGAAATTCATAAAAAGCTCTTCACAGAAAATGAAATTCATAAAAAGTTCTTCACAGAAAACGAAATTCATAAAAAGCTCTTCACAGAAAACAAAATTCATAAAAAGCTCTTCACAGAAAACAAAATTCATAAAAAGCTCTTCACAGAAAATGAAATTCATAAAAAGTTCTTCACAGAACTGTGACTCCGAAAAATCGTGCCCCGGTTCGACTACCAACTGGGCCTGTTTCCATGACCACTTCCATGTTATGAGAATAGAGAATCATATTCAAATCTCCCTAACATCGAAAATAAGCTTTTTACAGAAAATAGTCATTGGATATAAATTGAAGATCTCACTCAAATATTTCTAATTCTCGTTTTGTAACAATTTTTCTCCTGATATTTACCGAGTTATTAAGTTTAAAAATTTAACTGGAAATATTATTATACTCGTTCTAAACACTTTGAAAATTAACTGAAAGAATCGTTATACCAACTTCTAAATTTGAATTTATTTTAGTATGTGGTTTGTTGGAGACAATTGCAGTTTGATTGCAGGTTTGTTCGAAAATGCTTAAGGCTCCATAATTCTTTACGCGAATTATACTGAAAAATCGATAATTTAAAAGATTTGAGTGAGATCTTCAGTTTATCTTCGGTGATCCCATCTTTCCATATGGTTTGGTCGATTTACCTCTGATCGGTACTTTTTGCACCCAATGGGCTAAATGGTCAGGTCACAAGGACCCAGAAGTTTCAGAGGAGGGGAGCCACTGGAACAGCTGTTGGAAGACAGAAGGCAGCCTCCCGTCAGGACCATCCAGTGTGTTCTTTAACGTGCACAGAGTGTGGCTCTTTAGCACACGGACCCACGGCTTTACGTTCCATCCGACGGACGGCGACTTTTCCAAGCACATTGGTGTCCCCTACACCGAGGACAAAGGCGGGAGTTTTGTGGAGATAAATCTCAATGCTGCTCCAAGTGGAACTCGAACCTAGGAACTGCAGATTGCGAGCCTGGCGGGCTGTCGACTGAGCCATCCCCGAGCATCTCTTTCCATAAAAAAGTTATAAACATGTTAGTGAGCGTTAAAAGAGATTTGCCATTCACATAGAATGGAAGTTTTCAGAAACGTTTTGTAGCATAATATAGTTGCAGAAGGTTGGGTTGTTTTACCTCTGAGCGGCACTTTTTTGCACACCATGGGCTAAATGGCCAGGTCACATGGACCCCCGAAGGCTCAGAGAAGGTTGGGGGAGGGGACCCACTGGAACAGCTATTGGGAGATAGATGGTAGTCTCCCGTCAAGGCCATCCAGCGTGTTCTATAACGTGCACAGGGTATGGCTCTCCTGCACACGGGGCCACGGCTTAACGTCTCATCCGACGGACGGCGGCCTTTCCAAGCCCATCGGTGTCCCCTACTGACTGTGGGCAGGGCGAGGAATTTTGCGGAGAAAAATCTCAACGCTGACCCAGCTGGGATTCGAACCTGGGAACTACAGATTACGAGTCTGACGCGCTACCGACTGAGCCACCCCCGCATCGAGTTGCAGAAGGAAAACTGGCTTGATGTGGCAAAATGCTAATTCAACTAGAGTGGTAAAAAGTTGCATGTAGGAACAAAAAGCCAATTTGATTCTAGTGGCAAAAATTAGAATTGTTTGTAATGGCTAAACGTTTCTGACTGGAATATCAAAATACGCACTTACTCGAAATGGGAAAAAGTAAATTTATTTAAGACCACGAAACTTTCGTTTGACCAGAGTAGCAAAAACTAAGCACGTTTTCTGCAAAAGTAAATTCAGCAGGAGCGATAAGAAAAAATGCCCTTGTTTCTAACAATAAAAAGTCAGCTAAGTGGAAGTAAAAAAAATGCTTTTGCTTATAAAGGCAAAAAGCACAGAGAAAAAGGATAGTAGATCCTGTATATCCACCATCCTCTTCTCTACTCCCTACACTGCTCACTCATATTCTCTATCTTAGTGAGGAATAGGGTCCAGTAGATGGGAATGAGGAACGGGACCTAGTGATTTAGAATATGATAGAGTACCCAGTAGATGGGCGTGGAGAAAAGTGGATACAGTTGGTGGGCGTGAAGAAGAGTGAAGAGTGGATGAGAATGGAGAAGAGGAAATGGATCCGATAGATGAGAGTAAAGTGTAGAATGGATGGGATTGAAGAAGAGGATAGTGGATACAGTAGATGAGAGGTTGAGGACTCAGTGGAGGGAGTAGAGAAGAGGTTAGTGGATGCAGTAGATAAGAGTGAGGAATAGGGTCCAAAAGATTGGAATGAGGAACGGGACCTAGTGATTTAGAATATGATAGAGTATCCAGTAGATGGGCGTGGAGAAAAGTGGATACAGTTGATGGGCGTGAAGAAGAGTGAAGAGTGGATGAGAATGGAGAAGAGGAAATGGATCCGATAGATGAGAGTAAAGTGTAGAGTGGGTGGGATTGAAGAAGAGGATAGTGGATACAGTAGATGAGAGGTTGAGGACTCAGTGGAAGGAGTAGAGAAGAGGTTAGTGGATGCAGTAGATAAGAGTGAGGAATAGGGTCCAGTAGATGGGAATGAGGAACGGGACCTAGTGATTTAGAATATGATAGAGTACCCAGTAGATGGGCGTGGAGAAAAGTGGATACAGTTGGTGGGCGTGAAGAAGAGTGAAGAGTGGATGAGAATGGAGAAGAGGAAATGGATCCGATAGATGAGAGTAAAGTGAAGAGTGGGTGGGATTGAAGAAGAGGATAGTGGATACAGTAGATGAGAGGTTGAGGACTCAGTGGATGGAGTAGAGAAGAGGTTAGTGGATGCAGTAGATAAGAGTGAGGAATAGGGTCCAGTAGATGGGAATGAGGAACGGGACCCAGTGATTTAGAATATGTACCCAGTAGATGGGCGTGGAGAAAAGTGGATACAGTTGGTGGGCGTGAAAAAGAGTGAAGAGTGGATGAGAATGGAGAAGAGGAAATCGATCCGATAGATGAGAGTAAAGTGTAGAATGGATGGGATTGAAAAAGAGGATAGTGGATACAGTAGATGAGAGGTTGAGGACTCAGTGGAGGGAGTAGAGAAGAGGTTAGTGGATGCAGTAGATAAGAGTGAGGAATAGGGTCCAGTAGATGGGAATGAGGAACGGGACCTAGTGATTTAGAATATGATAGAGTACCCAGTAGATGGGCGTGGAGAAAAGTGGATACAGTTGGTGGGCGTGAAGAAGAGTGAAGAGTGGATGAGAATGGAGAAGAGGAAATGGATCCGATAGATGAGAGTAAAGTGTAGAATGGATGGGATTGAAGAAGAGGATAGTGGATACAGTAGATGAGAGGTTGAGGACTCAGTGGAGGGAGTAGAGAAGAGGTTAGTGGATGCAGTAGATAAGAGTGAGGAATAGGGTCCAAAAGATTGGAATGAGGAACGGGACCTAGTGATTTAGAATATGATAGAGTACCCAGTAGATGGGCGTGGAGAAAAGTGGATACAGTTGGTGGGCGTGCAGAAGAGTGAAGAGTGGATGAGAATGGAGAAGAGGAAATGGATCCGATAGATGAGAGTAAAGTGTAGAATGGATGAAGAAGAGGATAGTGGATACAGTAGATGAGAGGTTGAGGACTCAGTGGAGAGAGTAGAGAAGAGGTTAGTGGATGCAGTAGATAAGAGTGAGGAATAGGGTCCAGTAGATGGGAATGAGGAACGGGACCTAGTGATTTAGAATATGATAGAGTACCCAGTAGATGGGCGTGGAGAAAAGTGGATACAGTTGATGGGCGTGAAGAAGAGTGAAGAGTGGATGAGAATGGAGAAGAGGAAATGGATCCGATAGATGAGAGTAAAGTGTAGAGTGGGTGGAATTGAAGAAGAGGATAGTGGATACAGTAGATGAGAGGTTGAGGACTCAGTGGAGGGAGTAGAGAAGAGGTTAGTGGATGCAGTAGATAAGAGTGAGGAATAGGGTCCAGTAGATGGGAATGAGGAACGGGACCTAGTGATTTAGAATATGATAGAGTACCCAGTAGATGGGCGTGGAGAAAAGTGGATACAGTTGGTGGGCGTGAAGAAGAGTGAAGAGTGGATGAGAATGGAGAAGAGGAAATGGATCCGATAGATGAGAGAGAAAAATGTAGAATGGATGGGATTGAAGAAGAGGATTGTGGATACAATAGATGAGAGGTTGAGGACTCCGTGGAGGGAGTAGAGAAGAGTTTAGTGGATGCAGTAGATAAGAGTGAGGAATAGGGTCCAGTAGATGGGAATGAGGAACGGGACCTAGTGATTTAGAATATGATAGAGTACCCAGTAGATGGGCGTGGAGAAAAGTGGATACAGTTGGTGGGCGTGAAGAAGAGTGAAGAGTGGATGAGAATGGAGAAGAGGAAATGGATCCGATAGATGAGAGTAAAGTGTAGAGTGGGTGGGATTGAAGAAGAGGATAGTAGATACAGTAGATGAGAGGTTGAGGACTCAGTGGAAGGAGTAGAGAAGAGGTTAGTGGATGCAGTAGATAAGAGTGAGGAATAGGGTCCAAAAGATTGGAATGAGGAACGGGACCTAGTGATTTAGAATATGATAGAGTACCCAGTAGATGGGCGTGGAGAAAAGTGGATACAGTTGATGGGCGTGAAGAAGAGTGAAGAGTGGATGAGAATGGAGAAGAGGAAATGGATCCGATAGATGAGAGTAAAGTGTAGAGTGGGTGGGATTGAAGAAGAGGATAGTGGATACAGTAGATGAGAGGTTGAGGACTCAGTGGAAGGAGTAGAGAAGAGGTTAGTGGATGCAGTAGATAAGAGTGAGGAATAGGGTCCAGTAGATGGGAATGAGGAACGTGACCTAGTGATTTAGAATATGATAGAGTACCCAGTAGATGGGCGTGGAGAAAAGTGGATACAGTTGGTGGGCGTGAAGAAGAGTGAAGA
This sequence comes from Ryuthela nishihirai, assembly GCA_038380435.1. NCBI lineage: Eukaryota > Metazoa > Arthropoda > Arachnida > Araneae > Heptathelidae > Ryuthela > Ryuthela nishihirai. The sequence continues at coordinate 32,251,413 of JAWZYU010000029.1, read as the reverse complement.
GTGGATGAGAATGGAGAAGAGGAAATGGATCCGATAGATGAGAGTAAAGTGAAGAGTGGGTGGGATTGAAGAAGAGGATAGTGGATACAGTAGATGAGAGGTTGAGGACTCAGTGGATGGAGTAGAGAAGAGGTTAGTGGATGCAGTAGATAAGAGTGAGGAATAGGGTCCAGTAGATGGGAATGAGGAACGGGACCCAGTGATTTAGAATATGTACCCAGTAGATGGGCGTGGAGAAAAGTGGATACAGTTGGTGGGCGTGAAAAAGAGTGAAGAGTGGATGAGAATGGAGAAGAGGAAATCGATCCGATAGATGAGAGTAAAGTGTAGAATGGATGGGATTGAAAAAGAGGATAGTGGATACAGTAGATGAGAGGTTGAGGACTCAGTGGAGGGAGTAGAGAAGAGGTTAGTGGATGCAGTAGATAAGAGTGAGGAATAGGGTCCAGTAGATGGGAATGAGGAACGGGACCTAGTGATTTAGAATATGATAGAGTACCCAGTAGATGGGCGTGGAGAAAAGTGGATACAGTTGGTGGGCGTGAAGAAGAGTGAAGAGTGGATGAGAATGGAGAAGAGGAAATGGATCCGATAGATGAGAGTAAAGTGTAGAATGGATGGGATTGAAGAAGAGGATAGTGGATACAGTAGATGAGAGGTTGAGGACTCAGTGGAGGGAGTAGAGAAGAGGTTAGTGGATGCAGTAGATAAGAGTGAGGAATAGGGTCCAAAAGATTGGAATGAGGAACGGGACCTAGTGATTTAGAATATGATAGAGTACCCAGTAGATGGGCGTGGAGAAAAGTGGATACAGTTGGTGGGCGTGAAGAAGAGTGAAGAGTGGATGAGAATGGAGAAGAGGAAATGGATCCGATAGATGAGAGTAAAGTGTAGAATGGATGAAGAAGAGGATAGTGGATACAGTAGATGAGAGGTTGAGGACTCAGTGGAGAGAGTAGAGAAGAGGTTAGTGGATGCAGTAGATAAGAGTGAGGAATAGGGTCCAGTAGATGGGAATGAGGAACGGGACCTAGTGATTTAGAATATGATAGAGTACCCAGTAGATGGGCGTGGAGAAAAGTGGATACATTGATGGGCGTGAAGAAGAGTGAAGAGTGGATGAGAATGGAGAAGAGGAAATGGATCCGATAGATGAGAGTAAAGTGTAGAGTGGGTGGAATTGAAGAAGAGGATAGTGGATACAGTAGATGAGAGGTTGAGGACTCAGTGGAAGGAGTAGAGAAGAGGTTATTGGATGCAGTAGATAAGAGTGAGGAATAGGGTCCAGTAGATGGGAATGAGGAACGGGACCCAGTGATTTAGAATATGTACCCAGTAGATGGGCGTGGAGAAAAGTGGATACAGTTGGTGGGCGTGAAAAAGAGTGAAGAGTGGATGAGAATGGAGAAGAGGAAATGGATCCGATAGATGAGAGTAAAGTGTAGAATGGATGAAGAAGAGGATAGTGGATACAGTAGATGAGAGGTTGAGGACTCAGTGGAGGGAGTAGAGAAGAGGTTAGTGGATGCAGTAGATAAGAGTGAGGAATAGGGTCCAGTAGATGGGAATGAGGAACGGGACCTAGTGATTTAGAATATGATAGAGTACCCAGTAGATGGGCGTGGAGAAAAGTGGATACAGTTGGTGGGCGTGAAGAAGAGTGAAGAGTGGATGAGAATGGAGAAGAGGAAATGGATCCGATAGATGAGAGAGAAAAATGTAGAATGGATGGGATTGAAGAAGAGGATTGTGGATACAATAGATGAGAGGTTGAGGACTCCGTGGAGGGAGTAGAGAAGAGTTTAGTGGATGCAGTAGATAAGAGTGAGGAATAGGGTCCAGTAGATGGGAATGAGGAACGGGACCTAGTGATTTAGAATATGATAGAGTACCCAGTAGATGGGCGTGGAGAAAAGTGGATACAGTTGGTGGGCGTGAAGAAGAGTGAAGAGTTGATGAGAATGGAGAAGAGGAAATGGATCCGATAGATGAGAGTAAAGTGTAGAGTGGGTGGGATTGAAGAAGAGGATAGTAGATACAGTAGATGAGAGGTTGAGGACTCAGTGGAAGGAGTAGAGAAGAGGTTATTGGATGCAGTAGATAAGAGTGAGGAATAGGGTCCAGTAGATGGGAATGAGGAACGGGACCCAGTGATTTAGAATATGTACCCAGTAGATGGGCGTGGAGAAAAGTGGATACAGTTGGTGGGCGTGAAAAAGAGTGAAGAGTGGATGAGAATGGAGAAGAGGAAATGGATCCGATAGATGAGAGTAAAGTGTAGAATGGATGGGATTGAAGAAGAGGATAGTGGATACAGTAGATGAGAGGTTGAGGACTCAGTGGAGGGAGTAGAGAAGAGGTTAGGGGATGCAGTAGATAAGAGTGAGGAACAGGGTCCAGCAGATGGGAATGAGGAACGGGACCTAGTGATTTAGAATATGATAGAGTACCCAGTAGATGGGCGTGGAGAAAAGTGGATACAGTTGGTGGGCGTGAAGGAGAGTGAAGAGTGGATGAGAATGGAGAAGAGGAAATGGATCCGATAAATGAGAGTAAAGTGTAGAGTGGGTGGGATTGAAGAAGAGGATAGTGGATACAGTAGATGAGAGGTTGAGGACTCCGTGGAGGGAGTAGAGAAGAGTTTAGTGGATGCAGTAGATAAGAGTGAGGAATAGGGTCCAGTAGATGGGAATGAGGAACGGGACCTAGTGATTTAGAATATGATAGAGTACCCAGTAGATGGGCGTGGAGAAAAGTGGATACAGTTGGTGGGCGTGAAGAAGAGTGAAGAGTTGATGAGAATGGAGAAGAGGAAATGGATCCGATAGATGAGAGTAAAGTGTAGAGTGGGTGGGATTGAAGAAGAGGATAGTAGATACAGTAGATGAGAGGTTGAGGACTCAGTGGAAGGAGTAGAGAAGAGGTTATTGGATGCAGTAGATAAGAGTGAGGAATAGGGTCCAGTAGATGGGAATGAGGAACGGGACCCAGTGATTTAGAATATGTACCCAGTAGATGGGCGTGGAGAAAAGTGGATACAGTTGGTGGGCGTGAAAAAGAGTGAAGAGTGGATGAGAATGGAGAAGAGGAAATGGATCCGATAGATGAGAGTAAAGTGTAGAATGGATGGGATTGAAGAAGAGGATAGTGGATACAGTAGATGAGAGGTTGAGGACTCAGTGGAGGGAGTAGAGAAGAGGTTAGGGGATGCAGTAGATAAGAGTGAGGAACAGGGTCCAGCAGATGGGAATGAGGAACGGGACCTAGTGATTTAGAATATGATAGAGTACCCAGTAGATGGGCGTGGAGAAAAGTGGATACAGTTGGTGGGCGTGAAGGAGAGTGAAGAGTGGATGAGAATGGAGAAGAGGAAATGGATCCGATAAATGAGAGTAAAGTGTAGAGTGGGTGGGATTGAAGAAGAGGATAGTGGATACAGTAGATGAGAGGTTGAGGACTCCGTGGAGGGAGTAGAGAAGAGTTTAGTGGATGCAGTAGATAAGAGTGAGGAATAGGGTCCAGTAGATGGGAATGAGGAACGGGACCTAGTGATTTAGAATATGATAGAGTACCCAGTAGATGGGCGTGGAGAAAAGTGGATACAGTTGATGGGCGTGAAGAAGAGTGAAGAGTGGATGAGAATGGAGAAGAGGAAATGGATCCGATAAATGAGAGTAAAGTGTAGAGTGGGTGGGATTGAAGAAGAGGATAGTGGATACAGTAGATGAGAGGTTGAGGACTCAGTGGAGGGAGTAGAGAAGAGTTTAGTGGATGCAGTAGATAAGAGTGAGGAATAGGGTCCAGTAGATGGGAATGAGGAACGGGACCTAGTGATTTAGAATATGATAGAGTACCCAGTAGATGGGCGTGGAGAAAAGTGGATACAGTTGGTGGGCGTGAAGAAGAGTGAAGAGTGGATGAGAATGGAGAAGAGGAAATGGATCCGATAAATGAGAGTAAAGTGTAGAGTGGGTGGGATTGAAGAAGAGGATAGTGGATACAGTAGATGAGAGGTTGAGGACTCAGTGGAGGGAGTAGAGAAGAGGTTAGTGGATGCAGTAGATAAGAGTGAGGAATAGGGTCCAGTAGATTGGAATGAGGAACGGGACCTAGTGATTTAGAATATGATAGAGTACCCAGTAGATGGGCGTGGAGAAAAGTGGATACAGTTGGTGGGCGTGAAGAAGAGTGAAGAGTGGATGAGAATGGAGAAGAGGAAATGGATCCGATAAATGAGAGTAAAGTGTAGAGTGGATGGGATTGAAGAAGAGGATAGTGGATACAGTAGATGAGAGGTTGAGGACTCAGTGGAGGGAGTAGAGAAGAGGTTAGTGGATGCAGTAGATAAGAGTGAGGAATAGGGTCCAGTAGATGGGAATGAGGAACGGGACCTAGTGATTTAGAATATGATAGAATATCCAGTTTTGAATATAGTTGATGGGAGTGAGGAAAAGTATAGAATGGATGATAATGGTGAAGAGTATTGTGGATAGGAGAAAGAGGATAGTGGAGTGAAAAACAAGACTCAACTATTTCTTTTATCATTTTTATCATCGTGTATGCAATTTCTTAACAAATATGCAAAAGATTTAAATAAATGATTTCATTCACCCGGGTTGTGCTTCGTTCGCTTAACTGATTAGTTTCAAAGAGACAATGCGATGGGGGGAGGGAAGTGAGACATTACCCCGACTCTTTGTACAGTCGCTCAAAAAAATATCCGAACACTATGGTTGAATACAGAATTCAGGAAAAAATATCTGGCAACGTTTTTTTATTTTAGAAATTAGTTATCTGGCACCTTCGTGTCACGCGACACGAAGGTTGCCAGATCACAAATTTCTAAAAAAATCGTTGCCAGATATTTTTTCTGAATTCTGTAATCAACCATAGTGTTCGGATATTTTTTTGAGCGACTGTATTACCCATTTTAGAGATTTTTTTAACTTTTATTTATATATTTCTTATACTGGATAAATTTTATGTTAAAAAATCACTTGTTCATCTGCTTACATTAACAAAAATATTAACAAGATTGTTTAAATTCTCTAAAAAAAAAATTGTCTGGACCATTGCTTGGATATAATACAAAAAATTAATGCTACGTTAAAAAATTCAGACGTCCCTCTACTTCTCATAATTACGTCACTGATTAGTTTAAATGCCACGCCCTCTGTCTTCTAGGTTAATATGAAAATCAAAATTTAAATGAGTACTTCAAAACGTATTGATTCTTCGGAAAAAAATAAAGTTTTTTATCGTCAATAAAGTTAAAAACATTTCATTGTATTCCTTCTCGCATCTAATCGAAGAGAGAATCATTTTTAATAATAATGCGACTTATTTAAATACAAGGAATGCGAAAAAAAGAACAATTTAAACGTCAATCTGCAGTTCCATTTTGAGCAACATCAATTACAGACAAAAATTACCACTTGAAGCTATTGATCAAGTCTCTGCAAGCATTTACTTAAACAGCGCATGATTAATCATCGTTCTCCCCCCCTCATTTTTTTTGGGTGAAAATTATAAAAAAAAATGCCCTCTTTTCACCCATTGGCTCTGCAAACAGAACGTATCACTTGCGCTTTCCAACGAAAGAATCAACAAAGACCACATATACAATTTGACCCACCCTCAAAAACCTCTTGGCATTCCATTTCTCTTCCATTGCATTTCTATTTGAAGTTCATTCGCTTTAATAAAAACCACGAAACATTTTTCCCACTGATAAAATAACGAGGTGATGCCGGGGATAATTACAAAAAAAAAAAATGGAAAGAACTCCTCTGAGGATTTTTTTTTCTGCTTTTAGTTTTTCCATATATTTTTTTTCAAACACCTTCTTCATCAAGTATCGAAGGAATATTAAATTCGGTTTCTATTTGTTCAAGTCACATTTTCTAAATATAAAGTGTTCTTTAGTTGACGATGAATATTCATAAAGTATAAATATTTATTTACTCGAAACAGGTACTCGACTTTCGCTGATTGTTATATAAATCGCAAACAAAAGATTTCCTTTTTTGTTTCTCCCTTTTACTGCCCAAGTCTTTTTGCCACTTCGTTCAACGATTTCCATTTTTTTCCCTCCCGTCCCGAAAGAAAAAGAATGGAAAGAAGAGAGGAAAAGAGGAACTTTCCTGATGAATTTCATATTATTGAATCTTCTTTTGTTCGCCATTTGTTATTAAGTAAAACTAGAAAAAAAGATTTCTAGCATTGAGATCTCTTTGCAGTTCAACTGATGATTTAAATAAGGCTAATGTCGCGTAACAGCTGATGAAGATTACGACTCATTGTTAGCTGTTATTGAAACTTCTAATTCTCTTATGACTAAAAAAAAAATATGTTTTTTCTTCATTAATAACATCAGTTAGGTTAAACTTGCTTGCCTCTAGGAGTTGTGTGGAGAATGGTTGGCTATGGAATAATAATAATAATACAGGGTTATTGTAAAAGAATCACATTTTAAATCTTACATATTTTAGAGAGATTATCTCTCTGTCTATCTGTTTATTCGAGTTGTTGGGTTATTTTACCTCTGAGCGGCACTTTTTTGCACAACATGGGCTAAATGGCCAGGTCACATGGGCCCCGAAGGCTCAGAGAAGGTTGGGGACCCACATGGAACAGCTGTTGGGAGACAGATGGTAACATCCCGTCAAGGCCATCCAGCGTGTTCTTTAACGTGCACAGGGTGTGGCTCTCCCGCACACGGTGCCACGGCTTAACGTCCTATCGGACGGACGGCGGCCTTTCCAAGCCCATCGATGTCCCCTACTGACCGTGGGCAGGGCGGGGAGTGTTGCGGAGATAATTCTCAACGCTGACCAGCTGGGACTCGAACCTGGGAACTACAGATTACGAGCCTGACGCGCTACCGACTGAGCCACCTCCGCCCCCGCCCCCTGTTTATTCGAGAATTCCTCCTAAACAATAAGAGCTAGGACCACCAAATTTCGTCGACAGCTTCATCTCATCATAATTTAGTGCATTGTAAGAGTTTCGACACACAAAATTAAGCCCTCCCCCAAAAGTGGAGCGCGAAACACCTGTCCATTGATAACTTTTCCTATCGACGACGTACTGCTCCATTCACAACTCTTAACTCCTATTTATAAAGTAAGTGATGGCAGCACCCCCAGAGATTTTGGACACTTGCAGCGGATTTAATACTGATCCACCGCAGCTAGAAACCCGATCTCTTAATCCTAAACAAGAAGACATAAGCGGGACTACCACATCAATTCTGGGACTGATCAGTCAAGTACTTGCGGAATTACTGGGAGTTGAATATTTGGACACCGGTGACATCACGGCAGACGTACATGAAACTCGTGCCCGCTCACCAGTTCCGTATACGCTTGAAAGCTTGATACTCAGAGTCATCATTTTAAAGTCTGAGCAACTCCGGGCAATTCTGCTTAGTAATAAATAAAAATAAATTTCCTCTCAAGCAGCTATTTCCTAAAGATGTCGGACAGGCGCCTGTCAGCAATCCTGTCAGTATCCTGGGGCGGGGGTGGCTCAGTCGGTAGCGCGCCAGGCTCGTAATCTGTAGTTCCCAGGTTCAAGTCCCAGCTGGGTCAGCGTTGAGATTTATCTCCGCAAAATTCCCCGCCCTGCCCACGGTCAGAAGGGGACACTGATGGGCTTGGAAAGGCCGCCGTCCGTCGGATGGGACGTTAAGCCGTGGTCCGTGTGCGGGAGAACCATACCCTGTGCACATTAAAGAACACGCTGGATGGCCTTGACGGGAGGCTACCATCTGTCTCCCAACAACTGTTCCAGTGGGTCCCCTCCCCCAACCTTCTCTGAGCCTTCGGGGTCCATGTGACCTGGCCATTTAGCCCATGGTGTGCAAAAAAGTGCCGCTCAGAGGTATAACAACCCAACCCAACCCTGTCAGTATCCTGGAGAAGGCATGGTTGTTCTGCTGAGGTCTCGCTTCTCTCACAAGCTCTCTAGAGCTTGTGAGAGAAGCGAGACCTCAGCATCTCTTACCATAACTTCTCCAGGACTCGAACTCAGCTGTCTTGGATCCGTAGTCAAATGAGAAAAGACGAAAAAAATGAATCCTTGTCAAATTCAAGTTTGAGGGTAATGCTAAATCAACTATGTGCAAGCTCGTAATCTGCAGTTCCCAGGTTCGAGTCCCAGCTGGGTCAACGTTGAGATTTATTTCCGCGAAATTCCTGCTTTGCCTTCGGTCAGTAAGGGACACTGATGGGCTTGAAAAGGACGCCGTCCATGGGATGGGACGCTAAGCCATACCCTGTGCTCGTTAAAGAACATGCTGAATGGGCTTGACCGGAGGATACCATCTGCCTCTAACAGCTGTCCACTGGGTAGCTTTCACACAACCATCTCTGAACTCTTGGAGTCCTTGTGACCTCACCATTTTGCCCATTGTGTGCAAAAAAAGTGTCGCTCAGGGTTAAAACAAACCAACCCCGTGCAAGCTTTACCAATTCTCACCCATGATTCAGTGTTGTTCTAGAGGACCATCATTACATTGACTAACTTTTCAGGTATTTCAGAATACCTCATGATTGACGATAAATCATGTCGATCAACAGTGTCAAGGAAAGCCTTTTTAAAATCTAGGAAGTTACACTGCTTGGCCAAATTATTTCGAACACTGCTTCGTGAGCGCAGTATCATGAAAATATGCAACGTATTCAAAATATCTTACTTCCGTTAGTATACGATGTCATTACGAAGTCACGGTAATAAATATCACCTCAAGCAACTGCTTGCCACAGAGGGTTGGGTTGTTTTACCTCTGAGCGGCACTTTTTTGCACACCGTGGACTAAATGGCCAGGCCACATGGAACCCGAAGGCTCAGAGAAGGTTGGAGGAGGAGACCCAGTGGAACAGCTCTTGGGAGACAGATGGTAGTCTCCCGTCAAGGCCATCCAGCGTGTACTTTAACGTGGACAGGGTATGGCTCTCCCGCACACGGGGCCACGGCTTAACGTCCCATCCGACGGACGACGGCCTTTCCAAGCCCATCAGTGTCCCCTACTGACCGTGGGCAGGGCGGGGAATTTTGCGGAGATAAATCTCAACGCTGACCCAGCTGGGACTCGAACCTGGGAACTACAGATTACGAGCCTGGCGCTAACTTAAGTAGCCAAGCGTGCTAACCACTCGGCCATGGGACGGCTCACAGTAATAGCATGGTGGAAAGCAAATTCAAGTGCAACATGGTAATAATTTTTTTTTAAATGATCAAGAAAATATTTCGATTAAAAAACCAAAAAACATACATTTTTAATGGCACTGTGAATTGGAAAAATCGTTTTTTGTTATGAACCAAAAAATGTTTGGTCAAAAAAAAAATTAAAAAAAATGAACCAGTCATCAGCCATCATTCTTTTTGTCATCAGCCTCAAAAAGGGGCGGGGGTGGCTCAGTCTGTAGCGCGCCAGGCTCGTAATCTGTAGTTCCCAGTTCGAGTCCCAGCTGGGTCAGCGTTGAGATTTATCTCAGCAAAATTCCCCGCCCTGCCCACGGTCAGTAGGGGACACCGATGGGCTTGGAAAGGCTGCCGTCCATCGGATGGGACGTTAAGCCGTGGCTCCGTGTGCGAGAGAGCCATACCCTGTGCACGTTAAAGAACACGCTGGATGGCCTTGACGGGAGGCTACCATCTGTCTCCCAACAGCTGTTCCAGTAGGTTCTCTCCCCCAACCTTCTCTGAGACTTCGGGGGCTATGTGACCTGGCCATTTAGCCCATGGTGTGCAAAAAAGTGCCGCTCAGAGGTAAAACAACCCAACCCATCAGCCTCAAGTTCTTCTGATGAGAGCTCCTGGTTGGTCAGGCCTGGTTTAGACTTTAAGAAAGTTGTGGTTATTAATTTTATCGATTTGATAAAGGCTTTTGCTTCAGTTGATCATCATAATTTGTGGTTCATCATGAGATCGTGGGACATATCTGATTAATTAACATAAAAACAGCTCCCTAGGCTTTAGGTACAGTCACTCCAAAATAATATTCGAACACTATGGTTGATTACAGAATTCAGGAAAAATATCCGGCAACAATTTTTTTTAGAAATTAGTGATCTGGCAACCTTCGTGTCACGTGATTACAGAATTCAGGAAAAATATCTGGAGCGTTTACAGCAACTGTACACGCTCCAGTTACCGTTCACAGCAAACTGGAGCGTGTGCAGTTACTGCACACGCTCCAGTTTGCTGTGAACGGTAACTGCACACGCTCAATATTTCCGTGAGTGAGCCCACACGATCTAGTATCAAAATAATATGACCACCTACAGTCGCTCAAAAAAGTATCCGAACACTATGGTTGATTACAGAATTCAGAAAAAATATCTAGCAACGTTTTTTTTTTTTAGAAATTAGTGATCTGGCAACCTTCGTGTCAACCTTCGTGAGCGAATGTACAGCCCTGATTTTGCTGCACTGGTGGGCTTCTGTGGAGGGAAAATCTTCCGCTGTGTTTTCTGTTTGTTTGTGGGTTGACAGCCCCAAGTGAATAGATTCACAGGATATGTTTATCAGCTGGTGGATAATCCTGAGCAGAGGTCATCGCAGGCACCTGAACTCTTTGCTTCTCTTGGCATCGTCAAATTCTACGTTGGAGGAAATCTTCCAGTGTAGATGGCTTCAGCCTTTAGTAGTGGGGGAACGGGTCTTTGCCCCATGTCTGCGATTAGGGGGCTGTTTGATATTGTCGGCATTCCCTCTCTCAATAAACATAGTTTCTTTAAACATCCCTCTAACCATTTTCTCTCCATAGGTAGTTGGAATGTGAGGTTGTTGGGTTGTTTAACCTCTGAGCGGCACTTTTTTGCACACCGTGAGCTAAATGGCCAGGTCACATGAACCCCGAAGGCTCAGAGAAGGTTGGGGGAGGGGACCCACTGGAACAGCTGTTGGGAGAAAGATGCCTCCCGTCAACGCCATCCAGTGTGTTCTTTAACGTGCATAGGGTATGGCTCTCCCACACACGGGCCCACGGCTTAACGTCCCATCCGATGGACGGCGGCCTTTCCAAGCCCATCGGTGTCCCCTACTGACCGTGGGCAGGGCGGGGAATTTTGCGGAGATAAATCTCAACGCTGACCCAGCTGGGACTCGAACCTGAGAACTACAGATTACGAGCCTGGCGCACTACCGACTGAGCCACCCCCGCCCCTGGAATGTGAGGACTTTGCACAGAGTTTTTTCTCTTGATGTCTTCACACAAGAAAACGCCGCCGTCTTTAATTTAGATATTCTCGGCTTGCAAGAGACCAGATGGACAGATAAAGGTCAGATTCTTAAAAATAATCTTAAATTTCTCTTTTCAGGGAGGAACGATAATAAACATCACCAAGGCATGGGTCTGCTTCTCAGCAGACACTCTAGTGATGCTCTTCTAGGGTATGAGTGCATTAATGAAAGGTTTCTTACAGCAAAATTTCAGACAAGCGTTAAAGACTTGAATGTTATCTGTTGTTATGCCCCCACTAAGGATGCCGATGAGGATGAGAAGGATAGGTTTTCCGGACAACTTCAGGATATTTTGAATTCTATCAAGAAAGGAGATATTACCCTTGTTCTAGGTGACTTCAATGCCAAAGTTGGTACTGACTCTGACCTTTGGAGATGGGGGATAGGCCCTTTTGGTATTGGTAGCTGCAATGGCAATGGGCAACATCTCCTACAGGTAAATAAACTCAATGGATTCGAATAACTAACACTTATTACAAACACCGCGACATACATAAGTACACATGGGTTTCACCCGATGGGCTGCATAAGAATATGATTGATTATATATTAATTAACAGCAAATGGGCTAGTTCTGTTAGGAATACCAGGTCATATAGGGGAGCTGAAATTGGATCTGACCATTACCTTGTTAAAAGTGTCTTGCAACTTAAACTTAAAAAGTGTTGTGCTAGGGTTAAAAAATTTTCTTTTAATACTGAAGCTCTGAAAGACCCAGTTATAGCCAAAGCTTACCATGATAGGTTACTTAGTCATTATGACAGTCATGGTTTGCTTACTACTGAAGTTGAGGAAGAATGGGATCATTTTAAACAGGCTTTTCGGGAAACTAACAGTACTCTTTTAGGAAAAAAGGAGCAGAGGAGACAGAATTATTTGAGTGATAAGGCACTTGAGCTTATTTCGGAAAGAAAGAACTGCAGGAATGTCCTTAATCAATACCCTACTAGTCCTAATAGAAAGCATTACAGAGAACTTAATAAACGTTTAAAAGATCAGTTAGCTGCTGATAAGAATCTTTGGCTTGATGGTTTGGCTGACAAAGCCGAGGAAGCAGTTAGACAGCACAACAGTAGAGAGCTGTACCAGAGAGTTAATGTTTTGTGTGGTAGAAAATGGACAGGTATACAGGGATTGAAGGATAAACAAGGTAAGGTTATAGAAGGCTAGGATTCTGTCATGGTTAGGTGGGCTGAGCATTTCAGTGATGTTCTAAACAATGTAGTTAGTTCTATTCCCATTGTTTGCAATGATGATAGATGCATTGGTGGCTTTAATGTTGGCCCTATAACACAATCCGAAGTTATTTTGGCTGTTTCTAAACTTAAACTTTATAAATCCCCAGGGGTAGATGAAATTACTACGGAAATGCTTAGAGCTGGGAATGTTTCGATTACCACTTGGACGACTGAAATTCTGAATATCTTTTATGATAAAGGCATGGTTCCTAACGATTTTACCAGAGCTATTATTATCCCTATTTTCAAAAAAGGTGATCGCAGTTGTTGTGAACTATAGGGGTATCAGCCTACTCTCTGTTCCAGGTAAAGTTCTTTCCATGATTGTGCTTAATAGAATTAAGAATCTGGTTGACAGTCAATTGCGTGATGAGCAATGTGGATTCAGAAGTGTAGGGGATGTGTAGTTCAGATATTTTCACTTAGGCAGATTCTTGAAAAACGTTTAGAGTTTCAGAAATCTTTGGTTGCTAGCTTTGTTGATTTCAAAAAAGCTTTCGACTCTGTTGATCGTCATAATTTGTGGTTGATTGTGAGATCATATGGTATACCAGACAAGTAATATGAAAGCTCTCTATAATAACACTGAGTCGTATGTGAGAGTTGGTAAGGCTTGTAGCAATTGGTTTAGCATTACTTCTGGTGTTCGACAAGGGTGCATTTTGTCTCCTTTTCTCTTTAGCTTGGTTATTTATTATGTTATGCGAAATTCACTTCAAGGGAAAGATTTTGGCCTTAAATGGGCTGGAGATACGAAAATTTCTGATTTAGATTATGCTGATGATTTAGCCCTTTTGGCAAATGATGTTGAAGAGATGAACTCTTTCATTCGAGCTGTTGATGAGACTGGTAGTAGAGTAGGTTTGGTTATAAACAGAGAAAAAACTAAAGTGATGAAAATTGGTCAGGCAGGCTGTGATTCAGTTCATCTGAATGGTTGCAGTCTTGAGCAGGTGTTACAGTTTAATTACCTTGGGAGCTATGTAACAGATAATGGTGATGTGCGGCATGAGATTAACAGACGAATAGGGATTGCTGCCGGGACTTTTAAGAATCTATGGAAAGTGTGGAGAAATAGGCGTATACACCTAAAGATTAAAATTAGATTATATAATAATTTGGTTCTTTCTATGGTTAGTTATGGTAGTGAAACCTGGACACTTTGTAAACAGGATAACAGGAAACTAGATGCTTTTGATTCCAGATGCTTACGCAATATCTTAGGCATTAGGTGGTTCAACTTTGTAACTAATGATGAGGTTAGGCAAAGGAGTTTGCAACCTCCTTTAAGCAGCATATTATGCAGAGAGAGACTCCGTTGGTTTGGCCATGTTGCCCGTATGAATAATTATAGATTGGCGAATAGGGTTATGAACAGTGTGCCTAAAGGCCTCAGAAAGAAGGGGAGACCTAGGATGCGGTGGGCAGACAATGTCAAACAGGACCTTGTTAGAATTGGTGTACAGTGGCCAGATGCAGTAGATGTAGCTCAGGATAGACTTGCTTGGAGAACTAAATTGCATGGTCTGGTTGGACTTCCGTAGTCCATGGCTGCTTGAGGATGATGATGATGATGACGTGTTTGAGAGTAGGGGAAACTTGTAGTGATTGGTTTAATGAAAATGAATCTAAATTTTCTTAAATCACTTGTTTATCTAGTAGTACTTTATCAACACAAATTTCTTTAATCACTTGTTTATCTAGTATTCTTAAACACAACGAAAATCACGGAATAAAACTTGACCTGAGGCAGAAAGTAATTGATGCTTATGTCATCTTTTTCCATAATGATCTTTTTTTTTTGCAAAGATCTACTACCTCTACTAAAATTTTTTAGGAATCTTTATCATAGAAGATATTTAGCGTTTCAGTCAGCGATGTGACAAATAAAACTAGACTCAGTTCCACCATGTAAAATAACAATAGCTTCAAGAGACGATAAAAAAAAACAGAACAAAAGACAACAACAAACCATGATGCTAAAGGGAGAACAAAAAAAAAAGCGATAAACTTTAGGCTGCAAAAATATTGGTTTGGACATGTGCCCAAATATAGCAAACAGTGGCTTTGCCATAATGTAGGGCTGTACAATCGCTAGCTTTGGAGTTAATGAGGTTTCAGACTCGGCCCACCGCTACACAAGCCAATTACATGGATAAGAGTCCCGCCCCCCGGCCATTACCACTGCTGATGACCTCGGCTACGGACGCCCACATCATTAGGCGAAGCGAACGGAAGAGAAGCATTGGCGCAAGAGATCGGCGTCAGCAGTTTGCCCTTTTGGACTTCTTCTTGGAGCGGAAGTTGAAAGCTTCATCAGTGGCTAGTTTTTTTTTATTTCGCAGTAAATCTTACAGATTACGAAATGGAGAGGAAGTAGAAGGTTTTACGAGTAATTATTATTATGAAAAATTTCCAATGAAATGTACAATTCACAGAATGGGAGGAAATTGGAAACTGGGTCGCTGGTCGGATTTTTTTTTTTTATAATTTGGAAGTAATCCTGTTACTTTTATAATGGAAATAAAGAAGGAAAGTTTATTAACCATTTTAATTTTAATTTATTTCAACTTTTTTTCCAATTTGTGGAATTATTTCAATTGCATATTTTAGAAGCATAGTCTCAATTCTTTTTTTCAATTCTCTTTTCCATTTATGTCATGCTGATAAGTTTCGGTACTTTGGAAATGATATACTTCGGTTTGGTTGGGTTGTTTTACCTCTGAGCGGCACTTTTTTGCACACCATGGGCTAAATGGCCAGGTCACATAGACCCCGAAGGCTCAGAGAAGGTTGAGGGAGGGGATCCACTGGAACAGCTGTTGGGAGACAGATGGTAGCCTCCCGTCAAGGCCATCCAGCGTGTTCTTTAACGTTGGGTTGTTTTGCCTCTGAGCGGCACTTTTTTGCACACTATGGGCTAAATGGCCAGGTCACATGGACCCCGAAGGCTCAGAGAAGGTTGGGGGAGGGGATCCACTGGAACAGCTGTTGGGAGACAGATGTTAGCTTCCCGTCAAGGCCATCCAGCGTGTTCTTTAACGTGCACAGGGTATGGCTCTCCCGCACACGGGGCCACGGCTTAACGTCTCATCCGACAGACGGCGGCATTTCCAAGCCCATCGGTGTCCCCTACTGACCGCAGGCAGGGCGGGGGAATTTTGCGGAGGTAAATCTCAACGCTGAGATATACTTCGGAAATAAATTTAAAAAAGAGTTTAGAAATGCATATTTTAGAAGTTATATAACTTCGAAGTTAGATTCCTATTGATATAACACGGAAATTTTCTAATATTTTAGTAGAGAAGGGTAGTACATAACTACGTACTTAATATGAAACTGGACTTACCCCGAGTGGTTGGGAGGTAGGTAGGTCAAACGAAAAAGTATTTCAAGTGGTCATCGCTTTGTGCACTAAATATTTAGAGACACACAATTATTCTTTTAAAATGTTTTTCAAAGGAATATCATAAAAATATCCTCTCAAGCAGGTGCTTGTCAAAGAGGTCTGACAGCAGGAGCCGGTTAAATTTATACGTCATAGTGACGTCATCTGTGAGGATGGCGAGACCTCATCAGAAAGACAACAGAAGCATCCATGCCTTACTGTGAGCTCGAACCCAGGTACCTTTGATCAGTAGCCAGGCACGCTAACTACTCGGCCACGATAACAAAAAATATATCGCGAATAAAACACGAATGATTAACTAACTACTATTATCATCTAGAAATTTAGTTTGGCCGAGTGGTTAGCACGCTTGGCTATTAATCTAAGGGACCGGGTTCGAGCCCTGGGTAAGGCATGGATGTGTGTGTCGTTTTTCTGCTGAGGTCCTGCCATCCTCACAGATCTTCTACTATGGCATATAAACTGACAGGCTCTTGTCAGACCTCTGTGGCAAGCAGGTGCTTGAAGGGGTATTTATTTTTATTTTTTTTTTAATGTTGAAAGTACTAGACTCATTCATCCTGTTGTCATTTAGAGATAATGTGGCAATAGGAAATAAATTCGTTTTGGGCGTCAAAAAAGGAATTAAATTCTCTTGGAGCGGCAGTGTTTTGATTTGCTTATGGATGCAAGAAAGTAATTCCGCTTGTGACGACAAAAAATCAAATCAGCTTAGAAAAGCAAAATTTTTTGGAGCGTCAAAAAACCAAGTTTATAGAGTCAAGAAACCAAATTCGCTTGGGTGGCAAAAAAATTTAGCTTCGGATGGCGAAAAAATAATTTGTCTTCCAGCGGCAAAAAGGAATAAAATTAGCTTATATGGAAAATAAATAAATGGTTGCAAAATGGAAATAAATTCTCTTGGGCGGCAAAAATTTAGCTTATGGCGAAGAAAGAATGAAATCCCCTGCAGACATAGTCTTGGGGTTGGGTTGTTTTACCTCTGAGCGGCACTTTTTTTGCACACAATGAGTTAAATGGCCAGGTCACATGGACCCCGAAGGCTCAGAGAAGGTTGGAGGAGATGGCCCACTGGAACAGCTGTTGGGAGACAGATGGTAGCCTCCCGTCAAGGCCATCCAGCGTGTTCTTTAACGTGCACAGGGTATGGCTCTCCCACACACGGGGACACGGCTTAACGTCCCATCCGACGGACGGCGGTCTTTCCAAGCCCATCGGTGTCCCCTACTGACCGTGGGCAGGGCGGGGAATTTTGCGGAGATAAATCTCAACGCTGACCCAGCTGGGACTCGAACCTGGGAACTACAGATTACGAGCTGAGCCACCCCCGCTACCGACTGAGCCACCCCCGCCCCCATAGTCTTGGATGTGTTGGCAAGGAAAGTGCAATTAGACTTATATAGATATGAAATTTTCAAAAATAGCAAAAGTATACTGCTCACAAAAATTAGGGGATATTTCAAAATGAATATGAAGCGATAATATATCCCTTAATTTTTGTGAGCAGTATATTTTAAAAGAGCAAATACTACGTATCTCTGGCATGGGCTGCTAGTTTTTTTTACCTCTGAGCTGCATTTTTTTGCCCACAGTGAGCTAAATGGCAAGGTCACAAGGACCCCGAGGGTTCACAGCAGTTAGGAGACAGATGGTAGCCTCTCGTCAAGGCAGCGTGTTCTTTAAAGTGCACAGGGGTCCACACACGGCATAACGTGACGGAGAGCGGCCTTTTTTTTTTAAAGAATATAATTTTTATTCATAAGAGTAAAAGAATACAAATACATTTACAATTTGACCCGCAAAGCTAAATAGCTTATCTGCAGGAAAATGAATAAATTATATTAAACATAGGTCATTCAGCCACAAAAATGGTGTACATCAAATAAATCCACAAAACACAACACATAAAAATCAGCTAACTAGAAAATACCAAATAATTTTTTAATTCCATTTTAAGTCTTCTAAAAGAATCTATATTTAGTAATTCTTTTGGAATAGCATTAAATATAAGTGGTACTTGATATTCGGAGGTATGTTTCCCGTAATTATTTCGAAAATTTGGCAATTTGTAATAACATTGGTTTTGAAGTCTTGTATTTTTGTTATGTTGAATTTTTAGTTTGTAAGTTTCGTCAAAAATCTTTTTAATTATTACATTATATTTATATAAATTGCTGTAGGATAAAAGATTTAAAAAATTTAATCTATCGGTAGAAGTTTTATAAATTTTTTGCAAATGAAACGGAATAATATTTTTAGCTATTATAGACTGCAGTTTTTCTATTTTATTTATGTTAGTTAAGTTAGTTGTTCCATGCACAATTATTCCATAATTTAAAATAGATTCGCATATTGCTTTATAAAATATTACACAGGTTTCCATATTTAATACGTTTTTCAATTTTTGAATTTTTATCGCCGATATTCTCAAGCTTTCACATATGTGGGATATATGGGCATTCCACCTAAAATATTCATCAAAAATGATTCCTAAGTAATTTATTTTATTTACTTGCTCAACAAGTGGGCAACTGCATAATGATTCATAATTTGAAGCATCCTTTTTTCTGCAATTTATTTTATGAGTTTTGATAAAGAGGTTTTGATGAACATGAAATCCTGGTGAATGAGTAATCATCAGTTTTGTTTTTTTCTCATTTAAATAGATTTAACCATCTAATAATATTATTGTAATCTGTTTGAACCTCTGAAATGCTATCATTTAAATATTTCTGCCTGTTTATTAAAACAGTGTCGTCAGCATATAGATAAATAGCACTATTTAATTTTGTATTGAACAAATCATTTATGTATACTAAGAACAGTAAAGAACCTAGCCTATCGCTGTCCCCTACGAACAGTCGGCATAAAGGGAAGTTTTGCGGAGATATATCTCAACTCTGGCCCAATTGGGACTCGAACGTGGGAACTGCAGATTGAGCCTTGCGCGCTACCGACTGAGCCACCCCCGTCCTCCTCTGACGTGGTGGCTCGTAATCTGTAGTTCCCAGGTTCGATTCCCAGCTGGGTCAGCGTTGAGATTTATCTACGCAAAATTCCCCGTTCTGCCCACGGTCAGTAGGGGACACCGATGGGCTTGGAAAGGCCGCCGTCCGTCGGATGGGACGTTAAGCCGTGGCCCCGTGTGCGGGAGAGACATACCCTGTGCACGTTAAAGAACACGCTGGATGGCCTTGACGGGAGGCTACCATCTGTCTCCCAACAGCTGTTCCAGTGGGTCCCCTCCCCCAACCTTCTCTGAGCCTTCGGGGTCCATGTGACCTGGCCATTTAGCCCATGGTGTGCAAAAAAGTGCCGCTCAGAGGTAAAACAACCCAACGTTAAAGAACACGCTGGATGGCCTTGACGGGAGGCTACCATCTGTCTCCCAACAGCTGTTCCAGTGGGTCCCCTCCCCCAACCTTCTCTGAGTCTTCGGGGTCCTTGTGACCTGGCCATTTAGCCCGTGGTGTGCAAAAAAGTGCCGCTCAGAGGTAAAACAACCCAACCCAACCTCCTCTGACGTGGCACTCGGTCGAGACAGAAGAACAGAAAATAGTTTAGCAAAGTAAAAGATCAGTGGGGGAACAAAAAACAATTATTCCTTATGGGACCCTCGAAATCAGATCACTTTACTCACGCAGTTCGGAATGAAGTCTTATCGTTGCTGGGTTGGGTTGTTTTACCTCTGAGCGGCATTTTTTTGCACACCATGGGCTAAATGGCCAGGTCACATGGACCCCGAAGGCTCAGAGAAGGTTGGGGGAGGGGACCCACTGGAACAGCTCTTGGGAGACAGATGGTAGCCTCCCGTCAAGGCCATCCAGTGTGTTCTTTAACGTGCACAGGGTATGGCTCTCCCGCACACGGGGTCACGTCTTAACGTCCTATCCGACGGACGGCGGTCTTTCCAAGTCCATCGGTGTCCTCTACTGACTGAGCCACCCCTTCCCCTTTGTTGGGGTGGGTTCAGTCCCTTATTCCCTAGGCTCCTATCGTGAGGCTCTTAGATTTGAGTCCCCATTATGCATTCATTAAGATTTTTCCTTACTAATTTTCGCTCTGAGTTTGGCGTGAAAGGTGACACCGATGGGATTCCATTGCTTTGTCTCTCAACGAGACTTTTGGTCTCACTGAGTCGGTAGCAATCGGTACATTAATAAATAAAATAAAATAAATACCCCCTCAAGCAGCTGCTTGCCACAGAGGTCTGACAGGAGCCTGTCAGTTTATATGCCACAGCAGAAGGTCTGTGAGGATGGCAGAAACATCGCTTGATTTCTGTGGGCTAAATAGTTGCATAGAATCAAATAGTACCATAGAAATTTTCAGGTAACTAATTCTACAATGGGATAAATGGCCAGGTCACAAGGACCCCGAGGGTTCATAGAAGGTTGGGAGGTGGGGACCCATTGGTACATCTGTTAGGAGACAGATGGTAGCCTTCCGTCAAGGCCACACAACGTATTCTGTAACGTGCACAAGGTTGGTTGTTTTACCTCTGAGCGGCACTTTTTTGCACACAATGGGCTAAATTGCCAGGTCACAAGAACCCCAAAGGCTCAGAGAATGTTGGGAGACGGGACCCACTGGTATATCTGTTAAGAGACAGATGGTAGCCTCCCGTCAAGGCCACACAACGTGTTCTGTAATGTGCACATGGTATGATCTCTGGCACACGGAATCACGGCCTAACATCGCATCCGATGGACAGCGGTCTTTCCAAACGCATCAGTGTCCCCTACGGATACTAATGTCCGTAGGGTAATTGTTTTAATTTCGTGTTCTTAAGGTGAACAATTCCCCTAAGGACACTGATGATACCGGAACACGCCCTACAGATACCAAGAACAATTCCCCTGCAGACACCAATGTCCATAGTGCGCACACCAATGTCCAATAGTGCGGACACCAATGTCCATAGTGCGGACACCAATGTCCAATAGTGCGGACACCAATGTCCATAGTGTAGACACCAATGTCCATAGTGCGGACACCAATGTCCATAGTGCAGACACCAATGTCCAATAGTGCGGACACCAATGTCCAATAGTGCGGACACCAATGTCCATAGTGCGGACACCAATGTCCATAGTGTGGAACCAATGTCCATAGTGCGGACACCAATGTCCATAGTGCAGATACCAATGTCCAATAGTGCAGACACCAATGTCCAATAGTGCAGACACCAATGTCCATAGTGTGGACACCAATGTCCAATAGTGCGGACACCAATGTCCAATAGTGTGGACACCAATGTCCAATAGTGTGGACACCAATGTCCATAGTGCAGAGACCAATGTCCATAGTGCGGACACCAATGTCCGACACAGGATCTGAAAATTCCTCGCATTTCTGAGTTCTACGCCCTGGAATAGACCTATTCATCAATTTTTAGCTCTCCAGCACTGATATATTAAAGTTTGGCCTTTGACCTCAAAGGACTCATCATATCCAAAATTTCACATTTCTGAGATCTACGACTCAAAATACCCCTGGGCACCACCCTTTGAATTTTACGTGTCAAAAGCATTAACGGCTGCGAAGATCTGAGATTTCTCATAAGGGGCCTTAGGTCCCAAATTTATGCTTCATATTGATATTTCAATAATGAGCATAAATTCCAAATTCTGGTTCTTTCATAAGCATGTACAGTCGCTCAAATAAATATCCGAACACTATGGTTGATTACAGAATTCAGAAAAAAATATCTGGCAACGATTTTTTTAGAAATTAGTGATCTGGCATTCTTCATGTACGTACACCCAGGAACCAATTTTTACTTCTCTAACACCGGTAGATCTAAATTTGACCTTTGACCCCAAAGGACCCACCGGATCCAAAATTACATAACGTTTCCGTCATGTACAACCCGAAACATCCCCATACACCAATTTTCACGTTTCTATAACTCGTAGATAATGGTTTGACCTCTACTCGTAGATAATGGTGTGACCTCCATTTGACCTTGAAGGACGCGTCGGGGGTGAAATTTCGGATTTTCCCCGAGATCTACGAACGGATGATCCCTAAGTGCAAATTTTCACAGATCCAACAATTCTGTTTCATAGTTAGAATTAGAGCGATCCCCTGTCAATCAGTCAATCTCTCACAATCGTTTGTACCAGTGATTCTCAAAGTTTTATTCTCACGGCACACAATTTTTCTCCGCGAATACTCGAGGCACACAATTTTTCTCGAGCGAATACTAGAGGCACACTAGTTTTCTCCGCGAATACTCGAGGTACACTACTTTTCTCCGCGAATACTTGAGGCGCACGATTTATCTCCGCGAATACTAGAGGCACTCTAGTTTTCTCCGCGAATACTCGAGGTACACTACTTTTCTCCGCGAATACTTGAGGCGCACGATTTATCTCCGCGAATACTAGAGGCACTCTAGTTTTCTCCGCGAATACTCGAGGTACACTACTTTTCTCCGCGAATACTTGAGGCGCACGATTTATCTCCGCGAATACTAGAGGCACACTAGTTTCCTCCGCGAATACTCGAGGTACACTACTTTTCTCCGCGAATACTTGAGGCGCACGATTTATCTCCGCGAATACTAGAGGCACTCTAGTTTTCTCCGCGAATACTCGAGGTACACTACTTTTCTCCGCGAATACTTGAGGCGCACGATTTATCTCCGCGAATACTAGAGGCACTCTAGTTTTCTCCGCGAATACTCGAGGTACACTACTTTTCTCCGCGAATACTTGAGGCGCACGATTTATCTCCGCGAATACTAGAGGCACACTAGTTTCCTCCGCGAATACTCGAGGTACACTACTTTTCTCCGCGAATACTTGAGGCGCACGATTTATCTCCGCGAATACTAGAGGCACTCTAGTTTTATCCGCGAATACTCGAGGTACACTACTTTTCTCCGCGAATACTTGAGGCGCACGATTTATCTCCGCGAATACTAGAGGCACTCTAGTTTTCTCCGCGAATACTAGAGGTACACTACTTTTCTCCGCGAATACTTGAGGCGCACGATTTATCTCCGCGAATACTAGAGGCACTCTAGTTTTATCCGCGAATACTCGAGGTACACTACTTTTCTCCGCGAATACTTGAGGCGCACGATTTATCTCCGCGAATACTAGAGGCACTCTAGTTTTATCCGCGAATACTCGAGGTACACTACTTTTCTCCGCGAATACTTGAGGCGCACGATTTATCTCTGCGAATACTAGAGGCACTCTAGTTTTATCCGCGAATACTCGAGGTACACTATTTTTCTCCGCGAATACTTGAGGCGCACGATATATCTCCGCGAATACTAGAGGCACACTAGTTTTATCCGCGAATATTAGAGGTACACTATTTTTCTCTGCGAATACTTGAGGCGCACGATTTTTCTCCGCGAATACTAGAGGCACTCTAGTTTTATCCGCGAATACTCGAGGTACACTATTTTTCTCTGCGAATACTTGAGGCGCACACTTTATCTCCGCGAATATTCGAGGCAGACTAGTTTTCTCCGCGAATACTCGAGGTACACTATTTTTCTCCGCGAATACTTGAGGCGCACGATTTATCTCCGCGAATACTAGAGGCACACTAGTTTTCTCCGCGAATACTCGAGGTACACTACTTTTCTCCGCGAATACTTGAGGCGCACGATTTATCTCCGCGAATACTAGAGGCACTCTAGTTTTATCCGCGAATACTAGAGGTACACTACTTTTCTCCGCGAATACTTAAGGCGCACGATTTATCTCTGCGAATACTAGAGGCACTCTAGTTTTATCCGCGAATACTCGAGGTACACTATTTTTCTCCGCGAATACTTGAGGCGCACGATATATCTCCGCGAATACTAGAGGCACACTAGTTTTATCCGCGAATATTAGAGGTACACTATTTTTCTCTGCGAATACTTGAGGCGCACGATTTTTCTCCGCGAATACTAGAGGCACTCTAGTTTTATCCGCGAATACTCGAGGTACACTATTTTTCTCTGCGAATACTTGAGGCGCACACTTTATCTCCGCGAATATTCGAGGCAGACTAGTTTTCTCCGCGAATACTCTAGGCACACTAAATATTTAAGTTGACAACAACACTATTACTACTACTACGGGAGACTCGCGCATGCACAGTTTGCTCTAATAATAAGCCATTTCTGTGGAGTCTTTTTTAAAAGCAGAGCTATTCTCTTGAAGTTCTGGCGTGTACTGAGATTTAATATGAATCAGTTTTTGATCAAACGGAAAAAGTTACCCGAAGAATCAGTGACAGAAAATAGAAACCAAAAGGATTTACAAAAATCCTTTTATCTGCAATCATCATCATCATCCTCAAGCAGCCATGGGCTACGGAGGTTCAAAAATTATTTCAGTCTGGTAGGTTTATATGGTCAGCAACAGGACCCTGTGTGGTTGTCCACTCCTCAGCAGGGTATAAAAAGAAAGAAAAGTAGCCAGAGTTGTCCAGATCAGTAGGCCACACTGATCTGACAGCCTTCCCCTCTTGTTCCCTTCCTAAAGAGAATATCTCTTTTGAAAGGTACAGTCGCTCAAAAAAATATCCGAACGCTATGGTTGATTGCAGAATTCAGCAAAAATATCGGGCAACGATTTTTTTTAGAAATCAGTGATCTGGCAACCTTCGTGTCACGTGACACGAAGGTTGCCAGATCACTGATTTCTAAAAAAAATCCAGTGCGTTAAATCCAGTGCGTTAAAGAGCACACTGGATGGCCTTGACGGGAGGCTACCATCTGTCTCCCAACAGCTGTTCCAGTGGGTCCCCTCACCGAATCTTCTCTGAGCCTTCGGGGTCATGTGACCTGGCCATTTAGCCCGTGGTGTGCAAAAAGTGCCGCTCAGAGGTAAAACAACCAACAACCAAGCCATCAATATGGATTTATATCATAGCTACCAGTAGAACGATAAAATTTAATAATACAGATAAATATCAAACACATAAAAATTAAACATGGCAGTTTCTGGTTAAAATCTGGAAGTCCTTCAGATCATGCGGAGCTACGAATCTAATACACTCGAATAAGAAAAATTGTCTATTCGTTTATGCCCCGCCCCAAAAGGTCCTGTCTCAGCCTTTTAAATTTAAAGAGCTAGAGTCACCAAATTTTACATGGAATTTCCATTCAACTAGGGGAAACGGATAGGCTACTTGTGAACCCTTTGGGAACTAGAGATGTACCAAAACGGGTCTGTTCTAGAAGAGTTTTTCCACATTCCCAAGGGGGCGGGGGTGGCTCAGTCGGTAGCGCGCCAGACTCGTAATCTGCTAGTTCCCAGGTTCGAGTCTCAGCTGGGTCAGCGTTGAGACTTATCTCCGCAAAATTCCCCACCCTGCCCACGGTCAGTAGGGGACACTGATGGGCTTGGAAAGGCCGCCGTCCGTCGGATGGGACGTTAAGCCGTGGCCAGGTGTGCGGGAGAGCCATACCATGTGCACATTAAAGAACACGCTGGATGGCCTTGACGGGAGGCTACCATCTGTCTCCCAACAGCTGTTCCAGTGGGTCCCCTCCCCCAACCTTCTCTGAGCCTTCGGGGTTCATGTGACCTGGCCATTTAGCTCATGGTGTGCAAAAAAGTGCCGCTCAGAGGCAAAACAACCCAACCCACATTCCCATAGACTTTACATTAAATATTAAAAACCAGTGAGAGCCGGAATGAATTTCACTGTTCCTAATGGACAAGAGCTAGAGCCATCAAATTCTCATTCTAGCTTAGAGGAATGTAAAGAGTTGGATCCCTCTAATTTTCATCCTCTTCCAAATTAGGAAAATGCGTAAACTATTACCCAGCCTAATGTATTATATCCCAAATATAATGTATTATAACCCTTTCTTTTTGGCCTCCTTTTCCTAAAAAAAAAAAGGCCGCCCGTTGCATGGGATGTAAACCGTGGTTCCGTATATGGAACAGTCATCCTCTATGCACACTAAAGAACACGCTGGATGGCGTAAACGGAAAGTTTTAGCCCATCTCCGAATAGTTGTCCAGTGGGTTCCTTACCCAACATTCTCTGAGTCTTTTGGGGTTCTTGTGACTTGGACATTTTGCTCAGTTTGGGGAGAAAGAAAAAAGTGCTGCTCAGAGATATAGAAACAAACCAACGACACTAAACCTTCTGACACTGATTTTACTACTTCTATTCCAAATATCGTTCATCAAGTATAATAGACAAACCTCGCTTCGCCCTAATGGGCTTGGAAAGGCCGCCGTTCGTCGGATGGGACGTTAAGCCGTGGCCCCGTGTGGGAGAAAGCCTCACTCTGTGCACGTTAAAAACACACTGGATGGCCTTGACGGGAGGCTACCATCTGTCTCCCAACAGCTGTTCCAGTGGGTCTCCTACCCCAACCTTCTCTGAGCCTTCGGGGTCCATGTGACCTGGCCATTTAGCCCATGGTGTGCAAAAAAGTGCCGCTCAGAGGTAAAACAACCCAACGTTAAAGAACACACTGGATGGACTTGACGGGAGGCTGCCATCTGTCTCCCAACAGCTTTTCCAGTGGGTCCCCTCCCCCAACCTTCTCTGAACTTTCGGGATCCATGTGACCTGGCCATTTAGCCCATGGTGTGCAAAAAAAGTGCCGCTCAGAGGTAAAACAACCCAACCCAAAATCTCTTCTCCCTAAAACGTTGGTTACGCCGTAAAAACGCTTTCACTTCTGTTGAAAACTCTTCTGCATCAAACATTGGCTTCCTCGCTCCTTTAGCAGTCACCAGACACGTGCGCCATACAACGGGGGATTGCCATGGTAACATAATTCATTTGTATCCCCAACTATATCGTGACATAATGGTTCATATGCGAAGGAGAAGGAAGCTGTAGAGGGCGCAGTTAACCTCTCTCATCTAGACAGAAAGGTCACGGGGCGTATCCTCATGTATCACTGTTGACATCCCCCCTTTTGTTCTCTATCTTCCCCCTCTCCCCCCCAAGCAGATTAGCAAGAAGGGTCCATGTCAAAGGTCACTTCCTGAAAGGTAAACTAATGACTTACGTGTATTATAATACACACGAGGACCAACGGGTCAGTGTAAAGTGTTATGATAGGTTCTCTGTTTACTAAAGGAGGCTCTATTGATGACCTGTGGTGAGGTATGAGGTGGCGGAGAATTTAATATCACCTGTGTCTTTCGCTTTCCTTCCACCCCTCATTTAGACATCCTCCCCATCAACTCCTCTCACTCTCCAAGTAGTGTTAGTCATTAGTTCTTCGACACAAGCAATATTTAGAGCAAATATTTGCACGAGTACTGCGTTTACGGAGAGCGCGGTTATTCCAGATATTGATCTTTTAGAGCAAGTCCACGAACTAATCATGAGACTGAACGACTAGAGTGCTGACCTAACAGCTCAAAGGACGTGTAGGATGTATTCCATGTAGTCTGTGTGTAAAGTATTTTGGCTACGTGGTTTGAAAAGGAAAATGTTTTTTTTTTCTTATATGAATTGTTTCTCTGATCGTTTGAGGTTGTTTCGACATCTATTTTTTAAGTTGGTACGTGACAGTGATAACGTTCGAGGAGGTTGTCACTTTAATGTCGGCATTTTTTTTACTTCAATTAATGTTAAGAAAAATTTAGAATCTTAGCGTCGTAGGTGATATTATTATTGTTGTTTGACTATTATTAAAATGTTGAAAAAAATATTATTACTGGTAAATTTTAAGTTTTCGACAATAAAATGTAGTATACTTCCGGATGCTTACGCAGTCAACTTTGTAACTAATAGTAGTTGTCAGTTCAACTTTGTAACTAATGATGAGATTAGGCAAAGGAGTTTGCAACCTCCTTTAAGCAGCATATTATCATTACAGCAGTCATTCAGAATCACGTGGGGAATGCCATCTACAACAACTTTAGAGAGTTTCAGAGTTCCCCGAAAGAGGAGGAGAAAAACTATACCGATGAGGGGGGCGGTCGTTCGAAATGTTTTTTATGCCAACTGAAAGCTTGAGACGTGAGGAGTACCATCTACTAAATACTTCAGAAAGTTTCAGACCCAAAAAGCACCGGGAAAATCTGCTAGTATCATCCTCCTCCTCCTCCTCAAGCAGCCATGGGCTACGGAGGCCCAACCAGACCGTGCAATTTAGTTCTCCAAGCAAGTCTGTCCTGAGCTACATTTGCTGCATCTGGCCACTGCACACCAATTCTGATAAGGTCCTGTTTGACATTGTCTGCCCACCGCATCCTAGGTCACCCCCTCTTTCTGAGGCCTTTAGGCACACTGTTCATAACCCTATTCGCCAATCTATAATTATCCATACGGGCAACATGGCCAAACCAACGGAGTCTCTCTCTGCACAATATGCTGCTTAAAGGAGGTTGCAAACTCCTTTGCCTAACCTCATCATTAGTTACAAAGTTAACCACCTAATGCCCAAGACACTGCGTAAGTATCTGGAATCAAAAGCATCTGTGGGTTGGGTTGTTTTACCTCTGAGCGGCACTTTTTTGCACACCATGGGCTAAATGGCCAGGTCACATGGACCCCGAAGGCTCAGAGAAGGTTGGGGGAGTGGACCCACTGGAACAGCTGTTGGGAGACAGATGGTAGCCTCCCGTCAAGGCCATCCAGCGTGTTCTTTAACGTGCACAGGGTATGTCTCTCCCGCACAAGGGGCCACGGCTTAACGTCCCATCCGACGGACGGTGGCCTTTCCAAGCCCATCGGTGTCCCCTACTGACCGTGGGCAGGGCGAGGAATTTTTGTGGAGATAAATCTCAACGCTCACCTAGCTGGGACTCGAACCTGGGAACTACAGATTACGAGCCTGGCGCGCTACCGACTGAGCCACCCCCGCCCCCAAAAGCATCTAGTTTCCTGTTATCTTGTTTACAAAGTGTCCAAGTTTCGCTACCATAACTAACCCTAGAAAGAACGAAACTGTTATAAGTCTAATTTTAGTCTTTAGGTGCATACGCCTATTTCTCCACACTCTCCATAGATTCTTAAAAGTCCCGGCAGCAATCCTTATTCGTCTGTTAATCTCATGCCGCACATCACCATTATCTGTTACATAGCTCCCAAGATAATTAAACTGTGACACCTGCTCAAGACTGCAACCATTCAGATTAACTGAATCACAGCCAGTCTGACCAATTTTCATCACTTTAGTTTTCTCTCTGTTTATAACCAACCAGTCTCATCAACAGCTCGAATGAAAGAGTTCATCTCATCAACATCATTTGCAAAAAGGGCTAAATCATCAGCATAATCTAAATCAGAAATATTAGTATCTCCAGATCATTTAAGGCCAAAATCTTTCCCTTGAAGTGCATTTCGCATAACATAATCAATAACCAAGCTAAAGAGAAAAGGAGACAAAATGCACCCTTGTCGAACACCAGAAGTAATGCTAAACCAATTGCTACAAGCCTTACCAACTCTTACACACGACTCAGTGTTATTATAGAGAGCTTTCATTATGTTAACTAACTTGTCTAGTATACCATATGATTTCAGAATCAACCACAAATTATGACGATCGACAGAGTCGAAAGCCTTTTTGAAATCAACAAAGCTAGCAACCAAAGGTTTCTGAAACTCTAAACATTTCTCAAGAATCTGCCTAAGTGTAAATATCTGATCCACACATCCCCTACCACTTCTGAATCCACATTGCTCATCACGCAATTGACTGTCAACCAGATTCTTAATTCTATTAAGCACAATAATGGAAAGAACTTTACCTGGAACAGAGTTCTTGTGATAACCCCTATAGTTATCACAAGAACTGCGATCACCTTTTTTGAAAATAGGGATAATAATAGCTCTGGTAAAATCCTTAGGAACCATGCCTTTATCATAAAAGACATTCAAAATTTCAGTCATCCAAGTGGTAACAGAAACATTCCCAGCTCTAAGCATTTCCATAGTAATTTCATATACCCCTGGGGATTTATGAAGATTAAGTTTAGAAACAGCCAAAATAGCTTCAGATTGTTATAGGATCAACATTAAAGCCACCAATGCATTTATCATCATTGCAAACAATGGGAATAGAACTAACCGCATTGTTTAGAATATCACTGAAATGCTCAGCCCACGTAGCCATGACAGAATCATCGCCTTCTATAACCTTACCTTTTTTATCCTTCAATCCCTGTATACCTGTCCGTTTTCTACCACACAAAACATTAACTATCTGGTACAGCTCTCTGCTGTTGTGCTGTCTAACTGCTTCCTCGGCTTTGTCAGCCAAATCATCAAGCCAAAGATTCTTATCAGCAGCCAACTGATCTTTTACACGTTTATTAAGCTCTCTGTAATGCTTTCTATTAGGACTAGTAGGGTATTGATTGAGGACATTCCTGCAGTTCTTTCTTTCCGAAATAAGCTCAAGTGCCTTATCACTCAAATAATTCTGTCTCCTCTGCTCCTTTTTTCCTAAAAGAATACTGTTAGTGTCCAAAAAATAAAAAAATAAAATAAATACCCTCTCAAGCAGCTGCTTGCTATAGAGGTCTGACAGGAGCAAAAAGCCTGTTTAAAATGATCCCATCCTTCCTCAACTTCAGTAGTAAGTTCAGTACCATGACTGTCATAATGACTAAGTAATAATGGTAAACTTTGGCTATAACTGGGTCTTTCAGAGCTTCAGTATGAAAGGTAAATTTTTTAACTTTAGCACAACACGTTTTAAGTTTAATTTGCAAGACACTTTTAACAAGGTAATAGTCAGATCCAATTTCAGCTCCCCTATATGACCTGGTATTCCTAACAGAACTAGCCCATTTGCTGTTAATTAATATATAATCAATCATATTCTTATGCAGCCTATGAGGTGAAACCCATGTGTACTTATGTATGTCGCGGTGTTTGTAATAAGTGTTAGTTATTTTGAATCCATTGAGTTTACTTACCTGTAGGAGACGTTGCCCATTGCCATTGCAGCTACCAATACCAAAAGGACCTATTACTCCTGCCCAAAGGTCAGAGTCAGTACCAACTTTGACATTGAAGTCACCTAAAACAAGGGTAATATCTCCTTTCTTGACAGAATTCAAAATATCCTGAAGTTGTTCATAAAACCGATCCTTCTCATCCTCATCGGCATCCTCAGTGGGGGCATAACAGCGGATAAAATTCAAGTCTTTAACGCTTGTCTGAAATTTTGCTGTAAGAAACCTTTCATTAATGCACTCATACCCTAGAAGAGCATCACTAGCGTGTCTGCTGAGAAGCAGACCCACGCGTTGGTGATGCTTATTGTCGTCCCTCCCTAAAAAGAGAAATTTAAGATTATTTTTAAGAATCTGACCTTTATCTGTCCATCTGGTCTTTTGCAAGCCGAGAATATCTAAATTATAATGGTGGAATTCTTTTGTGAGGACATCAAGAGAAAAAGCTCTGTGCAAAGTCCTCACATTCCAACTACCTATGGAGAGAAAATGGTTAGTGGGATGTTTAAAGAAACTATGTTTTTTGAGAGAGGGAATGCTTACAATATCAAACAGCCCCCTAATCGCAGACATGGGGCAAAGACCCGTTCCCCCACCACTAAAGGCTGAAGCCATCTACACTGGAAGACTTCCTCCAATGTAGAATTTGATGATGCCAATAGAAGCAAAGAGTTCAGGTGCCTGCGATGACCTCTGCTCAGGATTATCCACCAGCTGATAAACATATCCTGTGAATCTGTTCACTTGGGGCTGTCAACCCACAAACAAACAGAAAACACAGCGGAAGATTTTCCCTCCACAGAAGCCCACCAGTGCAGCAAAATCAGGATCCATAATCAAGCTCAGAGCCATATATCTGTCCAGTCCAGTTGGTTTATATGGTCAGCACCAGGACCCTGTGTGGTTGACCACTCCTCAGCAGGGTAGAAAAAAAAAAGTAGCCATAGTTGTCCAGATCAGTAGGCCACACTAATCTGGCAGCCCTCCCCTTCCGTTCACTTCCACAAGAGAGTATCTCTTTTGAAAGGTACTAACGGTCTGCACCACGAGAAGGCGGGGTCGGACATTAGGTGCTAGGCCTGGCCGGTTCTATGCATCATCACAGGGGATTGGTGCATAGCTCTCCTTCCAGTGACTACCTAGCTTATTCTTAGGGCTCGGAAAAAAATGGGGGAAAGGGACCCAATGGACAGCTGTTAGGTTGGGTTGTTTTACCTCTGAGCAGCACTTTTTTGCACACCATGGGCTAAATGGCCAGGTCACAAGGACCCCGAAGGCTCAGAGAAGGTTGGGGGAGGGGACCCACTGGAACAGCTGTTGGGAGATCAATGGTAGCCTCCTGTCAAGACCATCCAGTGTGTTCTTTAACGTGCACAGGGTATGGCTCTCCCGAACACGGGTCCACTGCTTAACGTCCCATCCGACGGACGGTGGCCTTTCCAAGTCCATCGGTGACCCTTACTGACCGTGTGCAGGGCCGTGAATTTTGCGGAGATAAGTCTCAACGCTGACCCAGCTGGGTCTCGAACCTGGGAACTGCAGATTACGAGCCTGGCGCCCTACTGACTGAGCCACCACCGCCCCACAGCTGTTAGGAGACAGATGAGTGCCTTCATCAAGGCCATCCAGCGTGTTCTTTAACGTGCAGAGGGTGTGGCTCTCCTTCATCCAAGCCCATCGGTGTAAACTTTCTGACAGAAAGTATGGTAGGGATTAGCGGAGATAAATCTCAACCCAGGTACAGTTCGGATTCGAACTTAGGAACTGTAGAGTTCTCAAGCCTTCGTGTTATTAGTGATCTGGCAACCTTTGTGTCACGTGACACGAAGGTTTCCAGATCACTAATTTCTAAAAAAATCGTTGCAAGATATTTTTTCCTGATTCGTAAGTTGACTTTAGGAAAAAGTCAACTTACGAATCAGCTGTATTAGTTTACATAATAGGCTACAAAGTTAAATTTATTAGTAAAAATGAGATGAAACATTTACTAGTCTGAAAGAATTCAGCCTAGAAATGTCACAGCTCGCTAGTTACAAGACAGATTGCAGCAGAATGACAAGAATATAATTTTAGCGAAATAATATAAGTATAAGTTGTTACAGATAACAATTTATTAATATAGCAATTTACTATTATCTTTTTCTTTTTGAAAATAAATGATGTTAATTTAAACCATATAGTTTATTTTTACTTAGAGATGAGTCTAATAATCACCCATGATGCTATATCACTGCTAATTTATAATATGATTACATCTACATGCAAAAAAAGAAATAATCTCAGTCCGAACCATGTAAAACCGTTGCGTTGTTGTTATACCTCTGAGCGGCACTTTTTTTGCACATAATGGGCTAAATGGCCAGGTCACCAGGACCCCGAAGGCTCAGAGAAAGTTGGGGGAGGGGACACACTTGAACAGCTGTTGGGAGACAGATGGTAGCCTCCCGCCAAGGCCATCCAGCGTGTTCTTTAACGAGCACAGGGTATGGCTCTCCCATACACGGGGCCACGGGTTAACGTCCCATCCGACGGACGGCGGTCTTTCCAAGCCCATCGGTGTCCCCTACCGACCGTGGGCAGAGGGGGGGGGGGAAGTTTTACGGAGAGAAATCTCAACTCTGACCCAGCTGGGTTGGGTTGGGTTGTTTTACCTCTGAGCGGCACTTTTTTGCACATAATGGGCTAAATGGCCATTTCACTAGGATCCCGAAATCTCAGAGAAGGTTGGGGGAGGGGACACACTTGAACAGCTGTTGGGAGACAGATGGTAGCCTCCCGCCAAGGCCATCCAGCGTGTTCTTTAACGAGCACAGGGTATGGCTCTCTCATACACGGGGCCACGGGTTAACGTCCCATCCGACGGACGGCGGTCTTTCCAAGCCCATCGGTGTCCCCTACCGACCGTAGGCAGAGGGGGGGGGGGAAGTTTTACGGAGAGAAATCTCAACTCTGACCCAGCTGGGACTCGAACTTGGGAGCTACAGATTACGAGCCTGACGCGCTATCGACTGAGCCACCCCCGTCCCCAATGTGAAACCGAAATCGTGTAAATCGAGGGATACGTGTAGACATTTCTTTTCGGAAATAAATATCTCCTCAAGTAGCTGTTCGCCACAGAGGTCTGACAGGAACTTGTCAGTTTATACGACATAATATAACGTAGAAAGCATATATTGTATAGGCGCCTTTTTATTAAGCACAGTCTCACGTTATATCGATAGTAACTCTTATGTAGGGCGGGGGTGGCTCATTCGGTAGCGTGCCAGGCTCGTAATCTGTAGTTCCCAGGTTCGAGTCCCAGCTGGGTCAGCGTTGAGATTTATCTGCGCAAAATTCCCCGCCCTGCCCACGGTCAGTAGGGGACACCGATGGGCTTGGAAAGGCCGCCGTCCGTCGGATGGGACGTTAAGCCGTGGCCTCGTGTGCGGGAGAGCCATACCCTGTGCACGTTAAAGAACACGCTGGATGGCCTCGACGGGAGGCTGCCATCTGTCTCCCAATAGCTGTTCCAGTGGGTCCCCTCCCCCCCATCTTCTCTGAGCCTTCGGGGTCCTGGTGACCTGGCCATTTAGCCCATGGTGTGCAAAAAAGTGCCGCTCAGAGGTAAAACAACCCAACGTTAAAGAACACGCTGGATGGCCTTGACTGGAGGCTACCATATGTCTCCCAATAGCTGTTCCAGTGGGTCCCCTTCCCCAACCTTCTCTGAACCTTCGGGGTCCTGGTGACCTGACAATTTAGCCCATGGTGTGCAAAAAAGTGCCGCTCAGAGGTAAAACAACCCAACAGCAGAATTCAGTAATTTCTGAAATATTTTTATGAGAAATTGTGACTAATGAATTTAAAAATCTAAGTCAAATCTATTAAAATCTCGATTTCCAACAATATGTGTCCAGTATTTAAAGAGTTATGGGAGCTGAAACTTTTAGCTCGTTCTGCAGAAAATAAAGGTCATTCTGGAGAAAAATGAACATAATTATTACGTGAACTGCTAGAAATACTTTTACACGTATTAGTCAAATTTAGTATAACGGTTATTGCTCTCGTTGCCATTTGTTTTTATTAACTTTTCAGAGCAATTATTTAAATTGGCATCGTTGTTAAATATTTCAATTTCCATAACCCTCTAAATACCGAACGAATATTGTTGAAAATCGAGTTGGGTTGGGTTGTTTTACCTCTGAGCGGCACTTTTTGCACAACATGGGCTCAATGGCCAGGTCACATGGACCCCGAAGGCTCAGAGAAGGTTGGGGGAGGAGACCCACTGGAACAGCTGTTGGGAGACAGATGGTAGCCTCCCGTCAAGGCCATCCAGCGTGTTCTTTAACGTGCACAGGGTATGGCTCTCCCGCACACGGGACACGGCTTAACTTCCCATCCGACGGACGGCGGCCTTTCCAAGCCCGTCGGTGTCCCCTACTGACCGTGGGCAGGGCGGGGAATTTTGCGGAGATAAATCTCAACGCTGACCCAGCTGGGACTCGAACCTGGGAACTACAGATTACGAGCCTGGCGCACTACCGACTGAGCCACCCCCGCCCCTGAAAATCGAGATTGAAATAGATTGGATTGAGATCTTTAAATCATCTTCAATCACATTTTTTCATAGTTACCGAGTTACATTACACTTTATCATTGACATTAATCGAAATTACAAAATCGAAAACGAGGAACTTATCTCAATACGGGAATCATCATCAATTTTGACATCGATACATCCACTTAGCGAAGAAAGAGAGAAAAAAAAACACTTTCTGTTGCTCACACATCGCACTTTCTTGCTATTGTCCGGAGAACTGGGCGCCTTTGATGGGGATGGCAGATGCGGAAAGTGAAGACAGAACAAGGGACTACGATGTGATCTGTCTGATGCCTGGTCACTGTGTAGGTGAAGTAGGCGTCCACTTCTGAAGGGCTAGGTGGAATCCAACCCTCCAGTGTGGGCTTATATAGAGAGAGAGTTAGTGCTGTTTGCTGTACGGTGGGTTGTTGACTCGTCCCGGCTATAGCACGACTCAAGAGGGGAAAACTAATATTTGCTCTCCGTGGACAATATTGATCTAATATTGGAAGTCCCTGTTTCTTAAACCGCAGTGTCATGCAACCCGAAGTTTGTTCCTTCCAACGAAAAACTTCTTCTTTTTCATCTTTTTGGTTTTTCGTTTACTGTCGTATTTAAGAAATTTTTTACCTTTTGAGGAAGAGGGGGGGGGGGGGGGGGGCGAAGAACAAAATGAACGGGAGGGAGCAACGAAAGGAAGATGAGAAGCACGTGGACAACAAAGAGAACACGCAGAACAAAGAGAAGGGGATGGAGGACATCGCTGTACGGTTTGCAGCAGATGAGGAGTGGATTTTGGCATCTTCGTTCTATATTTATCTGTCCAGCTGTGAAAACTATCAGAGATGATGATGATGATGATGCCAAGTGGACTTTGAAAGTTTCATCTTTTTTTTCTAGGCTGCTATAAAATTATCGGAAATGATAACGATGAGGATGAAACTTGGACTTTGAAAGTTTCATCTTTTTTTTTCTAGGCTGCTGTAAAATTATCGGAAATGATAACGATGAGGATGAAACGTGGACTTCTGCAGCTTCATCTTATTTGTTATCTAACCAGTTGTGAAATTATAGAAGATGATAACGATGACAATGATGATGATGATGATGAAAAGTCGACTTTGAAAGCATTTTTCTTTAATATGGCTAGCTGTAAAACTGTAAGAGTGACCCGGTATTTTGGACTTTTCATCCTTTTTTTAATATATTCAGTTTCAAAATTAACAGAGATGATAACGATGAAGTTTAGACATGGTCTATAGAAGCTTAATTCTATTTGTTATCTAGACAGTGGTAAAATTATCATAGACGATGATTATTAGAAGTGGACTTCGGAAGATTCATAATCTTTGTTATCTAACCAGTTGTAAAATGTCAGAGATGACGTGATAATGATTGGACTTTGGAAGTTTTTCCTTTTCCCCCCCTATCTGGTCAGCTGTAAAACTGTACGAGATGATAATGATGATGATAATGATGATGAGAATCTGGCAACCTTCGTGTCACGTGACACGAAGGTTGCCAGATCACTAATTTTTAAAAATAAATCGTTCCCAGATATTTTTTCTAAATTCTGTAATCAACCGTAGCGTTCGGATATTTATTTGAGCGACTGTACACTTTGGAAGCTAGATCCTATTTTTTTATTTGGTCAGCTATACACTCTCAGTGATGATGAGGATGAGGATGATTACAGTTTGATAGTTTCAAGCCAGCTGTCAATATTAGAGACAACAATAATTATGATGAGAATAGAGGTTTTCCCCTATTTGTTTATCTAACCAGCTGCAAAACTGTCAGAGATGACAAGACTCAGACTTTAGAAGCTCCATCCCATTTGTATCTAGTCAGCTATTACCAGAGGGTTGGGTTGTTTTACCTCTGAGCGGCACTTTTTTGCACACCATGGGCTAAATGGCCAGGTCACATGGACCCCGAAGGCTCAGAGAAGGTTGGGGGAGGGGACCCATTGGAACAGCTGTTGGGAGACAGATGGTAGCCTCCGGTCAAGGCCATCCAGCGTGTTCGTTAACGTGCACAGGGTATGGCTCTCCCGTACACGGGGCCACTGCTTAACGTCCCATCCGATGGACGGCGACCTTTCCAAGCCCATCGGTGTCCCCTACTGATCGTGGGCAGGGCGGGGAATTTTGCGGAGATAAATCTCAACGCTGACCCAGCTGGGACTCGAACCTGGGAACTACAGATTACGAGCCTGGCGCGCTATCGACTGAGACACCCCCGCCCCCTATTACCAGAGACGAAGAAGATGATGAGAAGCGGACTTTAGAATCTCCATCCTAATTAACCACTTAATTGAACCAGTTGTAAAACTATCAAAGATGATGCCAATTAAGCTTTGTTTTTCTATAAGGGATTGTCGTATCAGGTAAGTCTTCACTATGTTATAAAGATCTCTTGTATTATTTGCATTAATCACATTTGTTTAGCTCATCTTTAAATCACTACATCACCTAAGCAATTCAGAAGGAGAATATTTAAGTAAAAGTATGAACGCTTCCCTCTGTGCGCGTTGGGTTGTTTTACCTCTGAGCGGCACTTTTTTGCACACCATGGGCTAAATGGCCAGGTCACATGGACCCCTAAGGCTCAGAGAAGGTTGGGGTAGGGAACCCACTGGAACAGCTGCTGGGAGACAGATGGTAGCCTCCGGTCAAGGCCATCCAGCGTGTTCTTTAACGTTGGGTTGTTTTACCTCTGAGCGGCACTTTTTTGCACACCATGGGCTAAATGGCCAGGTCACATGGACCCCTAAGGCTCAGAGAAGGTTGGGATAGGGGACCCACTGGAACAGCTGCTGGAAGACAGATGGTAGCCTCCGGTCAAGGCCATCCAGCGTGTTCTTTAACGTTGGGTTGTTTTACCTCTGAGCGGCACTTTTTTGCACACCATGGGCTAAATGGCCAGGTCACATGGACCCCGAAGGCTCAGAGAAGGTTGGGGGAGGGGACCCACTGGAACAGTTGTTGGAAGACAAATGGTAGCCTCCCGTCAAGGCCATCCAGCGTGTTCTTTAACGTGCACAGTGTTTGGCTCTCCCGCACACGGTGCCACGGCTTAACGTCCCATCGGACGGACGGCTGCCTTTCCAAGCCCATCGGTGTCCCCTACTGACCGTGGGCAGGGCGGGGAATTTTTGCGGCGGTAAATCTCAACGCTGACCCAGCTGGGACTCGAACCTGGGAACTACAGATTACGAGCCTGGCGCGCTACCGACTGCGCCACCCCCACCCCTGTGCGGAGACAGATGACAATCCTCAGAGACAATGATCATACAGTTAACAATAAATACTCTGTACGAACTTTCAGCACTTTTTCTTAAGGAATTGAGTTACTGGACACATTTTTCTTTTATCTGGCCAGTTGTTTTACCTCTGAGACGCATTTTTCTTGCATGCAATGGGTTAATGGGCAATCAGAAGGATTCAGAAAGATTAGGGTTGGAAACCCATCCAAAGAAACGAATTTATCTTTCTAACTCAGAGCAGATTAAATAAAATAAATAAATAGATACCCCCTCAAGCAGCTCTTTGCCATAGAGGTCTGACAGGATCCTGTCAGTTTAATACGCCATAGCAGTTTTCTTCTGTGAGAATGGCAGGACTTCAGCAGAAATACAACACGAACATCGATGCTTTTACCCGGGGCTCGAACCCAGGTCCTTAGATCAGTAGCCAAGCGCGCTAACTACTCGGCCAATCCCAAACCGTCTGATCAATTTCAACGCTGACACAGTTGGGTTTAGAGTTGACACGGGTTAGAGTTGACGCTGACACAGTTGGCTACCAAATAAGCCAACTTTCTCCCCGAAAAATGACATTACAAGAAGACGAGATTGTACGCATACCTTCTCCATTCTTTAAAGCAGGGGTTCTCAACGTGGGGTACGCGGTAAAATATTTTGGGGTACAGTCGCTCAAAACAGTATCCGAAGGCTATAGTTGATTACAGAATTCAGAAAAAATATATGGAGCGTGTACAGCAACTGTACACGCTCCAGTTACCGTTCACAGCAAACTGGAGCGTGTGCAGTTACTGCACACGCTCCAATTTGATGTGAACGGTAACTGCACACGCTCAATATTTCCGTGAGTGAGCCCACACGATGTAGTATCAAAATAATATGACCACTTACAGTTGCTGAAAAAAGTATCCTAACACTATGGTTGATTACAGAATTCAGAAAAAATATCTGGCAACGATTCTTTTACAAATTAGTGATCTGGCAAAATTCTTTTACAAATTAGTGATCTGATTCCTTTCTTTCAAAGGTGTCCTCACTATAACGTTTCTTTAAACACGTGATTTTTTTTCTCACCTTATTACTCATTTAGAAATGCACTTTTTCATTTTTAACTAGTGAATCTTTCTTGAGGTTCCTATTTAAGTTTAGGTTGGCCATCCCTGGTATAAATTATACATTACGTTTAATGAGATTAGTTATAATTAAGTAAATTAAGAAAAATGGTAAGGAAACCGTTCCTACTTTTAGCATGCAGTGTTGCAAACTTTTTAAGGGAGAAAATGTAGCTGGTTTATAGAAAAAATAATGAACACAGTGTAACTTGCGTGCCATGCAGAAGTCGCAGACATGCCACGAAATTCTTTAGAGCAGTGATTCTCTACCTTTTAATGCTTCATGTACCCCCTAGAAATGTCTATGTAACTGGCGTATCCCTTGTATAGACAGATAAAACTATAGTTATAGTATAACAATGGGAATAAAATAAAACATATATATCCGTGGTTCTCAACCTTTTA
Organism: Ryuthela nishihirai; assembly: GCA_038380435.1. NCBI lineage: Eukaryota > Metazoa > Arthropoda > Arachnida > Araneae > Heptathelidae > Ryuthela > Ryuthela nishihirai. The sequence goes on along the minus strand of JAWZYU010000029.1, from coordinate 32,211,264 downwards.
TGCTTCATGTACCCCCTAGAAATGTGTATGTAACTGGCGTATCCCTTGTATAGATAGATAAAACTATAGTTATAGTATAACAATGGGAATAAAATAAAACATATACATCAGTGGTTCTCAACCTTTTATGCTTCACGTACCCCCTGGAAATGTGTATGTAACTGGCGTACCCCTTGTATAGATAGATAAAACTATAGTTATAGTATAACAATGGGAATAAAATAAAACATATATATCAGTGGTTCTCAACCTTTTATGCTTCACGTACCCCCTGGAAATGTGTATGTAACTGGCGTACCCCTTGTATAGATAGATAAAACTATAGTTATGTTATAACAATGGGAATAAAATAAAACATATATGTCAATGGTTCTCAACCTTTTATGCTTCACGTACCCCCTGGAAATGTGTATGTAACTGGCGTACCCCTTGTATAGATAGATAAAACTATAGTTATAGTTAACAATGGGAATAAAATAAAACATATATATCAGTGGTTCTCAACCTTTTATGCTTCACGTACCCCCTGGAAATGTGTATGTAACTGGCGTACCCCTTGTATAGATAGATAAAACTATAGTTATAGTATAACAATGGGAATAAAATAAAACATATATATCAGTGGTTCTCAACCTTTTATGCTTCACGTACCCCCTGGAAATGTATATGTAACTGGCGTACCCCTTGTATAGATAGATAAAACTATAGTTATAGTATAACAATGGGAATAAAATAAAACATATATATCAGTGGTTCTCAACCTTTTATGCTTCACGTACCCCCTGGAAATGTGTATGTAACTGGCGTACCCTTTGTATAGATAGATAAAACTATAGTTATAGTATAACAATGGGAATAAAATAAAACATATATATCAGTAGTTCTCAACCTTTTATGCTTCACGTACCCCCTGGAAATGTGTATGTAACTGGCGTACCCCTTGCATAGATAGATAAAACTATAGTTATAGTATAACAATGGGAATAAAATAAAACATATATATCAGTAGTTCTCAACCATTTATGCTTCACGTACCCCCTGGAAATGTGTATGTAACTGGCGTACCCCTTGTATAGATAGATAAAACTATAGTTATAGTATAACAATGGGAATAAAATAAAACATATATATCAGTGGTTCTCAACCTTTTATGCTTCACGTACCCCCTGGAAATGTGTATGTAACTGGTGTACCCCTTGTATAGATAGATAAAACTATAGTTATAGTATAACAATGGGAATAAAATAAAACATATATATATGTACAGTCGCTCAAAAAAGTATCCGAACACTAGGGTTGATTACAGAATTCAGAAAAAATATCTGGCGACGATTTTTTTAGAAATTAGTGATCTGGCAACCCTCGTGTCACCTGACACGAGGGTTGCCACCTGACACGAGGGTTGCCAGATCACTAATTTCTAAAAAAATCGTCGCCAGATATTTTTTCTGAATTCTGTAATCAACCCTAGTGTTCGGATACTTTTTTGAGCGACTGTACATTAAATTTGTATTCATAAATTACATATATCGATAAACACAAAAAAATGACATTTTTGCACAGCAGTGTTGCCAACTTAGCGACTTTGTTAGTAGATCTAGCGACTTTTGAGATCTCACGGTGTATCCCAAAAAATTTACCGCGTACCCCACGTTGAGAACCCCTGCTCTATAGGTAACGTATTACTCCATTCATAACTTTCAAGGTAGCGGAAGCGATTGCAGCGCCGCCACGTCTTTCGGGCACTGCGCGATGGGTTTAATCACGAGCCACGGTAGTTACGAAACTGAACACTTGTCGCAACATAGGGCCACACAGGGGGAAACAGCACGAAAAATCGGGGACCAAACAGTCTCGATTTTGAGGAATTACAGAACAACAAAACTTGACGCCACGAAATGACGTCACCATGGAGGAGTTTATGTTTCTTTTCAACACTGAAAAATTAATTCTACGGTTTCTTTTTTATTAACAATGGAAAGAAAAAAGTAAACGCTTGTTACTCTGATTTCTGATTATGTCCGATAAGCCCTGCCTTCAGTCAGAAAGGGGATATCGACGTATTCATCCATCAGATGGGACAATAAACCCGTGGAGCCGTGTGTGTGAGGGGCGAGGGTGGCTCAGTCGGTAGCACGCCAGGCTCGTAATCTGTAGTTCGAGTCCCAGCTGGGTCAACATTGAGATTTATCTCCGCAAAATTCCCCGTCCTGCCCACGGTTAGTAGGGGACACCGATGGGCTTGGAAAGGCCGCTGTCCGTCTGATGGGACGTTAAGCCGTGGCCCCGTGTGCGAGAAAGCCTCACTCTGTGCACGTTAAAAACACACTGGATGGCCTTGACGGGAGGCTACCATCTGTCTCCCAACAGCTGTTCCAGTGGGTCTCCTACCCCAACTTTCTCTGAGCCTTCGGGGTCCATGTGACCTGGCCATTTAGCCTATGGTGTGCAAAAAAGTGCAGCTCAGAGGTAAAACAACCCAACGTTAAAGAACACACTGGATGGACTTGACGGGAGGATACCATCTGTCTCTCAACAGCTGTTCCAGTGGGTCTCCTACCCCAACCTTCTCTGAGCCTTCGGGGTCCATGTGACCTGGCCATTTAGCCTATGGTGTGCAAAAAAGTGCCGCTCAGAGGTAAAACAACCCAACGTTAAAGAACACACTGGATGGCCTTGACGGGAGGCTACCATCTGTCTCCCAACAGCTGTTCCAGTGGGTCTCCTACCCCAACCTTCTCTGAGCCATCGGGGTCCATGTGACCTGGCCATTTAGCCTATGGTGTGCAAAAAAGTGCCGCTCAGAGGTAAAACAACCCAACCCATGTGTGTGACAAAGTCATACCCTGTGTAAGCTCAAAAACACGCTGGATGGATGGTCTTGACTGGAGATTACTATCTGTCTCTTAACAGCTCTTCAGTGGGTCCTCTTCCACCAACTTTCTCTGAGCCCTTTAGGTCCTTGTGACATGGTCATTTGGTCTATTGTGTGCAAAAATAGTGCCGCTCAGAGGTAATAATACAACGAAACGAGCAATAATTAAGGTTAACTCTATGGGAAATTCGGGAAAACCCTCCAAGGTTAAAAATAAAATGTAAAAGTAAAATAAATATTCCTGAAATGCACTCCTCTCATGTCTTCCTAAGTAGACATGCAAAATATCAGTCTTCTAGGTCTCTTGGGTTTGGAGTGGGCATACAGACAAACTCATTTGGTTTCGTTTCTATGAATAATGGGACCATAAATTGTCCCATGAACTGGAAACTTTAAGCATAATAAAATGAACCAACCATAATGAATTGTTTTAAAAGGACACATTTAAAGTATTAAATTTCCTAATGTTTCAAACGGTTGCTAGTATCAACAGCACAAAAAAATATGTAATTTTCTTTGAGTACTAGAATGATGAAATGCGTACTTTACGTGGGAAAACAGTTAACGATATAAATCTCAAATTGATTCAGATAACCAATCAATAATAAACACACAAAATGACCATTGATACACAGGCTTTAAAATCGATAAATTGTTTTTACGAAAGGAAAAAAAAAGTGAAAGTTGCTGATCCGATGGAATTGAACTCACATCTGTCCAGATTGGGTTGTTTTACATCTGAGCGGCACTTTTTGCACACCATGGGCTAAATGGCCAGGTCACATGGACCCCGAAGGCTCAGAGAAGTTTGGGGAAGGGGACCCACTGGAACAGCTGTTGGGAGACAGATGGTAGCCTCCCTTTAAAGCCATCCAGCGTGTTCTTTAGAGTGAGCAGTGTATGGCTCTCCCACACACGGAGCCACGGCTTAACGTCCTATCCGACTGACGACGGCTTATTTCAAGCCCATCGGTGTTCGCTACTGACCGTGGGTAGGGAGGGAACATCTTTCCAGATTCAAGCCAGAATGTTATAAACACTAAACTAAAACCGGCTCTGTCATTCGCCCACTGATGTGAGTTATAAATCTCCCTCAGTGTTTCGCTCTTGCGCCATCTTTGATGGAGGGAGGCAGCTTCCAATGTTGCTCTGACAAAGCCACCTTAGTGAACGAATGACGGAGCAGAGTATAGTTGAGTGGTTAGAACACTCTAGCATGAATCCGGAGAGACGTGGGGTCTAAACAACTCCCTCCCCTTTGTCTAAACTCAATATTTTCCAGAAAAATTATTTGTTGATTTTGATAACACTAGAGACATTTTGCCTGTTGTAGAGGGGTGGGGGTGGCTCAGTCGGTAGCTCGTCAGGCTCGTAATCTATAGTTCCCAAGTTCGAGTCCCAGCTGGGTGAGCGTTGAGATTTATCTCCGCAAAACTCCCTGCCCACGGTCAGTAGGGGACACCGATGAACTTGGAAAGGCAGCCGCCCATTGGATGGGACGTTAAGCCGTGGCCCATGTGCAGGAGACCAATACCCTGTGCACGTTAAAGAACACGCTGGATGGCCTTGACCGGAGGCTGCCATCTTTCTCCCAACAGCTGTTCCAGTGGGTCCCCTTCCCCAATCTTCTATGAACCTTCGGGGTCCTTGGGATCTGGCCATTTAGCCCATGGTGTGCAGAAAAGTGCCACTCAGAGGTAAAACTACCAACAGCCTGTTGTATATGATTTGGAATATCCGTTGATGACACAAATCTTATTGCATTCGCTATATTTGAAGCTTTTTTTTTTCATTTTGACATATAAAAAATAAAAATAATAAATACCCCCTCAAGCAGCTGCTTGCCACAGAGGTCTGACAGGAGCCTGTCAGTTTATATGCCACAATAGAAAATCTGAGAGGCTGGCAGGACCTCAGCAGAAAAACAGCACATACATCCATGCTTTACCCGGGGCTCGAACCCAGGTCCCTTAAGTCAGTAGCCAAGCGCGCTAACCACTCGGCCATGGGAAGGATAGAGAGAAATCGTAGCTTTTACAGACCTCTCATACAAGGACATGCCCTTACTAAGACCGAAGTCACTGATGACCAAGTCTCAGTTAGCTAATACAACAAAGTTCTCGTTTTTGGAACAGGTTTGGGTTGGGTTGTTTTACCTCTGAGCGGCACTTTTTTGCACACCATGGGCTAAATGGCCAGGTCACATGGACCCCCGAAGGCTCAGAGAAGGTTGGGGGAGGGGACCCACTGGAACAGCTGTTGGGAGACAGATGATAGCCTCCCGTCAAGGCCATCCAGCGTGTTCTTTAACGTGCACAGGGTATGATTCTCCCACACACGGGGCCACGGCTTAACGTCCCATCCGACGGACGGCGGCCTTTCTAAGCCCATCGGTGTCCCCTACTGACCATGGGCAGGGCGGGGAATTTTGCGGAGATAAATCTCAACGCTGACCCAGCTGGGACTCGAACCTGGGAACTACAGATTACGAGCCTGGCGCGCTACCGACTGAGCCACCCCTGCCCCTTTTGGAACAGGTGCTAGCTTCCTAACCACTATGCCAGTTAAAGCCTGTTTTTTGTCAGTTAAGGCAAGTTTTGAACTCTGGACAATTCAGACACTAACAGCTATGTTTCCTCAACGAAACTACTGAAGCTTTTTAAATTCCTCTCGATCTGTACACTGAAATACGTAACTTATTATTTTAATCTCTAATTGTACATTCTCGAAACAAGGGTTGAGTTCGGGTTGTTTTACCTCTGACGGCTCGTCTTTTTTGCGCACCGTGGGCTAAATGACCAGGTCACAAGGATCCCAAAGGCTCATAGAAGGCTGTGGGAAGGGGACCCACTGGGCAGCTGATAGGAGACAAGGGGAAACATTCCGTCAAAGCCATCCAACGAGTCCTTCAATGTGCAGAGAATATGATTCTCCTGCACACAGAACCACGACTTTACGCCTCATCTGCCCGACAGCATGGTAGAGGTTTAGCGGAAATATATGTCATCGATGGCACTGGTGGGACTCGAACCTGGAAACTACAGATTACGAGCCTCGAGCGCTTCCGTTTTAAAAAGTCTCCGCATCCCAGCAAATAAAGAAATGCTTTATTCTCAGCATTTGAAGGTTGGGTTGTTTTACCTCTGAGCGGCACTTTTTTTACAGCATGGGATAAATGGCCAGGTCACAAGCACCCCCGAAGGCTCAAAGAAGGTTGGGGGAAGGGACCCACTGGAACAGCTATTGGGAGACAGATGGTAGCCTCCCGTCAAGGTCATCGAGCGTGTTTTTTAACGTTGGGTTGTTTTACCTCTGAGCGTCACTTTTTTGTACACCATGGGATAAATGGCCAGGTCACAAGGACCCCGAAGGCTCAGAGAAGGTTGGGGGAGGGGACCCACTGCAACAGCTGTTGGGAAACAGATGGTAGCCTCCCGTCAAGGTCATCCAGCGTGCACTTTAACGTGCACAGGGTATGGCTCTCCCGCACACGGGGCCACGACTTAACGTCCCATACGACGAACGGCGGTCTTTCCAAACCCATCACTTTCCCCTACTGACCGTGGGCAGGGCGGGGAGTTTTGCGGAGATAGTCTCAACGCTGATCCAGCTGGGACTCGAACCTGGGAACTGCAGATTACGAGCCTGGCGCGTTACCGACTGAGCCACTCCCGCCCCTCAGCATTTGAAGACTCTCAAAAAGATTCGAAGGTTAATTCGTAGGCTACAGGGAAAATCTACCCATCTGAAAACTGATGTGTTCTTTAAGCCCCACTTTCTTTAGGATCAGGGGGAAAATTTTCTCCCTTGATTCCAAGAGATGTTCTTCAACAACTCTTGGAAGCATAAGGTCTCCAACTAAACCACCAAATCAGATATTTGCGAATGATTTAGAATGACTCGTACTTGCAGCATCCATCCTCATGATAAACATCGGATATGAATATGGGAGTTTTAACAGTCTAGCTACATTATTATTTAGCCTACATTATATTTCTACTATATTATTGTCAATGCTGTATTAATTAATTATACAGGGTGTCCATAAAGTCTCTTTACAATTTATTACAAAGGCAAGTTGGGTTGGGTTGTTTTACCTCTGAGGTGCACTTTTTTGCACACCATGGGCTAAATGGCCAGGTCACATGGACCCCGAAGGCTCAGAGAAGGTTGGGAGAGGGGACCCACTGGAACAGCTGTTGGGAGACAGATGGTAGCCTCCCGTCAAGGCCATCCAGCGTGTTCTTTAACGTGCACAGGGTATGGCTCTCCTACACACGGTGCCACGGCTTAACGTCCCATCCGACGGACGGCGGCCTTTCCAAGGCCAGCGGTGTCCCCTACTGACCGTGGGCAGGGTGGGGAATTTTGCGGACATAAATCTCAACGCTGACCCAGCTGGGACTCGAACCTGGGAACTACAGATTACGAGCCTGGCGCGCTACCGACTGAGCCACAACGCCCCTATTACAAAGGCAATTGATGAGATATCTTAATCAAATTTGTTCTATGTACTAAGTGGTTATCAAAGTTTTTAATCACATTGCATTTGTGTATTTCAGGTACAGTCGCTCCAAAAAAGTATCCGAACGCTATGCTTGATTACGGAATTCAGAAAAAAAATATCTGGCAACGATTTTTTTAGAAATTAGTGATCTGGCAACCTTCATGTCACGTCATTAAGTGATCTGGCAACCTTCGTGTCACGTGACACGAAGGTTGCCAGATCACTAATTTCTAAAAAAAATCGCTCCCAGATATTTTTTTCTGAATTCTGTAATCAAGCATAGCGTTCGTATACTTTTTTTGAGCGACTGTAAGTGGTCATATTATTTTGATACTAGATCGTGTGGGTTCACTCACGGAAATATTGAGCGTGTGCAGTTACCGTTCACAGCAAACTGGAGCGTGTGCAGTAACTGCACACGCTCCAGTTTGCTGTGAACGGTAACTGGAGCGTGTACAGTTGCTGTACACGCTCCAGATATTTTTCCTGAATTCTGTAATCACGTGACACGAAGGTTGCCAGATCACTAATTTCTAGAAAAAATCGCTGCCAGATGTTTTTTTTCTTAATTCTGTAATCAAGCATAGCGTTCGGATACTTTTTTGAGCGACTGTACCACGTTGATGAAAGAGGTATTTTTTAAAGAAACTCTAAAAAATGGCTACTCCTCAAGAGAAGGCACAATGTGTATCATGGTTTTTTGAAACGAAATCGGATACCCAGACTCAGCGAAACTACAGAACTAAGGTATGGAAGTGATCCACCGTCACGTCCGTCAATTCGTGCATGGCACAAGAAATTTATGGAGACAGGGACAGTGTTGGATAAAGGGAGGAGTGGACGACCAAGAACATCTGAGGAAAACATCGATCGTGTAAGACAAGCCTTTAGTCGATCTCCCGCAACGTCCATCCGTACTGCTGCCAGACAGTTAGAGCTACCACGTTCAACAGTGCACAATGTCCTACACAAGAACTTGCGATTGTACGCTTACAAAGTGCAACTCTTACAGGCACTCGAGCCAAATGATAAACCAAGACGAAAAGAGTTTGCAGTTAACATGCTAGAACGAATTTCTGAGGATGAAACGTTCCTCACCCGAGTTTGTTTTAGTGATGAGGCAACCTTTCATGTCTCACGGAAACTGAACACACATGATGTGAGAATCTGGGGATCAGAACACCCCCATGTGACTAGTGAACTTCACCGAGATAGTTCAAAGGTTAATGTGTGGTGTGGGATCATGTGCAATCGAATCCTTGGTCCATTTTCCTTCAACGAGACATCAATTACTGCAAATGTTTACTTTGACCTTTTGACTGAATATGTGGCACCACAACTAGATGACCTTCAACCAACCATCATTTTCCAGCAAGATGGTGCACTACCACATTGGGGACTGCAGGTCCGTGGGTTCCTAAATCAAACATTTCCGGACCGGTGGATTGGAAGGGATGGCCCAATTCCCTGGCCACCTCGTTCACCAGATATCACTCTCCTGGACTTCTTTCTATGGGGTTATGTTAAAGATATCGTGTATCGAACAAAGATACGGGACATTACTGACCTAAAGCAAAAGATCACTGATGCCATTGCCACCATCGATGAGACTATGCTACAGCGAACATGGCAATCTTCGTGCAACTAATGGTGCCCATATAAAAAAAATAAAATAAATACCCCCTCAAGCAGCTGCTTGCCACAGTGGTCTGACAGGAGCCCGTCAGTTTATATGCCATAGTAGAAGGTCTGTGAGGCTGGCAGGACCTCAGCAGAAAAACAACACGAACATCCATGCCTTACCCGGGGCTCGAACCCAGGTCCCGTAGATCAGTAGCCAAGCGTGCTAACCACTCGGCCATGGGACGGCACTAAATAAATAAATACCCCTTCAAGCAGCTGCTTGCCACAGAGGTCTGACAGGAGCCCGTCAGTTTATATGCCATAGCAGAAGGTCTGTGAGGCTGGCAGGACCTCAGCAGAAAAACAACACGAACATCCATGCCTTACCCGGGGCTCGAACCCAGGTCCCTTAGATCAGTATATAGAGGTGTATTAAATGATGGGAAAAAAAAAGCTTCAATATCTACTTCTCATTTTATAATAATTTCCAAATATTTATCTTTTCATTTGATTTTTTAATAAATTTTTTAAATTGTAAAGAGATTTTATGGACACCCTGTATAATAAACTACAATTTTGCATACACCAATGCACTTAAAAAAAAGAACATTCGATCTCATGGACTATTGTTTATTCCTGGCAGGCTTTTTCCTCATACAGTCTGCAGAGTATAACATTTCATAATAATTCTTAGCTCTGAAATTAGGAATATTTTTTTTTTTGCATTTTTAAAATGCTGTTCAATCCTATTTCCCATTCTTGAATTCGCGCCTCAGCAGAATTTTTCTAGAAATGCTAACTATGCCGAATTTAATGCAGAACATTTGTTCTTCTGGAGATCGTTACATCATAAGATGAAGTACAGTCGCTCAAAAAAGTATCCGAACACTATGGTTGATTACAGAATTCAGAAAAAATATCTGGCAAAGATTTTTTTTTTAGAAATTAGTGATCTGGCAACCTTCGTGTCACGTGACACGAAGGTTGCCAGATCATTAATTTCTAAAAAAAAAAATCGTTGCCAGATATTTTTTCTGAATTCTGTAATCGACTATAGTGTTCGGATATTTTTTTTAATATATATAATGCGTATGAATGTATAATGCAATGAATATGGAGCGTGTGCAGTTACCGTTCACAGCAAACAGAAGCGGTTGCAGTTAATGTTCACAGCACATTGAATCGTGTGAGCTCACAAAAACATGGATCGTGTGGGCCCACTCACAGAAATATTGAGCGTGTGCAGTTACCGTTCACAGCAAACTGGAGCGTGTGCAGTAACTGCACACGCTCCAGTTTGCTATGAACGGTAACTGGAGCGTGTACAGTTGCTGTACACGTTCCAGATATTTTTTCTGAATTCTGTAATCAACCATCGTGTTCGGATACTTTTTTGAGCGACTGTACCAGGTACAATAGTACCCATAACCTTCTTCATTTGGAAATATGCCTAATTGGCATCAGTTTGAAACCTCACAATGGTGAGCCCCAAAGGTCATATGTTTCTCCATAGCAGCGATGTACTTATGATAATATATTTAGCAATTTCTATAACGGTAGCTATTACATTCAGCAATAGAAGCTGAATATTAAATTTCAGTGTTTTTTGAATGATGGACTAATTTACAAGGGTAAAACAATTAATAGTATTTATGAAAATTTTAAATTATGATTCAGATGTTGTATTACTGTATTCATAATGCTGTATACTATATTGCAAAATGTGTCCGGATACTTTCTTGTTAAGTGAACGAATAGCCACATTCTAATTTACTTAACTTTGAAAACAAGCTTTTTACGGAAAAAAGTCACTAGACATAAAATGAAGATCTCGGTCAGAGCTCTCTAAATCTCTATTTTCTATAATATTAATCTAATATTTAAAGAGTTATATGGAAGCTATAATATTTAACAACAGATGTTATCACACACCAGACTTCCAAAACATTTCCCCCCCAAATTGATGAAAACTTCAAAAATCCTTGCACAAAATTCAAATATCGCATTTATATTGTGAGTTGGGTTGTTTTACCTCTGAGCGGCACTTTTTTGCACACCATGGGCTAAATGGCCAGGTCACATGGACCCCGAAGGCTCAGAGAAGGTAGGGGGAGGGGACCCACTGGAACAGCTGTTGGAAGACAGATGGTAGCCTCCCGTCAAGGCCATCCACGTGTTCTTTAACGTGCACAGGGTATGGCTCTCCCCACACGGGACCACGGCTAACGTCCCATACGACGGACGGCGGCCTTTCCAAGCCCATCGGTGTCCCCTACTGACCGTGGGCAGGGCGGGGAATTTTGCGGAGATAAATCTCAACGCTGACCCAGCTGGGACTCGAACCTGGGAACTACAGATTACGAGCCTGGCGCGCTACCGACTGAGCCACCCCGCCCCATTTATATTGTGAACAACTAGTAGTAGTAGTATCCTTTATTTCCATTTATATTAAATTATGATACAATATAAGTATTTACAAAAATTTTGGAAATGTACAACTACACAAGAGTTCGAACATTAGAAACAAAATTTTAAGTATATTTCCATATTAATATTTTCTGTCATGGTTACATCAACAACATAGTAACAGAACTTGTTATAACAGTTATGATTTAGCTTTTTGAAGTAAATTTTCAAAACTAGCAAAATTTCACTTAAATGTTTCAGCTTCCATAACTCTTTAAATATTAAATTAATTAAAAAAAAATAGAGATTTAGAGAGCTCTGACCGAGATTTTTAATTTCTATCTAGGGACTTTTTTCCGTAAAAAGTTTATTTTCAAAGTTAGGTAGATTTGAATGTGACTATTGGTTCACTTAACATGAAAGTGTCCGACACTTTTGGAGCGGGGTGGCTCAGTGGGGCGGGGGTGGCTCGTCAGGCTCGTAATCTATAGTTCCCAGGTTCGAGTCCCACCTGGATCAGCGTTGAGATTTATTTCCGCAAAACTCCCTGACCACTGTCAGTAGGGGACACCGATGGGCTTGGAAAGACCGCCGTCCGTCGGATGGGACGTTAAGCCGTGGCACCGTGTGCGGGAGAGCCATACCCTGTGCACGTTAAAGAACACGCTGGATGGCCTTGACGGGAGGCTACCATCTGTCTCCCAACAGCTGTACAGTGGGTCCTTAACCTTCTCTGAGCCTTCGGGGTCCTTGTGACTTGGCCATTTAGCCCATGGTGTGCAAAAAAGTGCCGCTCAGAGGTAAAACAACCCAACATACAACACTTTTTGCAATATAGTGTAGAATAAACTATAAATTTTGAATATACCAGTGCAGTTGATAAAAAAAAAGCTTTTTAACCCATACAGCACGCAAAATCGAGGTTTAACCGCAATCCTTAGTCTTGAAATTATGATTTTGGTTCGCTGTTTTGAAAACCGCAACCGTTATATTTCCTATTCTTGAATTCCCGCCTGAACAGAACTTGAACTCCCGCCTGAATTTTTAAAATGTAATTTCGAAAGCACGAAATATTTAAATAAAAAATTTACTAATTTCCGCAGTGGTAGCTACTATCTGTATTCAGTAATAATAGCCGGAAATTAAATGCCAGTGTTTTTGAATGATGGACTATTTACATTGTAAACAATTAATAGGATTCACAAAAATTTGACTTTTTTCTGAAAAACGCTTTGAAAATGCATTAATTACGTATTTAAATAGATTTAGTTCATTTGCAGTGAACAATTCCAACACTAACAAATAAATTTTATCAACAAACTCTTCTAAATTTTCTCTTATCTGTAAAGTAAACGAGGTAACTTATTATCTTAAGCTGTAAATGGCACTTTTATGAACATAATATGCTAAATGTCCAAGTCACAAGGATCCAAAGGTTTCAGAGCTGGATAAAGGAAGGAAGTGATCATGAGACAGTTGTTAAGTTGGGTTGGGTTGTTTTACCTATGAGCGGCACTTTTTTGCACACCATGGGCTAAATGACCAGGTCACATGGACCCCGAAGGCTCAGAGAAGGTTGGGGGAGGGGACCCACTGGAACAGCTGTTGGGAGACAGATGGTAGCCTCCCGTCAAGGCCATCCAGCGTGTTCCTTAACGTTGGGTTGTTTTACCTCTGAGCGGCACTTTTTTGCACACCATGGGCTAAATGGCCAGGTCACATGGACCCCGAAGGCTCAGAGAAGGTTGGGGGAGGGGACCCACTGGAACAGCTGTTGGGAGACAGATGGTAACCTCCCGTCAAGGCCATCCAGCGTGTTCTTTAACGTGCACAGGGTATGGCTCTCCCACACACGGGGCCACGGCTTAACGTCCCTTCCGACGGACGGCGGCCTTTCCAAGCCCATCGGTGTCCCCTACTGACCGTGGGCAGGGCGGGGAATTTTGCGGAGATAAATCTCAACGCTGACCTAGCTGGGACTTGAACCTGGGAACTACAGATTACGAGCCTGGCGCGCTACCGACTGAGCCACCCCCGCCCCACAGTTGTTAAGAGATAGATGGATAGCTCCTGGCAAGGCCATAAAATGCGTTTTTTCGTTAAATGCACGGTGCATGGTTTTCCTACACATGGCATGCCTCAGTCTGTAGCGCGAGCGCGCGACTCGTAATCTGCAGTTCCCAGGTTCGAATCTCACCTGGGCTACCATTGAGATTCGAACAATATGTTCGAATCTCAATGATTCGAATTCTAAGGGATTCGATTCTAAGGATTCTAAGGGATTTCTAAGCGATTTCTAAGCGATTCTAGCGATTCTAAGGGATTCTAAGGGATATCTAAGCGATTCTAAGGGATTCGATAAAGATTCGATTCTAAGGGAGGGCGGATTCGAATCTCAATGGGCTACCATTGAGATTCGAATGAGGCTACTCTTCAAGAGACTCCCCGCCCTCCCTTAGTCAGTAGCTGGGTCAGCGTTGAGATTTATCTCCGCAAAAATTCTTCGCCCTGCCCACGGTCAGTAGGGGACACCGATAGGCTTGGAAATGCCGCCGTCCGTCGGATGGGACGTTAAGCCGTGGCTCCGTGTGCAAGAGAGCCATACCCTATGCACGTTAAAGAATACGCTGGATGGCCTTGACGGGAGGCTACCCTCTGTCTCCCAACAGCTGTTCCAGTGGGTCTCCTCCCCCAACCTTCTCTGAGCCTTCGGGGTTCTTGTGACCTGGCCATTTAACCCATTGTGTGCAAAAAAGTGCCACTCAGAGGTAAAACAACCCAACGTTAAAGAACACGCTGGATGACATTGACGGGAGGCTACCATCTGTCTCCCAACAGCTGTTCCAGTGGGTCCCCTCCCCCAAACTTCTCTGAGCCTTCGGGGTCCTTGTGACCTGGCCATTTAGCCCATGGTGTGAAAAAAAGTGCAGCTCAGAGGTAAAACAACAACCCAACGCCACTCTCCCCTAGGTCAGTAGGTGACATTGATGGGCTTGGAAAGGCCGACGTCCATCAGATGGAAGGGTAGGCCGTGGCTCCGTGTGTGAGAGAGTCACAGCCTGTGCATGTTAAAGAACACTCTGGATGGCCTTGACAGGAGGATACCATTTATCCCCCAACAGCTGTTCCAGTGGGTTCCCTCCCTCAACCTTCTCTGAGCTCTCGGTGTCCTTGTGATTTGGCCATCAACTTCAATGCGTGCAAAAAAGTGCCGCTCAGAGGTAAAACAGCTCCGCTTAACAGAGAATGAATGGCTTAGTCGGCAGCGCCCCAGACTCGTAATCTATAGTTCCCAGTTTCGAGTCACAACTGCACCATCATTGAGATTTATCTCCGTTAACCTCCACCTTCCCTCGTGAGACAGAGGACAAAGATTTGCTTGGAAAGGTCGCTGTCCGTTGCACAAGACGTTAAGCCTTGGCCCCGTGTGCGGGAGAACAATACTCTACTCATGTTAAAAAACATGCCGTGTGTGAGAGAGTCACAGCCTGTGCATGTTAAAGAACACTCTGGATGGCCTTGACAGGAGGCTACCATTTATCTCCCAACAGCTGTTCCAGTGGGTCCCCTCCCTCAACCTTCTCTGAGCTCTCGGTGTCCTTGTGATTTGGCCATCAACTTCAATGCGTGCAAAAAAGTGCCGCTCAGAGGTAAAACAGCTCCGCTTAACAGAGAATGAATGGCTTAGTCGGCAGCGCCCCAGACTCGTAATCTATAGTTCCCAGTTTCGAGTCACAACTGCACCATCATTGAGATTTATCTCCGTTAACCTCCACCTTCCCTCGTGAGACAGAGGACAAAGATGGGCTTGGAAAGGTCGCTGTCCGTTGCACAAGACGTTAAGCCTTGGCCCCGTGTGCGGGAGAACAATACTCTACTCATGTTAAAAAACATGCTGGGTGGCCTTGATAGGAACCGTCATCTCTCTCCTGACAGCTGTCTTAGTAGATCCCCAACTTTCTCCGAGCCCTTGGGGTTCTTGTGACCTTACTATTTACCACACTGTGTGCAAAATAGTTCCGCACAGAGGTAAAACTAACAATTCCTGTTGGGGCGGGGTGGCTCAGTCGGTAGCGTTCCAGTCTCGTATTCTGCAGTTCCCAGGTTCCAGACCCACCTGAGCCAGGAGATTTATCACCGCAGAACTCCCCGCCCTGCCCACGGTCAATAGGGGACACCGATGAGCTTGGAAAGGCCACTGTCCGCAGGATGGGACGTTAAGCCGTTGCCCGTATGCGGGAGAGCCATACCCTGTGCACGTTAAAGAACACGCTAGATGGCCTTGACGGGAGGATACCATCTGTCTCCCAACAGCTGTTCCAGTGGGTCCCTAACATTCTCTGAGCCTTCGGGGTCCTTGTGACCTGCCCCTTTATCTCATGGTGTACAAAAAAGTGCCGCTCAGAGGTAAAACAACCCAACCGAACATCTCCCATTTAACGGGGGCGGGGGTGGCTCAGTCGGTAGCGCTCCAGTTTCGTAATCTGCAGTTCCCAGGTTCCAGGCCCACCTGGGCTAGGAGATTTATCACCGCAGAACTCCCCGCCCTTCCCACGTCAGTAGGGGACACCGATGAGCTTGGAAAGGCCACCGTCCGTAGGATGGGACGTTAAGCCGTGGCCTCGTGTGCGGGAGAGCCATACCCTGTGCACGTTAAAGAACACGCTAGATGGCCTAGACGGGAGGATGCCATCTGTCTCCCAACAGCTGTTCCAGTGGGTCCCTAACCTTCTCTGAGCCTTCGGGGTCCTTGTGACCTGGCCATTTATCTCATGGTGTGCAAAAAAGTGCCGCTCAGTGGTAAAACAACCCAACCGAACAATTCCCATTTAACGTGTTCCCATCCAACGCTGATTCGCTGTAACGCGGTGCAAAATGTGTTCATCGGCTGTCAGGGATCGGTGTTACTAGTAGGTATGCGAGCCCTGACACCGATACCATTTTCAATCATATGACTGGAATGGAAGGGAATGATTTTAGGGAGAATAATTTCTGACAAAAAAAATACATGCGATAAATGAAACGTAAGAGCATTTTGGTCTGTTCCTGTTCAATTCATTTTTATCTCTTGCTTCACCCTTTCCCTCAACGCTTTTCCATTTTTCGCACTAGACCTCGGTCTTATTAAGAATTTTAAACATAAAAAAAAAAATTCCTGTGAAAGTTAGCAATCAGCTCTTTGCACGGAATGATTAAAACCATTAAGCCCAAATTGTCACATCGCGCGATGAATTTTGACAACTATATCGAAGACAAAAAAAACATTTTGTAAAAAAAAAATCCATTGTGATGATGATATAATAATAAATACTTATATTAGCGAGAATAATTTCTAAGAAAAAAACAAACAAACCGATAAGCATTCTGTTCTGGTTCAGTTCAGTTAGAGGTGGCTCAGTTGGTAGCGCGCCAGGCTCGTAATCTGCAGTTCCCAGGTTCGAGTCCCAGCTGGGTCGGCGTTGATATTTATCTCCGCAAAATCCCCCGCCCTGTCCACGGTCAGTAGCGGACACCGATGGGCTTGGAAAGGCAGCCGTCCGTCGGATGGGACATTAAGCCGTGGCTCCGATTGCGTAAGATCTGTGCACGTTAAAGAACACACTGGATGGCCTTGACGGGAAGCTACCATCTGTCTCCTAACAGCTGTTCTAGTGGGTTCCAAATCATCTCTGAGCCTTCGGGGTCCTTGTGGCCTGGCCATTTAGCCCATTGTGTGCAAGAAAAGTGCCGCTCAGAGGTAAACCATCAGTTCTGTCTCACCCCTGAATTTTTTTTATATACAGACCTAGACGCGTATTCAGGGGAAGTGTTTAGAGTGCTATGGTACCCTCCTTAAATTTTTAAAAGCTCAAAACTGAAAAAAAATTTATGAAACTATTCACATACGTGGTTCAAAGATTTGAGAAAAACATCACGTTAACTGAAATTAAATTTAAAAAAATTTACTAAAAAACAGTTCCTCAGGATACAGAAAAAAAAAATACCCCTCAAGCAGCTGCTTGCCACAGAGGTCTGGGTGGTCTATTAATGGATCGGTTGTCCTCCAAGTTGCAATGGCCAGTTTCAAGTCGAAATTCCCAAAGGGGGGCTTGTTAGAAGCAAAATTATTTACCATGTTATTCCTACGGAAAACGATAATAGTTTGCCAAATCCTTTGTTGTCATTTTCTGAAATTTAGCACCGATGGGCTTGGAAAGGCCGCCGTCCGTCGGATGGGACGTTAATTCGTGTCCCCCTGTGCGGGAGGGCCATATCCTGTGCACGTTAAAGAACACGCTGGATGGCCTTGACGGTAGGCTACCATCTGTCTCCCAACAGCTGTTCCAGTGGGTCCCCTCCCCCAACCTTCTCTGAGCCTTCGGGATCCTTGTGACCTGGCCATTTAGCCCATGGTGTGCAAAAAAGTGCCGCTCAGAGGTAAAACAACCCAACGTTAAAGAACACGCTGGATGGCCTTGACGGGAGGCTACCATCTGTCTCCCAACAGCTGTTCCAGTGGGTCCCCTCCCCAACCTTCTCTGAGCCTTCGGGGTCCATGTGACCTGGCCATTTAGCCCATGGTGTGCAAAAAGTGCCGCTCAGAGGTAAAACAACCCAATCTGGAAAGATGTGAGTTCAATTCCAGCGGATCAGCAGCTTTCACTTTTTTTTTTCTTTCGTAAAAACTATTTAACGATTTTAAAGCCTGTGTATCAATAGTCATTCTGTGTGTTTATTATTAATTGGTTATCTGAATCAATTTGAGATTTATCCCATTAACTATTTTCCCACGTAAAGTACGCATTTCATCATTCTAGTACTCAAAGATAATTACATGTTTTTTTTTGCTGTTGATACTAACAACCGTTTGAAACATTCGGAAATTTAATACTTTAAATATGTCCTTTTAAAACAATTCATTATGGTTGGTTCATTTTATTATGCTTAAAGTTTCCAGTTCATGGGACAATTTATGGTCCCATTATTCATAGAAACGAAACCAAATGAGGCAGAGGTGCCGCAGAGGTAAAACAACCCAAATCTGAAGTTTAGGCGTGATTTCACCATTAGGCGTTGGCAACACTACATGTAACCGTTTTTAACTCCCAACAACATATATAACTATAGTATCCGTGCTAAGAGATTTGGGAAGTAGAGAGTTCTACTCATAAAACTAACCTTTATGAGAAGAAAATCAAAATACAGTTCAGCGATCTCACACAAAAAAACCAATCTTTCTGCTAACACAAATGTCTTGACCACGATATGTAGCCTACACACACGTGATTAAAATTTAAAGCCAATTTTTTTTTTAAATATCTTCTCCAGGAAACGATCAATCCTTTGTCAATTAAAGAAACGAAAATTGTGTTGACTCAATTGGATTTCACTCCGTTCATAAATCACTGGGTGTTTTCTTTCCCTCATTACGCACTCTTATCTACAAGTGGGCGCATGCGTAAACTCGTGTTACAGAATTGCCAGTTTCTGAACAGACACGCAACTGGGTCATTACAAGTGCCCAAAAGTGAGGTGGGCGTGGGTCAGAGATGTCGCAACATACCTCCTTCCGCCGACGAACATTGATTGGATAATGTGGGTCACGTGGATCCTCCTCCCTTTCTCCATCCTCATTCGCCCGCTGTTTCATTTCTTTGTCGTTTACGGCGATCCTGCAGTTTCTCTATCGGTGGATCGAAGGCCATTTAATGGCCCATGCCCAGTTACGGTGCCTTTAATTAGTGAGTCACGGTTTTGCTGGTAAATAAGTCCGCCATTGGTGAGGTTTTCGCGAAAGAAGTCACGTGGTAGTGGTTGATAACTGAACGATAAATTGAACTCGTGTTTTTGTGGTCGACGATGTGTAAGACATAGGCATCGACCGTTGGTGGTGGTAGTGTGTGTGTGTGTGTGGGGGGGGGGAGGCGGGGGTTCCAGAACAGCAACTAAAATTATTTTATGTTAAGTATTATCAGGTGTACAGTCGCTCAAAAAAATATCCGAACACTATGCTTGATTACAGAATTCAGAAATAATTTCTGGCAGCGATTTTTTTTAGAAATTAGTGATCTGGCAACCTTCGTGTCACGTAATTACAGAATTCAGGAAAAATATCTGGAGCGTGTACAGCAACTGTACACGCTCCAGTTACCGTTCACAGTTCACAGCAAACTGGAGCGTGTGCAGTAACGTGTGCCGTTACTGCACACGCTCCAGTTTGCTGTGAACGGTAACTGCACATGCTCAATATTTCCGTGAGTGAACCCACACGATCTAGGTCTTTGTGAGCTCACACGATCCAATGTGCTGTGAACATTAACCGCAACCGCTCCAGTTTGCTGTGAACGGTAACTGCACACGCTCAATATTTCTGTGAGTGGTCCCACACGATCCAGGCTTTTGTGAGCTCACACGATCCAATGTGCTGTGAACATTCACCGCAACCGCTCCAGTTTGCTGTGAACGGTAACAGCACACGCTCCATATTCATTGCATTATATATTCATACGCATTATATATATTAAAAAAATATCCGAACACTATGGTTGATTACAGAATTCAGAAAAGATATCTGTCAACGATTTTTTTTAGAAATTAGTGATCTGGCAACCTGCAGAAAACGACACAATACAGCCATGCCTTAACCCGGGGCTCGAACCTAGGTTCCTCACAGCTGAAGAAAATTGACTGGTCAGTTGTTAAAAATTAAAAATTTTCTCTCACAAAACCAGAGGTAGAATCTAGATTGCCATTTTTTACAAATAAATGATCCCGTGAGATTAAAAGAAACTTTTGAGTTTTTTTAATATAAATGATATGTTCTTTGTCGTGAAGACAATTCACTTGTAACTTATTATAGAAGAATAATATCCTGTATCAAGACGATAAATGGAAACTAACTTGTCAGCTTTTAGGAATAAATGTTTGGAGACTGAGACACAATCTCTGGTTGTTACGGATAAATAATACACCTATCCCTCGATTTACACGGTACTCAGTTCACACAATTTTGGCTTTGCACGGTCAAAAAATGCAACCAGTTTCGATTTACACGGTACTGATCCCAGCTGGGTCAGCGTTGAGATTTATCTCCGCAAAATTTCCCCGCCCTGCCCACGGTCAGTAGGGGACACCGATGGGCTTGGAAAGGCCGCCGTCCGTCGGATGGGACGTTAAGCCGTGGCCCCCTGTGTGGGAGAGCCATACCCTGTGCACGTTAAAGAACACGCTGGATGGCCTTGACGGGAGGCTACCATCTGTCTCCCAACAGCTGTTCCAGTGGGTCCCCTCCCCCAACCTTCTCTGAGCCTTCGGGGTCCATGTGACCTGTCCATTTAGCCCATGGTGTGCAAAAAAGTGCCACTCAGAGGTAAAACAACCCAAACAACACGGTACTGACTGAGACGTATTTAGAAAGGAAATCTCAGTCAGTACCGTGTAAATCTAAACTGGTTGCATTTTTTGACCGTGCAAAGCCGAAATTGTGTGAACTGAGTACCGTGTAAATCGAGGGATAGGTGTATTGTCGATCAAGTTTAGAGATTTGCTGATTAGTTGATAAAGACAAATAATATTGACCTTCAGAATTGGGATGTTTACTGGTTGGCTGATGGAAATAGCTGAAAAATTCCCTCCAGATTGCAGGAAGAAATTCATTAATTAGTTATTAGAAATAAATGATAAATCTGGAAAAAAAAAACATCTCGAATATTCTTTAACGTATTCAGAATGAGACTTTTTTTGTTCCTAGAATGTCGCCTCAATGTCATTCAAAGGACTGGAGCGTTTGGAAATCTTTTTGTTATCTGTTTTCTGGACCAAACCGAAACAAAGCAGATGCAAACGAAAAAAAAAAAAAGAAAAAGAAAGATAAAAACAAATCAAAAAGAAAAGATTTTTTCACTTTTGGTGCTTCAGTCATGAACTACGTCATTCTCTGAGAATTTAACAGACATATAAATAGACTTAGAGTAAAACGGACAGACGGACCGACAGACAAGGGATAATTGAATGTACAGATGCCGTGATGCATGCATGTAGGTAGACTGAACACGATAGATCTCCACGGGGACTTGGAAGCATCTCTCACCTCCCTAACAGACTCCTCTTCATCTTCAGCATCAATGCCGACAAGTCTGGGATGCAGAAGACCAATATTTGCTCTGCTCTTCATTCGCGTGCAGCGAGATGAGAGCGATGGCGGTTGCCATGGAGACGACTCGCGTTATCTTCACCCCCTCTCGCTGTTAGCAATCCCTCTTTAACCAGTGAGACTCTAAAAAACACCGCAGCAAAATCTAACTTTTCACTGCGAACTCTTTTCTCTCGAAGACATCACATCGCCGGCAGCTATCACCATTTAGGAGGAGAGGGTTGCTTATGTAATTATGGCGTGTGTGAGGGACGGACAGACTCTGTTCTCTGTCAGACGATGATAAGAATTGGCTGTTGACTGGAGTGATTGTTGTCTTGCAAATCGAGAGGCTAATTCGGTGACAGGAACTGGAGAGGACCTTGCATTTCCTGCAGATTGGTAATGGATTTTAATTCGCTGTTGTGTGCCAAAGGGTTTATATCTGCATTGTGATATAAAGGCAGCTAGTTATCGTGTTGGATGATTTAGCTTTGCAATCAGTTTCGCCTTTCAAATATTCCCTCTGAGAATCGCGAAAAGGGGTTTTGGGATAAACCTTTTGGAATCGAAACTTTAAGTTTGGGACGAATGATCCGATTTAGACTCTTTGATATGTTACGTGCGAAAATATTTCGCCAAAAATAATAGTTGAGTTGATTTTTTTTTTCGGAGGGATATTTTATTTTATGCACTTTAGGGTACATGTGGTCAGAACACAATCACAAGAGCAGTGGATCCCTTTCAGGAGACAAATGGAAATCTCGTGTTAAAACCAGCTAGCGTGGTCTTTATGGTTTAGGTGACCCTGTGTTGGGTTGTTTTACCTCTGAGCGGCACTTTTTTGCACACCATGGGCTAAATGGCCAGGTCACACGGACCCCGAAGGCTCAGAGAAGGTTGGGGACCCACTGGAACAGCTGTTGGGAGACAGATGGTAGTCTCCCGTCAAGGCCATCCAGCGTGTTCTTTAACGTGCACAGGGTATGGCTCTCCCGCACACGGTGCCACGGCTTACCGTCCCATCCGACGGACGGCGGCCTTTCCAAGCCCATCGGTGTCCCCTATTGACCGTGGGCAGGGCGGGGAATTTTTGCGGAGATAAATATCAACGCTGACCCAGCTGGGACTCGAACCTGGAAACTACAGATTACGAGCCTGGCGCGCTACCGACTGAGCCGCCACCACCGCCCCGTGACCCTGTCTGAAGAGAGTCATATTCTGTGTAAGGTAATGCACACAATGGATGACCTTGACGGGGGAGGGGGTACCATCTGTCTACTAACAACTGTCCAGTAGGTCCCCTTCCTCCAACTTTCTCTGAACCCTTGGGTACAGTCGTTCAAAAATATATCCGAACACTATGTTTGATTACAGAATTCAGAAAAAAAATATCTGGCAACGATTTTTTTTAGAAATTAGTGATCTGGCAACTTTCGTGTAAACTCTATGGTTGATTACAGAATTAAGAAAAAATATCTGGAGCGTGTACAGCAACTGTACACGCTCCAGTTACCGTTCGTAGCAAACTGGAGCGTGTGCAGTTACTGCACACGCTCCAGTTTGCTGTGAACGGTAACGGCACACGCTCAATATTTCTGTGAGTGGGCGCACACGATCCAGGTTTTTGTGAGCTCACACGATTCAATGTGCTGTGAACATTAACCGCAACCGCTCCAGTTTGCCGTGAACGGTAACTGCACACGCTCAATATTCATTGTATTATATATTCATACGCATTATATATATTAAAAAAAGTGTCCGAACACTATGGTTGA
This sequence comes from Ryuthela nishihirai, assembly GCA_038380435.1. Taxonomy (NCBI): domain Eukaryota; kingdom Metazoa; phylum Arthropoda; class Arachnida; order Araneae; family Heptathelidae; genus Ryuthela; species Ryuthela nishihirai. The sequence goes on along the minus strand of JAWZYU010000029.1, from coordinate 32,187,964 downwards.
GTCCAGAATTCAGAAAAAATATCTGGCAACGATTTTTTAGAAATTAGTGATCTGGCAACCTTCGTGTCACGTGATACAGAATTCAGGTAAAATATCTGGAGCGTGTACAGCAACTGTACACGCTCCAGTTACCTTCACAGCAAACTGGAGCGTGTGCAGTTACAGCACACGCTCCAGTTTGCTGTGAACGGTAACTGCACACCCTCAATATTTCTATGAGTGGGTCCACACGATCCAGGTTTTTGTGAGCTCACACGATCCAATGTGCTGTGAACATTAACCGCAACCGCTCCAGTTTGCTGTGAACGGTAACTGCACACGCTCAATATTTCTATGAGTGGACCCACACGATCCAGGTTTTTGTGAGCTCACACGATCCAATGTGTTGTGAACATTAACCGCAACCGCTCCAGTTTGCTGTGAACGGTAACTGCACACGCTCCATATTCATTGCATTATATGTTCATACGCATTATATATATTAAAAAAAAGTATCCGAACACTATGGTTGAATACAGAATTCAGAAAAAATATCTGGCAACGATTTTTTTAGAAATTAGTGATCTGGCAACCTTCGTGTCACGTGACACTAAGGTTGCCAGATCACAAATTTCTAAAAAAAATCGTTGCCAGATATTTTTTTCTGAATTCTGCAATCAACCATAGTGTTCGGATACTTTTTTGAGCGACTGTACACAGGGTACAGCTCTCTTGGATACAGAGCCAGTCTTGTAAAGAATATTCAAGTTAAAATTTTCGAAAAGATTTAAGTGTTAACAAGCTAATTGGTTAGGGAGCTAGATATTTTTTCAGGAGACAAACTTTGTGTATCAGCTCTAACTGAGGCGGTGGTCAGCAGCGATTCCAGTCTTGGTATGTCCTTATGTGAGTAGGCCTAAAAAAATAGGATATTTCTATGCCCTATATCAGGGGTTCTCAATGTGGGGTATGCGGTAAAACTTTTTGGGGTACACCGTGAGAGCTCAAAAGTCGCTAAGTTGGCAACATTTCTATGCAAAAATTTAATTTTTTGTGTTTATCGATATATGTAATTTATGAATACAATAATTTATGTGCATATATTTATATGTTTTATTTTATTCCCATTGTTATACTATAAATATAGTTTTATCTATCTATACAAGGGGTATGCCAGTTACATACACATTTCCAGGGGGTACGTGAAGCTTAAAATGTTCAGAAACACAGATATATATGTTTTATTTCCATTGTTATACTATAACTATAGTTTTATCTATCTATACAAGGGGTACGCCAGTTACATACACATTGTTTAGTGAAGCATAAAAGGTTGAGAACCACTGATATATGTATTTTATTCCCATTGTTATATTAAACTATAGTTTTATTTATCTATACAAGGGGTTCGCCAGTTACATTCGCATTTCCAGGGGGTACGTGAAGCATAAAAGGTTGAGAACCACTGATATATATGTTTTATTTTATTCCCATTGTTATACTATAACTATAGTTTTATCTATCTATACAAGGGGTTCGCCAGTTACATTCGCATTTCCAGGGGGTACGTGAAGCATAAAAGGTTGAGAACCACTGATATATATGTTTTATTTTATTCCCATTGTTATACTATAACTATAGATTTATCTATCTATACAAGGGGTATGCCAGTTACATTCACATTTCCAGGATGTACGTGAAGCATTAAAGGTTGAGAACCACTGATATATACATATTTTATTCCCATTGTTATACTATAACTATAGTTTTATCTATCTATACAAGGGATACGCCAGTTCTATGCAGAGATTCAGGGGGTACGTGAAGCATTAAAGATTGAAAACCACTGATATATATATTTTATTCCCATTGTTATACTATAACTATAGTTTTATCTATCTATAGAAGGGGTACGCCAGTTATATACGCATATTCAGGGGGTACATGAAGCATAAAAGGTTGGGAACCACTGATATATGTATATGTTTTATTTTATTCCCTTTGTTATACTATAACAATAGTTTTATCCATCTATTCAAGGGGTATGCCAGTTACATTCCAGGGGGTACGTGAAGCATAAAAGGTTGAAAACCACTGATATAAATGTTTTCTTTTATTCCCATTGTTATACTATAACTATAGTTTTATCTATCTATACAAGGTGTACGCCAGTTACGTACACATTTCCAGGGGGTACGTGAAGCATAAAATGTTGAGAACCACTGATATATATATATATATGTTTTTTTTTCATTCCCATTGTTATACTATAACTATAGTTTTATCTATCTATACAAGGGGTACGCCAGTTATTTACCCATTTCCAGGGGGTACGTGAAGCATAAAAGGTTGAGAACCACTGATATATATATGTTTTTTTTTTATTCCCATTGTTATACTATAACTATAGTTTTATCTATTTATACAAGGTGTACGCCATTTACATACACATTTCCAGCGGGTACCTGAAACATAAAAGGTTGAGAACCACTGATATATATATGTTTTTTTTTTTATTCCCATTGTTATACTATAACTATAGTTTTATCTATCTATACAAGGTGTACGCCAGTTGTACACACATTTCCAGGGGGTACGTGAAGCATAAAAGGTTGAGAATCAGTGATATAAATGTTTTTTTTTTATTCCCATTGTTATACTATAACTATAGTTTTAAAAATCTATCTATACAAGGTGTACGCCAGTTACATACACATTTCCAGGGGGTACGTGAAGCATAAAAGGTTGAGAACCACTGATATATATATATATGTTTTATTCCAATTGTTATATTATAACTATAGTTTTATCTATCTATACAAGGTGTACGCCAGTTACATACACATTTCCAGGGGGTACGTGAAGCATAAATGGTTGAGAACCACTGATATATATATATTTGTTATATTCCAATTGTTATATTATAACTATAGTTTTATCTATCTATACAAGGTGTACGCCGGTTACATACACATTTCCAGGGGGTACGTGAAGCATAAATGGTTGAGAACCACTGATATATATATATATGTTTTATTCCAATTGTTATATTATAACTATAGTTTTATCTATCTATACAAGGGGTACGCCAGTTACATACACATTTCCAGGGGGTACGTGAAGCATAAATGGTTGAGAACCACTGATATATATATATTTGTTATATTCCAATTGTTATATTATAACTATAGTTTTATCTATCTATACAAGGTGTACGCCGGTTACATACACATTTCCAGGGGGTACGTGAAGCATAAATGGTTGAGAACCACTGATATATATATATATGTTTTATTCCAATTGTTATATTATAACTATAGTTTTATCTATCTATACAAGGGGTACGCCAGTTACATACACATTTCCAGGGGGTACGTGAAGCATAAATGGTTGAGAACCACTGATATATATATATATGTTTTATTCCAATTGTTATACTATAACTATAGTTTTATCTATCTATGCAAAGGGTACGCCAGTTACATACACATTTCCAGGGGGTACGTGAAGCATAAAAGGTTGAGAACCAGTGATATATATGTTTTATTTTATCCCCATTGTTATACTATAACTATAGTTCTATCTATCTACACAAGGGGTAGCCAGTTACATACACATTTCCAGGGGGTACGTGAAGCATAAAAGGTTGAGAACCACTGATATATATATATATATTTTATTCCCATTGTTATACTATAACTATTGTTTTATCTATCTATACAAGGGGTACGCCAGTTACATACACATTTCCAGGGGTACGTGAAGTATAAAAGGTTGAGAACCACTGATATATATGTTTTATATTATTCCCATTGTTATACTATAACTATAGTTATATTTATCTATACAAGGGTTATGCCAGTTACATACACATTTCCAGGGGGTACGTGAAGCTTAAAATGTTGAGAAACACAGATATATATGTTTTATTTTATTCCCATTGTTATACTATAACTATTGTTTTATCTATCTATACAAGGTGTACGCCAGTTACATACACATTTCCAGGGGGTACGTGAAGCATAAAAGGTTGAGAACCACTGATATATATGTTTATTTTATTCCCATTGTTATACTATAACTATTGTTTTATCTATCTATACAAGGTGTACGCCAGTTACATACACATTTCCAGGGGGTACGTGAAGCATAAAAGGTTGAGAACCACTGATATATATATGTTTTTTTTATTCCCATTGTTATACTATAACTATAGTTTTATCTATCTATACAAGGGGTACGCCAGTTACATACACATTTCCAGGGGGTACGTGAAGCAGAAAAGGTTGAGAACCACTGATATATATGTTTTATTCCCATTGTTATACTATAACTATAGTTTTATCTATCTATACAAGGGGTACGCCAGTTACATACACATTTCCAGGGGGTACGTGAAGCATAAAAGGTTGAGAACCACTGTCATCTATGTTGCAAAGGAAAAAATATTTTATGAACGTCGTTCCTTTCTAAATAGGAAAGCACACTAAAATGGAGGACAAGAGCATATTTTGTGATTTAAAGAAAATAATTTCGGTGATAAAAAATGCTGAAGCAGCGTTTGGGTTCAAACGAATTGCTTTCCCTTCCTCCATAGGGTGAGGGGCGAGGGTGGCTCAGTCGGTAGCACGCCAGGCTCGTAATCTGTAGTTCGAGTCCCATATGGATCAGCATTGAGATTTATCTCCGCAAAATTCACCGCCCTGCCCACGGTCAGTACGGAACACCGATGGGCTTGGAAAGACCGCCGTCCGTCGGATGGGACGTTAAGCCGTGGTTCCGTATGCGGGAAACCTCACCCTGTGCAAGTTAAAAAACACACTGGATGGCCTAGACGGGAGGATACCATCTGTCTTTCAACATCTGTTCCAGTGGGTCCCCTCCCCCAACCTTCTCTGAGCCTTCGGGGTCCTTGTGACCTGTCCATTTAGCCCATGGTGTACAAAAAAGTGCCGCTCAGAGGTAAAACAACCCACCCCGTATGTGTGACAAAGTCATACCCTGTGTAAGCTCAAAAACACGCTGGATGGATGGTCTTGACTGGAGATTACTATCTGTCTCTTAACAGCTCTTCAGTGGGTCCTCTTCCGGCAACCTTCTCTGAGCCCTTGGGGTCCTTGTGACATCGTCATTTGGTCTGTTGTGTGCAAAAAAGTGCCGCTCAGAGGTAAAACAACCCAACTCGTGTGTGTGACAAAGTCATACCCTGTGTAAGCTCAAAAACACGCTGGATGGATGGTCTTGACTGGAGATTACTATCTGTCTCTTAACAGCTCTTCAGTGGGTCCTCTTCCGGCAACCTTCTCTGAGCCCTTGGGGTCCTTGTGACATCGTCATTTGGTCTGTTGTGTGCAAAAAAGTGCCGCTCAGAGGTAAAACAACCCAACTCGTGTGTGTGACAAAGTCATACCCCGTGTAAGCTCAAAAACACGCTGGATGGATGGTCTTGACTGGAGATTACTATCTGTCTCTTAACAGCTCTTCAGTGGGTCCTCTTCCGGTAACCTTCTCTGAGCCCTTGGGGTCCTTGTGACATCGTCATTTGGTCTGTTGTGTGCAAAAAAGTGCCGCTCAGAGGTAAAACAACCCAACTCGTGTGTGTGACAAAGTCATACCCTGTGTAAGCTCAAAAACACGCTGGATGGATGGTCTTGACTGGAGATTACTATCTGTCTCTTAACAGCTCTTCAGTGGGTCCTCTTCCGGCAACCTTCTCTGAGCCCTTGGGGTCCTTGTGACATCGTCATTTGGTCTGTTGTGTGCAAAAAAGTGCCGCTCAGAGGTAAAGCAACCCAACTCGTGTGTGTGACAAAGTCATACCCTGTGTAAGCTCAAAAACACGCTGGATGGATGGTCTTGACTGGAGATTACTATCTGTCTCTTAACAGCTCTTCAGTGGGTCCTCTTCCGGCAACCTTCTCTGAGCCCTTGGGGTCCTTGTGACATCGTCATTTGGTCTGTTGTGTGCAAAAAAGTGCCGCTCAGAGGTAAAACAACCCAACTCGTGTGTGTGACAAAGTCATACCCTGTGTAAGCTCAAAAACACGCTGGATGGATGGTCTTGACTGGAGATTACTATCTGTCTCTTAACAGCTCTTCAGTGGGTCCTCTTCCGGCAACCTTCTCTGAGCCCTTGGGGTCCTTGTGACATCGTCATTTGGTCTGTTGTGTGCAAAAAAGTGCCGCTCAGAGGTAAAACAACCCAACTCGTGTGTGTGACAAAGTCATACCCTGTGTAAGCTCAAAAACACGCTGGATGGATGGTCTTGACTGGAGATTACTATCTGTCTCTTAACAGCTCTTCAGTGGGTCCTCTTCCGGCAACCTTCTCTGAGCCCTTGGGGTCCTTGTGACATCGTCATTTGGTCTGTTGTGTGCAAAAAAGTGCCGCTCAGAGGTAAAACAACCCAACTCGTGTGTGTGACAAAGTCATACCCTGTGTAAGCTCAAAAACACGCTGGATGGATGGTCTTGACTGGAGATTACTATCTGTCTCTTAACAGCTCTTCAGTGGGTCCTCTTCCGGCAACCTTCTCTGAGCCCTTGGGGTCCTTGTGACATCGTCATTTGGTCTGTTGTGTGCAAAAAAGTGCCGCTCAGAGGTAAAACAACCCAACTCGTGTGTGTGACAAAGTCATACCCTGTGTAAGCTCAAAAACACGCTGGATGGATGGTCTTGACTGGACATTACTATCTGTCTCTTAACAGCTCTTCAGTGGGTCCTCTTCCACCAACCTTCTCTGAGCCCTTGGGGTCCTTGTGACATCGTCATTTGGTCTGTTGTGTGCAAAAAAGTGCCGCTCAGAGGTAAAACAACCCAACGAGTGTGTGTGACAAAGTCATACCCTGTGTAAGCTGAAAAACACGCTGGATGGATGGTCTTGACTGGAGATTACTATCTGTCTCTTAACAGCTCTTCAGTGGGTCCTCTTCCGGCAACCTTCTCTGAGCCCTTGGGGTCCTTGTGACATCGTCATTTGGTCTGTTGTGTGCAAAAAAGTGCCGCTCAGAGGTAAAACAACCCAACTCGTGTGTGTGACAAAGTCATACCCTGTGTAAGCTCAAAAACACGCTGGATGGATGGTCTTGACTGGACATTACTATCTGTCTCTTAACAGCTCTTCAGTGGGTCCTCTCTCACCAACCTTCTCTGAGCCCTTGGGGTCCTTGTGACATCGTCATTTGGTCTGTTGTGTGCAAAAAAGTGCCGCTCAGAGGTAAAACAACCCAACGAGTGTGTGTGACAAAGTCATACCCTGTGTAAGCTCAAAAACACGCTGGATGGATGGTCTTGACTGGAGATTACTATCTGTCTCTTAACAGCTCTTCAGTGGGTCCTCTTCCGGCAACCTTCTCTGAGCCCTTGGGGTCCTTGTGACATGGTCATTTGGTCCATTGTGTGCAAAAAGAGTGCCGCTCAGAGGTAATACAATGAAATGAACTCTATGGGAAATGCGGGAAAACCCTCCAAGGTTGGAAAAAAATGTAAAAGTAAAATAAATCCTCGTGAAATGCACTCCTCTCATGTCTTCTAGGTCTCTTGGGTTTGGAGTGGGCACAGTTGGGTTGGGTTGTTTTATCTCTGAGCGGCACTTTTTTGCACACCATGGGCTAAATGGCCAGGTCACATGGATCCCGAATTCTCAGAGAGGTTGGGGGAGGGGACCCACTGGAACAGCTGTTGGGAGACAGGTGGTAGCCTCCCGTCAAGGCCATCCAGCGTGTTCTTTAACGTGCACAGGGTATGGCTCTCCCGCATACGGGGCCACGGCTTAACGTCCCATCCGACGGACGACGGCCTTTGGAAACCCATCGGTGTCCCCTACTAACCGTGGGCAGGGCGGGCAATTTTGCGGAGATAAATCTCAACGCTGACCCAGCTGGGACTCGAACCTGGCGCGCTACCAACTGAGCCATCCCTATGTGGGCATACAGACAAACACATGTGGCTTCGTTTTTATGAATAATGGATCCATAAATTGAACTGGAAATTTTTTCTGCATGACAGAATGAAGAATAGATAATAATTTAAAAGGACATTTTAAAGTATTAAATTTCCTAATGTTTCGAACGGTGGCTAGTATCAACAGCAGAAAAAAATTTGTAATTATCTTTGAGTACTAGAATGATGAAATACGTACTTTATGTGGGAAAACAGTTAATGGGATAAATCTCAAATTGATTCAGATAACCAATCAATAATAAACACACAGAATGATTATTGATACACAGGCTTTAATATCGATAAATAGTTTTTACGAAAGAAAAAAAAAAGTGAAAATTGCTGATCCGCTGGAATTGAACTCACATCTTTCCAAATTGGGTTGTTTTACCTCTGATCATCACTTTTTGCACACCATGGACTAAATGGCCAGGTCACATGGACCCCGAAGGCTCAGAGAAGGTTGGGGAAGGGGACCCACTGGAACAGCTGTTGGGAGACAGATGGTAGCCTCCCTTTAAATCCATCCAGCATGTTCTTTAGGGTGAGCAGTGTATGGCTCTCCAACAAACGGAACCACGGCTTAACGTCCCATCCGACGGACGACGGCTTATTTCAAGCCCATCGGTGTCCCCTTCTGACCGTGGGCAGGGTGGGGAGTTTTACGGAGATGAATCTCAACGCTGACCCAGCTGGGACTCGAATCTGTGAACTACAAGATTACGAGCCTGGCGCGCTGTCGACTGAGCCACTACCGCCCCCACTACGACACGCTACGACACTCTAGTTCCATTACGGCCATGAAAGGAGCAACTAGCTGAATTTGTGATCGTGTTTATCGGATATCTTGCACAATTAAAGTTTAGTTTAGTTTCACAGTTCTTGTGTCACGCATAGTGTTTTTTTTGTCTTTTCAGACCTTCTACTATGGCATATAAACTGACAGACTCCTGTTAGACCTCTGTGGCAAGCAGCTGCTTGAGGGAATATTTATTTTTTAAGTGTATATTTTTCTACCTGCTGTTGCTTTGAAATATTTTCTTTCACATTTTATTAGGAAAATACTGCATTGCCGGTAGTTCGCGCCATCTGATGGCCAAAATTGCAACTTTCAATCCATAGTGGCTTTCGGTAAAGTAGTTCCCGAAGTTTTTGTCAATTGCACAGATTTAGACATTCAATAACTGTGAAAATACCAATAAAACAATTACATTATAGATATTTATATTAATGGTATTATACTTCATTTTTATGATCATTGTTTTTAACTGTATTTTTTTAATGCTTTTGCTATATCAGCTTGTTACGTTACCCAAAGGCCGAGTGGTTAGTGTTGTTAGCAGCAGATTTAGAGGGTCCTGGGTTCTACGCTCAGAAAAATCCTGGCTTTTTTTAAGCTTTATGCCTCACAGGGGGGTGGGGGTGGCTCAGTCGGTAGCGCGCCAGGCTCGTAATCTGCAGTTCCCAGGTTCGAGTCCCAGCTGGGTCAGCGTTGAGATTTATCTCCGCAAAATTCCCCGTCCTGCCCACGGTCAGTAGGGGGCACTGATGGGCTTAGAAAGGCCGCCGCCCGTCGGATGGGACGTTAAGCCGTGGTCCCGTGTGCGGGAGAGCCACACCTTGTGCACGTTAAAGAACACGCTGGATGGCCTTGACGGGAGGCTACCATCTGTCTCCCAACAGCTGTTCCAGTGGGTCCCCTCCCCCAACCTTCTCTGAGCCTTCTGGGTCCATGTGACCTGGCCATTTAGCCCATGGTGTGCAAAAAAGTGCCGCTCAGAGGTAAAACAACCCAACGTTAAAGAACACGCTGGATGGCCTTGACTGGAGGCTACCATATGTCTCCCAATAGCTGTTCCAGTGGGTCCCCTTCCCCAACCTTCTCTGAGCCTTCGGGGTTCATGTGACCTGGCCATTTAGCCCATGGTGTGCAAAAAAGTGCCGCTCAGAGGTAAAACAACCCAATATATTAGCAGTTTAATTCATTAGAAATGTAATTTAAAGAGTTGCTAAAATCGGAATTCTTAAGAAACAAAAAAAAACACGAATATTGACAGAGTTATTCGCATAAACTTTTGAAATATGCATTCATTTTATTAAATGTTTTAAAGTATGATTTAAATTTTAATTAATTTTTGAAGTTAATTTTTATAAAGACCATTTCTGCCGCTGAATATTTAAATTTATTGAAATATTTAAATACTGAATGAGTAGCCTGGGAAATGCCGCTGTCCGTCGGATGGGACGTTACGCCGTGGTCCCGTGTGTGGAGAGTCATACCATGCATACGTTAAAGAACATGCGTCATGGAATATAATATGGGAGGCAGCTTTATGGAAACAGCTGTTCAGTTCGTTCCCTTTGCCAACCTTCTTTTTGCCCTCGGGGTCCTTGTGACCTGGTCATTTAAACCACTGTGTGCAAAAGATGTGCATCTCAGAGGTAAAACAACCCAACTGAATGAATATTGGTGAATTTCGAGATTTTTATGGAAACAGCTGTTCAGTTCGTTCCCTTCGCCAACCTTCTTTGAGCCCTCGGGGTCCTTGTGACCTGGCCATTTAACCCATTGTATGCAAAAGAAGTGCATCTCAGAGGTAAAACAACCCAACTGAATGAATATTGGTGAATTTCGAGTTTTTTATGAATTTGATTCAAACTTTTAATTTGCATTCCTCAATATTTTACCGTAAAAAGCGTATTTAAGAAGTCAAGAAATTCGAGGTTCGCTTCCTAATTGACAGAACGCAGAATTTTCCTAATTTGTTTTTTATCTGCGCATTGTATGTTAGTGCATAAAACAAATTTTTATTGCTGGCGATCTTTTCTAATAAAAGTTTGCAAATTACTTCAATAATTATTCCCGCTTCAATCCTGGGGCGGGGGTGGCTCAGTCGGTAGCGCGTCAGACTCGTAATCTGTAGTTCCCAAGTTCGAGTCCTAACTGGGTCAGCGTTGAGATTTATCTCCGCAAAATTCCCCGCCCTGCCCACGGTCAGTAGGGGACACCGATGGGCTTGGAAAGGCCGCCGTCCGTCGGATGGGACGTTAAGCCGTGGCCCCGTGTGTGGGAGAGCCATACCCTGTGCACGTTAAAGAACACGCTGGATGGCCTTGACGGGAGGCTACCATCTGTCTCCCAACAGCCGTTCCAGTGGGTCCCCTTCCCCAACCTTCTCTGAGCCTTCGGGGTCCATGTGACCTGGCCATTTAGCCCATTGTGAAAAATGTGCCGCTCAGAGGTAAAACAACCCAACCCACTTCAATCCACATCATTTCACAACTTCGATTCCAACCCACAACAAAAAAAAAAAGTCAGACATGATACCAATCAATCGAAAACCCGAACCCAAAAATCCTCCCCCCACCCCCCCCGTAAACACCTATACTTCTACAGCAACGATTTTTGCTCCCAATCAAAAATTTCAGAGTTCTGATTGTTTATCCAAAAGGCGTTGTTCTTCAGAATGCAACCATCACTCATTTTTCTGCAAAGCTTGCACGCGCGTTGTGGACTATTTTTATTATAACTTACAGTTTATTGATGAAGCCGAACTTTCCTAATTTCAACTGTTTACTTTTCTCATGAAAGCTGGCAGACCCAATCAAAACCTGTTGCATTGCAGGCTCTGGCTGTGCGTGACTAGATTTTTACTGTAGGATGCTGATTGGCTGGAAGAGAAATATGCTGTGGCAAGCCGAAGAACGTAATCATTGGAGTTTTTAGCTAAGGGTAGAGCTGTTGCACGTTTTTTGCTTTTTTAGTTTAGCTGTTGCATATTTGTTGTTCTTCCAGATTCTCCTTTTTGAGAGCTCTCCTTTTTTTTTTCTCTCTCTCTTTATCTGTTTCTTGCTGCAGAGATTAAAGCGGAAATTAAGCAGACAGCAGAGAATTATTTTTTTTTACAGATTAACGTACCAGAAGGCTTAGGTTGCTAATCGAATTCTTGAGTTGCTGGTTGTTAAGATTTTTCTGCGTTTACAAATAGAAGCGAACTTGTTTTTCGGAAATAGAAAGAAGGTACCAAAGAAAAAAAAGAATAAATTACTGAAAATGAATTGTAGGAAGGATTGTGGGTAATTTAATATTGCGTTTAATGGTAAATAGTCGTTTTTGTTTAAATGCTAGAACTTGGAATGAAACTTAGAAGAAATAGTTACCGTTTGGGGTTTTAGACAAAAGAATTTAGTTTTCTCTAAAACGTTTGTTTCATAGATCGTAGATAGTTTATGGAAATGCGATGTTCCTGGTAAAGCTTTACCCATTACCATTTGAGTTGGGTTGTTTTACCTCTGAGCGGCACTTTTTTGCACGCCATGGGCTAAATGGCCAGGTCACATGAACCCCGAAGGCTCAGAGAAGGTTGGGGGAGGGGACCCACTGGAACAGCTGTTGGGAGACATATGGAAGCCTCCCGTCAAGTCCATCCAGCGTGTTCTTTAACGTGCACAGGGTATGGCTCTTCCGCACGCGGGGCCACGGCTTAACGTCCCATCCGACGGACGGCGGCCTTTCCAAGCCCATCGGTGTCCCCCTACTGACCGTGGGCAGGGCGGGGAATTTTGCGGAGATAAATCTCAACGCTGACCCAGCTGGGACTCGAACCTGTAGAACAACAGATTACGAGCTGGCGCGCTACCGACTGAGCCACCCCCGCCCTTACACCATTTGAGAATAAGCGTATTTGAGATAAGTAAAAACATATAACAAGTAAACCACCTGTGGGTGGGCTCCTCGAGGCTAACATAAAACACAAGCTAAAAAATAGCATATATCATGCACAAGAGACCTAAAACGAGTAGCTTTCCTCAGAGAAAGCCATCATTTTAGGACTCTCCTACTTATTAAGAACATTATGATCATAATTAAGCAAAAAAGAAATAATCTCATTAGGATTATTATTAACAGCCTCAAAAAACCTTTTTGAGATGCATTTAATATATGTGGTCGATGCCCAAGTCTTTATGAAGTTGTCTGTTAGTAACAAACCAAGGGGCATCGACCGCAGATCTCAATATTTTGTTTTGCAAGACCTGAATCTCGCGTATATTCGTGGAGGTGGTGTTCGCCCATATAGGGGAAGCATAAATTATTATGGGACGAATGACCATGTTGTACAATAACAATTCATGGTCAATCATCAAGATAGCATTTCTCCGAAAGAGGGGGTGGGGGTGGCTCAGTCGGTAGCGCGCCAGGCTCGTAATCTGTAGTTCCCAGATTCGAGTCCCAGCTGGGTCAGCGTTGAGATTTATCTCCGCAAAATTCCCCGCCCTGCCCACGGTCAGTAGGGGACACCGATGGGCTTGGAAAGGCCGCCGTCCGTGGGATGGGACGTTAAGCCGTGGACCCGTGTGCGGGAGAGCCATACCCTGTGCACGTGAAAGAACACGCTGGATGGTCTTGATGGGGAGCTACCATCTGTCTCCCAACAGCTGTTCCAGTGGGTCCCCTCCCCCAAACCTTTCTGAGCCTTCGGGGTCCATGTGACCTGGCCATTTAGCCCATGGTGTGCAAAAAAGTGCCACTCAGAGGTAAAACAACCAATCTCTCTCTAAGCCAATATTGAGGGTGTAGGCCAGGTTGGGCGATTGTTTTGGTTGAAAGGCTGCTTAGGAAACTAAAAATGGATTTGGAGTGCGACTTCCAAAAAAATATTTAGTTAATAACGTATAACGCGTAATAACCACCGCACACGACGGAACATAAACAATGTAATTTTATTAAAATTAATTATTTTAATGAGAATTTGTTTCGCAGAAGTTCGACTTCTGGTCGTTTATAAGTTTTTTCTCTCTTGTAATTTAATTTGTCATCAGTATATCGCTGCTGCACAAAAAGAAGTAGTGGCCAGTAATTGGATAAAAGGCGAACCAATCTTACCGTCGGTCAGGGTTGGGTTGGGTTGTTTTACCTCTGAGCGGCACTTTTTTGCACACCATGGGCTAAATGGCCAGGTCACATGGACCCCGAAGGCTCAGAGAAGGTTGGGGGAGGGGACCCACTGGAACAGCTGTTGGGAGACAGATGGTAGCCTCCCGGCAAGGCCATCCAGCGTGTTCTTTAACGTTGGGTTGTTTTACCTCTGAGTGGCACTTTTTTGCACACCATGGGCTAAATGGCCAGGTCACATGGACCCCGAAGGCTCAGAGAAGGTTGGGGGAGGGGACCCACTGGAACAGCTGTTGGGAGACAGATGGTAGCCTCCCGTCAAGGCCATCCAGCGTGTTCTTTAACGTTGGGTTGTTTTACCTCTGAGCGGCACTTTTTTGCACACCATGGGCTAAATTGCCAGGTCACATGGACCCCGAAGGCTCAGAGAAGGTTGAGGGATGGGACCCACTGGAACAGCTGTTGGGAGACAGATGGTAGCCTCCCGTCAAGGCCATCCAGCGTGTTCTTTAACGTTGGGTTGTTTTACCTCTGATCGGCACTTTTTTACACACCACGGGCTAAATGGCCAGGTCACATGGACCCCGAAGGCTCAGAGAAGGTTGGGGGAGGGGACCCACTGTAACAGCTGCTGGGAGACAGATGGTAGCGTCCCGTCAAGGTCATCCAGCGTGTTCTTTAACGTGCACAGGGTATGGCTCTCCCGCACACGGGGCCACGGCTTAACGTCCCATCCGACGGACGGAGGCCTTTTCATGCCCATCGGTGTCCCCTATTGACCGTGGGCAGGGCGGGGAATTTTGCGCAGATAAATCTCGACGCTGACCCAGCTGGGACTCGAACCTGGGAACCACAGATTACGATGAAAGCTGAAGGAAAGAACTGTTGTTGGTTACGAAGGTTCACCTGAACTTCTGGACATTTTGATATCAAGGTACGTATTTGGATTTTTACCTGAGATCTGAAATCAGTGTTCTAGAGAAATCCCCGATATTTATCATTTTTAATTCTTACTTTTTGGTAACATGTAGAGCAGAATAATTCTACACTCTCCTATCAAAATATCAGTGAATTTCCATAATTATGCCAATGGGGAGCTCATTTCGAAGCCCTGTAACTTCTAAAATATTCATTTAATGGGAAATTTAACTGAACATAAATTAAAGATCGTAATCAAATCTATTTAAATCTCGATTTCCAACAATATTCGTTCAATATTTAAAGAAATATATATTTCCCAATAAATTATCTTGTTTTATAAAATCATTCGTAAATCTCTGATATTGAAATAATCATTATGCAAACTTCAAAAATGTATATTTAATAATTTAATATTAAATTTATTTAATAGAATAATTAATATTTTTAATAAAAGGTTTGAAATAATACTAATTAATAATACTTATAAATTAATTTCTGAGGTAAATTCTTGAGACGCATTAGTGTTGTTAAATATTCCAAATTCCATAACTCCTTAAACACTGGGCGGGGGTGACTCGTAATCTGTAGTTCCCAGGTTCGAGTCCCAGCTGGATCAGCGTTGAGATTTATCTCCGCAAAATTCCCCGCCCTGCCCACGGCCAGTAGGGGACACCGATAGGCTTGGAAAGGCCGCCGTCCGTCGGATGGGACGTTAAACCGTGGTCCCGTGTGCGATGAGCCATACCCTGTGCACGTTAAAGAACACGCTGGATGGCCTTGTCGGGAGGCTACCATCTGTCTCCCAACAGCTTTTCCAGTGGGTCCCCTCCCCCAACCTTCTCTGAGCCTTCGGGGTCCATGTGACCTGGCCATTTAGCCCATGGTGTGCAAAAAAGTGCCGCTCAGAGGTAAAACAACCCAACGTTAAAGAACACGCTGGATGGCCTTGCCGGGAGGCTACCATCTGTCTCCCAACAGCTTTTCCAGTGGGTCCCCTCCCCCAACCTTCTCTGAGCCTTCGGGGTCCATGTGACCTGGCCATTTAGCCCATGGTGTGCAAAAAAGTGCCGCTCAGAGGTAAAACAACCCAACGTTAAAGAACACGCTGGATGGCCTTGCCGGGAGGCTACCATCTGTCTCCCAACAGCTTTTCCAGTGGGTCCCCTCCCCCAACCTTCTCTGAGCCTTCGGGGTCCATGTGACCTGGCCATTTAGCCCATGGTGTGCAAAAAAGTACCGCTCAGAGGTAAAACAACCCAAACAACCCAACCTTAAACACTGATGGGATAGTTTTCAAAATCGAGATTTACATAGATTTGATTAAGATAACTGAACAAATATGTTTGAAAATCGAGATTTAAATAGATTTGATTACGATCTTTACTTTATCTTCAATCACATTTTTCCATTAAATGCATATTTTAAAAGTTATATAGTTTCGAAACTAGATTCCCATTAACATGGGTTGTGTTGTTTTACCTCTGAGCGGCAATTTTCTGCACACAATGGGCTAAATGGCCAGATCACAAGGACCCCGAAAAAGTTGGGGGAGGAGACCCACTGAACAGCTGTCCGAGAGAGATGATAGCCTCCCGTCAAAGTCATCCAGCGTGTTCTTTAATGGGCACAGGTAAGGCTCTCCCGCGCACGGAGCCGCTGCTTTACATCCCATCAGAAGAGCAGCAGTCCTTTCAAGTCCAGCGGTTTCCCCTCTTTTCAAGTCCAGCGGTTTACGCTCTTCGACCGAGGAGGGTTTAGCGTAGTTAAAACAAAATAATAGTACGAGCCTGGCGCGCTACCGACTGAGTCACCCCCCCACCCCCGCCCTTCAGCGGCGGGGGTGGCTCGATCGGTAGCGTGCCATACTCGCAATCTACAGTTCCCAGGTTCGAGTCCCAGCTGGGTCAGCGTAGAGATTTATCTCCGCAAAACCCCCTGCCCTGCCCACGGTCAGTAGGGGACACCGATGGGCTTGGAAAGGCCGCCGTCCGTCGGATGGGACGTTAAGCCGTGGCCCCGTGTGCGGGAGAGCCCATACACTGTGCATGTTAAAGAACACACTGGATGGCCTTGACGGGAGGCTGTCATCTGTCTCCCAAAAGCCGTTCCCGTGGGTCCCCTCCCCTAACCTTCTCTGAGCTTTCCGGGTCCACGTGACCTGGCCATTTAACCCATTGTGTGCAAAAAAAGTGCCACTCAGAGATAAAACAACCAACAACCAACCAACTCCCGTCCTTCATTAACATGGAAACTCTCTAATATTTTGTTAGGGCAGTGTGTGCTTGACCTACGTTTTAAACAGTCAGCAAAAGGGTAAAGTTCACGTGGGTGGGAAACTAATTTTCCACTGAACTGCTTCCATCATCTACTGGAAGAGAGCGTAGTAGCTGCCAATCGATAGACAATTAGCTCTTCCAACTGCTGACTGTCCTTTAAAGTTTTGTCGTTACCCTTGAGATTTTTGGTGGTAGTAATTTGAGGGCACTTTTCTTTCTCTACCCGCATATTCTGAGTGATGAAACCAATTTACGGTTCAATCGCCAAAGACCGACACAATGAGTCAGCGTTAGAAATCTTAGGGAACGTCATTAATAAATAAAGAAATAGGTTGTATTCTCAGTTGGCATTCACCAGATGTGAATTCTGACTATAAATGGGGCGGCGGTGGCTCAGTCGGTAGCGTGCCAGGCTCGTAATCTGTAGCTCCCAGGTTCGAGTCCCAGCTGAATCAGCGTTGAGATTTTATCTCCGTAAAATTCCCCGCTCTGCCCACGGTCAGCATGGGGCACCGATGGGCTTGGCCGTCGGATGGGACGTTAAGTCGTGGCTCCGTGTACGGGAGAGCCATACCCTGTGCAAGTTAACGAACACGCTGGATGACCTTGACGGGAGGCTACCATCTGTCTACCAACAGCTGTTCCAGTGGGTCTGCTCCCCCAACCTTCTCTGAGCCTTCTGGGTCCTTGTGACCTGGCCATTTAGCCCATGGTGTGCAAAAAAGTGCAGCTCAGAGGCAAAACAACCCAAAAGGTAAAACAACTTATGAAAAAAGCAAATTAAGTCGTTAAGAAAATATAAAATCTATTTTGGATATGTTCAGGAAATACAGTCCGTTTTTGGAACAAGGGTTGGTTGGTTTTATCTCTGAGCGGCGCCTGCGTACGATGGGCTAAATCGCAAGGTCATAAGGACTCAGAGAAGGATGGGGAAAAGGGTTGGGTTGTTTTACCTCTGAGCGGCACTTTTTTGCACACAATGGGCTAAATGGCCATGTCACAAGGACTCCAAAGGGCTCAGAGAAGGTTTTAGGGAGGGAATCCACTGGACATCTATTGGGAGACAGATGGTAGACTCCTGTCAAGACCATCCAGCATGCTCTATAAAATGCAGAGGGCTTGAATATCATGCTCATGGGATCACAGCTTAACGTCCCATTAGACGGACGGCGGCTTTTCCAAATTCATCGGTGTCCCCTACTGACCCAGAGCAAGGCAGAGAGTTTTGTGGAGATAAATCTCAATTCTGACCCAGGCGGGACTCGAACCTGTGAACTGCAGATTACGAGCCTGGTTTGCTACTGACTGAGCCACCCACGCCCCATGAGGAAAGGGGACTCACTGGACAACTGTTACGAGACAGACGGTAGCCTCCTGTCAAAGCCATCCAGCATGTTCTTTAACGTGCAAAAGGCATAAATCTGATGCACATGGGACCACAGCTTAACGTCCCATCCGACGGACGGCAGTATTTCCAAGTCCAGCGGTGTTGTCCCCTCTCTGACCGAGGGACGTTTAACGGAGTTGAATCTCAATGCTGGCACATTTGGAACTGGAACCTGGGAACTGCAAATTTCGAGCCTTGTGCGCAGCTGACGGAAAAAATCCTCACTTCTTTATAACAAGGAGTAAATGTGATTGCTGTTGGTTGCTTTTATTTCTGAGTGGAGCTCTTGTCCACAAAATACCGACGTCACAAAAACCCCTATCTGTGTAGGGAAAGGGATTCAACAGATAACTTTTAGGAGACAGATGGAAGACTCCGATCAAAACCACCCACTGTGCTCTTTGACGTGCCTAGGATATGGATCTTCTGCACATGTCCCATCCTACGAAACCATTAAACGATATTGCAAAATCCTACGGGACAACTAAATGATATGGCTAAATAATACAGGACCAACTAAACGATATGGCGAAATCCTACGGAACCACTAAATGATATTTCAGAGTACTACAGAACCGCTAAGCAATATTGCCAAATCCCACAGTACCACTTAACCCTTTCAGGACCATAAGGTTTCTAAGAGTAAATATTAGTATGTAACTGTTTATTTTAGTTTGTTTAGACGCAAAATAAATAAAAATCATAAGAAAAATACATAACAATGTGTAGTTTTTTTGGAATTTTATGGGAAATATTTTTCCCAGTGGACTATAAAGGTAACACAAATTATAGTTAGGCTTATTATGCAATGTCTTTTATTTATTGGTTTATTAGAACAAAATGTTAACTAAAATAATACAAAATTATGAAATAAAATTACTATACAAAATGATGTGCTAATTATGATATTCTGCGAAGCAATTTCTTTTGGTAGTGAGGCAAAGATGGACATTGCACATAGTACAGTCGCTCAAAAAAGTATCCGAACGCCATGGTTGATTACAACATTCAGATAAAATATCTGGCAACGATTTTTTCAGAAATTAGTGATCTGGCATCCTTCGTGTACTGCTCACGAAAGATGCCAGATCATTAATTTCTGAAAAAATCGTTGTCAGATATTTTTTCTGAATTTTGTAATCAACCATAGCGTTCGGATACTTTTTTGAGCGACTGTACATATATTATGCGTCCTGACAGTTCTGTTTTTGTTTTCTAAACGTTCCGTTTACGTAATTGCGTTCGGCATACGTTCCATTTTGACATTCTGTATAAAAAATGCAGATAAGGTTATTATTAAATACGACAATCACCAATTTTAAAATGGGAAAAATGTTTCCCTTGGTCGTGAAAGGGTTAACGATATTGCCAAGTCCTTCAGAATCACTAAACGATATTTTCAAGTCCTACGTAACCAGTAAAGTTTTTTTAAAATCCTACGGAACCACTAAACGATATTGCCAAAAACGGAACCCCAACGTACATACAGAAAAAAAGACCTCTCCCATACACCCACACACACACACAAAAAAGATTTATTCGTGTTTATTATAATCAATCATTACACCTTTGAATTGCTAGAGCGCAGGTTTAATTATTAATAATTCAGTGCGAGCTCTGAGCGTCCTTTCCTTTGTACAATTCACGAATTTTTTGGAAGAATTTTGGGTAAAGAAACTTGTAGTGCCTTCTTTCCCTGACAAACGCACGATTTCTTTGTTTACTTTTATGTACTTCAGGGATGAAAAAAAAAGTGTTTCACATAAATAAGTGATTTAAAATTGAAGTAAAAGATGAATATCTTTTTAGGAATTGCAGGATATTTCTTTATCCAATAATTCAGATTTTTCGCCAAACCCTCAGACAGTGCTTACAGAACCCTTATATAGTAGAAAGTATTGCTCACGGAACTCCCAAATATTGTGGGGGGGGGGGATGCTCAGTCTGTAGCGCGTCAGGTTCGTAATCTGCAGTTCCCAGGTTGGAGTCCCAGCTAGGTCAGCGTTGAGATTTATCTCCGCAAAATTCCCCGCCTTGTCCACGGTCAGTAAGGGGACAGCGATGGGCTTGGAAAGGCCGCCGTCCGTCAGATGGGACGTTAAGCCGTGGCCCCGTATGCGGGAGAGCCATACCCTGTGCACGTTAAAGAACACGCTGGATGGCCTTGACGGGAGGCTACCATCTGTCTCCCAGCAGCTGTTCCAGTGGGTCCCCTTTCTCAACCTTTTCTGAGCTTTCGGGGTCCTTGTGACCTTTCCATTTAGTTCATGTTGTGCAAAAAAGTGCCGCTCAGAGGTAAAACAACTCAAACACTGCTCGTGGAATCCCGAACATTTTGAATATTGCTCCTGGAATCCTTTAAACATTGCTAATGGAAGATTTTAGTTTCCTTAAACATTGCTGATGGAACCCTGGGGGATTGCCTTTTAGTTTTAAAGTTCCCTAACCGTTCAGATTATTCGTAATCGTCCTATACAACAAGGTAATGTTTGTATTCGATCTCATCATTTTATGTTCGCACGTTTCAAGCTCTTATTGCGATTAGTTCCGATATTTTGGGAGAAATGTCTTCTTATTCCTCCTCCCCCTCGATTGCTTCAATGACATGAAATGACATTCTGTTCATGTCAATTTCTCTTCTATTAATATAAATCTCCTTTCCTGTAGTATGTAAATGCTTTTGAACTGAAACGCCCTCGAATATTAGATATTAAGTTCATGTATGAAACATATTTCTAATTTCCGTCTCATAAAACGAAAAAACAGAATTAAAAAGAGGCGAACAATCTTTTGTAAGCAGAGAACAATCTTAAACTATCCATTTGTTTATCCAGTTGAAAAATAAAGAATCAGTAAATAAGCGAATCGTTCTGTAAGTGTACCGTTTAAAATTTTATTCATTTGATCTCCGCACATCTCACGATTCGCCCGCATCTGTGCAGTTTCTGAGAACATCACATTCCCTTTTCATATTTTCGTTTTAATCTCAATCATGTCCATATAATTATTTATTTATTTCAAAATCGAAAACATCCGCTGTGAGAGAAAGGAATATAGAGTTGTCATCAATGAATTTCGTCTGCAGTTCCCATGATCTTGATGGAGGATGATAAAGAAAGAGAGAAGGGACAAAATGAGATAGAGGAAGAGGGAGAAAAAGGGCGAGGATAGAGGAGGAGAAGGAAGAGATGGAAACCTAAAGAGAGAGAAAGATAAGGGGAGAGTGATAGAGAAAAAGAGGGGGGAATGGAAAAAGAGTGAGTGAAAGAGTGTTAGAAAAGAGGTGATAATTGAGAGAGAAGGAGAAAGAGAGAAAGAGAAATAGAAAAAGAGTGAGTGTAAAAGAGAATATGAAGAGAATATAAAGAAAGAGAGGAAGAGATAGAGGGAAGTGGACAAAAAGATTGAGATGGAAGATATGTAAAGAAGGAGAAGAGAGAAAGAAGAGAAGATAGAGAAAGGTGAGAAGATAGAGAAAAAGAAACAGAGGAAGAAATAGAGAAAATTTTAAAGCAGTGAATATAAAAGACAACAGGAGGAGTAGGAGATAGAGAAAAGAGTGGAAGAGATAGAGAGAACTAAAAAGAGTGAGTGGAAGAGAGAAGAACACGAGACGATACAGAAAGAGAGGCAGAGATAGAGGGAAATTGAAAAATGAGTGGGTGGAGGAAAGTTAGGGAAAATAGATAAGTAGAAAGAGATTGAGAAAATTTGAAAAAGAGTGAGTAGAAGAGAGTATGAGATGATAGAGAAGAAGAGAATTATAGAGAGAAACTGAAAAAAGAGTAAGTAGAAGAGTGTTTGAAAAGATAGGGAAAGATAAAGAGACAAAGGGAAATTGTAAAAGAGTGATGAGTGAGTGGAAGTGAGAGAAGAAGGAGAAGATAGAGAAGAAGAAAGTGATAGAGGGAAACAGAAAACAATGAGTGAAAGAGAGATGGATAAGGTGGCAAAGAGAGAGAAGAAATGGAAATAGATTAAAGGAGAGAGAAATAATAAAGGAGGAGAATAAAGACAGAGAAAGATAGAAAATGCAAAGAGGAAGATAGAAAGGGGTAGAGAGAGAGAGAGCGATGGGGGAGGGAGAGAAAGAGAAGAAAATAGAACGAAAGAGGAAAGATCGAGAATATCATCCACCGAGAGCCAGAAACGTGGCTGGCTCTCATCTCAGTATTCCAGACGGCAGTTCTCTGTGTTTGTCCAAGTCCTATCGTATGTATTCCGGGAAATATCGATTTCCAAGTTTCCATCCAATGTTTCTGGTCAGCGAGCCTTGCACAGGCCGTGTGCCTTGAGGCATGTTCGTCTAGCTAGAGATCCTGGGATGGGAGCGACGGAGCGGCGAGGGATCTACTGATGATAAAAGAGGAGGAGGAGGAGGAGGTGAGGGAGATTCTCCACTACAAACTGTAGATAAGTGTTTTATGTAATACATGGATGCATTTAGGACTGCAGAGAGAGGTGGAAAGGGAGAGTCGGGATTTTTTTTTTAAGCTTTCGCAAACAATATGTATGAAAACATCCACCCACTAATGCAACGAAACTCCGTCTTTATTTTTTGACGATAATTGAAAATTGAATTTAATTCTTTTTGTGGAAAAACTTAAAGATAGGTGAGGACTGTGATGATAGATTAGACCTTTGTTATCTCTGTTCAAAGTTGTTTAAAAAAAAAAAATCAGTAAATGATATCAATTTCTGAAAAATCATTTTAATAGGAATGCTAAAGACTAAAGACTCTTAAGAGTATAAAATATTTCAGAATAATAGAATAATGTCTGTCTTTTGTGTATTTTTTTATTTTTATTGTTTTATTTTACACACGATAAGCAATTTCTTGACTTACGAGCATTTAGATGAAAATTTTCCGTTTACGCATCCAGCTCATTTGGGCTAACAGTCCAAAATGTAAGTGGCCATCGACACAAAGTGTAAGAAGACAGCTATTCCAAACTGCAAATAGACCACAGGACCAAAATGTACATAAGCCAATAAGCCTAAATCCAAGTAATACATCGAGATATGAATAAGTCACAATCGAAAATCGAAAATACAAGTAAACCAACAAAATGTCAATAAGCAACAACCCAAAATGCAAGTAATCCACCAACATACAAGCCACTGGTGCATAATGTTAGTGGGTTGGGTTGTTTTACCTCTGAGCGGCAGTTTTTTGCACACCATGGGCTAAATGGCCAGGTCACATGGACCCCGAAGGCTCAGAGAAGATTTGGGAAAAGTAACGCATTAGAACAGTTGTTGGGAGACAGATGGTAGCCTCCCGTCAAGGCCATCCAGCGTGTTCTTTAACGTGCACAGGGTATGGCTCTCCCGCACACGGGCCCACGGCTTAACGTTCCCATCTGACGGACGGCGGCCTTTCCAAGCTCATCGGTGTCCCCTACTGACCGTGGGCAGGGCTGGGAGTTTTGCGGAGATAAATCTCAACGCTGACCCAGCTGGGACTCGAACCTGGGAACTACAGATTGCGAGTCTGGCGCGCTACCGACTGAGCTATCCCCGCCCCTTGGAGGAGGGGACCCACTGGAACAGTTATTGGGAGACAGATGGTAGCCTCCCGTCAAAGCCATCCAGCGTGTTCTTTAACGTGCACAGGGTATGGCTCTTCCACATACGGGGCAACGGCTTAACGTCCCATCCGACGGACGGCGGCCTTTCCAAGCTCATCGGTGTCCCCTACTGATCGTGGGCAGGGCGGGGAGTTTTGCGGAGATAAATCTCAACGCTGACCCAGCTGGGACTCGAACCTGTAAACTACAGATTGCGAGCCTGGCGCGCTACCGACTGAGCCACCCCGCATAATGCTAGTGACGCACAAGCCTAGTAGCATTAAATTCAAGTAGACTAGTAGTCCAAACTGCAAGTAGACAATTGGCAGAAAATGTAAGTAGACCACAAGCCTAAAATGTAGGGAAACCACAACCCAAAATGTAAGTAGTCCACGAAAAAGTAAATCACTGCTTCATAACACTAAAAAAACACAAACTTAGTAGCATTGAATTCAAGCAGACCAGCAGTCCAGAATAAAGGTAAACAAATGGTAGAAAACGTAAGCCATTAAAATATGATAAAACATCCTTCCACAATGCAAGTAAATCAATCTCAAAATGCTCTACATATATCACAGAATCAGTAATGTAACCAGACCACCTACCAATCAATGCCTAGTGACCGCCGGCATTTTATGATAGAAAATCCAAATCTTATAGGAAACTCATGACACTTGAGAAGTTTTTTTACAGAGGTTTTGAGATTTCTGTTCATGAACATCGATTCTATGCATATAGCACACATAAGCGAATTTACTATATGCACGTAGGAATAAATGAGATATTTAAAAAGACCCAATGTTTCAGCATAGGGTTTAATGAGACTTGTTAGCTGTTAAGGAAAATAAGTGGATTTGATCAAAACCAATTTGGGGCGGGGGTGGCTCAGTCGGTAGCGCGCCAGGCTCGCAATCTGTAGTTCCCAGGTTCGAGTTCCAGCTGGGTCAGCGTTGAGATTTATCTCCACATAACTCCCCGCCCTGCCCACGGTCAGTAGGGGACACCGATGGGCTTGGAAAGGCCGCCGTCCGTCGGATGGGACGTTAAGCCGTGGCCCGTGTGCGGGAGAGCCATACCCTATGCACGTTAAAGAACACGCTGGATGGCCTTGACGGGAGGCTACCATCTGTCTCCCAACAGCTGTTCCAGTGGGTCCCCTCCCCCAACCTTCTCTGAGTCTTCGGGGTCCATGTGACCTGGCCATTTAGCCCATGTTGTGCAAAAAAGGTGCCGTTCAGAGGTAAAACAACCCAACCCAAAACCAATTTCTAGAATTTCCAATGAAAAGGTAAATTAGATAATTCAGTATCTTGAAGAATAAACGCTTAATGAGACTGAGGTAAAATTAAAGATAAATCTTTAATTTCAGCAACAGTTGTTTAGTGTCTGCAGAGTTTTGAAACGTGGAATACTTAACAGCAAAAGCCGTGTACTGAAACCAACATGATTAGAAGTTTGGGGAAAAAAATTTAAATTTTTTTTCTAATTTCGAAGAAGCTTTTTAAGAAGGAGTGACGTTGGTATTAATATTTTAGCTATCTTAACTCTTTAAATACCGAACGAATATTGCTGAAATTCAAGATTTGGAAACACTTCACTTAGAGCTTCAATTAATCAGTCTTAATATTATCATCTCGTTCCCGTAAAATAAGTTTTTTCTTTAAGAGACTGAATTTATAATCTGGATTTCCATTGACCTAATATGAAAATTCTCTCTTTTTAACTCCTTTAAATTTAAAAACAAATGCAAATTTTTCCACTTTGTCTTTTGTCTGTCTGTAGACATTCATATTTTTTTTCGCTTTATAGATAAATTAAAAAATCCTTTTGGGTTGGATAGATATTGATGAAATAATATGAGTCATTTTCCGAACCTCCCAAAACATTTTATAGCGCCTCTAACGGTGAAAAATTAGAGACTTTTAAACAAATATTTCATGTGACATATGTTTAGGTTAGAAACATGAAACGTTGATGGTATAGTATCATCGGCAAGATGTGAGCATTGCAGCAATGGCCCCTTTACCCACAAGGTGGGTGGTGATACATAATCTTTTTGCTGTATGATTTTTTTTTTTTTAGAAATTTTTGCGAACGCAATGAAATAGCTTAGACACTCTATAAGGACTGATCTCCGGGATAGTCTTTTCTTTTTTTATCGGCCTTGGTTTCTCATCTCCTGGTTTACCTTTCTTTTTATTAGGTTTGGTTTCTCATCTCTTGTTTCATCTTTCTCTTTTTCAGGATTGGTTTCTCATCTCCTGTTCCATCTTTCTCTTTCTCAGGATTGGTTTATCATCACCTGTTTCATCTTTTTCTTTCCCAGGATTGGTTTCTCATCTCCTGTTTCATCATTCTCTTTCTCAGAGTTGGTTTCTCATCTCCTATTTAATCTTTCTCTTTCCCAGGATTGGTTTCTCATCTCCTGTTTCATCTCCCTCTTTCTCAGGACTGCTTTCTCATCTCCAGTTTCATCTCTCTCTCTCTCAGGACTGGTTTCTCATCTCTTGTTTCATCTTTCTCTTTTTCAGGATTGGTTTCTCATCTCCTGTTCCATCTTTCTCTTTCTCAGGATTGGTTTATCATCACCTGTTTCATCTTTCTCTTTCTCAGAATTGGTTTCTCATCTCCTATTTAATCTTTCTCTTTTTAAGGATTGGTTTCTCATCTCTTGTTTCATCTTTCTCTTTCTCAGAATTGGAATCTCATTTCCTATTTAATCTTTTTCTTTTTCAGGATTGGTTTCTCATCTCCTGTTTCATCTTTCTCATTCTCAGGATTGGTTTATCATCACCTGTTTCATCTTTCTCTTTCTCAGGATTAGTTTCTCATCTCCTGTTTCATCTTTCTCTTTCTCAGGATTGGTTTCTCATCTCCTGTTTCATCTTTCTCTTTCTCAGGACTGATTTCTCATCACCTATTTCATCTTTCTCTTTCCCAGGATTGGTTTCTCATCTCCTGTTTCATCTTTCTCTCTCTCTCATGACTGGTTTCTCATCTCTTCTTTCATCTCTCTCTCTCATGACTGGTTTCTCATCTCTTCTTTCATCTTTCTCTTTCTCAGAATTGGTTTCTCATCTCCTATTTAATCTTTCTCTTTCTCAGAATTGGTTTCTCATCTCCTGTTTAATCTTTCTCTTTCTCAGAATTGGTTTCTCATCTCCTATTTAATCTTTCTCTTTTTAAGGATTGGTTTCTCATCTCTTGTTTCATCTTTCTCTTTCTCAGAATTGGAATCTCATTTCCTATTTAATCTTTTTCTTTTTCAGGATTGGTTTCTCATCTCCTGTTTCATCTTTCTCATTCTCAGGATTGGTTTATCATCACCTGTTTCATCTTTCTCTTTCTCAGGATTAGTTTCTCATCTCCTGTTTCATCTTTCTCTTTCTCAGGATTGGTTTCTCATCTCCTGTTTCATCTTTCTCTTTCTCAGGACTGATTTCTCATCACCTATTTCATCTTTCTCTTTCCCAGGATTGGTTTCTCATCTCCTGTTTCATCTTTCTCTCTCTCTCATGACTGGTTTCTCATCTCTTCTTTCATCTCTCTCTCTCATGACTGGTTTCTCATCTCTTCTTTCATCTTTCTCTTTCTCAGAATTGGTTTCTCATCTCCTATTTAATCTTTCTCTTTCTCAGAATTGGTTTCTCATCTCCTGTTTAATCTTTCTCTTTCCCAGGACTGCTTTCTCATCTCCAGTTTCATCTTTCTCAGGATTGGTTTCTCATCTCCTGTTCCATCTTTCTCTCTCTCAGGACTACTTTCTCATCTCCTGTTTCATCTTTCTCTTTCTCAGGATTGATTTCTTATCTCCAGGTTTATCCTTCTTTTTATCAAGGCTTAGTTCCTCATCTCCATTTTATATTTTTTTATCAGTTTTGGTTTCTCATCTCTTTGTTTATCCTTATTTTTTATCAGACTTAGTATCTTCCCTCCTGGTTAATTTTTATTTCTATCAGGCGTGTTTTTTCATTTCCTTGTTTATCTTTCTTTTCATCAGGCTTGATTTCTCATCTCTTTGTTTATTTTAATTTTTTAGACCAGTATTTGCGCATGCTTCACGAAAAGACACGTGAAATGTGTGCCAAAGAACGTTAGAAATGGACAGTTGTAATGTAGAATAATGATTAAATGATGAAGCACAGTTTAGTGTAAGCTAAACATAAAACTGTTTTGAAAATGATGTCGGAGAGCTTCGAATTTAAAAGCACTGGACTGAGTGTTCCAATTTGGAAATCGCTTCAAACAGTGTCAAGAAAACTAGTGCTTCCGAAATATTTTTCTGCCTCGAAAAATTTGTCATCGATTTTTTTCCATGATCAGAATATTTTTTCCATACTCAGCATAAATAAAGTAAAAAAATCTCTCCTCCTCTAACTTTAGTAGCTAACAATTTATCTGCAAACATTCTCTCGTAAATTCACGTTGAAAGATTTACGGAATAAATCGATTTCAGTGCGTTTTATTTGCCAAACAATTCGCTTCAAAAAGAAGCAAAAAAAAGTGATTACTAAAATTCTGTTTACAGAACAATTTCTCAAATCAGTGAACTGATACCGAAGTCTTTTTTTTACTGAACAATTTTCTGAAAGGAAAAAAAAAAGAAATTGGGTTCAAATTCATTTCTTCCACGAACCGATTCCCGAAATGTAACTCTACTAAACGTAGTCGAAAATTTCCTCTTATTGCGTTTCCATAAATAGAAATAAATCTGTGAAGAAGCGCAAGAGAATGCCACTCAATCTTTAGAGGAATCAATAAGTGCAGTAAGAACGAAGTGGAGAGGGAAAAGATGAAAGATGCCCGATAATCTTGGAAAGAGATTGAGGGGGAAAAGGAGGATGGAGAGGAGGAGGAGGAGGAGGAGGGAAGAGAGAGAGAGATGGCGGATTACGTCAGAGTTGTGGCAGAGCAAAATATTGGCAGCTGGGAAGGAATGGTAATCAATGACGAACGACGCAAAGTTAGGAAAATAGCTTTCTAACAAAGTTATCACTTTCTTTCTCTTTTGGTATTTGTTTTTAGTGTAGTAATCCGAAAGTAAATATTCAACGATTCAGATGGAGAAGAAGATGGAGAGCAAGAGGATTTTTCAAGAGGGAGCAACACGAAGGAGAAGCAATGGCCTCCAACTGTTGCTGTGGGTGTGTTGTGTTTCGTTTAAAGAATGATGGATGATAAATTCTGCATTAGTTTATTATGTACTGGGAAATTTATGATGTCCAATGAACAGTTCACAAGGTTATGGAGTTTTCGTACAAGGTTGTGAGAGACGAGTTGGGTTGAGTTGTTTTACCTCTGAGCGGCAATTTTTTGCACACCATTTGCTAAATGGCCAGGTCACATGGACCCCGAAGGCTCAGAGAAGGTTGGGGGAGGGGACCCACTGGAACAGCTGTTGGGAGACAGATGGTAGCCTCCCGTCAAGGCCATCCAGCGTGATCTTTAACGTTGGGTTGTTTTATCTCTGAGTGGCACTTTTTTGCACACCATGGGCTAAATGGCCAGGTCACATGGACCCCGAAGGCTCAGAGAAGGTTGGGGGAGGGGACCCACTGGAACAGCTGTTGGGAGACAGATGGTAGCCTCCCGGCAAGGCCATCCAGCGTGTTCTTTAACGTTGGGTTGTTTTACCTCTGAGTGGCACTTTTTTGCACACCATGGGCTAAATGGCCAGGTCACATGGACCCCGAAGGCTCAGAGAAGGTTGGGGGAGGGGACCCACTGGAACAGCTGTTGGGAGACAGATGGTAGCCTCCCGGCAAGGCCATCCAGCGTGTTCTTTAACGTTGGGTTGTTTTACCTCTGAGTGGCACTTTTTTGCACACCATGGGCTAAATGGCCAGGTCACATGGACCCCGAAGGCTCAGAGAAGGTTGGGGGAGGGGACCCACTGGAACAGCTGTTGGGAGACAGATGGTAGCCCCCCGTCAAGGCCATCCAGCGTGTTCTTTAACGTGAACAGGGTATGTCTCTCCCGCACATGGGGCCACGGCTTAACGCCCCATCCGACGGACGGCGGCCTTTCCAAGCCCATCGGTGTCCCCTACTGACCGTGGGCAGGGCGGGGAATTTTGTGGAGATAAATCTCAACGCTGACCCAGCTGGGACTGGAACCTGGGAACTGCAGATTACGAGCCTGGCGCGCTACCGACTGAGCCACCCCCGCCCCTGTGTGAGAGACGATATTAGGTACACTATGACAAAGAAAACGGTGTTACAGTGCTTTATGCTTGCAGTTAGGTTATCCCCATTTTATGGTAAAAAGTAACACTATTTTCTGGTGAACGGTTATGTCCAAAAAATGCGAAATCTAACACAAGAAAAAAGTGTAAGGTAACATCATATCTGGTAAAAAGTAATACTATATTCTGGTGAAAGATTGCATCCAAAAAGAAGCGAAATCTAAGACAAGAAACAGATGTAAGGTAACACCATTTTATGGTGAAAGGTTACATCCAAAAAATCAAAATCGTTTATCAGAAACAAGTGTAAGATAACACCATATTCTGGTGAAAGGATAACACGAAAAGTGATTCGTAACACCAGAAAAGGGAGTAAAGTATGCATGGTGTTTGCAAAAGGTCTAGTCAAACTTTGGGAACATGTTTTGCTGCACATAGTGATGAAAAAAGTTCCTACGAACATTTGGCTAGAAATATTTCCCTTCCGATTTATAGCACATTTTCAGACTGCAAGTAACGTAGTCTGTCACAAGGTATGATGCTAGATAAATTTGCATAATTTGCATGTCTGACGACAGAGTAGATGTATGCAAACGTTGGACAAAATCCCGCCCCACTTGGGTGATCTCAATCGTATTCTGCCGTTGGATTAGTAGAGGTGGATTATTGCCGTTGGATTAGTGGACTAATTGCGTGGCCTGCACGCTCTCTCAATTTGAATACACTGGATTTCTTCTTATTGGGAAACGTTAAAGCTGATGTTTATGCTGTCCCGGTAATTGTACGCAGTAGGACACGTTCCCAAAGTTTGACCAGGCCTTTTGGAAACATCCTGTATATTCTATATTGCATTTAATACCAAAAACAGGTATGGAGTAACACCACATTACAGTGGGGCAGTGGTGGCTCAGTCAGTAGCGCACCAGGCTCGTAATCTGTAGTTCCCAGGTTTGAGTCCCAGCTGGGTCAGCGTTGAGACTTATCTCCGCAAAACTTCCCGCCCTGCCCACGGTCAGTAGGGGACAGCTTGTAAAGGCCGCCGTCCGTCGGATGGACGTTAAGCTGTGGCCCCGTGTACGGGAGAGCCATACCCTGTGCACGTTAAAGAACACACTGGATGGCCTTGACGGGAGGCTACCATCTGTCTCCCAACAGCTGTTATAGTGGGTCCCCTCCCCCAGCCTTCTCTGAGCCTTTGGGGTACTTCTGACCTGGGCCATTTAGCACACAGTGTGCAAAAAATTGTCGCTCAGAGGTAAAACAACCCAACCCAACCCATATTGCAGTGGAAGTTTACGTCTGAAAAAGCGAACTTGAATAACAAGTATCAAATTAATAAGGTTTTACGTTATTGCCGTTTCTCAATATTTGGAACGCGATTTTCTAAACGTACTATTTATTAGCTACTATCTTAAGTATGACTTATCATGAAACGAATAAAGAAGTAAATATGAAATACTTTATTGAAGTATTAAAAATTTAAAGGTATCAGGTCGCTTTAACATTTTAAAATATTTTAATTATTAATGAATAGTGAAATAAATTTCAGTGCCAATTCAAGAATAGACTACTCTCAAATCGATGAATAGGATTTTACTTCCAGCTTGGTGTTATGTTTCACGATATTTTAGTGTTAAATGCGAAAACGATGTAAAATCCCAAACTTACATCATTTTATGGGGTAAGGTCACACCATAAACCGTTCTAACATAACATACCTTTTTTACAGTGTATAAATGAACTTTTGAGCAGCAGATCTTAATAACTGAGTTGTGAAAATTTATGGGTCCCTCAGGATAATCTATTGCAATTGAAACAGGACCCTCCCCATTTAAGCTATTTTGATCCAGATATTATGAACTGCGTTTCACAGCTTATTTTGATTGAAACAAGTTCCTCAAGTGAGTTCTTGTTTCCCACAATTAAGATCTGTCTTGCAGAGCTTATTCCAGTGAAAGTAGATCCCTCAGATGAGCCATTGCGGCCAATATTTACGAAATGGGTTTCAGAGCATATTAGAAAGAAAATAAGTCATCTCAAGTGAACTCTTGCAGCCACAAAATCTTAAGAACTGCGTTGCAAAGCTTGTTACACACAAACACACAAAAAAAATCAACGTTTATTTCAATAACTCCTCAGGTGAGTTGATTACAGTCGCTAAAAAAAATATCCGAATACAATGGCTGATTACAGAATTCAGAAAAAATATCTGGCAACGATTTTTTTTAGAAATTAGTGATCTGGCAACCTTCGTGTCACGTGATATGTAAATTATGAATACAAAATTTAAAGTGTCGGTAGCATGCCAATATCGTAATGTGCTGTTCTCAGGTTCTTGTCCCCACCTATGCCAGCGTTGATCTGTCGCCTAACATCTATCCAATAGGTCCCCTTTCCCCAACCTTCACAGAACCCTCGGGGTCCTTGTGACCTGGCCATTTAGTCCATTGTTTTGTGCAAAAAGAGTGCAGCTCAGGAGGTGAAACAAAACTGACACTGTTGGAATTCGAAGCTGGAATCATTACAGTCGCTCAAAAAAATATTCGAACACTATGGTTGATTACAGAATTCAGAAAAAATATCTGGAGCGTGTACAGCAACTGTACACGCTCCAGTTACCGTTCACAGCAAACTGGAGCGTGTGCAGTTACTGCACACGCTCTAGTTTGCTAGAGCGTGTGCTCTAGCAAACTCCAGTTGCTAGAGCACACGCTCTAGCAAACTAGAGACACACGCTCCATTTGCTGTGAACGGTAACTGCACACGCTCAATATTTCTGTGAGTGGGCCCACACGATCCAGGTTTTTGTGAGCTCACACGATTCAATGTGCTGTGAACATTAACTGCAACCGCTCCAGTTTGCTGTAAACGGTAACTGCACACGCTCAATATTTCTGTGAGTGGGCCCACACGATCCAGGTTTTTGTGAGCTCACACGATCCAATGTGCTGTGAACATTAACCGCAACCGCTCCAGTTTGCTGTGAACGGTAACTGCACACGCTCAATATTTCTGTGAGTGGGCCCACACGATCCAGGCTTTTGTGAGCTCACACGATCCAATGTGCTGTGAACATTAACCGCAACCGCTCCAGTTTGCTGTGAACGGTAACTGCACACGCTCAATATTTCTGTGAGTGGGCCCACACGATCCAGGTTTTTGTGAGCTCACACGATCCAATGTGCTGTGAACATTAACCGCAACCGCTCCAGTTTGCTGTGAACGGTAACTGCACACGCTCAATATTTCTGTGAGTGGGCCCACACGATCCAGGTCTTTGTGAGCTCACACGATTCAATGTGCTGTGAACATTAACTGCAACCGCTCCAGTTTGCTGTGAACGGTAACTGCACACGCTCCGTATTCATTGCATTATATATTCATACGCATTATATATATTAAAAAAAAATCCGAACACTATGGTTGATTACAGAATTTAGAAAAAATATATGGCAACGATTTTTTTTAGAAATTAGTGATCTGACAACCTTCGTGTCACGTGACACGAAGGCGTGTGCAGTTACTGCACACGCTCCAGTTTGCTGTGAACGGTAACTGCACACGCTCAATATTTCCGTGAGTGAGCCCACACGATCTAGTATCAAAATAATATGACCACCTACAGTCGCTCAAAAAAGTATCCGAACACTATGGTTGATTACAGAATTCAGAAAAAATATCTGGCAACGATTTTTTTAGAAATTAGTGATCACATTTTTCGGATATTTTTTTGAGCGACTGTACATACACTCAATGATCATTGAATTATGACCTATCATCCCCATGTTAAGTCAATGGGAAGCTAACGTCAAAGCTCTATAACTTCTAAAATAAGTTTTATTGTTTCGAGAAGTGTGATTGCAGATAAATATCTCAATCAAATAAATCAATATCTCGATTTTCAATAACATTCGTTCAGTTTTAACGAGTTATGGAAGTTTGAATATTTAACAATAGCAATGCAGTCTATTGAAATACATAACTGATGAATAGTGAAAGAATTCTTTACACAAAGTTCAAAAATACAAACTTATTTTATTAAATACTTTGATACAATATTCATACCTAAGTTTAATTAACTTCTGAAGTCAGTTTTTGTGACTGGCATTGTTATTATTAAATATTCAAACTTTCATAACTCATTAAATACTGAACGAATATTGTTGCAAATCAATATTTAGATAGAACTGATGGAGATCTTTATTTTTCCTTTAGTCACATTTTCCCATAAAACGTGTATTTTTAAATGTAAACAACTTCGAATTTTGGCTTCCCATTGACATAACAACGTAGGGTGGTTGGTTGTTTTACCTCTGAACGGCACTTATTTTCCACACCATGGGCTAAATTGCCAGGTCACAAGGACCCCTACAGCTCAGAAAAGGTTGGGGGGGACCCACTGGAAAGGCTGTTGGGAGACAGATGGTAGCCTCCCGTCAAGGCCAGCCAGCGTGTTCTTTAACGTTGGGTTGTTTTACCTCTGAACGGCACTTTTTTGCACACCATGGGCTAAATGGCCAGGTCACAAGGACCCCACAGCTCAGAAAAGGTTGGGGGAGGGGACCCACTGGAAAGGCTGTTGGGAGACAGATGGTAGCCTCCCGTCAAGGCCATCCAGCGTGTTCTTTAACGTTGGGTTGTTTTACCTCTGAACGGCACCTATTTTCCACACCATAGGCTAAATTGTCAGGTTACAAGAACCCCTACATCTCAGAAAAGGTTGGGGGAGGGGACCCACTGGAAAGGCTGTTGGGAGACAGATGGCAGCCTCCCGTCAAGGCCATTCAGCGTGTTCTTTAACGTGCACAGGGTATGGATCTCACACACACTGGGCCACGGCTTAACGTCCCATCCGACGGACGGCGGCCTTTCCAAGCCCATCGGTGTCCCCTACTGACCGTGGCAGGGCAGAGAATTTTGCGGAGATAAGTCTCAACTCTGACCCAGCTGGGACTCGAACCTGGGAACTGCAGATTACGAGCCTGGTGCGCTACCGACTGAGCCACCCCCGTCCCGTGGGGTAGTTATAATTCAATGAATTACTCATTGCATACGCCCACACACTTTCAACGCCCACTTTATTAGAACATTTCCATGTTTTATCAATAGTAACTCAGATACAAAACTCAACAATTTATTAAATAAGTTTTTTTATGAAAATTGTGGCAAGGTAATTTAAAGATATCAACCAAATCTTTTTCTCCCGATTTTCAACAAAATTTTTCCATAGAGAATTAAACAAACTGGATTATTTAACGGTAATAATCCTAGTTCATATACGTATAATTTGATCTGAAAAGTTAATAAAAATTAATTAAAAAGAAAGTGATAACTTTTATACTTAAGTTTAATGATACGTGTAAAAATATTTTAAGCAGTTCGCGTAAAATTCGGTTAATTTTCGACAAATTTTAACGATTTTTCTATTCCCCGCCCTGCCCACGGTCAGTAGGGGACACCGATGGGCTTGAAAAGGCCGCCGTCCGTCGGATGGGACGTTAAGCCGTGGCCCCGTGTGTGGGAGAGCCATACCCTGTGCACGTTAAAGAACACGCTGGATGGCCTTGACGGGAGGCTACCATCTGTCTCCCAACAGCTGTTCCAGTGGGTCCCCTCCCCCAACCTTCTCTGAGCCTTCGGGGTCCTTGTGGCCTGGCCATTTAGCCCATGGTGTGCAAAAAAGTGCCGCTCAGAGGTAAAACAACCCAACCCAACGATTTTTCTTTTTTTTTTTTCAAGACGAGCTAACAATGCTAAAAATGTTTTAAATTCGATAAATTTATAAATGCTGAACGCATATTGTTGGAAATCGAAATTTAAATAGATTTGACTGAGATCTTTAAATTATCTTGAATCACATTTTTTCATAAAAATCTTATTTAACAAGTTACCAATCAAGTTCTGTATCTGGGTTATTGTTGACATAGTACGAAACATTACGTAAAAAAGCGGCAACTGAGTGTGTATTGGAATAATAATAGCTCAAAAACCAATTAATACATAAAACAAATTCGTATTTTTTACTGACATAGAATTTCAGAGAGGATTGGGATCATCAGGCTGATCCTTTGACTATGTTCTTGTTAGGAACAAACAAATGGTGAACGATACAAATTGGGGTAGCAAGGAGCAATTGATGATGAAACTAAATCCTAGTGGGTTGGGTTGTTCTACCTCTGAGCGGCATTTTTGTGCACACAATGTTCTAAATGGCCAGGTCACGAGGACCCCGAAGGCTCAGAGAAGGTTGGAGGAGGAGACCCACTGGAACAGCTGTTAGGAGACAGATGGTAGCCTCCCGTCAAGGTCATCCAGCGTATTCTTTAACGTTAGGTTGTTTTACCTCTGAGCGGCACTTTTGTGCACACAATGGGCTAAATGGCCCGGTCACGAGGACCCCGAAGCTCAGAGAAGGTTGGGGGAGGAGACCCACTGGAACAGCTGTTGGGAGACAGATGGTAGCCTCCCGTCAAGGTCATCCAGCGTATTCTTTAACGTTAAGTTGTTTTACCTCTGAGCGGCACTTTTGTGCACACAATGGGGTAAATGGCCAGGTCACGAGGACCCCGAAGGCTCAGAGAAGGTTGGGGGAGGAGACCCACTGGAACAGCTGTTGGGAGACAGATGGTAGCCTCCCGTCAAGGTCATCCAGCGTGTTCTTTAACGTTAAGTTGTTTTACCTCTGAGCGGCACTTTTGTGCACACAATGGGGTAAATGGCCAGGTCACGAGGACCCCGAAGGCTCAGAGAAGGTTGGGGGAGGAGACCCACTGGAACAGCTGTTGGGAGACAGATGGTAGCCTCCCGTCAAGGTCATCCAGCGTGTTCTTTAACGTTAAGTTGTTTTACCTCTGAGCGGCACTTTTGTGCACACAATGGGGTAAATGGCCAGGTCACGAGAACTCCGAAGGCTCAGAGAAAGTTGGGGGAGGAGACCCACTGGAACAGCTGTTGGGAGACAGATGGTAGCCTCCAGTCAAGGTCATCCAGCGTGTTCTTTAACGTGCATAGGGTATGGCTCTCCCGCACACGGAGCCACGACGTAACGTCTCATCCGACGGACGGCGGCCTTTCCAAGGCCATCGGTGTCCCCTACTGACCGCAACGCTGACCTAGCTGGAACTCGAACCTGAGAACTGAAGATTACGAGTCTGGCGCGCTACCAACTGAGCCACCCCCGCCCCAAATACTAGTGGCAAACAGGAACGATAACCATAACGAAACAGGGGCGTCAATCAATGGTGGAACCAAAACAAATAGTCGCAGTAACCAATATGGGGACAAATGGTGATAGTAACGAATGATGTCAATTGGCGATAGTCAAATGGGACAATAATCAAAGCTAGTGGCAAATCCAAATGTTGATAGTAATCGATGGTGCTAACAAATTCACAAATTGGAAGTAACAAAGTTACATTAGACTTTTAACATAATCTTTAGATATACATCAAATTATATAAATATATACTTACTTTCTATAATTTGTAGAAACTCTTCTTTAGTTATCATAGCACCATTTACGTGGTAGGTATCTAGTTGGAATTTCGTTATCCAAAACATTTTCAGTTTCATAATTTTTAGCTCAAGTCTACTATTATTATTTACGAAAAGAAAGAAAAAAAATCAGCGTCATCAAATATCAGTTTGATTTTATCCAATAATATAGATTGTCCGAAGTAATCTAAAATATTTCGAAATTTCTTAATGAAAGCTTTACTTTTTTGAAAGGAACGAAATCTGTATTTTTTTTTTATGATCTAAAAAATGTTGGTAAAACGTATGGTGACAACATTTATGGTAATGACTAAGATTTCTTTTAGTGATAATAGTTAAGAAAATGAAACTAAGAAATCCAAATAATTTTCAGAATTTTAAAATTTCTTTTTTCCGTGGATAGCAAAATGCTCTATAGAACCTAAACTATAGTTTACTACGTGAGAATGGTGATGTAGATTATTAGATTTACAAGGCAAGTAAGCTCAAACGAAATCTGTATTTTTTTTATGATCATGATTCCTTTGCAAAAACAGCAAATTTTGTTTAATCGGTCTCATTTTGGTTTTTGGTATTTATCGAAGTTATCCAAAATGCTGAACAAAAGTTTATGTGTCTCTGCAACCAAAATATAAATGTATCACTTCTTATTGCTGAACCACGTTTTCTTGTCAAGAAGCTGGAAAAACGCCTATGAAATGTTTAGAAATTGTTTCAGATTTACTCTTTCGACCACATGCTTTCTTGCTATGTTTTCCTATTGAAACAATTATTATAATTTGTGACGAAATTTCGATGAGCTTACTTCCCTTGTAAATCTAATAATCTACATAACCATTCTCACGTAGTAAACTATAGTTTAGGTTCTATAGAGCATTTTGCTATCCACGGAAAAAGAAATTTTAAAATTCTGAAAATTATTTGGATTTCTTAGTTTCATTTTCTTAATCTACCCCCCCCCCCCCAAAAAAAAAAAATTTTTTTTTTAAATATTTCAAAACTATTTTTGTCAAGCATTAACTTAAATAATCCGCATGAGTTGGAATTAAATCTTGTTTTAAAATCCAAATGACATGAAATGATCACAAAACATTTTGGACAAAGTAGGGACAAAGTAGGGAAAGTAGGGATTATTAAAGATCAGTGACAAAGTAACATCTGCTCTTCTGTAATATAATTTCCTTTTTTGTGTACGCATATTATTTCCTTATTTAGCAGAGAGCACGAGTTTATTTAGCACGAGTTTTTCAAACAGTTTTCTCGATTGATCTAACGCACGAAAGTTAGTTTTTACTCCTTAATTTCAAATCACACCTAAATCCATCCCAAACACGAAACACATCCATCAACATATATCTTCAAAACAATAGAGAGAATTATCACAGGTTCC
This sequence comes from Ryuthela nishihirai, assembly GCA_038380435.1. Lineage (NCBI taxonomy): Eukaryota > Metazoa > Arthropoda > Arachnida > Araneae > Heptathelidae > Ryuthela > Ryuthela nishihirai. Next base: position 32,148,927 of record JAWZYU010000029.1, on the reverse strand, counting down.
TAAATGAGAAAGTACAAATCTGCCAAACAGATATCCACTGATTTCCACGACATTTCTTGTATTCCTGAACGAAAAATCCGACGTATTCCAAACGAGAACGATTTCAGACAAAACACCAAAGTATTTTTCTTCAGAATCTAATAAACGTATAACTTTTCACATAGTAAACAACAGTTTAGGTTCTATAGGAAGTATTCTATCCATGGAAAAAAACCCGCCTTCACGAATTTCAAACCACACACTTCACTTCAAAGAACTGGGAGGAGAAAGACGCATCAGTTGTCTACCAGCAAAACATTTCACTTAGAATTGCTACAGTGACAAGAAACAGGAGAAACAGAAGAGAGTCGCCATCCAACAGAATCCGCCGTCGTAACCAAGCAGCCGCCAAAAGCAGTGTCTGTGAGGAAGTGAGAGAGAGCTTCAAGTCTGCTCTTCCTTCATCTCTGTACGGCTCAGTTCTGCCACTTGCAACGGGTTCAGCACGCTCTATATTTGGTCTTCGAATATTTACATATTTGTTCACAGATAATTTGCTTTGGTGAGCTCCAGCAGAAGGGCAGAGCCTCAGTGGCTGAAGCGGCTGTGCAAATAGAAGCCTCATATGTATCAAGCGAATGGAATTTCGGGAGGGATGATAGATATACACAGAGAGAGTGTGTGTGTGTGAGAGAGAGATAGGTGGAAAAGAGCGCAGCCACCAGGACAAACACTCGATGTGCAGTCCGTGCGATGTATACCATTAAAGTGGAGGCTGCACGAGAGAAGGAGTGGAAGAGGAGGAGGAGGAGGAACAGAGTCACCAGTAAAACAGCGGCCAGCCAATGAGGCAGGAAGAGTTGGGTAAACGTCGCCATTGCCAGGGTATTAAACAAACTGGCGGCCTAGTCGTCTGAAACTTGGAGCAAATATTTGACTCGGCATTAAGTCGTGATCGGCACGGGATGTGCGAGTGAGGACAGGAAGCATCCTCTCTTCTCCTTCCCTCTCTTCGCCACTTGTCACTTCATTTTTTTCTTGTCTCTCTCTCTTAGTGATTTTTCATTTTATTGAGGATGTGTTCTTGCGGGTCGAGCACAGTGTTGTTCCGCCTATATGAGGACGTGTTTTTTTGTCCCCTGCAGATATGTGTGTAGTTGGAATCGCCGGAGAAGATGTAAACTAATGCCTCGCTTTTCGAAAAAAAAAATCGTAATGAATTTTTTATTCATGTTGATGTTAATTTAGGTTTATTTAGAGTTTGCAGCATGTTCTAGAAATTAGCTGTCGCAATGCAAAAGAATTCGGCATATGATGAAGAGATATGATGATACAAGGTACTGAGGAACCTACACCAATTCCTGGTAAAGTGCACATCGTGCACCATCTGATCTAGGTCTGCTCTATTTTTATGTTTTTATCTTTATCACTTTATTTTCATCTAGGTCTGCTCACTCATTATATCCTTATCTTTATCACTTTCTTTTGATCTGAGTCTGATCACTTTTTACGTTTTTATCCTTATCACTCTATTTTGATAGGGGCAGATTTTATCTAGGTCTGCTCATATATTTAAAAATGTCATATTTTATCTCACTTTTTTGGCTGCTCTTTTTCATATTTTATCTGTATTTATCACTACATTTTGATCTAGGTCTGCTCACTCTATTTTATATCACTTATTATCGGCTTACATTTTTATGTTTTATCTGTAATTATCATAGATAAAAACATATATAAAAACAAATATTTGATATAGGTCTGCTCACTTTATTTCATACATACAACAGTGTTCTCTTTATTGAGAACTAATCTAAGTCTGCTTATTTTGTTCTATCTCTGTTGCAATCTTTATTTTTCACTTTATTTTGAACTAAGTCTGCTTACTTTATTAGGAACTGATCTAGGTCTTCTCATTTTATTTATTCACTTTTTTCTACCCTTCATTTATATTTCATCTACATTTATCACTATATTTTGCAATAGGTCTGCTCACTTTATTTTATGCATACACCAGTGCCCACTTCATTGAGACTGATCTAGGTTTGCTCACTTTGTGTTCCTAATTTTTTATGATTTTATCTGTATTTATTACTGTCTGCTCACTTTATTCTATGCACACACACTTTATTCTATGCACAGATCAGTGCTCTCTAAATTAAGAACTGATCTAAGTCGGTTTACTTTATTTTATTTCACTTATTGTCTACTCATTTTTTTACATTTTATCTTCATTTTTCACTTTATTTCGATCTAGGTCAACTCACTTTATTAGAAACTGCTCCGGGTCTTCTTACTTAATTAGGAACTGATCTAGGTCTTCTCCCTTAATTTTATTTCACTTCTTGTCTACTAATTGTTTTGCATTTTTATTTTTATTTATCACTTCATTTTTATCTATACATGCTCACTTTATTTTATTAGAAACTAAACTATAACTCACTTTATTAAAAACTGATCTAGGTATGCTGATTTTATTTTATTTTCCTTTATATCTGCTGATGATTTATAGTTTTTAAATTTTCACTTTATTTTGATTTAAGTCTTTTTACTTTATTTTATGATACTGATACTGATATAGTTCTGCTCACTTCATTAGGAACTGATCTAGAACTGACTTCATTAAGAACTGATGTAGGACTGCTCACTATATGTCTACTGATTTTTTACATTTTGCTTTATTTTTCACTTTATTTTATTGGGAACTGATATAGGTCTGCTCATTTTATTAGGAACTGATGTGGAACGGATTTTATAAAGAGCTGACGTAGGACTACTCACTTTTTTTACATATTTTCTTTATTTTTCGCTTTATTTTGATTTGGGTCTTTTCACTTTATTTTATTGGGAACTGATAAAGGTCTGCTCATTTTATTAGGAACTGATGTGGAACGGATTTCATAAAGAGCTGACATAGGACAGCTCACTTTTTTACGTATTTCCTTTATTTTTCGCTTTATTTCGATTTAGGTCTTTTCACTTTATTTTATTGGGAACTGATATAGGTCTGCTCATTTTATTAGGAACTGATGTGGAACGGATTTTATAAAGAGCTGACATAGGACTACTCACTTTTTTTTTTACATATTTTCTTTATTTTTGGCTTTATTTTGATTTGGGTCTTTTCACTTTATTTTATTGGGAACTGATAAAGGTCTGCTCATTTTATTAGGAACTGATAAAGGTCTGCTCATTTTATTAGGAACTGATAAAGGTCTGCTCATTTTATTAGGAACTGATGTGGAACGGATTTCATAAAGAGCTGACATAGGACTACTCTCTTTTTTCCCCATATTTTCTTTATTTTTCGCCTTATTTTGATTTGGGTCTTTTCACGTTATTTTATTGGGAACTGATAAAGGTCTGCTCATTTTATTAGGAACTGATGTGGAACGGATTTCATAAAGAGCTGACATAGAACTGCTCACTTTTTTACGTATTTTCTTTATTTTTCGCTTTATTTTGATTTAGGTCTTTTCACTTTATTTTATTGGGAACTGATATAGGTCTGCTCATTTTATTAGGAACTGATGTGGAACGGATTTTATAAAGAGCTGACATAGGACTACTCACTTTTTTTTTTACATATTTTCTTTATTTTTGGCTTTATTTTGATTTGGGTCTTTTCACTTTATTTTATTGGGAACTGATAAAGGTCTGCTCATTTTATTAGGAACTGATGTGGAACGGATTTCATAAAGAGCTGACATAGGACTACTCACTTTTTTTTTTACATATTTTCTTTATTTTTGGCTTTATTTTGATTTGGGTCTTTTCACTTTATTTTATTGGGAACTGATAAAGGTCTGCTCATTTTATTAGGAACTGATAAAGGTCTGCTCATTTTATTAGGAACTGATAAAGGTCTGCTCATTTTATTAGGAACTGATGTGGAACGGATTTCATAAAGAGCTGACATAGGACTACTCTCTTTTTTCCCCATATTTTCTTTATTTTTCGCCTTATTTTGATTTGGGTCTTTTCACGTTATTTTATTGGGAACTGATAAAGGTCTGCTCATTTTATTAGGAACTGATGTGGAACGGATTTCATAAAGAGCTGACATAGAACTGCTCACTTTTTTACGTATTTTCTTTATTTTTCGCTTTATTTTGATTTAGGTCTTTTCACTTTATTTTATTGGGAACTGATATAGGTCTGCTCATTTTATTAGGAACTGATGTGGAACGGATTTTATAAAGAGCTGACATAGGACTACTCACTTTTTTTTTACATATTTTCTTTATTTTTGGCTTTATTTTGATTTGGGTCTTTTCACTTTATTTTATTGGGAACTGATAAAGGTCTGCTCATTTTATTAGGAACTGATGTGGAACGGATTTCATAAAGAGCTGACGTAGGACTGCTCATTTTTTTTACATATTTTCTTTATTTTTCGCTTTATTTTGATTTAGGTCTTTTCACTTTATTTTATTGGGAACTGATATAGTTTTGCTCACTTTGTTAGTAATTGATCTAGAACTGACTTTATCAGCACTAATATGTGTGACGATATATATCGTCTAATAATTCAATGTTTGCTTTATTAGGAACTTATACAGGTATGCTCACCTTATTTTAACTTACTTTTTGTTTGCTCACTCTTTGTATTTTATATCTGATTACCACTTTATTTTGATCTAGGTCTGGTCACTTTATTATATCTCACTATTTTCTACTCACTTTATTTCATTAGAAGCTGACTTAGATTTGCTCACTCTATTTTATCTCACTATTTTCTGCTCACTATATTCTATTAGGAAATGGTCGATGTCTGCTCATTTTATTTGGAAATGATTTAGAACTGGCATTATTAGGAACTGGTAGAGGTCTCATTTTATGCTATTAGGCACTGATATGAGTCTACTAATTTTTTGCTATTAAGGTTTGATATGTCTGCCCATTTTCTGCTATTAGGAACCGATATTATTCTGCTCATTTTTGTTTTAGGAACTGATCTAAGTCTTCTCATTTTATTAGGGACCGATCTAGAATTCAATTTATTAGAAACTGATCTAGGTCTGCTCATATATATATTTTAAGAATTTGTTTTAGTTTCTTCACTTTATGCCACCTTTGTCTGCTCACTTTTTCATGTTTCTATATTCATTTATCACTTCATTTTGATCTAGGTTTGCTCTCTTTATGTTGTAAACAACTGATCTACGTCTGCTCATCTTGTGCTATTAGGGACTAATCTAGATGTGATCATTATATGTTATTAGGAACTGATCTAGGTCTGCTCACCTTTATTTTAGTAAAGAAATGCAATATCTGGAGTGAGCAATACCTCTTATTAGTAAAAATATTTCTCTCAGGAGTGAACAATACTTCCCATTAGAAAAACAATTTCTCTCAGTAATGAAATAATACTTCTCATTAGAAAAGAAATTTCTCTCAGGTTGGGTTGGGTTGTTTTACCTCTGAGCGGCACTTTTGTGCACACCATGGGCTAAATGGCCAGGTCACATGGACCCCGAAGTCTCAGAGAAGGTTGGGGGAGGGGACCCACTGGAACAGCTGTTGAGAGACAGATGGTAGCCTCCCGTCAAGGCCATCCAGCGTGTTCTTTAACGTGCACAGGGTATGGCTCTCCCGCACACGGGGCCACGGCTTAACGTCCCATCCGACGGACGGCGGCCTTTCCAAGCCCATCGGTGTCCCCTACTGACCGTGGGCAAGGCGGGGAATTTTTACGCAGATAAATCTTAACGCTGACCCAGCTAGGACTCGAACCTGGGAACTACAGATTACGAGCCTGGCGCGCTACCGACTGAGCCACCCCCGCCCCAATTTCTCTCAGAAGTGAGTAATACCTCTCATTAGTACAATAATTACTTTCAGGAGTGAAACAATACCACTCATTAGATAAATAATTTCTCTCAGGAGTGGACAGTACCTCTCATTTGTAAAACAATTTCTCTCAAGAGTGAACGATACCTCTCATTAGTAAAAAGATTTCTCTAACGAGTGGAACAATTACTCTTCTTCAAAACGTGATTTCCTTTATGAGTAAAATAATATCTCTCATTAGTAAAGAAATTTCTCTCAGGAGTGAAACAATACCTTCTATCAGTAAAAAGATTTCCCTCGTGAGCGAGGGGCTGGGGTGGTTCAGTCGGTAGCGCGCCAGGCTCGTAATCTGTAGTTCCCAGGTTCGAGTCCCAGCTGGGTCAGCGTTGAGATTTATCTCCGCAAAATTCCCCGCCTTGCCCACGGTCGGTAGGGGACACCGATGGGCTTAGAAAGGCCGCCGTCCGTCGGATGGGACGTTAAGCCATGGCCTCGTGTGCGGGAGAGCCATACCCTGTGCACGTTAAAGAACACGCTGGATGGCCTTGACGGGAGGCTCGCATCTGTCTCCCAACAGCTGTTCCAGTGGGTCCCCTCCCCCAACCTTCTCTGAGCCTTCGGGGTCCATGTGACATGGCCATTTAGCCCATGGTGTGCAAAAAAGTGCCGCTCAGAGGTAAAACAATCGAATTAGTCGCCGATAGCTGAATAAATTTCTAGCATGCTCAAAACAAAATTAGGATCTAATATCTGATTCTTTGGAAACCAGAAGATACTGCAGTGAATTGAGATAAATATTTGAGTTGAATTCAGTTGTATTTGAGTGTGAAAAAATTCATATCGACAGACGGTATCTCAATGGTTAGAACACTTGAGAAAAGCAATAAGGGGGGGGGGGGGGGGCTTTGCTTCGTATCTCCCTAGAATTAAAACAATTTTCTCTGTAAATTTGATTTCGATGGAAAAGAGTGATTTCATAATATTTCGAATGACTGATGAGTCATGAAATGCCTATAACAAGCAACATAATATCTCTAAAGTAAACGGGGGTGGGGGGGGGGCTCAGGCTCGTAATCTGTATTTCCCAGGTTCGAGTCCCAGCTGGGTCAGCGTTGAGATTTATCTCCGCAAAATTCCCCGCCCTGCCCACGGTCAGTAGGGGACACCGATGGGCTTGGAAAGGCCGCCGTCCGTCGGATGGGACGTTAAGCCGTGGCCCCGTGTGCGGGAGAGCCATACCCTGTGAACGTTAAAGAACACGCTGGATGGCCTTGACGGGAGGCAACCTTCTGTCTCCCAACAGCTGTTCCAGTGGGTCCCCTCCCCCAACCTTCTCTGAGCCTTCGGGGTCCATGTGACCTGGCCATTTAGCCCATGGTGTGCAAAAAAGTGCCGCTCAGAGGTAAAACAACCCAACAACTCTAAAGTAAATAGGGTAGTAAAGCAAAGACTCCGAAAAACAAAGTCATGGGACAATGCCTCTCGAAGGCAAAGTGCTTTAGCCTTCGAGTGCAGAGTCTTTAGGTTGGTAAAACAATGACTCTGAAAAAGCAAAGTCTCTAAGTGGTAAGCAGTACCTCTCGAAGGCAAAGTCGCTAGGGTGGGAAAACAATGACTCTGAAAAAAAAGCAGTCTCTAAGTGGTAAGCAGTGCCTCTCGAAGGCAAAGTCGCTAGGGTGGGAAAACAATGACTGAAAAGAAATTCTCTAAGTAGTAAACAGTGTCTCTGAAAGATAAAGTCTCTAGGGTGGTAAAACAATGATTCTGAAAAAGCAAAGTCTCTAAGTGGTAAGCAGTGCCTCTCGAAGGCAGTCTCTTTTGGTGTAAAACAATGACTGGTAAAACAATGCGGGAGAGCCATACCCTGTGCACGTTAAAGAACACGCTGGATGGCCTTGACGGGAGGCTACCATCTGTCTCCCAACAGCTGTTCCAGTGGGTCCAACCTTCTCTGAGCCTTCGAGGTCCATGTGACCTGGCCATTTAGGTCATAGTGTACAAAAAAGTGTCGCTCAGAGTTAAAACAACCCAACCCGTATTGTAAGAGGACTAGTCTGAATATAAATATGTCTGGATATAAAATTTAGACTTAAATTATTGAACTGTGTGTGCAATAATGAGGTCCCGAAAGACCGATTATCACAAATACTACTTGAGAAGTCTTTTTCGCAATTTTCAGTGTTACTGAAAATTTTTCAAAAACGGAAATCTTAAAATCGATATTTTTCGCGGCCACAGTCCTTTCTGAACACAATCTGACAAGAAAGTAAAAATAATAAATTCATTAAAAAAAAAAACTCAGATGCATAACGAAAATATAATCAGCGTAACAAAAGGAAAATATTTGCAGTTTTTTGTTATTCCTGGAAGTTCCAACCACATTCAGAATCATAATAATAACGGTTTATGGAAAGTACTCATGAAATATTTATCTGAGGAAAAGATATAGTTTGCCATGAGAGGGATTCGAACCCACTTCTCTCAGTAACATGTCAGGTGTGCTAATCACTACACCATTTCAGTTTATGTGACTTATAGACTTTCCCGCGTAGTACTACGCGGGAATTTGTACAGTCACTCAAAAAAGTATCCGAACACTAAGGTTGGTTACGGAATTCAGAAAAAATATCTGGCAACGATTTTTTTTAGAAATTAGTGATCAGGCAACCTTCGTGTCACGTGATTACAGAACTCAGGAAAAATATCTGGAGCGTGTACAGCAACTGTACACGCTCCAGTTACCGTTCACAGCAAACTGGAGCGTGTGCAGTTACTACACACGCTCCAGTTTGCTGTGAACGGCAACTGCACACGCTCAATATTTCCGTGAGTGAGCCCACACGATCTAGTATCAAAATAATATGACCACCTACAGTCGCTCAAAAAAGTATCCGAACATTATGGTTGATTACAGAATTAAGAAAAAATATCCGGCAACGATTTTTTTTTAGAAATTAGTGATCTGGCAACCTTTCGTGTCACGTGATACGTTGGTTCTATACATTAGAAACCAGATATAAATCCGTGGTACAGTCGCTCAAAAAGTATCCGAACACTGTGGTTGATTACAGAATTCAGAAAAAATATCCGGCAACTATTTTTTTTTAGAAATTAGAGTTCTGGCAAACCTTTCGTGTCACGTGACACGAAAGGTTGCCAGATCACTTCATTCGTGTCACGTGACACGAAGGTTGCCAGATCACTAATTTCTAAAAAAAATCGTTGCCAGATATTTTTTCTGAATTTTGTAACCAACCATAGTGTTCGGATACTTTTTTGAGCGACTGTACATCTTAAAACACCAAGTTATTGTGAGAACTTTACAGTGGCTAAAGACTGACACAGTCAATTTTGAAATTTGAGAAGTTCAAATTTGAAGTAATCAAATCTGACTAGCAACTGACTAGCACTGAGGATGAAAATCTGACTAGATTTTCATCCTCAGTGCTACTCAGTTCTAAAACTGAGTAAAACTGATCTGACTAGCACTGAGGATGAAATCAATGAAGTTCAGGCCAAGACTGGCTGGATCAGGGACAAAAAACATGAAAAGTTCAGTCCTAACTAGTAAGTTGGAGATGAAATGTAGAAAGTTCAGATGGCTATGTAAAGGACCAAACTAACAGGTTGGGTTGTGTTGTTTTACCTCTGAGCTGCACTTTTTTGCACACCATGGGCTAAATGGTCAGGTCACATGGACGCCGAAGGCTCAGAGAAGGTTGGGGGAGGGGACCCACTGGAACAGCTGTTGGGAGACAGATGGTAGCCCCCGTCAAGGCCATCCAGTGTGTTCTTTAACGTGCACAGGGTATGTCTCTACCGCACACGGGGCCACGGTTTAACGTCCCATCCGACGGACGGCGGCCTTTCCAAGCCCATCGGTGTCCCCTACTGACCGTGGGCAGGGCGGGGAATTTCGAGGAGAGAAATCTCATCGCTGACCCAGCTGGGACTCGAACTTGGGAACTGCAGATTACGAGCCTGGCGCGCTACCGACTGAGCCACCCCGCCCCATTTGGATGGGCCACCGTCTTTCGCCGCTCAGAGGTAAAACAACCCAAAGTCCTTAAGATGCTTGCGACCTGGACGTTATGTGCACAAAAGCGATCTCTGCAAGTAGAACATTACAATCGAAAGCATAAAAGTAAGCATTCAGTTCTATAAATATAAATATGCAACAAGATTTTTTTTCTATCTTTCTTTTGCTTTCTTGCTAACATGTGACCTATGTTTATGCTGGTCTGTGCTTATCGAAGCTCATGCATTCGGAACTAACCATTAATACGAAAAATATTGACAGAATACAAATATCAACAATTCTGAACTTACTGCAGTCGAATTTAATGTCATATTTGTTATTCTATTATATTTGCTTCAACGCAAAAGTCTACGAAATGCATAGAGGTCAGGTTATCTTTCCATTATGAAAAAAAGGAGGAACTAAATCTGTACTATGAATTCTGGGGTCGTTTCGTTCTGTTAGATCGGGGGGGGAGTAATTCTTCTCCCACGGGCCAGGATGGCCGAGGACATCACGCTCTTTGGCTGTTTTTGGATCGCATTGGGTTGGGTTGTTTTACCTCTGAGCGGCACTTTTTTGCACACCATGGGCTAAATGGCCAGGTCACATGGACCTCGAAGGCTCAGAGAAGGTTGGGGGAGGGGACCCACTGGAACAGCTGTTGGGAGACAGATGGTAGCCTCCCGTCAAGGCCATCTAGCGTGTTCTTTAACGTTGGGATGTTTTACCTCTGAGCGGCACTTTTTTTGCACATAATGGGCTAAATGGCCAGGTCACATGGACCTCGAAGGCTCAGAGAAGGTTGGGGGAGGGGACCCACTGGAACAGCTCTTGGGAGACAGATGGTAGCCTCCCGTCAAGAATATCCAGCGTGTTCTTTAACGTGCACAAGGTATGGCTCTCCCGCACACGGGGCCACGGCTTAACGTTCCATCCGATGGACGACGGCCTTTTCAAGCCCATCGGTGTCCCCTACTGACCGTCGACAGGGCTGGGAATTTTGCGGATGGATCACATTGGAAAGGTCTGTTCTGATATCGTCACCACTACTCATGCTCCCCTAAAATACTGAAACTGATTTCTGTTGTTTTAAAGAATTCGCAGAATTGAATTTTAAGAATTTTGCAGAATGACTTAAAAGTTGTATTTTTTTTTGGTTTACAGTTTTATGGATATTTAATTCAATAGTTATTCCCCAAATGCGCAATTTCGAATTCATGTTTGGGTTGTTTTTACCTCTGAGCGGCACTTTTTTTGCACACCATGACCTAAATGGCCAGGTCACATGGACCCCGAAGGCTCAGGGAAGGTTGGGGGAGGGGACCCACTGGAATAGCTGTTACGAGACAGATGGTAGCCTCCCGTCAAGGCCATCCAGCGTGTTCTTTAACGTTGGATTGTTTTACCTCTGAGCGGCACTTTTTTGCACACCATGGGCTAACTGGCCAGGTCACATGGACCTCGAAGGCTCAGAGAAGGTTGGGGGAGGGGACCCACTAGAACAGCTGTTGGGAGACAGATGGTAGCCTCCCGCCAAGGCCATCCAGTGTGTTCTATAACGTGCACAGGAGCACACGGAGCACGGCTTAATGTCAAATCGGACGGACGGCGGTCTTTCCAAATCCATCGATGTCCCCTACTTACCGTGGGCAGGGCAGAGAATTTTGCGGAGATAATTCTCAACGCTGACCGAGCTGGGACTCGAACCTAGGAACTACAGATTACGAGCCTGGCGCGCTACCGACTGAGTCACCCCCGTCCCTCTTACAATATGGACTCTATAACTTAATAATTGGAAGTTTCTGCCAGTGGTGGCACGCGAAACTTCTTACCTGATGTCCCAGTTCTAGCTTCCATCGCTATTTTGAAATTTCTCTCCTAATACGCACTTTGAACCGAATATAATTAACTTATCCGATGTTCTGTTTCAGTTAAGCATTCTCACCAAAAATCCGCGCTCCATCTTCATTATTGAAGCGGCGTGTGCGCCTGTAACATTTACAGTCGCTCAAAAAAATATCCGAACACTACGGTTGATTACAGAATTCAGAAAAAATATATGGAGCGTGTGCAGCAACTGTATACGCTCCAGTTACCGTTCACAGCAAACTGGAGCGTGTGCAGTAACTGCACACCCTCCAGTTTGCTGTGAACGGTAACTGCACACGCTCAATATTTCTGTGAGTGGGCCCACACGATCCAGGTTTTTGTGAGCTCACACGATCCAATGTGCTGTGAACATTAACCGCAACCGCTCCAGTTTGCTGTGAACGGTAACTGCACACGCTCAATATTTCTGTGAGTGGGCCCACACGATCCAGGTTTTTGTGAGCTCACACGATCTAATGTGCTGTGAACATTAACCGCAACCGCTCCAGTTTGCTGTGAACGGTAACTGTACACGCTCCATATTCATTGCATTATATATTCATACGCATTATATATATTAAAAAATATCCGAACACTATGGTTGATTAGAGAATTCAGAAAAGATATCTGGCAACGATTTTTTTAGAAATTAGTGATCTGGCAACCTTCGTGTCACGTAACACGAAGGTTGCCAGATCACTAATTTCTAAAAAAAATCGTTGCCAGATATATTTTCTGAATTCTGTAATCAACTATAGTGTTCGGATACTTTTTTGAGCGACTGCACCTTGTAACTGAAAGTTGGAACGTTATATTCTGTTAGAATTTGTCACTAAAAAAAATTAGTAATAGCCAATAGTTTAGTTAGTTCATAAAGTGAATAATTCAAGTTTTACTCATTTCTCGTGTGGCGGGCGTGGCTCAGTCAGTAGCGCGCCAGGATCGTAATCTGTAGTTCCCAGCTTCGAGTCTCAGCTGGGTCAGCGTTGAGATTTATATCCGCAAAATTCCCCGCCCTGCCCACGGTCAGTTGGGGACACCGATGGGCTTGAAAAGGCTGTCGTCCGTCGGATGGGACGTTAAGTCGTGGCCCCGTGTGCGGGAGAGCCATACCCTGTGCACATTAAAGAACACGCTGGATATCCTTGACGGGAGGCTACCATCTGTCTCCCAACAGCTGTTTCAGTGGGTCCCCTCCCCCAACCTTCTCTGAGCATTCGGGGTCCATGTGACCTGGCCATTTAGCCCATGGTGTGCAAAAAAGTGCCTCTCAGAGGTAAAAGAACCCAACGTTAAAGAACACGCTGGATGGCCTTGACGGGAGGCTACCATCTGTCTCCCAACAGCTGTTCCAGTGGGTTCCCTCCCCCAACCTTCTCTGAGCATTCGGGGTCCATGTGACCTGGCCATTTAGCCCATGGTGTGCAAAAAAGTGCCGCTCAGAGGTAAAAGAACCCAACGTTAAAGAACACGCTGGATGGCCTTGACGGGGGGCTACCCTGTCTCCCAACAGCTGTTCCAGTTGGTTCCCTCCCCCAACCTTCTCTGCGCCCTCGGGGTCCATGTGACCTGGCTATTTAGCCCATGGTGTGCAAAAAAGTGCCGCTCAGAGGTAAAACAACCCAACGTTAAAGAACACGCTGGATGGCCTTGACGGGAGGCTACCATCTATCTCCCAACAGCTGTTCCAGTGGGTCCCCTCCCCCAACCTTCTCTGAGCCTTCGGGGTCCATGTGACCTGGCCATTTAGCCCATGGTGTGCAAAAAAAGTGCCGCTCAGAGGTAAAACAACCCAACGTTAAAGAACACACTGGATGTCCTTGACGGGAGGCTACCCTCTGTCTCCCAACAGCTATTCCAGTGGGTCCCCTCCCCAACCTTCTCTGAACCTTCGGGGTCGATGTGACCTGGCCATTTAGCCCATGGTGTGCAAAAAAAGTGCCGCTCAGAGGTAAAACAACCCAACAACAACTCATTTCTGGTAAATAAATAGGCTTGACTATTAAATAAATTCGTTTATTTTCTGTTTGGTTATTTCGATCCCACCGCCCAAAAATGCAAAATAATAATTGCTGTAATTCTGCATTAATAGTTTTTTTATTGTTGATCATAGCGTTGCAAACTTCACACGACGTAAGCAACTACAACCAGAGTCCAAAAGCAAAGGAAGGGATAATGCTGCGGAGTTTACACTCTTACGAACTGCCCCGCACAACCCAAAGTAAGCAACGAGAGAATGATGGAGTGTGCAATCATGTGACCAAACACAGGGCGCACACGACACACAGGGATGAGGTCACAGGTCAGGAGAGGGTGACTGTGAGAAAGTCAAACATTGACCTATTGAACTTCGTTATTATCTGCGGAGTTGGGATCGTAGGCCATCAACAGATGCTTTTAAATAATTAGTCGACTAATGACGTCACGTTTTCACCCCACCCCCCTCTCTCTCAGGAAATGGCTTCTAATATGGCGCGAAGATTTCAGTTACCCATGTAACCGGTAGCTCTTTGGGCTCGCGATATTTTTGGGGTTTCCAAATCCAATCCAACTGTACAGTCGGTCGAAAAAATATCCGAACACTATGGTTGATTACAGAATTCAGAAAAAATATCTGACAACGATTTTTTTTAGAAATTAGTGATCTGTCAACCTTCGTGTCATCTCAACGTTGACCCAGCTGGGCTCCAACCTGAGAACCACAGATTGCGCGCATGGCGCGCTACCGATTGAGCCACCCCCGCCCCCATTTGAGTTGTATGTTTTTTTTTTATCTGAGCTGAGATTTTTGTAGTACGAAAGTACCTAAAGCTATTTAATTTAATTTTAATTGTATTGCTATTTATATTAAATCACTTTTTTGCATACAATAGGCCAAATGGCCTCGAAGGTTCAGAGAATAGGTATGGTTGATGGGAATGCTAAATTGCTGGTGAAAAAAAAATCGGAGGGTGAGACTTTGGGTGTGGATGATTTACAAATGCTCACTCAAATGAATTCAGGATCTAACAGGGGTGGCTCAGTCGGTAGCGCGCCAGGCTCGTAATCTGCAGTTCCCAGGTTCGAGTCCCAGCTGGGTCAGCGTTGAGATTTATCTCCGCAAAATTCCCTGCCCACGGTCAGTAAGGGACACCGATGGGCTTGGAAAGGCCACCGTCCGTCGTATGGGACGTTAAACCGTGGCCCCGTGTGCGGGAGAGCCATACCCTGTGCACGTTAAAGAACACGCTGGATGGCCTTGACGGGAGGCTACCATCTGTCTCCCAATAGCTGTTCCAATGGGTCCCCTCCCCCAACCTTCTTTCAGTCCTTGTGACTGGCCGTTTAGCCCATGGTGTGTAGAAAAAGTGCCGCTCAGAGGTAAAACAACCCGCAACACAGATGGAGAATTAAGAAAGCAGATTTCGGCGCGCACGCGTAATTTACCAATATCCCCCAGATTGGCAATGCGACTTTTTCAGCATGTAAATGAAAATTTCAGGGAAGAAAACTGCCAGAGGATATTTTTCTTCTTCGCCTAATTGAAATAATTTTTTCAAACATTAGCATGTAATTTAAACATTTAAATATGGACGGATTTTAGTTAGATCGGAAATCACGACTAAAAGTGGACATTGAAAGCTGTTAAGTTTTTTAAAAATGCACAACAGTGATTTTTGTCAACTAACCTAAATTATTCAAGTTTTATTTTGTGCTAATAGATATTAAAGCTGTTATGTGCAATAATGTGGGGCGGGGGTGGCTCAGTCGGTAGCGCGCCAGGCTCGTAACGTGCAGTTCCCAGGTTCGAGTCCCAGCTGGGTCAGCGTTGAGATTTATCTCCGCAAAATTCCCCGCCCTGCCCACGGTCAGTAGGGTTTGGAAAGGCCGCCGTCCGTCGGATGGGACGTTAAACCGTGCCCCGTGTGCGGGAGAGCCATACCCTGTGCACGTTAAAGAACACGCTGGATGGCCTTGACGAGAGGCTACCATCTGTCTCCCAACAGCTGTTCCAGTGGGTCCCCTCCTCCAACCTTCTCTGAGCCTTCGGGGTCCATGTGACCTGGCCATTTAGCCCATGGTGTGCAAAAAAGTGCCGCTCACAGGTAAAACAACCCAACCCAGGATCTAACATTTTGAATCAGACTATGATGAGCATTGTGGACGCTGTTGTTCCTTATTTTCACTACTATTTTGCTAATTGATAAACCTACGGAGAAATGCCTTAGTGATAATCATTTTAAGGCTGCGAAAGAAGTTGAAAATAACCTAAACAAGAGATCTGCGGGCGTTGTGATCAGTTTTTTCAATATATGGCTGGCTACACTTTAAGCAATCATATATGGCAGGGCTGCATTTTTTCAGTGTTAATAAGGAAAGCGTAAGCGCACACATTGTTGTTTTCTTATTTAAGTATTGCACACCCTTTAATTTCAAAAACAAAAATTTCATTTGTAACGGATTCATGTTCTGAGCGACGGAATTCTCGACATTGGTGTGAGATCATCCCACTGAAGCTGAAAAAGTACAGTTCATCACCGTGATCATGATAAAACCACGAATATAATTTCATGATTATGTTAAAACCACGAATTTAATTTTATGATTATGATAAAACTACGAATATAATTTCATGATTATGATAAAACCACGAATATAATTTCATAATTATAATAAAACCACAATTTAATTTCATGATTATGATAAAGCTACGAATATAATTTCATGATTATGATAAAACCACGAATATAATTTCATAATTATGATAAAACCACGAATTTAATTTTATGATTATGATAAAACTACGAATATAATTTCATGATTATGATAAAACCACGAATATAATTTCATAATTATAATAAAACCACAATTTAATTTCATGATTATGATAAAGCTACGAATATAATTTCATGATTATGATAAAACCACGATTTAATTTCATGATTATGATAAAACCACGAATATAATTTAATGATAAAAACCACGAATATAATTTCATGATTATGATAAAACCACGAATATAATTTCATAATTATGATAAAACCACGAATTTAATTTTATGATTTTGATAAGACTTCGAATATAATTTCATAATTATGATAAAACCACGAATATAATTTCATAATTATGATAAAACCACGAATTTAATTTCATGATTATGATAAAACTACGAATATAATTTCATGATATGATAAAACCACGAATATAATTTCATAATTATGATAAAACCACGATTTAATTTCATGATTATGATAAAACTACGAACATAATTTCATAATTATGGTAAAACCATGAAAGAATTTCATGATGACAAAACCACGAATATAATTTCGTGATTATAATAAATCCACGATGATAATTTCATGATTATAATGAAACAAGAAATGCAATTTCATGATTATGATAAAACTACGAACATAATTTCATGATTGTGATAAAATCGCGAATATAATTTTATGATAATGATAAAACTACGAATGTAATTTGTGCGAATATGATATATCCATGAATATAATGCATTGATTATGATGAAACCACGAATATAATTGCATTATTATGATGAGAATCAGGAAAAGAATTTCACGATTATGATAAAACCATGAATACAATTCCATAATTACGGTAAAAAACCCATGAAGAAAATTGTATAATAGGATAAATAATGTGAATGTAATTTATGATAGTAATAATACCATGAATCTAATCGTATGATTATGATAAATCCATGAATTGAACGTTTTAGGGATATACTTTCTTTGGACAAAGCCGCAAGATGTCTGAAACTCAGTAGAACAGTAGTTCCCCACTATGAGGTAAAAAGGGTCTGACCACAAGGACTAACCTTGACCCCGGAGGGTTGGTGGATCCCCAGGCAGACCAAGAAGTAGACTGTTACAGATTATGATGAAACCACGAATATGTTTGCATTATTATGATAAAAAACACGGAAATAATTGCACGATTATGATAAAATCATGAATACAATTTCATGATTACAATAAAAAAAATAGTGAAGATAATTGCAGGATAGTGATAAAACCATGAATATAATTGTCTATTACGATAAAAAAAAGAATATAATTGCATGATAGTGCTAATATCATTAATATAATTTCATGATAGTGATAAAACCATAAATATAATTGCATGATTATGATAAACTCATGAATATATTTGCATCATTCTACTGATCTAAGGGACCTGGGTTCGAGCCATGGATACGGTATGGATGTTCGTATTGTTTTCTGCTGAGGTCCTGCCATCCTCTCAGACCTTCTACTGTGGCATATAAACTGACAGGCTCCTGTCAGACCTCTGTGGCAAGCAGTTGCTTGAGGGGGTATTTATATATTTTATTTTTTTAATGTAAAACCATGAATATAAAAAAAAATACCCCCTCAAGCAGCTGCTTGCCACAGAGGTCTGACAGGAGCCTGTCAGTTTATATGCCATAGTAGAAGGTCTGAGAGGATGGCAGGACCTCAGCAGAAAAACGACACATGCCTTATCCGGGACTCGAAACCAGGTCCCTTAGATCAGTAGCCAAGCGCGCTAACCACTCGGGATAATAGCAATGATAAAACCATGAATGCTTGTGGTAGGCTCGAAATGATTTCTTCCTACCGCAATTTGAGACCTCTGATCTAAACTATTATTTAGAAATTTTTAGTGCTCATTCAAAGGCGAAGTAGATATATTGATTATCATGTATATTAATAATTATATATAGCTGATTGTGAGTGATTGAGTGATTATGTATGGGAGAGGAGGAGGAGGGCTGGCTCAGTCGGTACGGCGCCAGGCTCGTAATCTGCAGTTCCCAAGTTCAAGTCCCAGCTGGGTCAGCGTTGAATTTATTTTCCCAAAATTCCCCGCCCTGCTCTTAAGTGTTTTCATTACATGAATGGTAATGAGACTTAAAAAAAAAAGCGTTGTCGCCTTTTAACCCTTTAAACAATCATATAATGCGTTGTTTCGGTTGTTTTAGTCTCAAGTAGAACTATATATTATTGAATAAAGTTATGAACGGTGTTACTAGAAGAATAAAGGAGTAGAAGTAGAATCAGGTGCAGTGGATAATACCAAACGTGTCATTTAAAATTGGCCTCTTGTATTTAAATGCAGTAGCATTTGCTGAGGATAGATATAGTCATGTGACTTCAGATTATATACGAGTGGGTTGGATTGTTTTACCTCTGAGCGGCACTTTTTTTTGCACACAATGGGTTAAATTGCCAAGTCACAAGGACCCCGAAGGCTCAGAAGGCTGGGGACCCGCTGGAACAGCTGTTGGGAGACACTAGGTAGCCTCCCGTCAAGACCATCCAGCGTGTTCTTTATCGTGCGCAGAATATGGCTCTCTCGCACACTGGGTCACGGATTAACGTCTTATCCGACGGATGGGGTCTTTTCAAGCCCATCGGTGTCACCTACTGACCGAGAGTAGGGCGACGAATTTTAGCGGAGATAAAGCTCAATGCTGACCCAGCTGGGACTCGAACCTGGGAACTGCAGATTACAAGCCTGGAGCGCTACCGACTGAGCCATCCTTAGCCCATATACGAGTGAGTAGCCTCCAGAATGCCTTGAGAAATTTCTACTTATGCGAATGGAAAGTGATACTCAAAGCTCCCTAACTTAGGAAATAAGATTTTTACGGAAAAATGTCACTTGAGATAATTTGAACATCTCGCTCAAATCTTTTTAATTCTCGTTTTTCAAGAATATCCTTTTCTTTATTGTAGAGTTATTAAGTTGGAAACATTTAACAAAAAAATGCTGCTGTTATCCTCGTTCTAAACATATTCAAAATGAAAGAAATCATTACGCCAACTTCTAAATTTGCCTTCATTTCAGTAACGATTTGTTCCAAGTGTTGTAACAATTATAATTTGC
Organism: Ryuthela nishihirai; assembly: GCA_038380435.1. Classification (NCBI taxonomy): domain Eukaryota; kingdom Metazoa; phylum Arthropoda; class Arachnida; order Araneae; family Heptathelidae; genus Ryuthela; species Ryuthela nishihirai. The sequence continues at coordinate 32,129,390 of JAWZYU010000029.1, read as the reverse complement.
GTTCAATTGGGCTTTTGAAGGAAATTGTTATGATCAGTGATCTTGCTTTTCAAGTTTTCAGACTACGTAACTCTTTAAATATAACACGAGTATAGCTGCAAAATGGGAATTTGAAGGATTTGAATGAGAGCTTTAATTTATCTCCAGTGACACTTTTTCGTAAAAAGCTTATTTTGAAAGTTAGGGAAGATCTGAATGGGACTTTTTTTTCACGTGGCATGGAACTGTCCGGAACATTTTTTCTACATATTTTATATAGCTATATCTATCTCTCTCTCTATATATATATACACGCCACACACTGGTTTTCATAAAATAAGGCACAATCTATGTTGTTTAGTCAATGGGAAGCTAACGTCAAAGCTCTATAACTTCTAAAATAAATTTTTTTGTTTTGAAGAATGTGATTGCAGATAAAGATCTCAATCAAATAAATCAATATCTCTATTTTTCAACAATATTCGTTCAGTATTTAATGAGTTATGGTAGTCTGAATATTTAGCGATAACAATGCCAGCCACAAAAATTGACTTCAGAAGTTAATCGAAACTTAGTAATAAGTATTGTATCAAAGTGTTTAATAAAATAAGTTTGTATTTTAGAACTTTGTGTAAATAATTCTTTCACTATTCTTCAGTTTTGTATAAGTTTCTTAAGACTGGCATTGCTGTTGTTAAATATTCAAACTTCCATAATTCATTAAATACTGAACGAATATTGTTGAAAATCGAGATATTGATTTATTTGATTGAGATCTTTATCTGCAATCACACTTTTCGAAACAGAAAACTTATTTTAGAAGTTATGGAGCTTTGATGTTAGCTTCCCAATGGCATAGGGTTGTTCCTTAATTTATCGAAACCAGGTTTATCTTGAAAGGTAATTTCTGGATTTGGAATCATCAGTGTCCCACTTTTTTGAAACAAAGGATAGATTTTAAGAACGTTTGAATAAATTGCTTTAATATACGAAAAGAAAGGGGTGAATTTGTCACGTCGGTAGAGAGTCTGTGAAAGGGGTGAATTTGTCACGTCGGTAGAGAGTCTGTGTGTGTGTGTTTGGAAATAGGGGCTGAGAGTGAAAAGTTAAAATCAATAATGCCGTTGTTTTGTTCTGGCATTGCTTCGTTCAGCAGGCTGATACTCTTTCTCTCCTCCCACTTCCAACTTACTCTTTCTGAGTGGACAGAAAGATATAAGAGAAAAAATGGAGGAAGAGAGTCAAAGAAAATAAAGAGAGAGAGATAAAGAGAGCGTGATAGAGAGATGACTAGAAAGGTTCAACGAATATTGAATGAATAATTCATCTTCTGCTAGAAGAGCTCTCACAGCAGAAAATCTTCTCCGAGATTTGCGGACAGCAGAAGCATTACATTTTTCTTTTCCTTTCCGTTTCCGCTGCTATGATGCAGAATACTCTCAAGACATCCCCCCTCCTTCTGCCACCATCTCTAAGATACTTAGGATTCACAGAATATTCCTTCTCTCTTTCTATTTCTCCTTCGTTTACGCACGAATTCCATTTTATCTGTCATGCCGCCTTCCTGATCCCCCTCCTCCCCAGCTCTCCATCACCTCCTCCTCCTCTTCCTCTTCCTATCCTCCCTGCATCTGTGCTCCACCTCTCCTTACAGACCTATCGATGGTGGTGGAGGAGGAGGTGGCGGGAGGGGAAGAATGGAGAGAAGGTGGGGAGCAAAGAGCACGGAGGCGAAACGTCACAGCAACGCGCGCACGCTCCACCAATCAATGAAGACCAAACGACACACGAGCTAGAGCTACACGCTCCACCAATCAGGAACAATGGCAGGTCCCGGGAAATCGACCCATGCGCACGATGCTTCTGTAAACACAGCGAGTGAGTGTGATGGGGAGGGAGGAATGGATGCGGGGGGTTCAATGGTTGTAGAAGGGAAAGGATGCTACGAGAAGGGAGGGATGAAAGAGACAGAGTGAGGAGGACGAAGAGGGGGATGGATAGAAGAGAAGGGGGAGGAGAGGAATAGGGTTCCGAGACATCCAGGCGGGAACAAGCCGATTCCATCGACATTCAAGATCAGGAACCTTCTTCTTCGCTTGGCAACAGTCTTTATTAAATTTGGAGGGAGTTTTTTTTTCTTACACGTGCCTTTCTACCTTCTACTCCAAAGGGTGCAAGACCGGTGAAAATGGGGAGGTGCTTTGATTCGCTAACTTCGGAGCCCAACTGCATTAGAGAGAAGCTAGATGCCGAGGAGAGTCCGTAGAGGGAGAAGGAGGAGAGAGAATGACAGAGATAAAGATAAGAAATAAAAAAAAGAAGTTTCCCGCAGGAAAGAAGAAATCTTTTCACTGAGTTCTTGGGGATATGGACGAGGACATATGGATAACTCCGAAACTGAAGTTAAAGGAAAGTTAAGAAGAAGAAGTGGTGGAAGAAGACTCGGGGAAGAAGGAGTAAAAGAAGAAGAGAAATGATTTCTGCATTGCAAATCACAGACATATCACATCTGAACTTTCGCTGCAAATTTCTGAATTCAATAAAACGGACATTCTTTTGCGAGAGGAGATGTAGATGGATGCAACGATGGAAGAAGAAGAGTGAAGTAAAGGAAAAAAAAAAGAAAGTAGTTGTTCGAACGATTTATAATTTGAAACTTGAATCTAGTAGCTAGGGGGGTTCTTGCATCATTTCTAACTGAACAGACTCTGGAGAAAGTGAAACAGAAAAGAAAAAAGAAAAAGATGACTTTTTCTATTTCTTTTTGTCGTCTTTCTTCTTCTTCTTCTTGGGAGCAATTATTGAAATATCGCTATTTCAAAATTCTTTCGCTGTTTAAAGGAATCTTTTGCGAGTACGAAACGAGGCGCGTGGTTTACTACCAAGGAGAATCTGTGGGCCTCTTTTTTGACTAATTGTCTCATTAGTTACATTTAATCTTAGTTTGTTACAGTCGCTCAAAAAAATATCCTAACACTATAATTGATTACAGAATTCAGAAAAAATATCTGGCAACGATTTTTTTTAGGAATTAGTGATCTGGCAACCTTCGTGTCACGTGACACGAATTATGGTTGATTACAGAATTCAGGAAAATAATATCTGGCAACGATTTTTTTTTTAGAAATTAGTGATCTGGCAACTTTCGTGTCACGTGACACGGAGGTTGCCAGATCACTAATTTCTAAAAAAAAAATCGTTGCCAGATTTTTTTATGAATTCTGTTATCAATCACAGTGTTCGGATACTTTTTTGAGCGACTGTACAGTCGCTCAAAAAAGTATCCGAACGCTATGGTTGATGACAGAATTCTGAAAAAATATCTGGCAACGATTTTTTTAGCAATTAGTGATCTGGCACCCTTCGTGTCACGTGACACGAAGGTTGCCAAATCACTAATTTCCAAAAGAAATCGTTGCCAGATATTTTTTCTGAATTCTGTCATCAACCACAGTGTTCGGATATTTTTTTGAGCGAATGTACAATATTTTTGTTCATGTAGGTTAGAAAACTGGGTCCTTTAGAGGATGTAAGTTGATTATGTTATACTCATAGACTGGTTTCAATAAATTTATTATTTTATTTCTATTATATTTATTCTTTTTTTAATCTTGAAAACAAGCCAACAAATTAAATCAATTAACTAACTGGACTCTCCTTTCCAACAAAGAACTGAAAGAATTATTTAGATTTTTTCCCCCTGGTCATCACACTACACTGCTTTAGTGGAGTGTTTGCTGAGAAACCTCCTACCAGGAGCTTCCTAATGATTAAGCCACTGGGTTATACAATACATTTGAACATTCTTTTTAATTTCCTTTTAAAGGTTTTTAGTGCATATATACTCTCTCTGCACGTGCCTGCATAATTTTTTGAAGCGTGCATTGCCACATTTTCCTAGCAGAAAAGGAGATTTTCAAATTTAGAGATCTACGCGATTTATGTATTTCACGGTAAGTGAATATTGTTGCCGTGGGACGGCAATATTCACTTACCATGCATTCACTCTCATTGCACGATTGGCTACTGATCTAAGGGACCTGGGTTCGAGCCCCGGGTAAGGCATGGATGCATGTGTCGTTTTTCTGCTGAGGTCCTACCATCCTCTCAGATCTTCTACTGTCGCATATAAACTGACAGGCTCCTGTCAGACCTCTGTGGCAAGCAGCTGCTTGAAGGGGTATTTTTTTTGGTAAGTAACAGAAGCGACAACGAAAAGTTCTTTCAAAGCTGTTCCAATCCATGCATTACATTTAAGTTCTTTGATTAGTTTAATTTCGTTACTAGTAGCTAATATGATGCGATGTTGGGTTGGGTTGTTTTACCTCTGAGCGGCACTTTTTTGCACACCATGGGCTAAATGGCCAGGTCACATAGACCCCGAAGGCTCAGAGAAGGTTGGGGGAGGGGACCCACTGGAACAGCTGTTGGGAGACAGATGGTAGCCTCCCGTCAAGGCCATCCAGCGTGTTCTTTAACGTGCACAGGGTATGGCTCTCCCGCACACGGAGCCACGGCTTAACGTCCCATCCGACGGACGGCGGCCTTTCCAAGCCCATCGGTATCCCCTACTGACCGTGGGCAGGGCGGGGAATTTTGCGGAGATAACGAGGATTTGAAACTTAGTGGAAAGAGCAAGAGCAATTTCATGATGGAGAACGTTATAAAGAGAACAATCTAATGAAGGTGTGGTAAATTTCGTAGAAAGCAAAGAGCAGTAAGACGACGGTAGACTTTGTAGAAATAGCAAGAATAGTTCGATGACTGTCAACATTGTAGAAATAGCACGAACAATAAGATAATGTTAAAATTTGTAGAAATAGCAAGAGCAGTAAGACGAAGGCAGACTTTGTAGAAATAGCAAGAATAGTTCGATGACTGTAAACATTGTAGAAATAGCACGAACAATAAGATAATGTTAAAATTTGTAGAAATAGCAAGAGCAGTAAGACGAAGGCAGACTTTGTAGAAATAGCAAGAATAGTTCGATGACTGTCAACATTGTAGAAATAGCACGAACAATAAGATAATGTTAAAATTTGTAGAAATAGCAAGAGCAGTAAGACGAAGGCAGACTTTGTAGAAATAGCAAGAATAGTTCGATGACTGTAAACATTGTAGAAATAGCACGAACAATGTGATAACGTAAAAATTTGTAGAAATAGCAAGAATAGTTAGATGACTGTAAACATTGTAGAAATAGCACGAACAATATGATAATGTTAAATTTTGTAGAAATAACAAAAGTAGTATGATGACGGTAAACTTTATAGAAAGAGCCCAACGATGAAGTTAAGTGTGTAGAAATCGCAAGAGCAGTATGATGATGACGAACTTTGCAGAAAGAGCAAGAGCACTATGATGATGTTAAAAATTTCAAGAACAGTTTGATGATGTAAAAATTGTAGGAATAACTAAAACGGTATGATGATGTACACAGTAGCAATAGCAGGAACAGCAGTATGATGTTGGTATACTTTGTAGGTTGGGTTGGGTCGTTTTACCTCTGAACGGCACTTTTTTGCACACCATGGGCTAAATGGCCAGGTCACATGGACCCCGAAGGCTCAGAGAAGGTTGGGGGAGGGACCCACCGGAACAGCTGTTGGGAGACAGATGGTAGCCTCCCGTCAAGGCCATCCAGGGTGTTCTTTAACGTGCACAGGGTATGGCTCTCTCGCACACGGAGCCACGGCTTAACGTCCCATCCGACGGTCGGCGGCCTTTCTAAGCCCATCGGTGTCCCCTACTAACCGTGGGCAGGGCGGGGAATTTTGCAGAGATAAATCTCAACGCTGACCCAGCTGGGACTCGAACCTGGGAACTACAGATTACGAGCCTGGCGCGCTACCGACTGAGCCACCCCCGCCCATATACTTTGTAGAAAAAAAAAACAGAAAAAAAAACAGTGCGATAACAGTAAACCTTAGATAAAGAGCAAAAGCACTATGATAGTGTTAAACTTTGTATAAATAAATATCTACTACGTGTAAACTTTATAGAAAGAATAAAAATAGTTCGATGACTGCAAACAGATAAAGGTCATTCTAATGATGAAAATCTTCGGAGAAAAACAGAATGAATCTGATAGAAAGAGAATAATTATTGAAGAAGACACACGTCTAATCCAATCATGGTAAATTCTAAGACGAACATGACTTATTATCCGTACAGTCGCTCAAAAAAGTATCCGAACGCTATGGTTGATTACAGAATTCAGAAAAAATATCTGGCAACGATTTTTTTAGAAATTAGTGATCTGGCAACCTTTGTGTCACGTGATTACAGAATTCAGGAAAAATATCTGGAGCGTGTACAGCAACTGTACACGCTCCAGTTACCGTTCACAGCAAACTGGAGCGTATGCAGTTACTGCACACGCTCCAGTTTGCTGTAAACGGTAACTGCAGACGCTCAATATTTCCGTGAGTGAGCCCACACGATCCAGGTTTTTGTGAGCTCACACGATTCAATGTGCTGTGAACATTAACCGCAACCGCTCCAGTTTGCTGTGAACGGTAACTGCACACGCTCCATATTCATTGCATTATATATTCATACGCATTATATATATTAAAAAAATCCGAACACTATGGTTGATTACAGAATTCAGAAAAAAATCTGGCAACAATTTTTTCAGAAATTAGTGATCTGGCAACCTTCGTGTCACGTGACACGAAGGTTGCCAGATCATTAATTTCTAAAAAAATTGCTGCCAGATATTTTTTTGAATTCTGTAATCAACCAGAGTGTTCGGATACTTTTTTGAGCGACTGTACATTACAAATTTCATGGAAAGATGTAAATGTGGTAAATATCATGAAGAAATATATTCCTCTACAAAGAGAAGAAATGGTTTGTTTGGTTTCAATAATTCAGTATATATAACACGGCGCGCATTCGTTCAGGAGAATTTTTGTTTGGATGATCACCGAACCTAATTCAACTTACCATGATGAAGATAACTTGAATGATGATAATGTCTTGATAAAAGTGACTTGATTCACAACTGAGAAGCAATAAATAGCGTTTGAAGACCTTACCTCTCACTTTCTTGAGTGCAATAAATCGCGATGTTTTTAGTAGGATTTTCATTTGGTTGAGAACCAGGAACACAATGCTGCTTGCTATGAAGATGATGATAACTCGAACGATGATGATCTTGATAGAGAAAACGTGTTCATCGGTGAGAATGATAGAGAACGTTTGAAGACTTTCTCTCTCACTTGCCTCAAGAAGAAAATGCACATTTTCTCAGCGGAATTCTCACTTGGATGATAGTCAGAAAAACAATATTACTTACGATGAAAATGAAGATACCTTAAGCGATGGTGATGACGACGACGATGATATCTTCATCAGTAAAATAAAGTTGGAAGGTTTCTGACGTTTTTTGCAAGGAACAATAACACACATCTTTCTTCTTAACAGGATTTTCTTTTGGATGACAACCAGGAGCAAAATGCAAATGATGACGATGAAGATAATTCAAATGATGATGATGATGATGACATTTTCATCAGTAAAAGAAAGTTCTAAATCTTCTCATATTTGACAAGGAGCAATCACACACCTTTCTTAACAGGATTTTCTCTTGGATGACAACCAGTAGTGAGATGCAATTGATGATGATAAAGATAATTCGAATTACGATGATGATATCTTCATCAGAAAAAGAAAGTTCTAAATCTTCTCAGATTTGGCAAGAAACAATAACACACCTTTCTTAACAGGATTTTCTCTTGGATGACAACCAGTAGCGAGATGCATCTGATGACGATTAAAAGATTTCGAATGATGACGACGACGACGATGATGATGATATCGAGATGAAGATAACGTGCTTGATCAGTGGGAGAATTTTTGAAGTCTTTACGTCTCCTTTTCGCGAGGAGAAAATACAACACATTTTTCTTAACACAATTTTCACTTGGATGAGAATCAGGTGGGACACACAACAAATGACGATGAGATAATTCGAACGTTAACGATGATGATGATGAAGTCACGCAAAACTTATAACGTGGTCCACTACCGAAAGAGACAGAGAGAGAGAGAGAGAAAAATGGAGATGGAGCATAGACATCCGCTGCCTCTGACGATCACTTCAGTTGTGACGAAGCAAAAGGAGAAGATCCGATGAAGGTCTGCTGCCGCATTTCTCTACCATGAGCCCAAAGCAGCAGTTTAGCTTGGTACATATTTGGTCTTGAAATATTTACATATTTGTTCAAAGATAATTTGTAAGGTTGGCAGATTGTGGGTAAATATATTTCATATGCAAACAGTCTGGAATTGTCATTATGTTGCTGCGCGCAGATTCCAGTGCAAACACTGGCAATCTTCAAGCAATATTTGGTTTAGAAATAAAAGAGATAATTTAGCCCACGATGAAGAAAAGAAAACACACACTCACTCACACACACACAAAGCACACACGCACGCACGTTCACACACACACACATGCAGAGACAGCCAGACCAATCAGATCCTGGGAGTTGGGTAAACTTTGGATATTGTGGCATTAAACAAACTCGACAGTGGGGCTGGGGGGCAATTGTCGAAAGAAGAAGAAAGAGAAGAAGAAAACGGAAAAGATACAAATGTCGGAAACTATACCTTTGGCGAATGAAGTAACTTTACCACAAGTACGTGATGACGTTGGGTGCGTATAACTGATTCATAAACACGCGATACTTATTCAGCAGAGATGTAGTGGGGGGGGGGGAGGAAACCCGAAGGATAAGGAGTTGAAAAAAAAGCATCATTTTTTTTCCCCTTACGCATTCCTATTTTCAAAATTACCTAAGGAACTGCAAAAGAAGAACAAATACTCATGTTTATCCACCGATTCGTTCTGTTTTTGAAGGCGGAGGGAAAAAAGAGTTTGTCAAACATTACGAATTGGGACGAGAGACGGAAGAGGAGGAAAAAGAATCGATCCAGAGGAGGATGGAGAGCTAGAGAGAAAGAGAGAAGAAAAAAATTATGGCGTACTTGATTAATAAATGCGAATATGTCTTGGGATCACGCATTTATATTTAACTATTTTTGTCGTTTATGAAATGAAAAGCGTTTAATAAAAGGATTGAGGGAATTAAATGCTCGCTGAATACTTGAAGCGAATTAAATGTGTTTGGTGTGTGTGTGTGTGTGTGTCTGAACTGAATGAGATTGGCGATTCTTTTTTTTGTAATCTTTTACTCTTTTGCTTTTGTTTAATAAATATTTTAAGCTAAGAAGTGGAATTTCAGAGAGAGCTATCGAATCTTTAGGAAGGTAGATTCGGGGAGGGAGGGGGGGGAAATTATGAAAGAAATGTTCTTTTTTATTTCCCCGTATAATCATTTGTGCTTTGTAACAAGTTTGAAATTGAGTTCAGATTTTTCCATGTTTCTTAGAAAAGGGATATGTGTTAAATAAATATAGTAATAAAGATTAGATTTTAGAGAAGAATAAATTTTTTTAATTGGTTTATTTCTGGAACGAAAATTTGTGATATTTAAGAGGTGAAAGCAGTCACTGTTAAAACATTGCTTCACATAATGGGGAGTTGTTGTTGGGTTGTTTTACCTCTGAGCGGCACTTTTTTGCACACCATGGGCTAAATGGCCAGGTTACATGGACCCCGAAGGCTCAGAGAAGGTTGGGGGAGGGGACTCACTGGAACAGCTGTTGGGAGACAGATGGTAGCCTCCCGTCAAGGCCATCCAGTGTGTTCTTTAACGTGCACAGGGTATGTCTCTCCCGCACACGGGGCCACGGCTTAACGTCCCATCCGACGGACGGCGGCCTTTCCAAGCCCATCGGTGTTCCCTACTGACCGTGGTCAGGGCGGGGAATTTTGCGGAGATAAATCTCAACGCTGACCCAGCTGGGACTCGAACCTGGGAACTACAGATTACGAGCCTGGCGCGCTACCGACTGAGCCACCCCCACCCCATTGTCCCGAGACTTCCCAATTTGTCCTGAGTTTGCTTTGTTTGATGTTTTGGTTTCAAAACATGTTTATTAATAAAACTTATACTTGAACTCGTTTAGTTTGGCAACCTTGGAACTTGGGGCTGTATAGGGCCATGTGAATTACCTTGGATTTGTGAAATTAGAAATATTATGCAATTTATTAAAAATATTTATTTACATTCAGGTAATATGCTGCAAATTTTATGGAATAATTAAGTAAAGAAATCACAGGACATCTGCTGTGATACTTTACTATTGACCAAATTTTTATATTTAATATTATTTATTAATTTTTATATTTAATTATTTAATAATAATTTCGTATTTTTTTAATTCAGTGACAAAATTGCTTTCAAATTTTGGATCCCCCCCTAAGCATTGCATTCAACTATTATTGCACCCCTAAATAATGACCTCTACTTTTGTTTCAGCCGTAAGCTTGGCATTCAAATTCCGTTAATCTTTAATTGTTTTCTTTAACTTTTGCCCCACCCCAGGACACAACCTTCAATTCCTTAGCGCTGCCTTCAACTTTTTTTGGAACCCTAAGCACTTCCTTCCACTTTTGTTGCACCCCTAAGCACTTCCTTCCAGTTTTGTTGCACCCCTAAGCACTTCTTTCCACTTTTGTTGCACCCCTAAGCACTTCCTTCCACTTTTGTTGCACCCCTAAGCACTTTCTTCCACTTTTGTTGCACTCTTAAGCACTTCCTTCCACTTTTGTTGCACCCTTAAGCACTTCCTTCCACTTTTGTTGCACCCCTAAGCACTTCCTTCCACTTTTGTGGCACCCCTAAGCACTTCCTTCCACTTTTGTTGCACCCCTAAGCACTTCCTTCCACTTTTGTTGCATCCCTAAACACTTCCTTCCATTTTTGTTGCACCCTTAAGTACTTCATTCCACTTTTGTTGCACCCCTAAGCACTTCCTTCCACTTTTGTTGCACCCCTAAGCACTTCCTTCCACTTTTGTTGCACCCCTAAGCACTTCCTTCCACTTTTGTTGCACCCTTAAGCACTTCCTTATACTTTTGTTGCACCCCTAAGCACTTCCTTCCACTTTTGTTGCACCCCTAAGCACTTCCTTCCACTTTTGTTGCACCCTAAGCACTTCCTTCCACTTTTGTTGCACCCCTAAGCACTTCCTTCCACTTTTGTGGCACCCCTAAGCACTTCCTTCCACTTTTATTACACCCCTAAGCACTTCCTTCTACTTTTTTGATGCCTAAAAATAAATGAAAAGAAGTGCACCTCTAAGCCCTTCTTTCCATTTTATTGCACCTCTAAACACTTCTTTCCATTTCATTGCACCCCTAAGCTTTATGTGAAATTCTTAGTGCTTAGGGGTGCAACAAAAGTGGAAGGAAGTGCTTAGGGGTGCTTAGGGGAAATTTAACCCTTTCAAGATCTTTACCTGTTTCACCATCCCAGTGCCCAACCTTCAGTGTTATAGTTCTCCTAAGCAGTGCCTTAAACTATTGTGAAAACTCTAAATAGACTACGTTATGCAGAATGGTTGGAGTTAAAAACATTCCCAACAATTGAATTCCCCATATGAAGCATATAAAAATTTAGAAATTAAAGAGAATATTATAGTATGGCCTTAATTTATTCATTTAAAATAGGACAGCAAGGAAGTGTTTCCCCCTCCCCCCCTCTTCATTCGCCTTTCGACGAATTGTACTGGAAACATTTCTCTGCTAAAAACCTTTTTTTTTTGTCGTATCGTATTTTAAGTACCACTTTCTCGTATCCCATATTATTTTCGGACATACATTTTTTTTAATCCACCTGAAAATCCCCTTCCCGGCTAATCCGACCCTGGTAACTTAGAATCTATTTTATGAGTTCATTTTACAATTTTAATTGCACACCATTTTTATGCCTGGGCATTCTAAACATGTAGTTAGACGCCTATGCATAAAAACGTTGAAAACAAATAAATATATAAAAATAAATACTCCCTCAAGCACTTGCTTGTCACAGAGGTCTGACAGGAGCCTGTCAGTTTATATGCCATAGTAGAAGATCTGAGGATGGCAGGACTTCAGCAGAAAAACGACACACACATCCATGCCTTACCCCCGGGGCTTGAACCCAGGTTCCTTAGATCAGTGACACATACATCCATGCCTTATCCATGGCTCGAACCCAGGCCTCTTAGCTCAGTAGCACCGGGCTCGAACCCAGGTCCCTTAGATCAGTGACACACATATCCATGCCTTGTCCGGGGCTCGAACCCAGGTCCCTTAGATCAGTGACACATACATTCTTGCCATACCCGGGGCTCGAACCCATGTCCTTTAGATCAGTAGCCCTGGGGCTCGAACACAGGTCTCTTAGGTCAGTAGCCCCGGGGCTAGAACCCAGGTCCCTTAGATCAGTAGTGAAGAGGCTCAACAGGTCCCTTAGATCAGAGACACATACATTCATTCCTTACCCGGGGCTCAAACTGATGTCCTTTAGATCAGTAGCCCTGGGGCTCGAACCCAGGTCCCTTAGGTCAGTAGCCCCAGGGCTCGAACCCAGGTCCCTTAGATCAGTAGTCCCGAGGCTCAACAGGTCCCTTAGATCAGTGACACATAGGTTTCATCCATGCCTTGCCCGGGGATCGAACCCAGGTCCCTTAGATCAGTGACACATGCATCCATGCCTTATCCGGGGCTCGAACCCAGATCCTTTAGATCATTAGCCCTGGGGCTGGAACCCATGTTCTTTAGATCAGTAGCCCTGGGGTTCGAACCCAGGTCCCTTAGGTCAGTAGCCTCGGGGCTCGAACCTAGGTCGCTTAGATCAGTAGTCCCGAGGCTCAAAAAGTCCCTTAGATCAGTGACACATATTTTTCATCCATGCCTTACCCGGGGCTCGAACCCAGGTCCCTTAGATAAGTGACACATACATACATGCATTACCCTGGGCTCGAACCCAGGTCCCTTAGGTCAGTAACCCCAGGGCTTGGAACCCAGGTCCCTTAGGTCAGTAGCCCCAAGGCTTGAACCCAGGTCCCTTAGATCAGTAGCCCCGGGGTTCGAACCTAGGTCGCTTAGATCAGTAGTCCCGAGGCTCAAAAGGTCCCTTAGATCAGTGACACATACATTCATGCCTTGCCCGGGCTCGAACCCAGGTCCCTTAGATCAGTGACACATACATCCATGCCTTATCCGGGGCTCGAACGCAGGTCCTTTAGATAATTAGCCCTGGGGCTCGAACCCATGTTCTTTAGATCAGTAGTCCCGAGGCTCAAAATGTCCCTTAGATCAGTGACACATACATCCATGCCTTATCCGGGGCACGAACCCAGATCCTTTAGATCATTAGCCCTGGGGCTGGAACCCATGTTCTTTAGATCAGTAGCCCTGGGTTCGAACCCAGGTCTCTTAGGTCAGTAGACTCGGGGCTCGAACCTAGGTCGCTTAGATCAGTAGTCCCGAGGCTCAAAAGGTCCCTTAGATCAGTGACACATAGGTTTCATCCATGCCTTACCCGGGGCTCGAACTCAGGTCCCTTAGATAAGTGACACATACATCCATGCTTTACCCTGGGCTCGAACCCAGGTCCCTTAGGTCAGTAACCCCAGGGCTTGGAACCCAGGTCCCTTAGGTCAGTAGCCCCAAGGCTTGAACCCAGGTCCCTTAGATCAGTAGCCCCGGGGCTCGAACCTAGGTCGCTTAGATCAGTAGTCCCGAGGCTCAAAAGGTCCCTTAGATCAGTGACACATACATTCATGCCTTGCCCGGGCTCGAACCCAGGTCCCTTAGATCAGTGACACATACATCCATGCCTTATCCGGGGGCTCGAACCCAGGTCCTTTAGATAATTAGCCCTGGGGCTCGAACCCATGTTCTTTAGATCAGTAGTCCCGAGGCTCAAAAGGTCCCTTAGATCAGTGACACATACATTCATGCCTTACCCGGGGCTCGAACCCAGATCCTTTAGATCAGTAGTCCTAGGGCTCGAACCCATGTCCTTTAGATCAGTAGCCCTGGGGCTCCAACCCAGGTCCCTTAGGTCAGTAGCCCCGGGGCTCAACAGGTCCCTTAGATTAGTGACACATACATCCATGCCTTACCCAGGGCTCGAACCCAGATCCTTTCGATCAGTAGCCCTGGGGCTCGAACCCAGGCCCCTTTGGTCAGTAGCCCCGGGGCTTGAACCCAGGTCCCTTAAATCAGTAGTCTCGAGGCTCAACAGGTCCCTTAGATCAGTGACACAGACATTCATGCCTTACCCGGGGCTCGAACCCATGTCCTTTGGATCAGTAGCCCTAGGGATCCATTCGATCAGTAGCCCTGGTGCTCGAACCCAGGTCCCTTAGGTCAGTAGCCCCGGGGCTCGAACCTAGGTCGCTTAGATCAGCAGTCCCGAGGCTCAACAGGTCCCTTAGATCTGTGACACACACATCAATACCTTGCCCGGGGCTCGAACCCAGCTCCCTTAGATCAGTGACAAATACATTCTTGCCTTATCCGGGGCTCGAACCCAGATCCTTTAGATCAGTAGCCCTGGGGCTCGAACCCAGGTCCCTTAGGTCAGTAGCCCTGGGGCTCGAATCCAAGTCCCTTAAATCAGTAGTCCCGAGGCTCAACAGGTCCTTTAGATCAGTGACACATACATTCATGCCTTACCCGGGGCTCGAAACCAGGTCCCTTAGATCAGTGACACATTCATCCATGCCTTATCCGGGGCTCGAACCCAGATCCTTTAGATCAGTAGTCCTGGGGCTCGAACCCAGGTCCTTTAGATCAGTAGCCCTGGGGCTCGAACCCAGCTCCCTTAGGTCAGTAGCCTGGGGCTCGAATCCAGGTCCCTTAAATCAGAAGTCCCGAGGCTCAACAGGTCCCTTAGATCAGTGACACATACATTCATGCCTTGCCCGGGGCTCGAACCCAGGTCCCTTAGATCAGTGACACATTCATCCATGCCTTATCTGGGGCTCGAACCCAGATCCTTTAGATCAGTAGCCCTGGGGCTCTAACCCAGGTCCCTTAGGTCAGTAGCCCGGGGCTCGAATCCAGGTCCCTTAAATCAGTAGTCCCGAGGATCAACAGGTCCCTTAGATCAGTGACACATACATTCATGCCTTGCCCGGGGCCCGAACCCAGGTCCCTTAGATCAGTGACACATTCATCCATGCCTTATCCGGGGCACGAACCCAGATCCTTTAGATCAGTAGCCCTGGGGCTCTAACCCAGGTCCCTTAGGTCAGTAGCCCGGGGCTCGAATCCAGGTCCCTTAAATCAGTAGTCCCGAGGATCAACAGGTCCCTTAGATCAGTGACACATACATTCATGCCTTGCCCGGGGCTCGAACCCAGGTCCCTTAGATCAGTGACACATTCATCCATGCCTTATCTGGGGCTCGAACCCAGATCCTTTAGATCAGTAGCCCTGGGGCTCTAACCCAGGTCCCTTAGGTCAGTAGCCCGGGGCTCGAATCCAGGTCCCTTAAATCAGTAGTCCCGAGGATCAACAGGTCCCTTAGATCAGTGACACATACATTCATGCCTTGCCCGGGGCCCGAACCCAGGTCCCTTAGATCAGTGACACATTCATCCATGCCTTATCCGGGGCACGAACCCAGATCCTTTAGATCAGTAGCCCTGGGGCTCAAACCCAGGCACCTTTGGTCAGTAGCCCCGGGGCTCGAACCCAGGTCCCTTAAATCAGTAGTCCCGAGGCTCAACAGGTCCCTTAGATTAGTGACACATACATCCATGCCTTACCCGGGGCTCGAGCCCCGGGTCTCAACAGGTCCCTTAGATTAGTGACACATATATCCATGCCTTACCCAGGGCTCGAACCCAGATCCTTTAGATCAGTAGCCCTGGGGCTCAAACCCAGGCACCTTTGGTCAGTAGCCCCGGGGCTCGAACCCAGGTCCCTTAAATCAGTAGTCCCGAGGCTCAACAGGTCCCTTAGATTAGTGACACATACATCCATGCCTTACCCGGGGCTCGAACCCAAATCCTTTAGATCAGTAGCCCTGGGGCTCGAACCCAGGCCCCTTTGGTCAATAGCCCCGGGGCTTGAACCCAGATCCCTTAGGTCAGTAGCGAAGCGTGCTAACCACTCGGCCACGTGACGGCTTAAAACAATACTTTTAAAAATATTTATTTTTCTATCGAAAATGATTTAAATTTCACTAACGTTTTGTAACATAATAATTTAAAAGGTACCTCTAAAAAATGTGTAAAAATCTATTATAGATTATATTATACACTCTCCTACCAAAATATTATATAATTTCCGTGTTTCGTTAATGGAATCTAGTAAATTCGAAGCTTTTATAAAATCTAAAATATTCAATTAATGAAAAACTGGGATCCAAGCTAAATTAAAAATCATAATCAAATGTAATTAAATCTCAATTTTCGACAATATTCGTTCAGTATTTAAAGAGTTACGAAAGCTAAAATATTTCCCAATAGTAATGCATCATAAGAATTTACCTCACAAATAAATTTAATTAATTAATTTTTAAGTATCTTTTTCAAACCGTTTAATGAAATATATATACAGTCGTTCAAAAAAATATCCAAACACTATGGTTGATTACAGAATTCAGAAAAAATATCTGGCAGCGATTTTATTAGAAATTAGTGATCTGGCAACTTTCGCGTCACGTGACACGTAATAGGTTTTTTTTCAGTGGAATCGTGCGCTTGGCTCTTAACCTTATATTCCCATTCAGTAATAAATTGTCACAGGAGAAGTCCTGTGAACAAGGGTTGGGTTGGGTTGTTTTACCTCTGAGCGGCACTTTTTTGCACACCATGGGCTAAATGGTCAGGTCACAAGGACCCCGAAGGCTCAGAGAAGGTTGGGGGAAGGGACCCACTGGAACAGCTGTTGGGAGACAGATGGTAGCCTCCCGTCAAGGCCATCCAGAGTGTTCTTTAACGTTGGGTTGTTTTACCTCTGAGCGGCACTTTTTTGCACACCATGGGCTAAATGGCCAGGTCACAAGGATCCCGAAGGCTCAGAGAAGGTTGGGGGAAGGGACCCACTGGAACAGCTGTTGGGAGACAGATGGGAGCCTCCCGTCAAGGCCATCCAGCGTGTTCTTTAACGTGCACAGGGTATGGCTCTCCCGCACACGGGGCCACGGCTTAACGTCACATCCGACGGACGGCGGCCTTTCCAAGCCCATCGGTGTCCCCTACTGACCGTGGGCAGGGCGGGGAATTTTGCGGAGATAAATCTCAACGCTGACCCAGCTGAGACTCGAACCTGGGAACTACAGATTACGAGCCTGGCGCGCTACCGACTGAGCCTCCTCCGCCCCCCTGTGAACAAGAAACACTTGAATTATGAGTTGGAAAAAATTGTTTCTCCTGACTGGGATTCGAACCCAAAATCTCCCAGAAGCATGCCAGGCGTCTTAACCGCTAGACCACTGAGGAACAGACCATTTCTTCAACTAATTATATGTCACTTAGTTGAAGAAATGGTCAGTTCTTCGGTGGTCTAACGGTTGAGACAACTAGTATGCTTCTGGGAGACTTGGGTTCGAATCCCAGTCAGGAGAAACAATTTTTTTCAACGCATTATTCTAATACCCTCAGATTAGAGTCCCAGCTTTACCTGTTTTGAGATTTTCTCCTCTAGCTCTCATTCTGAACTCGGTAGTAAAAGAGTTCGGTAATAAAAGAGCTCGGTTTTAAATTATTATAATTGAAAATTGAAAAGCCGTCATCCTTCGGATGGGACCGTTAATCTGTCCCCCCTCCCACACCTTGTGCAAAAAAAAGTCACATTTTGAGCCCATTAAAGAACAAGGGTTGGGGGTTGGCTCACTTGGTAGCATGTCAGGCTTGTAATCTGCAGTTCCCAGGTTCGAGTCCCACCTAGGCGAGCATTGAGATTTAACTCTGCCAACCCTCGTTTTGTTCTCGGGAAAAAAATGAGTGCCGATGGGATGTTGAACGGGGCTTAAAGCCATAGTCCTGTGTACAGTCGCTCAAAAAAGTATCCGAACACTATGATTGATTATAGAATTCAGAAAAAATATCTGGAGCGTGTACAGCAACTGCACACGCTCAATATTTCTGTGAGTGGGCCACACGATCCAATGTGCTGTGAACATTAACCGCAACCGCTCCAGTTTGCTGTGAACGGTAACTGCACACGCTCAATATTTCCGTGAGTGAGCCCACACGATCTAGTATCAAAATAATATGACCACCTACAGTCGTTCAAAAAAATATCCAAACGCTATAGTTGATTACAGAATTCAGAAAAAAATATCTGGCAACGATTTTTTTAGAAATTAGTGATCTGGCAACCTTCGTGTCTGTTAATAGGGGAGGACACCGATGGGCTGGGAAAGGCCGCCATCCATCGTATGAACCTTAAGCCGTGGCCTCGTATGTAGAGGAGGCTGGCTGGGTTGTTTAACCTCTGAGGACACTTTTTTTCCACACCATAGGCTAAATGGCCAGGTTACAAGGACCCCGAAGGCTCAGAGTAGGTTGGGGGAGGGGACCCACTAGAACAGCTGTTGGGAGACAGATGGTAGACTCCCGTGAAGGCTACCCAGCGTGTTCCTTAACGTGCACAGGGTATGGCTCTCCCGCGCACGGCGCCACGGCTTAATGTCCCATCCGACGGACGGCGGCCTTTCCAAGCACATCGGTATCCCCTACTGACCGTGAACAGGGGGGAGGGGAATTTTGCGGAGAAAAATCTCAACGCTGACCCAGCTGGGACTCGAACCTGGGAACTGCAGATTACGAGCCTGGCGCGCTACCGACTGAGCCACCCCCGACCCGCTGACAGAGATGACATTTAGCAATACTTCAAAGCACATTACACAGAGAACTATGCGCAGAGAACTGGGAACTTTGAAATTTGGGAACTGTACCATGCAACGAAGTATTAGGTAGGTGTTCATAATATTTGGCCAGTTAGTGTACACCGAACTAGACTTCTCGAGCAGTTAGTCACGCGCTAATAAATTACAAGCATTCGATGTAATTCCTCGAGAATCGATCACATTATCACATCAAAGGAAACGTCGTGTGTGACGCGATGCACCAGAAAGACACTTTCCTAAAGATGAGGGTCGTTTGAGTTGGGATATTTTTTTCACTTGCATTGAAGTTCAGGTGAGTGGAAATCGAAAACAACGCTCGGCGAACAACGGAGTGTTGGGAGACAAAATGGCTTTTTTTTTTTAAAGATGTAGAAAGATGAGAGACTGGAAGAAGAGGAGAAATCAGATTTGTGTGACGCTTCTGTCAGATAAAAGATGAGGCAACAGAGTACATCATTTCAGCAGTCCTCGGTGGTGTGTGTGTGGGGGGGGGGGGGGGGGGGGTTTAGGAGCGCTGGAGAAGTAAAAGAGACTTCTAGAAAGAGTAAAAGCACCGTTGATTGAAATCCGAAATAAGAAAAGTTGACGACGGAGAAGTGGGTGTCCTCGCTCTCTCTTTCCATCCTGCTCTTCTTCGCAGCATCTGCCACTAAGTGATGAAGCGTCGGGTGATGGGATGCTGAGGAAAAACCCTTTAACGTCTACGGGTTCCGGCAGATTGAGGCTTCAGCGTCTTCCATTCTTCCTCCATCTGCCGTAATCCTGTGAAGCCCGAGATAGGCAGGACAAATATTTGCACTCTGGTCTCCATGGCAACGTGGCGGACAGAGAAGGATGAAGTCTTCTCCGTCGCCATGGTAACGGCTGCTCTGACTACGCCTGTAATATGCGTGTAGCTGAACCTAGTCGTTGCTGGACCTGAGTTCCTATACAGTTTGCATCTCTGCATGTTGTACATATGAGGCGTCACAGTGGCGGGAAAAGTTTGGCGCCAGAACAAGTCTTAGTCATTTTTTTTTTATTATTTCCTCTCTCTCTCTCTCTTCTCTTTTTTTACGTAGGTTTGAGGAAGGAAGTGAGTTTTTTCCTTGTGTTATTCGTTGCGTGTTCTTTCTGATTAAGAACTTGATCCCATATTCAAATGAATACACAAGTATTCTTGCGTTCGTAACGAATGTGGAGAATTAATTTAAATAATTCTCTCAGCTGTCCGTAATATAGAAAGTTTTGCTAAACCGTGTAGTGAAGCAAAATTTACTTTGGATGATGCTCATAAAATTACTTAGTGTACTACATTAATAAATAAATAATAAATACCCCCTCAAGCAGCTGCTTGCCACAGAGGTCTGACAGAGAGCCTGTCAGTTTATATGCCATAGTAGAAGGTCTGAGAGGATGGCAGGACCTCAGCAGAAAAACGATACATACAACCATGCCTTATCCGGGGCTCGAACCCAGGTCCCTTAGATCAGTAGCCAAGCGCGCTAACCACTCGGACATTGCAAAAAATAACTATACACTATATTATAAAATGTAACTGGACACTATACACCTATCCCTCGATTTACACGGTACTCAGTTCACACAATTTTGGCTTTGCACGGTCAAAAAATGCAACCAGTTTCGATTTACACGGTACTGACTGAGATTTCCTTTCAATGTACCTCTCAGTCAGTACCGTGTAAATCGAAACTGGTTGCATTTTTTGACCGTGCAAAGCCAAAATTGTGTGAACTGAGTACCGTGTAAATCGAGGGATAGGTGTATTATTAAAAAATAACAGAACACAATATTACAAAAAGTAACCGAACACTATAGTAAAAAATAACCGAATACTATAATAAAACGGAACTGGACACTATATTAAAGAAAAGTAAATGGATACTATATTACAAAACGTAACCGGATACTGTATTACAAAAAAGTAATTGTATACTATATTACAAAACCTAACCACACTATATTACAAAAAGTAACCAGACACTATTTTACAAAAAGTAACCAGACACTATTTTACAAAAAGTAACCAGACACTATTTTACAAAAAGTAACCAGACACTATTTTACAAAAAGTAACCAGACACTATTTTACAAAAAGTAACCAGACACTATTTTACAAAAAGTAACCAGACACTATTTTACAAAAAGTAACCAGACACTATTTTACAAAAAGTAACCAGACACTATATTACAAAAAGTAACCAGACACTATTTTACAAAAAGTAACCAGACACTATTTTACAAAAAGTAACCAGACACTATTTTACAAAAAGTAACCAGACACTATTTTACAAAAAGTAACCAGACACTATTTTACAAAAAGTAACCAGACACTATTTTACAAAAAGTAACCAGACACTATTTTACAAAAAGTAACCAGACACTATTTTACAAAAAGTAACCAGACACTATTTTACAAAAAGTAACCAGACACTATTTTACAAAAAGTAACCAGACACTATTTTACAAAAGTAACCAGACACTATTTTACAAAAAGTAACCAGACACTATATTACAAAAAGTAACCAGACACTATTTTACAAAAGTAACCAGACACTATTTTACAAAAAGTAACCAGACACTATTTTACAAAAAGTAACCAGACACTATTTTACAAAAAGTAACCAGACACTATTTTACAAAAAGTAACCAGACACTATTTTACAAAAAGTAACCAGACACTATTTTACAAAAAGTAACCAGACACTATTTTACAAAAGTAACCAGACACTATTTTACAAAAAGTAACCAGACACTATTTTACAAAAAGTAACCAGACACTATTTTACAAAAAGTAACCAGACACTATTTTACAAAAAGTAACCAGACACTATTTTACAAAAAGTAACCAGACACTATATTACAAAAAGTAACCAGACACTATTTTACAAAAAGTAACCGGAACCTATATTACAAAAAAGTAACCCGAGCCTATATTACAAAAAAGTAACCGGATACTTTCACGTTACGTAAATCGAAAGCTACATTCAATATCTTAACTTTTTTATTCAATTCCTTAACTTTGGAAATAAGTTTTTTTTATGAAAAAATATTACTGGAAATAAACTGAAAAACTCACTCAAACGTCTCCATCTTTTTTCGGCAATCTTCATTGAATATTTAAGGAATTAAGGAAACTGAAACATTTAACTTTAATTTTTGCTACTCATGAAGATTTACTTCAAAAGGTAAAACGCAATTATTGCAACAAATCATTCACTCACATAAAGGCAATATTTGAAGTTTGGGTAACAATTTTTTTTTTCAGTTTTCATCAATTTAGGTGGGAAAATATTCAGGAAAAGTATGACAACGGCGTCTGCTGTTAAATGCTCCAGTTTTAATATCTCTTTAAATGATATTGTTTAAAATCCATATTAAAGAATATTGTTTATATTAAGGAATATTTTTTAAAATCAATAGTAAGAATATTGTTTAAAATCCATAGTAAAGAATATTGTTTAAAATCCGTATTTAGGAATATTGTGTAAAATACATATTAACGAATATTATTTATATTAAGGAATATTTTTTAAAATCAATAGTAAGAATATTGTTTAAAATCCATATTTAGGAATATTGTTAAAAATCTATATTAAAGAATATTGTTTAAAATCCATATTTAGGAATATTGTTAAAAATCGATATTAAAGAATATTGTTTATATTTAGGAATATTGTTTAAAATCAATAGTAAAAATATTGTTTAAAATCCATAGCAAAGAATATTGTTTAAAATCTGTATTAAAGAATATTGTTTATATTTAGGAATATTGTTTAAAATCAATAGTAAGAATATTGTTTAAAATCCATAGTAAAGAATATTGTTTAAAATCCGTATTTAGGAATATTGTTTAAAATCCATATTTAAGAATGTTGCTTAAAATCCATATTTATGAATATTGTTTAAAATCTATATTAAAGAATATTGATAAAAATGTATATTAAAGAATATTGTTTAAAATCCATATTTAGGAATATTACTTAAAAAATCCATATTCAGGTATATTGTTTAAAATCCATATTTAGATATAATGTTTAAAATCCATATTTAGGGATATTGGCGTAACAGCTTCAATTTATCACCAATGACATTTTCCCTTAAAATTGTGTTTAGTTTTTTTTTAACCCTGAGCAACACTTAGTCAGAAGGACCCAAGAGCTCAGAGAAGGTTAGGGAGATGGGACTCATTGAACAGCTATTGGGAGACAGATGGTAGCCTCCCGTCGAGGCCATCCAGCATCATTAACGCACACAGAGTTTGGCTCTCCCGGACAAGGAGCCACGACTTAACGTCCCATCCGACGGACGGTGGTATTTTCAGACCATGTGTGTCCCTTACTGATCAAGGGCATGGTAGCCAATAAAAATTATATATACTTTCCACTTAGTACTATAAAATTGAAAAATAATTAATTATTTGCGGGATGAAGTACGAACATATTTCATCAATCGAAACATTGTTTTACGAGATTCCAGAACATCAACGGGGCGGGGGTGGCTCAGTCGGTAGCGCGCCAGGCTCGTAATCTGTAGTTCCCCGGTTCGAGTCCCAACTGGGTCAGCGTTGAGATTTATCTCCGCAAAATTCCCCGCCCTGCCCACGGTCAGTAGGGGACACCGATGGGCTTGGAAAGGCCGCCGTCCGTCGGATGGGACGTTAAGCCGTGGCTCCGTGGGCGGGAAAGCCATACTCTGTTCACGTTAAAGAACACGCTGGATGGCCTTGACGGGAGGCTACCATCTGTCTCCCAACAGCTGTTTCAGTGGGTCCCCTCCCCCAACCTTCTCTGAGCCTTCGGGGTCCATGTAACCTGACCATTTAGCGCATGGTGTGCAAAAAAGTGCCGCTCAGAGGTAAAACAACCCAACTTTAAAGAACACGCTGGATGGCCTTGACGGGAGGTTACCATCTGTCTCCCAACAGCTGTTCCAGTGGGTCCCGTCCCCCAACCTTCTCTGAGCCTTCGGGGTCCATGTGACCTAGCCATTTAGGTGTGCAAAAAAGTGCCGCTCAGAGGTAAAACAACCCAACCCAGAACATCAACTGACAAACGGTTTTTCTCTTTTCAGTCCCCACTGTATAAATACAAAAGATGAATATTTTTTAACCTACACTGCAAATGGTAACATTTGCTTCATTTCTATTTTTTCTGATGAAATGTGGAAAAGGATTATAAAAAACAATTATCCCTCAAGCAGCTGCTTGCCAGAGAGTGAATTAAATACGTCATAGTGGAAATCTGTGAGGAAGACGGGACCTCAGAAGAAAAACAGAACATAAATATAAATTCTCTGAGCCTTTGGGGTCCTTGTGACCTGGCCATTTAGCGCATTAATAAAATCCCTTTGATCAATACCGAAGCACTCTATGGGGCGGGGGTGGCTCAGTCGGTAGCGCGCCAGGCTCGTAATCTGTAGTTCCCAGGTTCGAGTCCCAGCTGGGTCAGCGTTGAGATTTATCTCCGCAAAATTCCCCGCCCTGCCCGCGGTCAGTAGGGGACACCGATGGGCTTGGAAAAGCCGCCGTCCGTCGGATGGGACGTTAAGCCGTGTGCGGGAGAGCCATACCCTGTGCACGTTACAGAACACGCTGGTTGACCTTGACGGGAGGCTACCATCTGTCTCCCAACAGCTGTTCCAGTGGGTCCCCTCCCCCAGCCTTCTCTGAGCCTTCGGGGTCCATGTGACCTGGCCATTTAGCCCATGGTGTGCAAAAAAGTGCCGCTCAGAGGTAAAACAATCCAACCCGAAGCACTCTAACTATTCGGTTGGGGGCTGGCTCAATCGGTAGCGCGCCATGTCTCGTAATCTGATGTTCCCAGGTTCGAGTCATAATTGTGCCAGTTTGAGAAGCTTCTCATCTAATCCCCATTCTGCGTTCATTGAGAAATGTGACCCCGTTTTTCTAGGAAAGGCCGCGGTCCGTCGGATAGGACGTTAAGCCGTGGACCCGTATGGGGGAGAGCCATACGCTGTGCACATTAGAGAACACGCTGGATGGCCTTGACGGGAGATTGCCATCTGTCGCCCAATAGCTGTCCAGTGCGTCTCCTTCCTTCAACCATCTCTGAGCCTTTTGGAGTCCTTGTGACCTGGCCATTTACCCCATTGTGTGCAAAAAAAAATGCCTATCAGAGATAAACATCTCAACCGTTAAAGAACACGCTGGATGGCCTTGATGGGAGGCTATCATCTTTCCCCTAAGAGCTGTCCAGTGGCTCTCCTTCCCAACTTTCTCTGAGCCCTTTGGAGTCCTTGTGACCTGGCCATTTAGCCCATTGTGTGCAAAAAAAAATGCCTATCAGAGATAAACATCCCAACCGTTAAAGAACACGCTGGATGGCCTTGATGGGAGGCTATCATCTTTCCCCTAAGAGCTGTCCAGTGGCTCTCCTTCCCAACTTTCTCTGAGCCCTTTGGAGTCCTTGTGACCTGGCCATTTACCCCATTGTGTGCAAAAAAAAAATGCCTATCAGAGATAAACATCGCAACCGTTAAAGAACACGCTGGATGGCCTTGATGGGAGGCTATCATCTTTCCCCTAAGAGCTGTCCAGTGGCTCTCCTTCCCAACTTTCTCTGAGCCCTTTGGCGTCCTTGTGACCTGGCCATTTACCCCATTGTGTGCAAAAAAAAAATGCCTATCAGAGATAAACATCGCAACCGTTAAAGAACACGCTGGATGGCCTTGATGGGAGGCTATCATCTTTCCCCTAAGAGCTGTCCAGTGGCTCTCCTTCCCAACTTTCTCTGAGCCCTTTGGAGTCCTTGTGACCTGGCCATTTAGCCCATTGTGTGCAAAAAAAATGCCTATCAGAGATAAACATCCCAACCGTTAAAGAACACGCTGGATGGCCTTGATGGGAGGCTATCATCTTTCCCCTAAGAGCTGTCCAGTGGCTCTCCTTCCCAACTTTCTCTGAGCCCTTTGGAGTCCTTGTGACCTGGCCATTTAGCCCATTGTGTGCAAAAAAAAAATGCCTATCAGAGATAAACATCGCAACCGTTAAAGAACACGCTGGATGGCCTTGATGGGAGGCTATCATCTTTCCCCTAAGAGCTGTCCAGTGGCTCTCCTTCCCAACTTTCTCTGAGCCCTTTGGAGTCCTTGTGACCTGGCCATTTAGCCCATTGTGGGCAAAAAAGTACCCCCTCAGAGAACCCAACACTTTTTCCTATCCATCTTCGAGCCCTATAAAGGTCTTTGTGACCTAGTCATTTAAATCATTATGTACAACAACAGTGCCGCTCAGAACCAAAAAAAAAATAAAATAAGACCTACTCTAAACAAGCAATTTTTTGGTTATAAAATATTTTTGAAAAAACTTTCTTTCTCATGAGAATTTCGTAAACTAAGGAACTAATTTTACAGTTCTTTAGCTAAATTTGCTTTTTGCTAAGGATTTATTTTGCAATTCTTTCACTAATATGCGGGGGTGGCTCAGTCGGTAGCGCGCCAGGCTCGTAATCTGTAGTTCCCAGGTTCGAGTCCCAGCTGGGTCAGCGTTGAGATTTATCTCCGCAAAATTCCCCGCCCTGCCCACGGTCAGTAGGGGACATCAATGGGCTTGGAAAGGCCGCCGTCCGTCGGATGGGACGTTAAGCTGTGGCCCAGTGTGCGGGAGAGTCATACCCTGTGCACGTTAAAGAACACGCTGGATGACCTTGACGGGAGGCTACCATCTGTCTCCCAACAGCTGTTTCAGTGGGTCCCCTCCCCCAACCTTCTCTGAGCCTTCGGGGTCCATGTGACCTGGCCATTTAGCCCATGGTGTGCAAAAAAGTGCCGCTCAGAGGTAAAACAATCCAACCCGAAGCACTCTAACTATTCGGTCGGGGGCTGGCTCAATCGGTAGCGCGCCATGTCTCGTAATCTGATGTTCCCAGGTTCGAGTCAAAATTGTGCCAGTTTGAGAAGCTTCTCATCTAATTCTGCATCCCATTCTGCGTTCATTGAGAAATGGGATACCGTTTTTCTAGGAAAGGCCGCGGTCCGTCGGATAGGACGTTAAACCGTGGGATCCCTATGGGGGGGGGGGGGGGGGGGGGCTCAGTCGGTAGCGCGCCAGAACCAAAAAAAATAAGACCTACTCTAAACAAGCAATTTTTTGGTTATAAAATATTTTTGAAAAAACTTTCTTTCTCATGAGAATTTCGTAAACTAAGGAACTAATTTTACGGTTTTTAGCTAAATTTGCTTTTTGCTAAGGATTTATTTTGCAATTCTTTCACTAATGATCATGATTTTAGTTAAAGATCCAATTTTACGGTAATTTGGCTAATCATAAAGAACAGAATTTTTTTTAGAGCTATTCCGTAAAGGGAGAACATATTAACGAACTGAAAAATCACTTTTCGCACTTTTTCCATAAACCAAATATTTCTACGATTACAATCTATAGAGGGAAAAAATAAAATCCCTATATCAGCGCGAGATAGGGAATGTGGCACACCGCAGTAACGCACCACGCTATCGAGGAAAAAAGAAGAAGATGGGAGGAAAAAAGAGCGGGAGATCAAGAGTGAACGACGGAGCCGACAGCATCCTAATCCCCTTTGACCCTTGTACGGATGGAATCCGCCTCCCCAATGTCATCCGCTTCAGCGCACAGCAGGATCAACCGACATCAGCAAGGCGAGCAGTGATTAGAGGGGATTGCACTTTCATTACGTTGGTTGGCCCCCGGGGCTGGATTCTGGGGACCGAGGATGAGGATCCGGAGAGGCAAAGAGTGGAAGGCGTGTGCAGACCGTCAACGCTCCCTCAGGAGTGAGTAGTTGACGCTGGAAGAGCATTGTGAGCGGTCACGTGTCCGACACCAGATGGTGAGCCGAGTCACGTGATGGGTTACCTCTCTCGCAGAGCACAAGCTCTTGGTGTTCCTTTCCATCCCCGTGCTCTCTAGCGTTTCCCAGCCTCCCCTTCCTCGTGTTCTCATTTTGTGGGATGGGGAACAGGTTGGAGGCGGAAGAAAAGAGAGATTGCCGCCAGCCTGCTGCCGAGGGATGTTGCTCTCGGTGTTCTTCAGCGCTCCGTCTATTCATTGAGTTTGTTCAATGTGAGGCTGGGGAAGCCTCGATACCGATGGCGTGGCTGTGTTGGCTCGGATTTAATAAGCCGATAGCTTTTGTAAAGGTGCTCTGTTAAGATCTGTGTCAACAACGAAAGCTAAAAGAATCCAATGTAGTATTTGACGAGTTACAGGCTATTTTCAGTTGTCGTGAGTGTCTTAAAAGAGGGGAGGGGGGATAAGGAGTAGATAGTGTGTGTTGAGGGGGTGGGGAAAGTTAGCTTTTGATTCATTCGAAAACATTTCATATTAGAGCCAGAAAAAAAAAGGGTTTCAGGAAAAAGGGAAAAAAGGAAAATCACTAATTTCTAAAAAATATCGTTGTCAGATATTTTTTCTGAATTCTGTAATCAAGCATAGCGTTCGGATACTTTTTTGAACGACTGTACAAAAAAGGATTTTTCAGTGGAACTTCTTTAACACATTCCCCGCCCTGCCCACGGTCAGTAGGGGACACCGATGGGCTTGGAAAGGCCGCCGTCCGTCGGATGGGACGTTAAGCCGTGGCCCCGTTTGAGGGAGAGCCATACCCTCTGCACGTTAAAGAACACGCTGGATGGCCTTGACGGGAAGCTACCATCTGTCTCCCAACAGCTGTTCCAGTGGGTCCCCTCCCCCAACCTTCTCTGAGCCTTCGGGGTTCATGTGACCTGGCCATTTAGCCCATGGTGTGCAAAAAAGTGCCGCTCAAAGGTAAAACAACCCAACTCTTTAATACATTATCTATTTACGGACTAACTCTTTTAACATTTTTTCAGTTCCTTTGCAAAATCACATATTTTAAGTAAGGGACTAATTTTGCAGTTCCTTAGCTAATCATAAGAAACATCAAAATTTTAAAAGAGTTACTACGTAAATGTAGAATATGTTAAAAAGGGGGGGGGGGGAAAGGGATTTTTTAGTGAACTTCAGTTCACTAAAAAATCCCTTTTTTTCCCCCTTTTTTTATACACCAAACATTCTTTACGATTATAATTTATAAATGGAAAATTTAAATCCTTATATCAGTATGCTGGCAAATGAGGATTTGAGCCACAAAAACGTGGAACTTTTTAATGAAGCTGAGAGGCGCTTGATTTAGCTAAAGGAGTTTTACTTTAGCTTAATTTAGCTAAAGGAGTTTTACCTTATAACATATAGAACATTAATATGTTCTATATGTTATAAGGAATGAGACCTGATGGAATGAAGTTGTGAGACCTGATGGATTAAAGGAATGAGCCCTGATGGAATGAAGTTGTGAGACCTGATGGATTAAAGGAATGAGACCTGATGGAATGAAGTTGTGAGACCTGATGGATTAAAGGAATGAGACCTGATGGAATGAAGTTGTGAGACCTGATGGATTAAAGGAATGAGACCTGATGGAATGAAGTTGTGAGACTTGATGGATTAAAGGAATGAGACCTGATGAATGAAGTTGTGAGACCTGATGGCTTTTGATTCATTCGAAACATTTCATATTAGATGGAATGAAGTTGTGAGACCGGATGGATTAAAGGAATGAGACCTGATGGAATGAAGTTGTGAAACCTGATGGATTAAAGGAATGAGACCTGATGAATGAAGTTATGAGACCTGATGGCTTTTGATTCATTCGAAACATTTCATATTAGATGGAATGAAGTTGTGAGACCGGATGGATTAAAGGAATGAGACCTGATGAAATGACGTTGTGAGACCTGATGGATTAAAGGAATGAGACCTGATGGAATGAAGTTGTGAGACCGGATGGATTAAAGGAATGAGACCTGATGGAATGAAGTTGTGAGACCGGATGGATTAAAGGAATGAGACCTGATGGAATGAAGTTGTGAGACCTGATGGATTAAAGGAATGAGACCTGATGGAATGAAGTTGTGAGACCTGATGGATTAAAGGAATGAGACCTGATGGAATGAAGTTGTGAGACCTGATGGATTAAAGGAATGAGACCTGATGGAATGAAGTTGTGAGACTTGATGGATTAAAGGAATGAGACCTGATGAATGAAGTTGGGAGACCTGATGGCTTTTGATTCATTCGAAACATTTCATATTAGATGGAATGAAGTTGTGAGACCGGATGGATTAAAGGAATGAGACCTGATGGAATGAAGTTGTGAAACCTGATGGATTAAAGGAATGAGACCTGATGAATGAAGTTATGAGACCTGATGGCTTTTGATTCATTCGAAACATTTCATATTAGATGGAATGAAGTTGTGAGACCGGATGGATTAAAGGAATGAGACCTGATGAAATGACGTTGTGAGACCTGATGGATTAAAGGAATGAGACCTGATGGAATGAAGTTGTGAGACCGGATGGATTAAAGGAATGAGACCTGATGGAATGAAGTTGTGAGACCGGATGGATTAAAGGAATGAGACCTGATGGAATGAAGTTGTGAGACCTGATGGATTAAAGGAATGAGTCCTGATGGAATGAAGTTGTGAGACCTGATGGATTAAAGGAATGAGACCTGATGGAATGAAGTTGTGAGACCGGATGGATTAAAGGAATGAGACCTGATGGAATGAAGTTGTGAGACCGGATGGATTAAAGGAATGAGACCTGATGGAATGAAGTTGTGAGACCTGATGGATTAAAGGAATGAGACCTGATGGAATGAAGTTGTGAGACCGGATGGATTAAAGGAATGAGACCTGATGGAATGAAGTTGTGAGACCTGATGGATTAAAGGAATGAGACCTGATGGAATGAAGTTGTGAGACCTGATGGAATGAAGTCCTGAGACTGGATGGATTAAAGGAATGAGACCTGATGGAATGAAGTTGTGAGACCTGATGGATTAAAGGGATGAGACCTGATGGAATGAAGTTGTGAGACCTGATGGATTAATTAAATGAGACCTAATGGAATGAAGTTGTGAGACCTTATGGATTAAAGGAATGAGACCTGATGGAATGAAGTTGTGAGACCTGATGGATTAAAGGAATGAGACCTGATGGAATGAAGTTGTGAGACCTGATGGAATGAAGTTGTGAGACCGAATGGATTAAAGGAATGAGACCTGATGGAATGAAGTTGTGAGACCTGATGGATTAAAGGAATGAGACCTGATGGAATGAAGTTGTGAGACCTGATGGATTAAAGGAATGAGACCTGATGGAATGAAGTTGTGAGACCGGATGGATTAAAGGAATGAGACCTGATGGAATGAAGTTGTGAGACCTGATGGATTAAAGGAATGAGACCTGATGGAATGAAGTTGTGAGACCTGATGGAATGAAGTCCTGAGACCGGATGGATTAAAGGAATGAGACCTGATGGAATGAAGTTGTGAGACCGGATGGATTAAAGGAATGAGACCTGATGGAATGAAGTTGTGAGACCTGATGGATTAAAGGAATGAGACCTGATGGAATGAAGTTGTGAGACCTGATGGATTAAAGGAATGAGACCTGATGGAATGAAGTTGTGAGACCTGATGGAATGAAGTTGTGAGACCTGATGGAATGAAGTTGTGAGAGCGGATGGAATGAAGTAAGGAAACCTGATGTAATAAAGTTTTAAGACCTGATAAAGTAAGGTTCTGAGACCTGATGTAAGAAGGAGTGAGACGTGATGAAATAAAGAAATAAAATTTGATGGAAGGAGTAAGACCAGATATAATATAAAAGAATGAGACCTGATGGAAAAGTTGTGTTTCCTGATAGAATAAAATTTTAGTAGTTACCAATTATTATAACCCCACCAGATAAATTTAAAAAAGACCAAACTAATAAATGTTTTAATTTAAGCCACCGAAGAACTGATTTATTTGTC
Source organism: Ryuthela nishihirai (assembly GCA_038380435.1). NCBI lineage: Eukaryota > Metazoa > Arthropoda > Arachnida > Araneae > Heptathelidae > Ryuthela > Ryuthela nishihirai. The sequence goes on along the minus strand of JAWZYU010000029.1, from coordinate 32,097,792 downwards.
TCCACAAAACGCAAATTGCCAAAAGGCTTTCACTCTCTCTTTGAAGCTTTCCTCTTCCAATTTCGTCCCTTCTATTGAGATAATTACCCTAGTTGCCATATGTTCCGCTAGTGTCGTCAGTGTCACGGGTTCAACCGACAAAGTTTCCAACTTTCCGCTCTGCTGACCTCCCTGTGTGCCTCTTACCCGCCAGGATTAACTCCAGCTAAACACTGTGGGAGATATCATACAGTTCTCTTCCACCCCTGCTATCGCATCTGGGAGGGGGGGGGGAGGAATAGAGGGATATTCAGTCTCTCTCTCTCTTCCCATGCCTTATCCCCATCTTATTGTTTCTTTTACAAACGAGTGTTCAGAAATTATGAGATGGTGAAATAAAAATTGTTCTTCCTCAAGATTAATTATTAAACTGTCACGGTAATATAGAAGATAATATTTTATATAATATAGCTCTTTTCAACTTCCATTCCATTATATGGGTACACTTGACAGAATAGAATGGGAACGTACTCACGATTTGGTTTTGGGGAGGTCCCAGAATTCAGTTTCGGGGAGGCTACTAGAATAAGATATGACAAGGCTTTCCCATTTGCTAAATTATTGCACCGATCAGGAAATATGGAATAAAATAATGATGCCTAATGAAAAAAGGAGTGAGACGCAATGGAATAAAAGAATAATGCCTGATGGAAGGATTAAGTTGGGTTGTTGGGTTGTTTTACCTCTGACGGTACTTTTTTGCACACCATGGGCTAAATGGCCAGGCCACAAGGACCCCGAAGGCTCAGAGAAGGTTGGGGGAGGGGACCCACTGGAACAGCTGTTGGGAGACAGATGGTAGCCTCCTGAAGGCCATCCAGAGAGTTCTTTAACGTGCATAGGGTATGGCTCTCCCGCACACGGGGCCATGGCTTAACGTCCCATCCGATGGACGGCGGCCATTTCAAGGCCATCGGTGTCCCCTACTGACCGTGGGCAGGGCGGGAAAATTTTGCGGAGAGGAAGGATTAAGACGAGATGAAATATAAAAGAATGAGACCTGATGGACTAAAAGGAATGAGACCTAGTGGAATGAAGTTGTGAGACCTGATGAAATAAACTCGTGAAACCTGATGGATAAACTCGTGAAACCTGATGCAATATACATACATGACCTGATGGAATAGCGTTGTGAGACTTGATGCAAAAGGACGTGAGAAGTGATGGAATAAAGGAATACGACCTGATAGAAAGAGTGAGACCAGATGTAAAATAAATGAATGAGATTTGAAGGAATAAAGTTGTGTTTTTTTTGTTATAATAAAGTTACGAAACCTGATGGAAAACGCAGTGTGACCAAATGGAATAAAGGAATCAGACCTGATATAAGAAGGAGGGAAAAAGATGGACTCAAAAAATGAGACTCGATGGAATGAGGTTGTGAGAACTGATGGAATGAAGTCGAGATACCTGATGTAATAAAGTTGCAAGACCCGATAAAATAAAATTTTATCGTGACCTCATATAAGAAGGAGAGAGATGTTATGGAATAAAAGAATAGGACTGATGGGAAGAGTAAGACCAGATGTAATATAAATGAATGAGACTTGAAGGAATAAAGTTGTGTTTCCTTGTAGAATAAAGTTGTGAAACCTGATGGAAGAAGAAGAAGTGAGATCTGAGGGGATAAAGGAATGAAACCTGATAGAATAAAGTTTCTGTTTCCGTATAGAATAAAGCTTTGAAACCTAATGGAAAAAAGGGTTGAGACCTGATGGACTCAAGGAATGAAGTTGATCCTGATGTAATAAAATCGTGAATGCAATGTAATAAACATATAAGTTCTTATGACTTGTATGATTGCATTATAAAGTTGGGGACCAGATGGGGGAAAAAGGGACGAGACGAAATAAGATTGTGAGACCAAGTTGTGAAATCTTATCGAGGAAGGGTTGGGTTGTTTTACCTCTGAGCGGCACTTTTTTGCACACCATGGGCTAAATGGCCAGGTCACATGGACCCCGAAGGCTCAGAGAAGGTTGGGGGAGGGGACCCACTGGAATATCTGTTGGGAGACAGATGGTAGCCTCCCGTCAAGGCCATCCAGCGTGTTCTTTAACGTTGGATTGTTTTACCTCTGAGCGGCACATTTTTTGCAAACCATGGGCTAAATGGCCAGGTCACATGGACCCCGAAGGCTCAGAGAAGGTTGGGGAAGGGGACCCACTGGAACAGCTGTTGGGAGAGATCGTAGTCTCCCGTCAAGGCCATCCAGCGTGTTCTTTAACGTGCACAGGGTATGGCTCTCCCGCCCACGGGGCCACGGCTTAACGTCCCATCCGACGGACGGCGGCCTTTCCAAGCCAATCGGTGTCCCCTACTGACCGTGGGCAGGGCGGGGAATTTTGCGGAGATAAATCTCAACGCTGACCCAGCTGGGACTGGAACCTGGGAACTACAGATTACGAGACTGGCGCGCTACCGACTGAGCCACCCCCGCCCGTATCGAGGAAGGAGTGAGACCTAATGGAATGAAGTTGTGAGACCTGATGGATTAAAGGAATGAGACCTAATGGAAGTTGTGAGACCGGATGGAATGAAGTCAGGAAACCTGATGTAATAAAGTTTTAAGACCTGATAAAATAAGGTTCTGAGACCTGATGTAAGAAGGAGTGAGACGTGATGAAATAAAGGAATAAGATTTGATGGAAGGAGTAAGACCAGATATAATATAAAAGAATGAGACCTGATGAAAAAGTTGTGTTTCCTGATAGAATAAAATTTTGAAACCTGATGGCAGAAGATGTGAGACCAGATGCAATAAAGGAATGACATGTGATGGAATAAGGTTGTGAGACATGATAAAATAAAGTTGGGAGACCTGGTGGAAAAAGGAGGGAATAAAGGAATGATCTGATGGGAAGATTAAGACCAGAATTAACATTATAGAATTTCATTCCTGATGGAATGAAGTTCTGATTTCTGAGAGAATACAGCTGGGATAAGGATACAGATGGAAAAAGGAGTAAGACAAGAAGGAATAAATGAATGAGACCTGATGGAATAAGGTATGAGACTTGATGGAATAAGGTATGAGACTTGATGGAATAAGGTATGAGACTTGATGGAATAAGGTATGAGACATGGTGTAATAAAATTTTAAGATCTGTTATAATAAACATGTAAGACTTGAAGGAATAAATTTTTGAGACTGATGCAAAAAGAAGTGAAACGTAATGGAATAAAGGAACAAGACCAGATGTAATATTAAAGAATGAGACCTGATGGAGTAGACTTATGTTTCTTATAGAATAAAGTTGTGAAACTGATGGGGAATAAGGAGTCTGATTAGATGGAGTAAAGGAATGAGATCTGATGAAACAAAGTTGTGTTTCCTGATAGAATAAAGCTGTGAAACCTGATATAAGAATGAGTGAGACCTGATGGGCTAATGGAATGAGACCTGATGCGATAAGATTGTGAGAATACATGTATCCAAAATGTGAGACCTGATGTATTAAGTCGTAAAATTTGATGTAATAAGTCCTTATGGAATAAATTTGTGAGACCTGGTGCAAAAAGGTGTGAGAAGTGAGGGAATAAAAGAATAGGACCTGATGGAGGAGTATCACGAGATGTAATATAAAGAAATGAGACCTGATGAAATAAAGTTATGTTTCCTGATAGAACAAAGTTGCGAAATCTGGTGGAAAAAGGAGTGAGACATAATGAAATAAAGTTGTGTTTCCTGAGAGAACAAAGTTGTGAAACCTGGTGCAAAAAGGAGTGAGACAGGATGAAATAAAGTTGTGTTTCCTGAGAGAACAAAGTTGTGAAACCTGGTGCAAAAAGGAGTGAGACAGGATGAAATAAAGTTGTGTTTCCTGACAGAACAAAGTTGCGAAAACTGGTGGAAAAAGGAGTGAGACAGGATGAAATAAAGTTATGCTTCCTGATAGAATAAAGTTGCGAAATCTGGTGGAAAAAGGAGTGAGACATAATGAAATAAAGTTGTGTTTCCTGACAGAACAAATTTGTGAAACCTGGTGGAAAAAGGAGTGAGACAGGATGAAATAAAGTTGTGTTTCCTGACAGAACAAAGTTGCGAAAACTGGTGGAAAAAGGAGTGAGACAGGATGAAATAAAGTTATGCTTCCTGATAGAATAAAGTTGCGAAATCTGGTGGAAAAAGGAGTGAGATAGGATGAAATAAAGTTGTGTATCCTGATAGAATAAAGTTGCGAAATCTGGTGGAAAAAAGAGTGAGACAGGATGAAATAAAATTGTGTTTCCTGATAGAACAAATTTGCGAAATCTGGTGGAAAAAGGAGTGAGACAGGATGAAATAAAATTGTGTTTCCTGATAGAACAAATTTGCGAAATCTGGTGGAAAAAGGAGTGAGACAGGATGAAATAAAATTGTGTTTCCTGATAGAACAAATTTGCGAAATCTAGTGGAAAAAGCAGTGAGACAGGATGAAATAAAGTTGTGTTTCCTGATAGAATAAAGTTGCGAAATCTGGTGCAAAAAGGAGTGAGACAGGATGAAATAAAATTGTGCTTCCTGATAGAACAAAGTTGTGAAATTTGGTGGAAAAAGGAGTGAGACAGGATGAAATAAAGTTGAGTTTCCTGATAGAACAAAGTTGTGAAACCTGGTGGAAAAAGGAGTGAGACAGGATGAAATAAAGTTATGTTTCCTGACAGAACAAAGTTGCGAAATCTGGTGGAAAAAGGAATGAGACAGGATGAAATAAAGTTGTGTTTCCTGATAGAACAAAGTTGTGAAATCTGGTGGAAAAAGGAGTGAGACATAATGAAATAAAGTTGTGTTTCCTGACAGAACAAAGTTGTGAAACCTGGTGGAAAAGGAAGTGAGACCTGATGAAATAAAATTGTGTTTCCTGACAGAACAAAGTTGTGAAACCTGGTGGAAAAGGAAGTGAGACCTGATGAAATAAAATTGTGTTTCCTGACAGAACAAAGTTGTGAAACCTGATGGAAAAAGGAGTGAGACAGGATGAAATAAAGTTGTGTTTCCTGACAGAACAAAGTTGCGAAAACTGGTGGAAAAACGAGTGAGACATAATGAAATAAAGTTGTGTTTCCTGACAGAACAAAGTTGCGAAAACTGGTGGAAAAAGGAGTGAGACATAATGAAATAAAGTTGTGTTTCCTGACAGAACAAAGTTGTGAAACCTGGTGGAAAAGGAAGTGAGACCTGATGAAATAAAATTGTGTTTCCTGACAGAACAAAGTTGTGAAACCTGGTGGAAAAAGGAGTGAGACAGGATGAAATAAAGTTGTGTTTCCTGACAGAACAAAGTTGCGAAACTGGTGGAAAAAGGAGTGAGACAGGATGAAATAAAATTATGCTTCCTGATAGAATAAAGTTTGGAAACCGGGTGGAAAAAGGAGTGAGACATGATGAAATAAAATTGTGTTTCCTGATAGAACAAAGTTGTGAAACCTGGTGGAAAAGGAAGTGAGACCTGATGAAATAAAATTGTGTTTCCTGATAGAACAAAGTTGTGAAATCTGGTGGAAAAAGGAGTGAGACATGATGAAATAAAGGTGTGTTTCCTAATAGAACAAAGTTGTGAAACCTGGTGGAAAAAGGAGTGAGACATGATGAAATAAAGTTGTGTTTCCTGATAGAACAAAGTTGTGAGACCTGGTGGAAAAAGGAGTGAGACATGATGAAATAAAATTGTGTTTCCTGACAGAACAAAGTTGTGAAACCTGGTGGAAAAAGGAGTGAGACATGATGAAATAAAATTGTGTTTCCTGATAGAACAAAGTTGTGAAACCTGGTGGAAAAGGAAGTGAGACCTGATGAAATAAAATTGTGTTTCCTGATAGAACAAAGTTGTGAAACCGGGTGGAAAAAGGAGTGAGAGATGATGAAATAAAATTGTGTTTCCTGATAGAACAAAGTTGTGAAACCGGGTGGAAAAAGGAGTGAGACAGGATGAAATAAAGTTGTGTTTCCTGACAGAACAAAGTTGCGAAACCTGGTGGAAAAAGGAGTGAGACATGATGAAATAAAATTATGTTTCCTGATAGAACAAAGTTGTGAAACCGGGTGGAAAAAGGAGTGAGACAGGATGAAATAAAGTTGTGTTTCCTGACAGAACAAAGTTGCGAAACCTGGTGGAAAAAGGAGTGAGACATGATGAAATAAAATTGTGTTTCCTGACAGAACAAAGTTGTGAAACCTGGTGGAAAAAGGAGTGAGACATGATGAAATAAAATTGTGTTTCCTGATAGAACAAAGTTGTGAAATCTGGTGGAAAAAGGAGTGAGACATGATGAAATAAAGTTGTGTTTCCTAATAGAACAAAGTTGTGAAACCTGGTGGAAAAAGGAGTGAGACATGATGAAATAAAGTTGTGTTTCCTGATAGAACAAAGTTGTGAAACCTGGTGGAAAAAGGAGTGAGACATGATGAAATAAAATTGTGTTTCCTGATAGAACAAAGTTGTGAAACCTGGTGGAAAAAGGAGTGAGACATGACGAAATAAAATTGTGTTTCCTGACAGAACAAAGTTGCGAAATCTGGTGGAAAAAGGAATGAGACAGGATGAAATAAAGTTGTGTTTCCTGATAGAACAAAGTTGTGAAACCTGGTGGAAAAAGGAGTGAGACATGATGAAATAAAATTGTGTTTCCTGACAGAACAAAGTTGTGAAACCTGGTGGAAAAAGGAGTGAGACATAATGAAATAAAGTAGTGTTTCCTGACAGAACAAAGTTGTGAAACCTGGTGGAAAAAGGAGTGAGACATGATGAAATAAAATTGTGTTTCCTGATAGAACAAAGTTGTGAAACCTGGTGGAAAAAGGAGTGAGACATGATGAAATAAAATTGTGTTTCCTGATAGAACAAAGTTGTGAAACCGGGTGGAAAAAGGAGTGAGAGATGATGAAATAAAATTGTGTTTCCTGATAGAACAAAGTTGTGAAACCGGGTGGAAAAAGGAGTGAGACAGGATGAAATAAAGTTGTGTTTCCTGACAGAACAAAGTTGCGAAACCTGGTGGAAAAAGGAGTGAGACATGATGAAATAAAATTGTGTTTCCTGATAGAACAAAGTTGTGAAACCGGGTGGAAAAAGGAGTGAGACAGGATGAAATAAAGTTGTGTTTCCTGACAGAACAAAGTTGCGAAACCTGGTGGAAAAAGGAGTGAGACATGATGAAATAAAATTGTGTTTCCTGACAGAACAAAGTTGTGAAACCTGGTGGAAAAAGGAGTGAGACATGATGAAATAAAATTGTGTTTCCTGATAGAACAAAGTTGTGAAATCTGGTGGAAAAAGGAGTGAGACATGATGAAATAAAGTTGTGTTTCCTAATAGAACAAAGTTGTGAAACCTGGTGGAAAAAGGAGTGAGACATGATGAAATAAAGTTGTGTTTCCTGATAGAACAAAGTTGTGAAACCTGGTGGAAAAAGGAGTGAGACATGATGAAATAAAATTGTGTTTCCTGATAGAACAAAGTTGTGAAACCTGGTGGAAAAAGGAGTGAGACATGACGAAATAAAATTGTGTTTCCTGACAGAACAAAGTTGCGAAATCTGGTGGAAAAAGGAATGAGACAGGATGAAATAAAGTTGTGTTTCCTGATAGAACAAAGTTGTGAAACCTGGTGGAAAAAGGAGTGAGACATGATGAAATAAAATTGTGTTTCCTGACAGAACAAAGTTGTGAAACCTGGTGGAAAAAGGAGTGAGACATAATGAAATAAAGTAGTGTTTCCTGACAGAACAAAGTTGTGAAACCTGGTGGAAAAGGAAGTGAGACCTGATGAAATAAAATTGTGTTTCCTGACAGAACAAAGTTGTGAAACCTGATGGAAAAAGGAGTGAGACAGGATGAAATAAAGTTGTGTTTCCTGACAGAACAAAGTTGCGAAAACTGGTGGAAAAACGAGTGAGACATAATGAAATAAAGTTGTGTTTCCTGACAGAACAAAGTTGCGAAAACTGGTGGAAAAAGGAGTGAGACATAATGAAATAAAGTTGTGTTTCCTGACAGAACAAAGTTGTGAAACCTGGTGGAAAAGGAAGTGAGACCTGATGAAATAAAATTGTGTTTCCTGACAGAACAAAGTTGTGAAACCTGGTGGAAAAAGGAGTGAGACAGGATGAAATAAAGTTGTGTTTCCTGACAGAACAAAGTTGCGAAACTGGTGGAAAAAGGAGTGAGACAGGATGAAATAAAATTATGCTTCCTGATAGAATAAAGTTGCGAAATCTGGTGGAAAAAGGAGTGAGATAGGATGAAATAAAGTTGTGTATCCTGATAGAATAAAGTTGCGAAATCTGGTGGAAAAAGAGTGAGACAGGATGAAATAAAGTTGTGTTTCCTGACAGAACAAAGTTGCGAAATCTGGTGGAAAAAGGAATGAGACAGGATGAAATAAAGTTGTGCTTCCTGATAGAATAAAGTTTGGAAACCGGGTGGAAAAAGGAGTGAGACATGATGAAATAAAATTGTGTTTCCTGATAGAACAAAGTTGTGAAACCTGGTGGAAAAGGAAGTGAGACCTGATGAAATAAAATTGTGTTTCCTGATAGAACAAAGTTGTGAAATCTGGTGGAAAAAGGAGTGAGACATGATGAAATAAAGGTGTGTTTCCTAATAGAACAAAGTTGTGAAACCTGGTGGAAAAAGGAGTGAGACATGATGAAATAAAGTTGTGTTTCCTGATAGAACAAAGTTGTGAGACCTGGTGGAAAAAGGAGTGAGACATGATGAAATAAAATTGTGTTTCCTGACAGAACAAAGTTGTGAAACCTGGTGGAAAAAGGAGTGAGACATGATGAAATAAAATTATGTTTCCTGATAGAACAAAGTTGTGAAACCTGGTGGAAAAGGAAGTGAGACATGAAATAAAATTGTGTTTCCTGATAGAACAAAGTTGTGAAATCTGGTGGAAAAAGGAGTGAGACATGATGAAATAAAGTTGTGTTTCCTAATAGAACAAAGTTGTGAAACCTGGTGGAAAAAGGAGTGAGACATGATGAAATAAAGTTGTGTTTCCTGATAGAACAAAGTTGTGAAACCTGGTGGAAAAAGGAGTGAGACATGATGAAATAAAATTGTGTTTCCTGACAGAACAAAGTTGTGAAACCTGGTGGAAAAAGGAGTGAGACATGATGAAATAAAATTGTGTTTCCTGATAGAACAAAGTTGTGAAACCTGGTGGAAAAAGGAGTGAGACATGATGAAATAAAATTGTGTTTCCTGATAGAACAAAGTTGTGAAACCGGGTGGAAAAAGGAGTGAGAGATGATGAAATAAAATTGTGTTTCCTGATAGAACAAAGTTGTGAAACCGGGTGGAAAAAGGAGTGAGACAGGATGAAATAAAGTTGTGTTTCCTGACAGAACAAAGTTGTGAAACCTGGTGGAAAAAGGAGTGAGACATGATGAAATAAAATTGTGTTTCCTGATAGAACAAAGTTGTGAAATCTGGTGGAAAAAGGAGTGAGACATGATGAAATAAAGTTGTGTTTCCTAATAGAACAAAGTTGTGAAACCTGGTGGAAAAAGGAGTGAGACATGATGAAATAAAGTTGTGTTTCCTGATAGAACAAAGTTGTGAAACCTGGTGGAAAAAGGAGTGAGACATGATGAAATAAAATTGTGTTTCCTGACAGAACAAAGTTGTGAAACCTGGTGGAAAAAGGAGTGAGACATGACGAAATAAAATTGTGTTTCCTGACAGAACAAAGTTGCGAAATCTGGTGGAAAAAGGAATGAGACAGGATGAAATAAAGTTGTGCTTCCTGATAGAACAAAGTTGTGAAACCTGGTGGAAAAAGGAGTGAGACATGACGAAATAAAATTGTGTTTCCTGACAGAACAAAGTTGTGAAACCTGGTGGAAAAAGGAGTGAGACATGATGAAATAAAATTGTGTTTCCTGATAGAACAAAGTTGTGAAACCTGGTGGAAAAAGGAGTGAGACATGATGAAATAAAATTGTGTTTCCTGATAGAACAAAGTTGTGAAACCGGGTGGAAAAAGGGGTGAGACAGGATGAAATAAAGTTGTGTTTCCTGACAGAACAAAGTTGCGAAATCTGGTGGAAAAAGGAATGAGACAGGATGAAATAAAGTTGTGTTTCCTGATAGAATAAAGTTGTGAAACCGGGTGGAAAAAGGAGTGAGACATGATGAAATAAAATTGTGTTTCCTGATAGAACAAAGTTGTGAAACCGGGTGGAAAAAGGAGTGAGACAGGATGAAATAAAGTTGTGTTTCCTGACAGAACAAAGTTGCGAAATCTGGTGGAAAAAGGAATGAGACGGGATGAAATAAAGTTGTGTTTCCTGATAGAATAAAGTTGTGAAACCGGGTGGAAAAAGGAGTGAGACATGATGAAATAAAATTGTGTTTTCTGATAGAACAAAGTTGTGAACCCTGGTGGAAAAAGGAGTGAGACATGATGAAATAAAATTGTGTTTCTTGATAGAACAAAGTTGTGAAACCGGGTGGAAAAAGGAGTGAGACATGATGAAATAAAATTGTGTTTCCTGATAGAACAAAGTTGTGAAACCGGGTGGAAAAAGGAGTGAGACAGGATGAAATAAAATTGTGTTTCCTGATAGAACAAAGTTGCGAAATCTGGTGGAAAAAAGAGTCAGACCAGAAGAAATAAAGGAATAAGATGTGATGATAAAAAGGAGTAAAACCTGATGGAACATGACTTAAACAATAGTACTTGAGAGAAAAAAACAAAAGGTATTTTGCAAAATAAAATTCATAAAACAGGTAAAAAAAGACTCACAGAATAAAAATTTATTGTTTTTTAAATGAACGATGAATTTTTTTCTATGAGTTTTTTTTTCAGAATGAGATCTGACAATATAAAAGAAGTGAATATAAGAGAAAGACGAAGACCTGATGAATTTAGAGAATTGATTCCTGGTAGGGAAGTAGGAATGAGACCGGGCAGAGTGGAAGATCGAAACCTGATGAAACAGCATGACTCTGCAAATAAAGTAAGGAGATGTGACAGAAAAGGCAAAATAAGACCTGGTAGAATAGTGTAAATTATACTTGACAGAAGAACAGGAATGAAATCATATCGAAAAGAAGAAAGATGTGATGTAATGGAAGAATGAGTCCCGTCAGATTAAGAGATATGTGACAACTGGTGCAAGGGAGAATCGAGATCTGACAGAAAACACAAAATCAGAAACTGATAGAATAAAAGAATGTTATGTCGTAGTAGAAATGCTTAAGAGAAGTGGACGACTGAAACTTAGGAAACTGGAGGATTACGACTGCACGGAATAGAAGATTGCAAATTCACGGAACAGAGGGATTGAGAGAGATGGCAGACTTAAACCGGACAAAGTAGAGGTGCATGATTTTAGAGAATTGTTACTTCACGGAATAGAGGGATTGAGAGAGTTGGCAGACTTAAACCGGACAAAGTAGAGGTGCATGATTTTAGAGAATTGTTACTTCACGGAATAGAGGGATTGAGAGGTTGGCAGACTTAAACCGGACAAAGTAGAGGTGCATGATTTTAGAGAATTGTTACTTCACGGAATAGAGGGATTGAGAGAGTTGGCAGACTTAAACCGGACAAAGTAGAGGTGCATGATTTTAGAGAATTGTTACTTCACGGAATAGAGGGATTGAGAGAGTTGGCAGACTTAAACCGGACAAAGTAGAGGTGCATGATTTTAGAGAATTGTTACTTCACGGAATAGAGGGATTGAGAGGTTGGCAGACTTAAACCGGACAAAGTAGAGGTGCATGATTTTAGAGAATTGTTACTTCACGGAATAGAGGGATTGAGAGAGTTGGCAGACTTAAACCGGACAAAGTAGAGGTGCATGATTTTAGAGAATTGTTACTTCACGGAATAGAGGGATTGAGAGAGTTGGCAGACTTAAATCGGACAAAGTAGAGGTGCATGATTTTAGAGAATTGTTACTTCACGGAATAGAGGGATTGAGAGAGTTGGCAGACTTAAACCGGACAAAGTAGAGGTGCATGATTTTAGAGAATTGTTACTTCACGGAATAGAGGGATTGAGAGAGTTGGCAGACTTAAACCGGACAAAGTAGAGGTGCATGATTTTAGAGAATTGTTACTTCACGGAATAGAGGGATTGAGAGAGTTGGCAGACTTAAACCGGACAAAGTAGAGGTGCATGATTTTAGAGAATTGTTACTTCACGGAATAGAGGGATTGAGAGAGTTGGCAGACTTAAACCGGACAAAGTAGAGGTGCATGATTTTAGAGAATTGTTACTTCACGGAATAGAGGGATTGAGAGAGTTGGCAGACTTAAACCGGACAAAGTAGAGGTGCATGATTTTAGAGAATTGTTACTTCACGGAATAGAGGGATTGAGAGAGTTGGCAGACTTAAACCGGACAAAGTAGAGGTGCATGATTTTAGAGAATTGTTACTTCACGGAATAGAGGGATTGAGAGAGTTGGCAGACTTAAACCGGACAAAGTAGAGGTGCATGATTTTAGAGAATTGTTACTTCACGGAATAGAGGGATTGAGAGAGTTGGCAGACTTAAACCGGACAAAGTAGAGGTGCATGATTTTAGAGAATTGTTACTTCACGGAATAGAGGGATTGAGAGAGTTGGCAGACTTAAACCGGACAAAGTAGAGGTGCATGATTTTAGAGAATTGTTACTTCACGGAATAGAGGGATTGAGAGAGTTGGCAGACTTAAACCGGACAAAGTAGAGGTGCATGATTTTAGAGAATTGTTACTTCACGGAATAGAGGGATTGAGAGAGTTGGCAGACTTAAACCGGACAAAGTAGAGGTGCATGATTTTAGAGAATTGTTACTTCACGGAATAGAGGGATTGAGAGAGTTGGCAGACTTAAACCGGACAAAGTAGAGGTGCATGATTTTAGAGAATTGTTACTTCACGGAATAGAGGGATTGAGAGAGTTGGCAGACTTAAACCGGACAAAGTAGAGGTGCATGATTTTAGAGAATTGTTACTTCACGGAATAGAGGGATTGAGAGAGTTGGCAGACTTAAACCGGACAAAGTAGAGGTGCATGATTTTAGAGAATTGTTACTTCACGGAATAGAGGGATTGAGAGAGTTGGCAGACTTAAACCGGACAAAGTAGAGGTGCATGATTTTAGAGAATTGTTACTTCACGGAATAGAGGGATTGAGAGAGTTGGCAGACTTAAACCGGACAAAGTAGAGGTGCATGATTTTAGAGAATTGTTACTTCACGGAATAGAGGGATTGAGAGAGTTGGCAGACTTAAACCGGACAAAGTAGAGGTGCATGATTTTAGAGAATTGTTACTTCACGGAATAGAGGGATTGAGAGAGTTGGCAGACTTAAACCGGACAAAGTAGAGGTGCATGATTTTAGAGAATTGTTACTTCACGGAATAGAGGGATTGAGAGAGTTGGCAGACTTAAACCGGACAACGTAGAGGTGCATGATTTTAGAGAATTGTTACTTCACGGAATAGAGGGATTGAGAGAGTTGGCAGACTTAAACCGGACAAAGTAGAGGTGCATGATTTTAGAGAATTGTTACTTCACGGAATAGAGGGATTGAGAGAGTTGGCAGACTTAAACCGGACAAAGTAGAGGTGCCTGATTTTAGAGAATTGTTTCTTCACGGAATAGAGGGATTGAGAGAGTTGGCAGACTTAAACTTGACAAAGTAGAAGAACGTGATTTTACAGAATAGAGGTCATCATTTGCCAAATGAACTGCGGTGGAGGTCATCATTTGCCAAATGAACTGCGGTGGAGGTCATCATTTGCCAATTGAACTGTGGCTCTAAGCAGGCCAAAGGAACAGAGGGATTTTGAGAGTTGGCAGACTTAATCCTGACAAAGTAGAGGAACATGACCTTACGGAATAGAGGATTGCAACTTCACGGAACAGAGGAATTTTCAGAGTTGACAGACTTAAACCTGACAAAGTAGAGGAATCTGATTTTACCGAATAGAGGATTGTAACTTGATTTTTGGACAATGGAACAGAAGGAGTCGGAGAGTTGGCAGACTGAGACTTGACAAATTAGAGGAACATGAGTGCATTGATGATTTATTTGCTGGGCGATTTATTTGATAGGGCGTCACACTCTTAGTATGAGAGTAGTAGTATGATGATGATGATGACGTCGACGATGACCATTTTGCTGTTGGTGGGGATGATGATTATTATGTCGATGATGACGACGACGAAAATAAAGGTGTTGATGATGTAATGATTATGATGATGATACTATTGTTGGGGTGATGATTACAACGACAACGCGATGAAGATGTGTTGTGGTGGTGTTCATGATAATAATGCGATAACGAAAACGAGGATATGATGATAACACTATTGATTTGTTGGTTGTGATTATTATGAATGAGACTCTTAGTATTCGAGTCTTGATGTTGAGAATGATCTCGGTTAACTGTCGTTCTGCTTCCGATGAGAGAGGAAACACCGATGAAAACGCTGTCCTCTGTCTTATGGGACATTAAGTTCCCGTGTCAGCGATCTCGTCTTCATCATCACCAGAAACCTATAATATTGTTGTCGGGGTCATCGCCACCTTGTCAGCAATCTCACCACCAACAAAAAGTCGTCGTCAGCACCACCAGAAAATAATAACAGTAGTAGTCGCTGTTACCACCATGTTACTGTCGACATCATAATCACTACCACCACCAACAACAACATAGTTATCGTCCATTTCGTTGCCAACCAAATTATCAGCAACTAATAATACACTGGTTTCCTTAAATTAAGGATAAATGAAAACAATCGCGATAATTCGCCAAAAAATTGTGCGATTCTCACCTAACTTGTTCATGTAATCAGTAAAGTAATGCCAAGTGAGCATATCGTATGCAAATTAGTCCAGGTTGCGTCAATTTGCGTAATCGGATAGCAGAATAAAAACGGGTGTTTTGGAGTGGATCGTTATTTATGTTGTAAATGTGAATAAAGAAATTCGAAATACCCATTTGTAGGAATGACCTCGAGACATCATTTGCCAAATGAACTGCGGTGTAGAGCTATTGGCCGGCTCGAAGCAGGCCAAAGTCAGTCAGACGTGGCACGATGGTTGAATGTGAATCTTTATGTGGTCCATAGACTCTGGAATCAATTTCTTAGCACGGATTCCGCATCTCGGAGGTTTAGCCGAGGAAGGGCTACAGTTACGACCACTGTACAAGACCGATATCTGCGGTTAACAGCACGAAGGAGCAGGACGTCTACTCCCTCTCAGCTACGATCCTCTCTTGCAGCAGCCACTGGAAGGGTTGTACCATCTTCTACTGTGCGTTGAAGGCTTCATCAGGGAGGTCTGTACGCTGGAAGGTCAGTAATTTGTATCCCCTCACGTGACGTCACAGGAGAGAGCGATTGAATTGGGCATGCACGCATGTTAACTGGACAGAAGAGCAACGGAGGTCCGTACTCTTCACAGATGAGTCCAGATATTGCTTGCAGAGTGATTCCGGACATTGTTTACTATGGAGAGAACGAGGTACCCGCTATCATCCCAGTAACATCCGTCAGAGACAGTTACGGCGGAGGTAGCATGTGTGTTTGGGGTGACATTTCCTTAGGTGAACGCACAGACCTCTATATGTGTTGACGAGTGGGAACCTCAATGCTCAAAGGTACAAAGATGACATCCTGGACCTTTGTGTACGTCCTTACGCTGGTGCAATAAGTGAAACATTCATCTTACAAGACGATAATTCTCGCCCACACAGAGCTCGACTAGGGTAACAATTCCTTCAAGAGGTGACCATTATGTGCATGGAGTTGCCAGCTTAATCTCCCGACCTAAACCAATTAAGCATGTGTGGGATGCTCTAGGGAGACGTGTTGCTGCCCTCAACCCTCTACCTGAAACAAAGGGGGAGCTTATTACTGCTTTAAAGGAATAATGGTCGTTACTTCCTACTGAGCTGAATCACATCGTCATAAACAGCATGGAACATCTCTGTCGTGCCTGCATTGCTGTCAGGGGTGACCACACTCCTTATTAAAGAACTTTGCCCATTGCATTCTGACACCTCATTTTGGACAAGGTCCTGTAAGTGTTATGTTTTGACGAAAAAATGTTTCTAGTGTAAAATATTTTATGCCATTCTGAAACTAGCATTGTAATTCATGTTTCCATCAAATTTCATTAAAATCATTCTTATAGTTTTTTGTTTATCATAATTTTTCTGAGTTTTCCTTAATTTATAGAAACAAGTGTAATAACAACGTAATGTCACCGCATCGCCATCAGGATTACCACCACCAAAAACATCGTTACAGGCAATGTCGTTGCCATGATCACCACCACCAATACCACCATTATCGTTATCATGATCACCACTGTCAATGGCAACATCATCGTTATCGTCATGATGATCATCTTCATCATCGTCATTACCAGCGTTATATATATCACGTCTTCACCATAATCTCCATCGTCAACAACATCATCATTGTCGTTAATGTCATCTTCATCATAATCACAACCAACAAAATCAATAGTGTTATCATCATGACCTCGTTTTCGTTATCGCATTATCATCGTCATCGCGTGTTCACACATCTTCATCGCGTTGTCGTTATAATCATCATCCCAACAACAGCATCCTCATCATAATCATTACCACATCATCAACACCTTTATTTTCGTCGTCGTCATCATCGACATAATCATCCCCGCCAACAGCAAAATGGTCATCGTCATCATCATCATCATCATCAGAACAAAGTCTTTAAAAAACAAAGAAAGGAATATTACCACCACGTGCCTTTTGCACTATCCTAAACAATGAGAGCGATTGTGATCCTCTTTTACCCTATGATCGAGAATCAGCGATGGATTCATCAGCTGACAGGAGCGAGAGAGAGCAAAGAGAAGGGGGGGGATCATGAAGGAGGAGGGGAGGATGCTCGCAGAATGGAGACTCGTGCTTGCTATTGTGAGATGATCCCGCATCCAGGCGATCCGAACACGAACGAGAAAATCCCGGATTTAGAAGGGAAGGAAGGATCTTGAAATAGCTGACTAGGCCTCGTGGCGGAGGGTCATGACTGAACGAAAAATGAAAGAGAAGGAGAGAGGGAATGCAGCAGAAATGGGCAGGATTACATCTTCCCCATCTGCGAGTGTTAAGCCCACTTGTTGTCCAGTAGGGTGTAGCACTAAGTGGGAACAGTTAAGTGCGCATCGCCAGCCAACTGAGGCGCAAACATCTGCGTCACAATGTGGGAAATGGGCCGTGCTCTCTCCATTCAATCAGTGATCGAATTGAGCAGTTGAGAGAGAGAGAGGGGGGGGGGAGGAATAAAAAGAAGGGGAGCTCATGAAGTCGAGTTTTGGGTTTAGTGAGCTTTTAATTTTTAGGTATGATTTTCAGCACGTGGAAAATGCAAAATATTAAACGGAATGTGTTAATGACTGTTGCAGACGGTTACTAGTGGGAAAATCGATTTCGTAAAATTTATATATGCAAATTTTGAGGTCCTTGCAGGGTCCTGTGGATCCTCTTCCTCAAATTTCTCTGAGCTACTGGGGTCCTGTGGATCCTTTCCCTCAACTTTCTCTGAGCTACCGGGGTCCTGTGGATCCTCTTCCTCAACTTTCTCCGAGTTACCGAGGCCCTGTGGTTCCTCTCCCTCAACTTTCTCTGAGCTACCGGGGGTCCTGTGGATCATCTCCCTCAACTTTCTCTGAGCTACCGGGGGTCCTGTGGTTCATCTTTCTCAACTTTCTCTGAGCTACCGAGGTCCTGTGGATCCTCTCCATCAACTTTCTGTGTTACCGGGGGGGGGGGGGAGTCCTGTGGATCCTCTCCCTCAACTTTCTCTGAGTTACGAGGGGGGGGGGTTCTGTGGATCCTCTCCCTCTACTTTCTCTGAGTTACCGGGGTCCTGTGGATCCTCTTCCTCAACCTTCTCTGAGCTACCGGGAATCCTGTGGATCCTCTTCCTCAACTTTATCTGAGCTACCAGGTCCTGTGGATCCTCTTCCCCAACTTTCTCTGAGCTACCGGGATCCTCGTGATCTGTCTATTTAGCCTGCTGTGTGTACAAAAGTGTCTATAAGTACCGACAGCGTGAAAAAAAATAATAAGTTTTAAAAAAAATCCTAAAGACAAAAACACTTAATGAGGAAATCGGCTTTTTTTTTTCAAACAGAAATCAGAAACGTTGGAGAGAAAGTCATCTCAAAAATTAAGGAAACTCTTAATTTGCTTAAACTGGTAGATAATTCTCTCGAACGAAAAGTTAATCGATAAAACTGAGCTGCAAGTTTGTCTTTTTTTATTTCAAACTTAGTGACCATTATAATCAGCAACCCCAAAAGCATTCAAAGCGAAAAAAAAAGGGTCGCTTTAAAAATTGACATAATTGTCCTAAATCAATTATAACTTCTCAAGAGCGGCTTTTTCAAATGGAAAAAATCTCTCTTCATACAAAGAAATGAGCCTCGTTTATTTAAAACAAGGCTTTTCTTTCAACAAATCTTTTCCACCTCGTCTCTTTATTTGAACTGACAATTAACTACAAAAGGACACAAATAAACAGTTCTGAAGAGAGACAAGTAAAACGTGAAAATTTTTACCGACAATTTGGAAATTTCTTATCAAGACTTTGTGTAACATCTTAAACCTTATTTGTATTTCTTAATGTATTATGTGTTATTATTTGTGCTTTATTTGCTACAAACGCGTAAAAAAAAAAACGACCGAATTCTAAAAGTTTGGTACTTTAACATTCAAGTGTGCATCTTCAGCTTTAGTTCTTAAATTAAAGCAGGGTATTTAAATATCGGTATTAAATTAAGACGTGTATTCAGACAGAAAGGGATAAAACTTTGGGAACGCTGCGACAATTTGAGAATTCCCAAATGAAGTTGACAAACAACAAGCAAACTTAATTTCTTTATTTCTTTGAACGTAAATTGTTCTTGCAACATATTTGAATGTAGAATTTTCTTTTGGAGAATTTCGTAAATGTTTCTTGTTTCTTCAAAAACAAAATGTGCAAATTGATTTCATTCTTTTGATTTGTGCGCATTTCTTTGTGTTTCTGTTTTGGCGGGATAGAATCCGATTCATTTACGCTTCGATTTATCGTTTCAAATATTGATGATGGATTGGGTTGGTCATTTTCTATTTCATTGGCTTTATTTATTTATTTCGTTTGTTTCAATTGTTGGCGAAAGTACACTGGTTTCCATAAATTAAGGAAAATCCCTATGCTGAGTCAATGGAAAGCTAACGTCAAATCTCTATAACTTCTAAAATAAGCTCTTTTTGTTTTGAAGAATGTGATTGCAGATAAAGATCTCAATCAAATAAATCAATATCTCGATTTTCAACAATATTCGTTCAGTATTTAATGAGGTTATGGTAGTTTGAATATTTAGCGATAACAATGCCAGCCACAAAAATTGACTTAAGAAGTTAATTAAAACTTAGTAATGATTCTTACATCAAAGTTATTAATAAAATAAGTTTGTATTTTAGAACTTTGTGTAAAGAATTCTTTCACTATTCATCAGTTTTGTATAATTTCTTAACTCTGGCATTGCTGTTGTTAAATATTGAAACTTCCATAACTCATTAAATATTGAACGAATATTGTTGAAAAATCAAGATATTGATTTATTTGATTGAGATCTTTATCTGCAATCACATTTCTCAAAACAAAAAAAAACTTATTTTAGAAGTTATAGAGCTTTGACGATTTTTTGATAAAAAAAAACTGTATTTAAGAAGTTATAGGGGTTGGGCGTTAGCTTCCACATTGACTTAAGGCTGTTCCT
This sequence comes from Ryuthela nishihirai, assembly GCA_038380435.1. Taxonomy (NCBI): domain Eukaryota; kingdom Metazoa; phylum Arthropoda; class Arachnida; order Araneae; family Heptathelidae; genus Ryuthela; species Ryuthela nishihirai. The sequence continues at coordinate 32,077,995 of JAWZYU010000029.1, read as the reverse complement.
TAAACCAGTGTGCAAGGGTCGTACAGTCGCTCAAAAAAATATCCGAACACTACGGTTGATTAAAAAATTCAGAAAAAATATCTGGCAACGATGTTTTTTAGAAATTAGTGATCTGGCAACCTTCGTGTCACGTGATTACAGAATTCAGGAAAAATATCTGGAGCGTGTACAGCAACTGTACACGCTCCAGTTACCGTTCACAGCAAACTGGAGCGTGTGCAGTTACTGCACACGCTCCAGTTAGTTATTAAATCAGTGATCTGGCAACCTTCGTGTCACGTGAAACGAAGTGACACGAAGGTTGCCAGATCACTAATTTCTAAAAAAATCGTTGCCAGATATTTTTTCTGAATTCTGTAATCAATCATAGCGTTCGGATACTTTTTTGAGCGACTGTAGGTGGTCATATTATTTTGATACTAGATCGTGTGGGCTCACTCATGGAAATATTGAGCGTGTGCAGTTACCGTTCACAGCAAACTGGAGCGTGTGCAGTAACTGCGCACGCTCCAGTTTGCTGTGAACGGTAACTGGAGCGTGTACAGTTGCTGTACACGCTCCAGATATTTTTCCTGAATTCTGTAATCACGTGACACGAAGGTTGCCAGATCACTAATTTATAAAAAAATCGTTGCCAGATATTTTTTCTGAATATTTTAATCAACCGTAGTGTTCGGATATTTTTTTGAGCGACTGTACAAACAAAAAGTGTACAAGTCAGAAATAAAATTTATCAGTAAATATTGTTCCATGCTCTTTGAGACATTTGTGCCGATGTGAAGTTAACAAAAAATGATAATCCTCTTAGTAACACGACTTTGTTTGCACCTTGGAAAACCCTAGTCTCTGTACAGTCGCTCAAAAAAATATCCGAACACCATGGTTGATTACAGAATTCAGAAAAAATATCTGGCAACGATTTTTTTTAGGAATTAGTGATCTGGCAACCTTCGTGTCACGTGACCGAAGGTTGCCAGATCACTAATTTGTAATAAAATCATTGCCAGATATTTTTTCTGAATTTTGTAATCAACCGTAGTGTTCGGATACTTTTTTGAGCGACTGTACGTTAAAGCACATGCCGGATAACTTTATACGGAGTCTTCCACGTGCCTTCTAATGGCTGTCATTGGGTGGCATAGGTGGAAAAATGCCACGAGGCTAAGGCCTCGTGGAAGGCCACTCAAACAAATTTGGATGACCACTCAAAACAAAAAAAAATAGCGATATATAATATATAAGTACAGAATATACAGTACAGTCGCTCAAAAAAGTATCCGAACGCTATGGTTGATTAGAGAAATCAGAAAAAATATCTGGCAACGATTTTTTTTAGAAATTAGTGATCTGGCAACCTTTGTGTCACGCGACAGTCGGTAGCGCGCCAGGCTCGTAATCTGTAGTTGCCAGGTTCGAGTCCCAGTTGGGTAAGCGTTGAGATTTATCTCTGCAAAATTTCTCGCCATGCCCACGGTCAATAGGGGACACCGATGGGTTTAGAAAGGCCGCCGTCCGTCGGATGGGACGTTAAGCCGTGACCCCGTATGCGGGAGAGCCATACCCTGTGTACGTTAAAGAACACACTGGATGGCATTGAAGGGAGGCTACCATCTGTCTCCCAACAGCTGTTCCAGTGGATCCTCTGCCCCAACTTTCTCTGAGCCTTCGGGGTCCTTGTGACCTGGCCATTTTGCCCATGGTGTGCAAAAAAGTGCCGCTCAGAGGTAAAACAACCCAATTTGCCCTTAGTCAGTAAGTGAAATCAAAGGACTTAGAAATGTTGTCCGTCGGATGGGACGTTAATCTGTGGCCACGTGTGCAGGACAGCCATTCCCTGTGCATGTTAAAGAACACGCTGGAAGGGGAGACTACCATCTGTCCCCTAATAACTGTCCAGTGGGTATTCTCCTCCAACCTCCTCTGAGCCTTCGAGGTCCTTGTGACCTGACCATTTATCCCATTGGTGCAAAACAGCGCCGCAAAGCAACCAAACCGTAAAAATGAAGCAATAAACGACGGTTACACTAAAAAAATCCCATTTCATATTCCATGACGAGAAATAAAGACAACATTAAAGGTTCTCAGGGACTATAATTTCTTTTATCTACTGTTTGTAAATGCTCCCCAATGTGTTGTGATTTGGTAGGATTTCTGGAAAGCTTTCCCTAACAAATGGTGTCACGCACAGGAGTCTGGTTGGGTCTTTGTGACCAGCTGGGTGATGAGCAGTGCCAGCAGAAGCAGTTTGTGGCCTGTGTGCCTGCTGAACAAACAGTCTCCAATGTGATGTAGAAGATGAAATGCAGAAATAGGATCTTAGGGCAAGGTCAAATCATGAGCACAACTGCACTTTTCCTTTGGCAGCCTTTAGAGGTACAGTCGCTCAAAAAAGTATCCGAACACTACGGTTGATTACAGAATTCAGAAAAAATTTCTGGCAACGATTTTTTTGTTAGAAATTAGTGATCTGGCAACCTTCGTGTCACGTGACACGAAGGTTGCCAGATCACTAATTTCTAAAAAAAATCGTTGCCAGATATTTTTCCTGAATTCTGTAATCAATCGTAGTGTTCGGATACTTTTTTTAGCGACTGTAGGTGGTCATATTATTTTGATACTAGATCGTGTGGGCTCACTCACGGAAATATTGAGCGTGTGCAGTTACCGTTCACAGGAAACTGGAGCGTGTGCAGTAACTGCACACGCTCCAGTTTGCTGTGAACGGTAACTGGAGTGTGTACAGTTGCTGTACACGCTCCAGATATTTTTCCTGAATTCTGTAATCACGTAACACGAAGGTTGCCAGATCACTAATTTCTAAAACAATCGTTGCAAAATATTTTTTCTGAATTCTGTAATAAACCACAGTGTTCCGATATTTTTTTGAGCGACTGTACACTGGTCTCCCTGTTAATCAGGGTAACGCCCTAATATTCGAATATTAAATAATCTGATGTTTTCTTTAAAATATACTCTGCCTGGTGAAATTTCTATGAACAACTAACTAATACTTCAACTGTTACTGGAATCCAATTCGGAAGTTTCCAATTCTTTGCGCATAGTTCTCGTTGAATGGATTTTGAAGTACAGTCACACAAAAAAGTATCCGAACACTACGGTTGATTACAGAATTCAGAAAAAATATCTTGCAACGATTTTTTTAGAAATTAGTGATCTGGCAACCTTCGTGTCACGTGACACGAAAGTTGTCAGATCACTAATTTTTAAAAAAATCGTTGCCAGATAATTTTTCTGAATTCTGTAATCAACGTAGTGTTCGGACACTTTTTTGAGCGACTGTAGGTGGTCATATTATTTTGATACTAGATCGTGTGGGCTCACTCACGGAAATATTGAGCGTGTGCAGTTACCGTTCACAGCAAACTGGAGCGGTTGCAGTTAATGTTCACAGCACATTGGATCGTATGGCCCACTCACAGAAATATTGAGCGTGTGCAGTTGCTGTACACGCTCCAGATATTTTTTCTGAATTCTATAATCAATCATAGTGTTCGGATACTTTTTTGAGCGACTGTAGGTGGTCATATTATTTTGATACTAGATCGTGTGGGCTCACTCACGGAAATATTGAGCGTGTGCAGTTACCGTTCACAGCAAACTGGAGCGTGTGCAGTTACCGTTCACAGCAAACTGGAGCGTGTGCAGTAACTGCACACCCTCCAGTTTGCTGTGAACGGTAACTGGAGCGTGTACAGTTGCTGTACACGTTCCAGATACTTTTCCTGAATTCTGTAATCACGTGACACGAAGGCTGCCAGATCACTAATTTCTAAAAAAATCGTTGCAAGATATTTTTTCCGAATTCTGTAATCAACCGTAGTGTTCGGATACTTTTTTGAGCGACTGTACTGCTAACATCTCTCTCATCCAATGAAGTGTAGCAGCTCTGCTTTGCTGTGCAGTTTCCGGCCAGACTTTTTTTTTCCCCGCATTTACCAAGATTAGCGGACGTTTATCGAGACCGTTGCCATTCATTCACTATCCACTGGGGACATTGTGTCCCGTGATATTCTGCTGAGTTCCATCATCTCCGTTACGGATGGAGGTGGGGGTGGCTCAGTCGGTAGCGCGCCAGGCTCGTAATCTGTAGTTCCCAGGTTCGAGTCCCAGCTGGGTCAGCGTTGAGATTTATCTCCGCAAAATTCCCCGCCCTGCCCACGGTCAGTAAGGCAGACCGATGGGCTTGGAAAGGCCGCCGTCCGTCGGATGGGACGTTAAGCCTTGGCCCCGTGTACGGGAGAGCCATACCCTGTGCACGTTAAAGAACACGCTGGATGGCCTTGACGGGAGACTACCATCTGTCTCCCAACAGCTGTTCCAGTGGGTCCCCTCCCCCAACCTTCTCTGAGCCTTCGGGGTCCATAGGACCTGGCCATTTAGCCCATGGTGTGCAAAAAAGTGCCGCTTAGAGGTAAAACAACCCAACGTTAAAGAACACGCTGGATGGCCTTGACGGGAGGATACCATCTGTCTCCCAACAGCTGTTCCAGTGGGTCCCCTCTCCCAACCTTCTCTGAGCCTTCGGGGTCCATAGGACCTGGCCATTTAGCCCATGGTGTGCAAAAAAGTGCCGCTCAGAGGTAAAACAACCCAACGTTAAAGAACACGCTGGATGGCCTTGACGGGAGGCTACCATCTGTCTCCCAACAGCTGTTCCAGTGGGTCCCCTCTCCCAACCTTCTCTGAGCCTTCGGGGTCCATATGACCTGGCCATTTAGCCCATGGTGTGCAAAAAAGTGCCGCTCAGGGGTAAAATCAACCCAACCCAACCCGTTACGGATGTTGCTGCTCATCGCGCTCCAACGATGAGCCTCTTTTCGAAGTCAGTCAGATCATCATCTTTCTAACCCATGCCGCACTTCAGTTTGCTTTCTACCACGCCTTTATGACTTTTATATGATTTAACAGCGGCGAAGAACACTGACGTCAGCAATAATTTTTGTATACATTGGCATGTTCCATGGTAAAAGAATCAAGTGCATCGCTAAATCGTGATGAGATATGCATCTAATATCATCATCATCATCAAGTAGCCATGGGCTACGGAGGTTTAACCAGACCGTGCAATTTAGTTCTCTAAGCATATCTGTCCTGAGCTATATCTGCTGCATCTGGCCACTGCACACCAATTCTAACAAGGTCCTGTTTGACAGGGGCGGGGGTGGCTCAGTCGGTAGCGCGCCAGGCTCGTAATCTGTAGTTCCCAGGTTCGAGTCCCAGCTGGGTCAGCGTTGAGATTTATATCCGAGAAATTCCCCGCCCTGCCCACGGTCAGTAGGGAACACCGATGGGCTTGGAAAGGCCGCCGTCCGTCGGATGGGACGTTAAGCCGTGGCCCCGTGTGCGGGAGAGCCATACCCTGTGCACGTTAAAGAACACGCTGGATGGCCTTGACGGGAGGCTACCATCTGTCTCCCAACAGCTGTTCCAGTGGGTCCCCTCCCCCAACCTTGCCTGAGCCTTCGGGGTCCATGTGACCTGGCCATTTAGCCCATGGTGTGCAAAAAAAGTGCCGCTCAGAGGTAAAACAACACAACCCTGTTTGACATTGCTTGCCCACCGCATCCTAGGTCTCCCCTTCTTTCTGAGGCCCTTAGGCACACTGTTCATAACCCTATTCGACAATCTATAATTTTCCATATGGGCAACATGGACAAACCAACGGAGTCTCTCTCTGCACAATATGCTGCTCAAAGGAGGTTGCTGACCTCATCATTAGTTACAAAGTTGAACCACCTAATACCCAAGATACAGCGTAAGCATCTAATGTAGAATCAAAAGCATCAAATATAAATACCAATAATTATATAACCGAACGGTATTAGGACATTTCCTTGTTATTTTAATAGAATCTTCCATGATATTTAATAAAAAATTCAAAGCTCACTAAGTTTGTAAAATAGTTTTCTTACGGGGAAATGTCTTGGAGATGATACGTTGAAGATCTCATTCAAATTTATCTAAATCTCAATATTCAACAATTTTCGCTTAGTATTTAAAGAATTATGGAAGCTGAGATTTTTTGTAGTAGTTCATCAAATGTTATCGCTGTTATAACAAATTAAAAAAAAGTATAAAATTGAAAGTCTGTGCAGCGATTTTTTTTAAATTTTCCAAGATTGTGAAGAAATACTGCATTTTATCTAAAACTACAATTTTTTGGCCGAATACTGCACTTTTCCTGAAAGAATGAAGCGCGTAATTAAATTACCGAATACTGTCCTTTTTCTAGAAAGAGTAAGTTATCGAATACTGCACTTTTCTAGAAGAGTAAAATGCATTACTAAATTACTGAATGCTGCTGTTTTTATGAAAGTGTAAAGTACATTACTAAATTACCAAACACTATTCTTTTTTTTAGAAGAGTAAGGTGTATTGCTGAATTACCGAATACTGCACTTTTTCTAAAAGAATAAAGTGCACCGCTAAGCTACCGAATTCTGCCCTTTCCTTAAAAAATAAAGTGCACCGCTAAGTTACCAATTCTGCCCTTTCCTTAAAAAAATAAAGTGCACCGCTAAATTGCAGAAATCTACACTTTTCTAAATGAATAAAAGTGCATCACTAAATTTCATAATATTGAACTTTTTTTTGAAATAGCAAAGTACATTACTAAATTACCAAATACTGCACTTTTTCAGAAGAATAAAGTGCATTGCTATATTACCGAATTCTGCCCCTTTTTCTAAAATAAAAATGTACTTGGCTAAACTACCGAATTCTGCACTTTTCTGAACGTGCGTCGCTAAATTACCAGATTTTGCACTTTTTCTGAAATAGAAAAGTGCATTGCTAAATTATCGAATATTACCCTTTTTCGAAAAAGAATAAAATGCATCGCTAAATTACTGAAAACTACACTTTTCTCAATAGAGTTAAATGCATTACTAAATACCGAAGTGATAATGTTGGATATTTAGCGATGCATTTCATTATTCTTCTAATTAATAACTAAAATATCGAATTATGCACTTTTTTATGAAATAGTAAAATACCATGCTTCCAAGTCTTATTCATTCATAAATCTCTCCTAACTCCCGAGTAAATTTAAGCTCCTTCTTCCATTTCACCATCTCAGTGCATCCAATCATAGCTGACTCTGAAACGCAACATTCGAATCAACTAATATATGCGAAACGGAATTTGTATTTGTTCCAAGGGACAATCTATGCGGATGCTAATGCCCAAACTGCTATCATTATATCGTGACTGCATCTACACAACATCTAGGACCAATCTGAGTACGTCAATTCAGAGACAATCCCAGCTGTTTCCTCTCCATCCTCTCTTTCTCATTCATAAGCACATACCAACTCCTCTGTAGAACCATTTGCAACAAAAGGCCCTGAGTTTGAGTACAGAGCAGAATGGTGACGTGCGTTGTTTCTGTGAACGAGAATACTGTAGCGGCTAGATTCGCATCGCGACTCATATTTACTCTTCCAATCTTTACCTGCATTCATGAATTTCTATTGGATAACAGTCTCAAACATTAAAGCATCTATTCTCATTGTGCGATGCATAGCTTCGAAAGAGCTCTTCTCCAGTGGCGCCATCTGTTGAACAGAAGAATAATCAATAACTGTGATGTTATACTGCTTCTAAGTGTTCGGGCTTTACGACACTATGGTGCCTGAAAAATAAAGATTAATGAAGTTAGTGGGTTTTAATTTGTAGTTTTAGAAATATTATGATTGCGTTGGAAATTATTCTGTTGGGAGTACCTGATTAGATTAATCGCTGAAAGAAGTGAATATATGATTAATTGCTCTGTTCTGTTTCGCCGTGCCTATTGAAACATTTGTCTCACTGGCATGAAATCAATAAGAGGCTGTTTCAAAAGGTGTGAAATAAATAAGCATATGTCTCAATAGACATGAAATTAATAAGCACTTGTCTCGCAATGGGAATGAAATCAATGAACATTTGTCTCAATAGACGTGAAATTAATAGTCATTTGTCTCAACAGACACGAAATCAATAACATTTGTCTCAATAGACATGAAATCAATAACATTTGTCTCAATAGACATGAAATCTCTATGCATTTGTCCGAATAGGCAAGAAATCAAATGCATTTGTCTCTATAGGCATTAAACCAATGGGCATTTCGCTCAATAGGCATTAAACCAATGGGCATTTCGCTCAATAGGCATTTGTCTCAAGTGAAATTAATAACGATTGTCTCAAAAGGCGTGAAATCAATACGCATTTGTCTCAATAGACATGAAATCAATAACATTTGTCTCAAAGGTGTGAAATCAATAAGCATGTGTTTCAATGGGCATGGAATCAATAAGCATTTGTCTCAATAGACATGAAATCACTAGGCACTTGTCTCACAATAGTCATTAAATCAATAGGCACTTGTCTCAACAGGCGTGAAATCAATAGGCATTTGTCTCAATAGATATGAAATCACTAGGCATTTGTCTGAATAGTCAAGAAATCAAATGCATTATTCTCTATAGGCATGAAATCAATAAGCACTTCGCTCAATAGGCATTTGTTTCAATTGACATGAAATCAATAACATTTGTCTTCGAAAGCGTGAAATATATATAGGCATTTCTCCCACTGGGCATGAAATCACTAGTCATCTGTCCGAATAGGCACGAAATCAAAGGCATTTGTCTCTATAGGCACGAAAACAATAGGCATCAGTAGGCATTCGTTCATATAGGTTCTCTATAGACACGAAAGCATCACGTTTATTGAGGCATTTGTCTCAATAGACGTGAAATCAATACGCATTTGTCTCAATAGGTATGAAATCACTAGTCATCTGTCCGAATAGGCACGAAATCAAAGGCATTTGTCTCTATAGGCACGAAAAAAATAGGCATCAGTAGGCATTCGTTCATATAGGTTCTCTATAGACATGAAAGCATCACGTCTATTGAGGCATTTGTCTCAATAGACGTGAAATCAATACGCATTTGTCTCAATAGGTATGAAATCACTAGTCATCTGTCCGAATAGGCATGAAATCAAAGGCATTTGTCTCTATAGGCACGAAAACAATAGGCATTCGTTCATATAGGTACTCTATAGACACAAAAGCATCACGTCTATTGAGGCATTTGTCTCAATAGACGTGAAATCAATACGCATTTGTCTCAATAGGTATGAAATCACTAGTCATCTGTCCGAATAGGCATGAAATCAAAGGCATTTGTCTCTATAGGCACGAAAACAATAGGCATTCGTTCATATAGGTACTCTATAGACACAAAAGCATCACGTCTATTGAGGCATTTGTCTCAATAGACGTGAAATCAATACGCATTTGTCTCAATAGGTATCAAATCAATGGGATTTGTCTGAATAGGCTCAAAATGAAGTTACGAACAAAACATCCTCTTCCTAAATCGACTTTGGCTATTGCGTGAGGTAATCGAGTGGTTAGCGCGCTTGGCTACTGATCTACGGGACCTGAGTTCGAGCCCCGGGTAAGGCATGGATGTTTGTGTTGTTTTCTGCTGAGGTCCTGCCATCCTCTCAGATCTTCTACTATGGCATATAAACTGACAGGCTCCTGTCAGACCTCTGTGACAAGCAGCTGCTTGAGGGGGGATTTTATTTATTTATAATCTGTGACAGTGCCCTGCACGCCTTCGTTCAATTTCGACTTCCTTCTTTTCATGGCGATTTTTAGAGGCACAGAAATGTGAAAATTTAATAGGGAACATGCCATGATTATAGGGAGGATGTTCCAGACATTCCCAATTACATCCGTTCAGTGAATATGAGAGTGGACATTGTCATTCAACAAACAAAACAACCGTGCCACTCAAAAGTCCTGTGCGCGTCGGCTTTATTACCCGCCTTAGACAAATTTCCATATTTTCGCAATATCGTTTCGAGTTGATGGTACACCACCCATGTCCAGAAACTCAGCCACAGCAGCGGACCCCGAGAGCCAATTAACCCATTCCACCATCCCCCCCCCCCCCCCGCCATCTCCAGAAGAATTTTTGGTTAACAAACCCTGAAAGGGGCGGGGGTGGCTCAGTCGGTAGCGCGCCAGGCTCGTAATCTGTAGTTCCCAGGTCCGAGTCCCAGTTGGGTCAGCGTTGAGATTTATTTCCGCAAAACTCCCTGTCCACGATCAGTAGGGGACACCGATGGGCTTGGAAAGGCCTCCGTCCGTCGGATGGGACGTTAAGCCGTGGCCCCCTGTGCGGGAGAGACATACCCTGTGCGCATTAAAGAACACGCTGGATGGCCTTGACGGGAGGCTACCATCTGTCTCCCAACAGCTGTTCCAGTGGGTCCTCTCCCCTAACCTTCTCTGAGCCTTCGGGGTTCATGTGACCTGGCCATTTAGCCATGGTGTGCATAAAAAGTGCTGCCCTGCAAACGGTTAGTAGGGGACACCGAATGGCTTGGAAAGGCCTCCGTCCGTCGGATGGGACGTTAAGCCGTGGCCCCGTGTGCGGGAGAGCCATACCCTGCGCACGTTAAAGAACACGCTGGATGGCCTTGACGGGAGTCTACCATATGTCTCCCAACAGCTCTTCCGGTGGGTCCTCTCCCTCAACCTTCTCTGAGCCTTCGGGGTCCATGTGACCTGACCATTTAGCCCATGGTGTGAAAAAAAGTGCTGCTCAGAGGTAAAGCAACCCAACCCAACAAACCCTGAGATATATAATATTGTTATTGAAAGAAATTGTTTGGACAGAATGTTCAGATGATCCACGGCTTTGCATCCCATCAGAAGGATGGCGGATTTTCCATCCACGAAAGAGAAACCAGCTTCCTCTCAATAGAAGAAATTCAGTCGATGAGGAAATATTGAATTAGCTATTGGATTTAATTACATTAGTTCGTACGAAATCATCGCGGAATTATTCCACCCAAAAATGCCCCTTTTTTTTACCCAAAACATGTCGATTGTGGTATGTTTGAAAAACTTCTTTTTACCCAAAACGTGGCGATTGCGGTGTTTGAAATCTCTTTTTTTTACCAAAAAAGTCTCGATTGCTGTATGTTTGAAATCTCTTTTTTTAAAAAAAAAAATCCAAAAAATGTCGATTGCGATATGTTTGAAAAAAAAATTTTTAACCAAAAAATGGCGATTGCGGTATGTTTGAAATCTCATTTTTTACCCAAAAACTCTCAATTGCGGTAAGTTTCAAATTTCTTTTTACCCCCCCCCCAAAAAAAAAGTCTCGATTGCGGTAAGGTCACAGCAAACTGGAGCGTGTGCAGTAACTGCACCGTTCACAGCAAACTGGAGCGTGTGCAGTAACTGCACACGCTCCAGTTTGCTGTGAACGGTAACTGCACACGCTCAATATTTCTGTGAGTGAGCCCACACCATCCAGGTCTTTGTGAGCTCACACGATCCAATGTGCTCTGAACATTAACCGCAACCGCTCCAGTTTGCTGTGAACGGTAACTGCACACGCTCCATACTCATTGCATTATATATTCATACGCATTATATATATTAAAAAGTATCCGAAAACTATGGTTGATTACAGAATTCAGAAAAAATATCTGGCAACGATTTGTTTTTTAAATTAGTGATCTGGCAATCTTCGTGTCACGTGTGTTCTTTAACGTGCATGGGCTATAGCCATCCCAAACACGGGCCCCGGTGTCATGTGACACGAAGGTTGCCAGATCACTAATTTCTAAAAAAAAATCGTTGCCAGATATTTTTTCTAAATTCTGTAATCAACCATAGTGTTCGGATATTTTATTTGAGCGAGTGTACATACATTAACATAATTTAATTATTTCGCACATTATATATGATGAGTTAATTTCCTTAACACGCATCAATTGTCAATCGCATTTTGCTTGTAATGAGATTATTTCTTTAATAAGCAACGATGTGAAATAATAAACTAAATTGCGTAAGCCGTTTTAGCAGTTGAGGTAAAAACTAAGCTTTACTGAAATGCAAAAGAGGCTTTACTTAGAAATAGATTTTGAAAATCTTACTGAAAATTCAACCTGGCCGTACCTGGTCTAGTGGTTGTGTACCGTACTAGTGGTGTTTGCATGCTGTATGAGAAAGTAGGACAAGCCTAATACGTATAGTTTCTAGGCTATCTCTGTCATTTGTGTAGGACAGTGGTTCTCAACCTTTTATGCTTCACGTACAGTCGCTCAAAAAAGTATCCGAACACTATGGTTGATTACAGAATTCAGAAAAAAATATCCGGCAACGATTTTTTTAGAAATTAGTGGTCTGGCCACCTTTGTGTATTGTACACGAAGGTTGCCAGATCACTAATTTCTAAAAAAATCGTTACCATATATTTTTTTCTGAATTCAGTAATCAACCATAGTGTTCGGATATTTTTTGAGCGACTGTACCCCCTGGAAATGTGTATGTAACTGGCGTACCCCTTGTATAGATAGATAAAACTATAGTTATAGTATAACAATGGGAATAAAATAAAACATATATATCAGCGGTTCTCAACCTTTTATGCTTCACGTACCCCCTAGAAATGTGTATGTAACTGGAGCACCCCTTGTATAGATAGATAAAACTATAGTTATAGTATAACAATGGGAATAAAATAAAACATATATATCAGCGGTTCTCAACCTTTTATGCTTCACGTACCCCCTGGAAATGTGTATGTAACTGGCGTACCCCTTGTATAGATAGATAAAACTATAGTTATAGTATAACAATGGGAATAAAATAAAACGTATATATCAGTGGTTCTCAACCTTTTATGCTTCACGTACCCCCTGGAAATGTGTATGTAACTGGCGTACCCCTTGTATAGATAGATAAAACTATAGTTATAGTATAACAATGGGAATAAAATAAAACATATATATCAGCGGTTCTCAACCTTTTATGCTTCACGTACCCCCTAGAAATGTGTATGTAACTGGAGCACCCCTTGTATAGATAGATAAAACTATAGTTATAGTATAACAATGGGAATAAAATAAAACATATATATCAGCGGTTCTCAACCTTTTATGCTTCACGTACCCCCTGGAAATGTGTATGTAACTGGCGTACCCCTTGTATAGATAGATAAAACTATAGTTATAGTATAACAATGGGAATAAAATAAAACGTATATATCAGTGGTTCTCAACCTTTTATGCTTCACGTACCCCCTGGAAATGTGTATGTAACTGGTGTACCCCTTGTATACATAGATAAAACTATAGTTATAGTATAACAATGGGAATAAAATAAAACATATATATCAGTGGTTCTCAACCTTTTATGCTTCACGTACCACCTGGAAATGTGGATGTAACTGGCGTACCCCTTGTATAGATAGATAAAACTATAGTTATAGTATAACAATGGGAATAAAATAAAACATATATATCAGCGGTTCTCAACCTTTTATGCTTCACGTACCCCCTGGAAATGTGTATGTAACTGGCGTACCCCTTGTATAGATAGATAAAACTATAGTTATAGTATAACAATGGGAATAAAATAAAACGTATATATCAGTGGTTCTCAACCTTTTATGCTTCACGTACCCCCTGGAAATGTGTATGTAACTGGTGTACCCCTTGTATACATAGATAAAACTATAGTTATAGTATAACAATGGGAATAAAATAAAACATATATATCAGTGGTTCTCAACCTTTTATGCTTCACGTACCACCTGGAAATGTGGATGTAACTGGCGTACCCCTTGTATAGATAGATAAAACTATAGTTATAGTATAACAATCGGAATAAAATAAAACATATATATCAGTGGTTCTCAACCTTTTATGCTTCACGTACCCCCTGGAAATGTGTATGTAACTGGCGTACCCCTTGTATAGATAGATAAAACTATAGTTATAGTATAACAATGGGGATAAAATAAAACATATGTATCAGTGGTTCTCAACCTTTTATGCTTCAAGTACCCCCTGGAAATGTGTATGTAACTGGCGTACCCCTTGTATAGATAGATAAAACTATAGTTATAGTATAACAATGGGAATAAAATAAAACATATATATCAGTGGTTCTCAACCTTTATGCTTCACGTATGGAAATGTGTATGTAACTGGTGTACCCCTTGTATAGATAGATAAAACTATAGTTATAGCATAACAATGGGAATAAAATAAAACATATATATCAGCGGTTCTCAACCTTTTATGCTTCACGTACCCCCTGGAAATGTGTATGTAACTGGCGTACCCCTTGTATAGATAGATAAAACTATAGTTATAGTATAACAATGGGAATAAAATAAAACATATATATCAGTGGTTCTCAACCTTTTATGCTTCACGTACCCCCTGGAAATGTGTATGTAACTGGCGTACCCCTTGTATAGATAGATAAAACTATAGTTATAGTATAACAATGGGGATAAAATAAAACATATGTATCAGTGGTTCTCAACCTTTTATGCTTCAAGTACCCCCTGGAAATGTGTATGTAACTGGCGTACCCCTTGTATAGATAGATAAAACTATAGTTATAGTATAACAATGGGAATAAAATAAAACATATATATCAGTGGTTCTCAACCTTTTATGCTTCACGTATGGAAATGTGTATGTAACTGGTGTACCCCTTGTATAGATAGATAAAACTATAGTTATAGCATAACAATGGGAATAAAATAAAACATATATATCAGCGGTTCTCAACCTTTTATGCTTCACGTACCCCCTGGAAATGTGTATGTAACTGGCGTACCCCTTGTATAGATAGATAAAACTATAGTTATAGTATAACAATGGGAATAAAATAAAACATATATATCAGTGGTTCTCAACCTTTTATGCTTCACGTACCCCCTGGAAATGTGTATGTAACTGGTGTACCCCTTGTATACATAGATAAAACTATAGTTATTGTATAACAATGGGAATAAAATAAAACATATATATCAGTGGTTCTCAACCTTTTATGCTTCACGTACCACCTGGAAATGTGGATGTAACTAGCGTACCCCTTGTATAGATAGATAAAACTATAGTTATAGTATAACAATGGGAATAAAATAAAACATATATATCAGTGGTTCTCAACCTTTTATGCTTCACGTACCCCCTGGAAATGTGTATGTAACTGGCGTACCCCTTGTATAGATAGATAAAACTATAGTTATAGTATAACAATGGGGATAAAATAAAACATATGTATCAGTGGTTCTCAACCTTTTATGATTGAAGTACCCCCTGGAAATGTGTATGTAACTGGCGTACCCCTTGTATAGATAGATAAAACTATAGTTATAGTATAACAATGGGAATAAAATAAAACATATATATCAGTGGTTCTCAACCTTTTATGCTTCACGTACCCTTTGAAATGTGTATGTAACTGGCGTACCCCGTGTATATATAGATAAAACTATAGTTATAGTATAACAATGGGGATAAAATAAAACATATATATCAATGGTTCTCAACCTTTTATGCTTCACGTACCCCCTGGAAATGTGTATGTAACTGGCTTACCCCTTGTATAGATAGATAAAACTATAGTTATAGTATAACAATGTGAATAAAATAAAACATATATATCAGTGGTTCTCAACCTTTTATGCTTCACGTACCCCCTGGAAATGTGTATGTAACTGGCGTACCCCTTGTATAGATAGATAAAACTATAGTTATAGTATAACAATGGGGATAAAATAAAACATATGTATCAGTGGTTCTCAACCTTTTATGCTTCAAGTACCCCCTGGAAATGTGTATGTAACTGGCGTACCCCTTGTATAGATAGATAAAACTATAGTTATAGTATAACAATGGGAATAAAATAAAACATATATATCAGTGGTTCTCAACCTTTTATGCTTCACGTACCCCCTGGAAATGTGTATGTAACTGGCGTACCCCTTGTATAGATAGATAAAACTATAGTTATAGTATAACAATGTGAATAAAATAAAACATATATATCAGTGGTTCTGAACCTTTTACGCTTCACGTACCCCCTGGAAATGTGTATGTAACTGGCGTACCCCTTGTATAGATAGATAAAACTATAGTTATAGTATAACAATGGGAATAAAATAAAACATATATATCAGTGGTTCTCAACCTTTTATGCTTCACGTACCCCCTGGAAATGTGTATGTAACTGGCGTACCCCGTGTATATATAGATAAAACTATAGTTATAGTATAACAATGGGGATAAAATAAAACATATATATCAATAGTTCTCAACCTTTTATGCTTCACGTACCCCCTGGAAATGTGTATGTAACTGGCTTACCCCTTGTATAGATAGATAAAACTATAGTTATAGTATAACAATGGGGATAAAATAAAACTTATATATCAGTGGTTCTCAACCTTTTATGCTTCACGTACCCCCTGGAAATGTGTATGTAACTGGCGTACCCCTTGTATAGATAGATAAAACTATAGTTATAGTATAACAATGGGAATAAAATAAAACATATATATCAGTGGTTCTCAACCTTTTATGCTTCACGTACCCCCTGGAAACGTGTATGTAACTGGCGTACCCCGTGTATATATAGATAAAACCATAGTTATAGTATAACAATGGGAATAAAATAAAACATATATATCAGTAGTTCTCAACCTTTTATGCTTCACGTACCCCCTGGAAATGTGTATGCAACTGGCGTACCCCGTGTATATATAGATAAAACTATAGTTATAGTATAACAATAGGAATAAAATAAAACATATATATATATATCGGTGGTTCTCAACCCTTTATGCTTCACGTACCCCCTGGAAATGTGTATGTAACTGGTGTACCCCTTGTATAGATAGATAAAACTATAGTTATAGTAAAACAATGGGAATAAATTAAAACATATATATCAGTGGTTCTCAACCCTTTATGCTTCACGTACCCCCTGGAAATATGTATGTAACTGGCGTACCCCTTGTATAGATAGATAAAACTATAGTTATAGTAAAACAATGGGAATAAATTAAAACATATATATCAGTGGTTCTCAACCTTTTATGCTTCACGTACCCCCTGGAAATGTGTATGTAACTGGCGTACCCCTTGTATAGATAGATAAAACTATAGTTATAGTATAACAATGGGGATAAAATAAAACTTATATATCAGTGGTTCTCAACCTTTTATGCTTCACGTACCCCCTGGAAATATGTATGTAACTGGCGTACCCCTTGTATAGATAGATAAAACTATAGTTATAGTATAACAATGGGAATAAATTAAAACATATATATCAGTGGTTCTCAACCTTTTATGCTTCACGTACCCCCTGGAAATGTGTATGTAACTGGCGTACCCCTTGTATAAATAGATAAAACTATAGTTATAGTATAACAATGGGGATAAAATAAAACATATATATCAGAGGTTCTCAACCTTTTATGCTTCACGTACCCCCTGGAAATGTGTATGTAACTGGCGTACCCCTTGTATAGATATATTAAACTATAGTTATAGTATAACAATGGGAATAAAATAAAACATATATATCAGTATATGTAACTGGTGTACGTAATATATATATTGTTATATATATTACGTACTGATATTATAGTATAATATATATAGTATAACGTACACCAGTATTAATACGTTATATACCGTATTAATACTGGTGTACGTTATACTATATTGTTATACTCTCAACCTTTTATGCTTCACGTACCCCCTGGAAATATGTATGTAACTGGCGTACCTCTTGTATAGATAGATAAATATAGTTATAATATAACAATGGTTATTTTTACTTTGTTACTAGATCTAGCGACTTTTGAGCTCTCACGGCGTACCCAAAAAATTTTTACCGCGTACCCCAAGTTGAGAATCCGTAGGGTAGGGAATTACCTTCTTCCTTAAAAAAAAAATAACTCTTTATGTATTTCATTGTAAAATTCATTTAAGGCAAAGAGTTGCTTGTGATTATAAACTCGTAATATTTCAATCCTTCTAAATAAAGAATAAACAAGGTAGGTGGGATGGGGTTATCACCAATTCCACCCCCCTTTAGGTAAAGAGAAACTCATTTCCAAACGTCAACGGAAGGAGACCAGTATGGATTTGGGAAAAAAGAAAATAATTCATCCTTAAAAGCTGGAAAAAAGGAAAATTTATCTGCAGAAGTCAAGAGGAAAAGTTGTCTCCAAAGTTGAGAAAAAAAAAAGAAAACTTCATCCGTAAAAGTCAACGAAGAAAAATTGGTCCGCAAAAGTCATCAAAGGAAAACCCATCCGCAAAAGTCATCAAAGGAAAACCCATCCGCAAAAGTCATCAAAGGAAACCCCATCCGCAAAAGTCATCAAAGGAAAACCCATCCGCAAAAGTCATCAAAGGAAAACCCATCCGCAAAAGTCATCAAAGGAAAACCCATCCGCAAAAGTCATCAAAGGAAAACCCATCCGCAAAAGTCATCAAAGGAAAACCCATCCGCAAAAGTCATCAAAGGAAAACCCATCCGCAAAAGTCATCAAAGGAAAACCCATCCGCAAAAGTCATCAAAGGAAAACCCATCCGCAAAAGTCATCAAAGGAAAACCCATCCGCAAAAGTCATCAAAGCAAAACCCATCCGCAAAAGTCATCAAAGGAAAACCCATCCGCAAAAGTCATCAAAGGAAAACCCATCCGCAAAAGTCATCAAAGGAAAACCCATCCGCAAAAGTCATCAAAGGAAAACCCATCCGCAAAAGTCATCAAAGGAAAACCCATCCGCAAAAGTCATCAAAGGAAAACCCATCGGCAAAAGTCATCAAAGGAAAACCCATCCGCAAAAGTCATCAAAGGAAAACCCATCGGCAAAAGTCATCAAAGGAAAACCCATCCGCAAAAGTCATCAAAGGAAAACCCATCCGCAAAAGTCATCAAAGGAAAACCCATCCGCAAAAGTCATCAAAGGAAAACCCATCCGCAAAAGTCATCAAAGCAAAACCCATCCGCAAAAGTCATCAAAGGAAAACCCATCCGCAAAAGTCATCAAAGGAAAACCCATCCGCAAAAGTCATCAAAGGAAAACCCATCCGCAAAAGTCATCAAAGGAAAACCCATCCGCAAAAGTCATCAAAGGAAAACCCATCCGCAAAAGTCATCAAAGCAAAACCCATCCGCAAAAGTCATCAAAGGAAAACCCATCCGCAAAAGTCATCAAAGGAAAACCCATCCGCAAAAGTCATCAAAGGAAAACCCATCCGCAAAAGTCATCAAAGGAAAACCCATCCGCAAAAGTCATCAAAGGAAAACCCATCCGCAAAAGTCATCAAAGGAAAACCCATCCGCAAAAGTCATCAAAGGAAAACCCATCCGCAAAAGTCATCAAAGCAAAACCCATCCGCAAAAGTCATCAAAGGAAAACCCATCCGCAAAAGTCATCAAAGGAAAACCCATCCGCAAAAGTCATCAAAGGAAAACCCATCCGCAAAAGTCATCAAAGGAAAACCCATCCGCAAAAGTCATCAAAGGAAAATCCATATGCAGAAGTCATCGAAAGAAAATTCCTCCGTAAAAATCATGAAACCAAATGAAAATCCATCCGCAAAAGTTATCGAATGAAAATTCGTCCGCAAAAGTCAACAAAGCAAAATTCATTTCGAAAAGATCTTTTTAAAGAAATTTTCACACCGAAAGTCAGTAGAGATTATTAATCCTTAAAACTTACTAAAGCAAATCATTTCAAAAGTCAGTGAGGAAAAATATCCTTTTGAAAATGAGTAACAGGAAAATTCTTTTTCAAAAGTCGCTAAGCTAAAAAAAAAACCTTTTCTAATTCCAATAAAGAAACTTCAATACATCTCCACCATAAATTATGGTAATATGGCATGAGTTAGTTAGCTTTTCGTGGCAACTCAGTAAACAAAACCGGTCTCACTGCAAATAGCGCAACAATAATATTTTCTCCCTTCCATTCAAGATTTGAATCCGAATTTCTAAGTTACATCATTGACTTAGAAGTGTTAAACTTCAATCTGAACAAGCAATAATCCAATGTGCCACGATTAATATCTTTAAATAACTTTTTCTAAAAAAAAATCACACCTGCACACACCAGTTGTCATAATTCATAGCTACGTTTTCCCTCAAATGCGGAGATACATGATAATAATTATTAATTCAAAGAACTTATTATAAAACTTGCAAAGAGTTGATGCCTTGGATTTTACGAAAATACCCCAACGGAGGACGGCTCTATCCTGTACGGAGCTACCGCTTTCGACCAAAGCCGTCTACGCATCTACCATCGTCGTGCTAGCGGTACCCGTCACCACATCTAGCCGCAGGCAGATTCGTAGAGACGCCGTAGAGACCGGAGACGCGGATCCAAACCAACCAGCGGCAGCTTCTGGAGTCACAGTCCGCGGTGCACTTCGACGATGCTCCGTTAAAACGCCGGTGTCTGTAACGGTCTCCGCCGTGCGGCAATGTCTGAGACCTTCAGCTCTGTACATATTTGACGGTGAAATATTTACATATTTGTTCAAAGGTAAAAATGCACTGCAAAAGCTATAGACTGTCTCTTCCGCAGATTCATATGCAACAGATAGGGCTCGGTGTGTTGTTGATAGTGCGAACGATATCAAAAAGCATTCTCCGCTGGAGAGCGCGTGTGTGTGATTGTGCTCTCGTATTTGTTGACGGTGGATAAAAGTGTATTTGGATTAGGGAACCGTCGGACGATAAAGACTGTAGGTAATAGAAAAATGATGAGAGGTTTGCAAAAAGAGTGTTTGAAAGAGAAAAGAATAAAAAAAGAGTTGGAGTAATTGTTCTGGATGAAATTGTTGAATCAGAAATGAGTGTGACTGTATTTATATTGTTATTAGAGGTAGAGTGCTGGCAGATTATATCTACTAGCACTCTCCTCTAAAAAATTATCTCTGACACTCTACCTCTAAATATAAATTTTAATATAGTGACGTCTTTTTGGGGCGGGGGTCTTATATGACGTCTTTTTGGGGCTTTTTTCAGTCGGTAGTGCGCCATGCTCATAATCTGCTAGTTCCCGGGGGCGGGGGGGTGGCTCAGTCGGTAGCGCGTCAGGCTCGTAATCTGTAGTTCCCAGGTTCGAGTCCCAGCTGGGTCAGCGTTGAGATTTATCTCCGCAAAATTCCCCGCCCCGCCCACGGTCAGTAGGGGACCGTGGCGGACCCATCGGTGGATGGGCTTGGAAAGACCAACGTCCGTCGGATGGGACGTTAAGCCGTGGCCCCGTGTGCGGGAGAGCCATACCCTGTGCACGTTAAAGAACACGCTGGATGGCCTTGACGGGAGGCTGCCATCTGTCTCCCAACAGCTGTTCCAGTGGGTCCCCTCCCCCAACCTTCTCTGAGCCTTCGGGGTCCATGTGACCTGGCCATTTAGCCCATGGTGTGCAAAAAAGTGCCGCTCAGAGGTAAAACAACCCAACCCAACCCTAGTGACGTCTTTTCAAAAAGTGTAGAAAAAACTGAGGGTGGTTTAAGTTTTAGGAAGGGGTAGCACAGCCGTCTCATGGCCGAGTGGTTAGCGCGCTTGGCTACTGATCTAAGGGACCTGGGTTCGAGCCCCGGGTAAGGCATGGATGTTCATGTTGTTTTTCTGCTGAGGTCCTGCCAGCTTCACAGATCTTCTACTATGGCACATAAACTGACGGGCTCCTGTCCGACCTCTGTGGCAAGCAGCTGCTTGAGGGGGTATTTATTTAGTTGAAGATAAACGAATGAAAACGTTGAAGTCTACGAATTGGAAGGTTTACGAAGTGCAATCTGATCTTTGAGTGGTTCTGATAGAGAAGTTGATAATTGGAAATGGATGCTCTGGAGAAATTATAAATCTACATCAGTTCGGCTAAATGTGATTTAATTTTATTCTTTCAGAACTTGAAAATTTGGATGGAAGTAGAATAGTTTAACAGAAAGTTTTGAGAGCTGTATATTTATCTCCAAATTATCATTTCGAAAAATATCATTTAATATTAAAGAATTATATTGAAGTTGGAACCTTAACCAGCAGATTTGAACTATGTAAATATTTATCTTTGATTCGCAATTTAAAAGTGTTCTTTTAACATTAAATAACCTATGTTGAAGTTGGAATCTTTAACAGAAGATTTAAAAGGTGTAAATATTTAACTCTAATCTGTAATTTTTAAAATTCATTAGCATTACTATAGCTTTACATATAATACGTTATTATCACACAGCTGAAATATTTCACAGCAGATTTGAGAAGTGGAAATGTTTCTACTTAAAATTAATCTAAAGCAAAATAATAACTTTTACAATAAATGATTTGTTAAAATGAATGTTTGTTGCATTGCTTTGTGATTTTCTGTGAGGTATACCTTCTTTAGAAAGTTAACATTATCTCTCGTGGACGAAATATGAATGAAGGAGTATCGTCTTCACAGAAGCAAGTCAATAATTTCTTATCCGTCTTTTGAGTAGGTTTGTGTTTGTCAATGGTTTAGTAGAGTTCATCGCTTATCGCGTGAGCAGAATGTTGTTCTGCAAATATTCAAACTTCTATAACTCCTTAAATACTGAACGAATATTGTTGAAAATCGAGATGTTGATACATTTGATAGAGAACTTTATTTGCTGTCACATTTTTCAAAACAGAGAAACTTATTTTAGAAGTTATAGGGTGGCGAAGGTAGTTTCTCATTAGCACAGTGTTGTTCCTTAATTTGTAGAAACCAGTGCACATTCTATTCTTCTATAACAACTCGATAATCACATTGTGGTCGTACTAATGTCCTGTAACGACTTGCTACGTATAGTGGAGTCACACTAGTGTCGTGTAACAAGATTTACAGGCATTGAAACACTTAGCGGACAGTATTAAACCGATTATTAGATAAAAATCACTAACTGTGGAAAAATAATAATATTATTCTTAAATTCCTCAGTTTGAAGTACTTGCAGAACTGAAAACTAAATGCTTCTGTATAAATATTGCCCAAAACACGTATGAAACATGTTGTAGGGGGAAAAAATGCCTAAAACACCTGTTTGCTACAGGGTTGGGTCGTTTTACCTCTGAGCGGCACTTTTTTGCACACCATGGGCTAAATGGTCAGGTCACAAGGACCCCGAAGGCTCAGAGAAGGTTGGGGGAAGGGACCCACTGGAACGGCTGTTGGGAGTCAGATGGTAGCCTCCCATCCTGCCTGGCGCGCTACCGACTCAGCCACCCCCGCCCCAAGGATGGAGGAATGGGACACACTGGATGGAGGATGGGACACACTGGACAGCTGTTGGGAGACAGATGGTAGCCTCCCGTCAAGGCCATCCAGCGTGTTCTTTAACGTGCATAAGGTATGGCTCTCCCGCACACGGGGCCACGGCTTAACGTCCCATCCGACGGACTGCGGCCTTATCCAATCCCATCGGTGTCCCCTACTGACCGTGGGCAGGGCGGGGAATTTTGCGGAGATAAGTCTCAACGCTGACCCAGCTGGGACTCGAACCTGGGAACTACAGATTACCAGCCAACCTCGCCCCTATGTTTGCTACAGAGTTGTGACACTAAATATGACGCAAAAGATCTGCAAGGAAAGCGAAACCTCAACAAGACGATAACATAGGAAGAAAAAAAAATCCATAACTTATCCTGGACTCGAACCCGGGTTTCCTTTCATCAGTAGCCAAGCGCGCTAACCATTCGGACACCAGGTTATTACAGAACGTGTAAAATTGTAATGGAAACGATGTCATAAATAATATTGAGTTTGAAATATTAAAACTGACTGTAAAAATCAACAAACATCCGGGCAATTATATTAATGGGGTGGGGGTTATCTCTGCTAAACCTCACTCTGCCCTCAGTCAGTAAGGGATAGCTATGGGTTTCGAAAGGTCGCCGTCCATCGGATGGGACGTTAAGCCGTGGTTTCGTATGCGGAAGAGACGCGTATGCGGAAGAACACGCTAGATGGTCTTGACGGGAAGCTACCATCTGTCTCCTAACAGCTGTCCAGTCCTCCGCCATAAATCCTTTCTGAGCCCTCGAGGTCCTTTATGACCTGGCCATTTAGCCCATTGTGTTGAAAAAAAAAAGAGTGCCGCTCAGAGGTTAAAAATAAATCACGTTTGAGTCCCAACTGCGCAAGAGTTGAGATTTATTCTCTCTAATCCCTTTCCTCCCCCAGAAAAAAAGGTACACTGATGTGCTCGAAGGGGCGGGGGTGGCTCAGTCGGTAGCGCGCCAGGCTCGTAATCTGTAGTTCCCAGGTTCGAGTCCCAGCTGGGTCAGCGTTGAGATTTATCTCCGCAAAATTCCCCCCCCCCCGCCCACGGTCAGTAGGGGACACCGATGGGCTTGGAAAGGCCGCCGTCCGTCGGATGGGACGTTAAGCCGTGGTCCCGTGTGCGGGAGAGACATACCCTTTGCACGTTAAAGAACACGCTGGTGGCCTTGACGGGAGGCTACCATCTGTCTCCCAACAGCTGTTCCAGTGGGTCCCCTCCCCCAACCTTCTCTGAGCCTTCTGGGTCCTTGTGACCTGGCCATTTAGTCCATGGTGTGCAAAAGAGTGCCGCTCAGAGGTAAAACAACCCAACTGATGGGCTCGAAAAGCCAGCCGTCCATCGGATGGGACGTTAAGCCGTGGTCTTGAGCGGCACTTTTTTTGCACACCATGGGCTAAATGGCCAGGTCACATGGACCCCGAAGGCTCAGAGAAGGTTGGGGGAGGGGACCCACTGGAACAACTGTTGGGAGACAGATGGGAGCCTCCCGTCAAGGCCATCCAGCGTGTTCTTTAACGTGCACAGGGTATGGCTCTCCCGCACACGGGGCCACAGCTTAACGTCCCATCCGACGGACGACGGACTTTCCAAGCCCATCGGTGTCCCCTACTGACCGTGGGCAGGGCGGGGAAATTTTGCGGAGATAAATCTCAACGCTGACCCAGCTGGGACTCGAACCTGGGAACTACAGATTACGAGCCTGGCACGCTACCGACAAAGCCACCCCCGCCCCTATATTATGAGGAGAAAAAATCAGTATGGCTAATACACGAAAATATATAAACTTCCGAAACACTGAATAACTGACACATATCACTGTCACATCTTCACAAATACAAAAAAAAATCTCAGTTAAAAAAAATTCGCCATGTCTTCTTTAATAAAAAAGCATGTGCAAACAACTTTTAACATGGCAATAATGCTAATAAATGAAAAACTTGATGGAGTCTTTAGCAGTTTTCCAAGACGATAAACGAAACTAAATTGGATCAATAGAGGCCTAGCCATGTTGTTGTGTTTATCCAAAACTCAGCGTGACCTTTAGATCGCAGAACGTTAAGATGACGCCGATGCCGAATGACTTTGTTGTGCAGTCATCGGCACACGTGGGCACATAGTTGGGTGGCTATCACCATGGTAACGGAGAAGTGAAGTATTTATGGGGGGGAATGAAGCAACTTTATCAGCCATTTACTGCTTTTACTGGACGATGTGGAGCAGTTTCCAAAGGTCGTCGATAAGGACCATTCTGGTTGGTATCGAGGAACGCATGCGCACTGCGACGTCGCTGATAGGTACAAAATTGTTTCTTTTTCCCGTGGGACAAAGAAACTTCCATAGAGTTTGCTTCGCTAGTAGTTTTGGTGTCTTAATAATGTTCGAAGTACAGAAATTAAGGTTTTGGTTGGGTATTTTTATTTTAGGTACCACTGTACATACGTTGTTTACGTCGAAAAGTCTTAATGAGTTTATGAATACTATTTGTATGATGGAAAGTAGAACCGTCTTAGTTAACGTGATCTTGAGTTTTTGATAATTATTGGCGGAGGAAGAAAGATAAGGTTATACCTCTCTTTAACTTATCCGACAGCTTATCAGTACAACAGATAAGATAACATTTTTCCTCGAAGTGCAACAGGCGACATTAAATTAGTGAAAGTTAAACCGCGTCTGATGTTTGAGAGAATATTTCCTTTCATTTATTATTCATTTAATTTATTCGTCTTACAATAGTTAAACAATTTCTTTGTCGATAATTATATTATTTCGTTAAGTGTTCATTGGCTGGATTTGGAAATGGTTTTGAATTCGTTTTCTGTAAATGGAAAATCTAGAAGTTTCTTTTCAGTATCAGTGGATATTAGTAACAACAGCACTTCGACATGTACAATCGCTCAAAAAAGTATCCGAACACCATGGTTGATTACAGACTTCAGAAAAAATATCTGGCAACGATTTTTTTTTTGAAATTAGTGATCTGGCAACCCTCGTGTCGGTTGCGGTTAATGTTCACAGCACATTGGATCGTGTGAGCTCACAAAGACGTAGATCGTGTGGGCTCACTCACGGGAAATATTGAGCGGGTGCAGTTACCGTTCACAGGAAACTGGAGCGTATGCAGTAATTGCACACGCTCCAGTTTGCTGTGAACGGTAACTGGAGCGTGTACAGTTGCTGTACACGCTACAGATATTTTTCCTGAATTCTGTAATCACGTGACACGAAGGTTGCCAGATCACTAATTTCTAAAAAAAATCGTTGCCAGATATTTTTTCTGAATTCTGTAATCAACCATAGTGTTCGGATATTTTTTTAATATATATAATGCGTATGAATATATAATGCAATGAATATGGAGCGTGTGCAGTTACCGTTCACAACAAACTGGAGCGGTTACGGTTAATGTTCACAGCACATTGGATCGTGTGAGCTTACGAAAAACTGGATCGGTGGGCCCTCTCACAGAAATATTGAGCGTGTGCAGTTACCGTTCACAACAAACTGGAGCGTGTGCAGTAACTGCACACGCTCCAGTTTGCTGTGAACGGTAACTGGAGCGTGTACAGTTGCTGTACACGCTCCAGATATTTTTCCTGGATTCTGTAATCACGTGACACGGAGGTTGCCAGATCACTAATTTCTAAAAAAAATCGTTGCCAGATATTTTTTCTGAAGTCTCTAATCAACCATAGTGTTCGGATACTTTTTTGAGCGACTGTAACTAAAGTAAGAAGTATTCCTTTTAAAAGGAATGGAAACTCTTGTAGTTTTTTTGACTTATATGGACAAACGAAACAATTATTTGATTGCGAATGATCACACAGTTTCTGTTTGGACGTGAAAGGATAAACACTGAACTGGCAATACTCTATGTACAGTCGCTCAAAAAGCGACTGTACATAGAGTATTGCCAGTTCAGTTCAAGCCAGTCCTGCCAGTTCAGTTCCTCCCAAAGCTAAAACAACCCAACTTTGGGAGGTGAGATTCATCTCCACAAAACACCTTGCCCTATCCACGGTCAGTAGGGGACACCAATGGGCTAGTAAAGGCCGCCGTCCGTCGGATGGGACGTTAAGCCGTGGCCCCGTGTGCGGGAGAGCCACCCCCTGTGCACGTTGGATGGCCTTAACGGGAGGCTACCATCTGTCTCCCAACAGCTGTTCCAGTGGGTCCCCTCCCCCAACCTTCTCTGAGCCTTCGGGGTTCGTGTGACCTGGCCATTTAGCCCATGGTGTGCAAAAAAGTGCCGCTCAGAGGTAAAACATCCTAACGCTAAAGAACACGCTGGATGGCCTTGACGGGAGGCTACCATCTGTCTCCCAACAGCTGTTCCAGTGGGACCCCTCTCCCAACCTTCTCTGAGCCTTCGGGGTTCATGTGACCTGGCCATTTAGCCCATGGTGTGCAAAAAAGTGCCGCTCAGAGGTAAAACAACCCAACGTTAAAGAACACGCTGGATGGGAGTGGCTCAGTCGGTAGCGCGCCAGGCTCGTAATCTGTAGTTCCCAGGTTCGAGTCCCAGCTGGGTCAGCGTTGAGATTTATCTCCGCAAAATTCCCCGCCCTGCCCACGGTCAGTAGGGGACACCGAGGGGCTTGGAAAGGCCGCCGTCCGTCGGATGGGAGGCTACCACCTGTCTCCCAACAGCTGTTCCAGTGGGTCCCCTCCCCCAACCTTCTCTGAGCCCTCGGGGTCCATGTGACCTGGCAATTTAGTCCAGTGGTTCTCAGTCTTTTATGCTTCACGTACCCCCTGGAAATGTGTTTGTAACTGGCGTACCCTTTATGTAGATAGATAAAACTATAGTTATAGTATAACAATGGGGCTAAAATAAATTCTGTATTCATAAATTACACATATCGATAAACACAAAAAAATGACAAACAATTTAAAAAAACTTTTAAGCTTTTTATTGGGTAATCAGTGAAATGGTTGCGCTTGTTTACGCTTGCGCTTTTGAGCTCTCACAGCGTACCCAAAAATTTTATCGCGTACCCCACGTCGAGAACCCCTAATTTAATCCATTGTGTGCAAAAAAGTGCTGCTCAGAGGTAAAAAAATCAACCCTCTGAACGGCACATTTTAGAACACAATGGGCTATTGTGTATATAATAATAAATAAAAAATAAATACCCCCTCAAGCAGCTGCTTGCCACAGAGGTCTTGACAGGAGCCTGTCAGTTTATATGCCATAGTAGAAGGTCTGTGAGGATGACAGGACCTCAGCAGAAAAACAACACACACATCCATGCCTTACCGGGGGCTCGAACCCAGGTCCCGTAAATCAGTAGCCAAGCGCGCTAACCACTCGGCCACGGGAAGGCTCAAATAAATACCCCCTCAAGCAGCTGCTTGCCACAGAGGTCTTGACAGGAGCCTGTCAGTTTATATGCCATAGTAGAAGGTCTGTGAGGATGGAAGGACCTCAGCAGAAAAACAACACACACATCCATGCCTTACCCGGGGCTCGAACCCAGATCCCGTAAATCAGTAGCCAAGCGCGCTAACCACTCGGCCACGGGACGGCTCAAATAAATACCCCTTCAAGCAGCTGCTTGCCACAGAGGTCTGACAGGAGCCTGTCAGTTTATATGCCATAGTAGAAGGTCTGAGAGGATGGCAGGACCTCAGCAGAAAAACAGCACACACACATCCATGTATGCACCATATACGACCAGATGACAAAGACCCCAAGGGATAAGAGAAAGTTTGGAGAAGAGAACCCGCTGGACAGCTGTTAGGGGACAGACGATAGCCTCTTGTGAAGGTCATCCACTGTGTTCCTTAACGTGCATAAAGTATGGTTATCCTTACACGGAACCACGACTTTGCGTTCCATCAGACGAACGGCGACCTTTCCAAGTCCGCCTGTCTCACCGAGAGCAAGATGGAGGTTAATAGAAAGGATGAAAAGAAAATTGATTTATGAAGGAAGGCGTGGGAGAAAAAGTTATAAGAGAAAATATATTAATAATAAAAAGAAATGGAGAGTAAGAAAAATAAAATCAGATGTAATGGATGAAGTAAATATAAAAGATAAAAAAAAGATCATGCGGGCAAAGGAGTAAAAGAAAAGTACTGATAAGAAAAGATATAAAATGTTGCTAAAAATAAATATTGATGAAGACAGAATGCGGATAAAAAGAAAAGCTAAATGCATATAACTGAGAAAAAAAATATCATCGAAATGCAGATCAAATGGATATTGATGAAAGAAAATATGCGGGTGATGATAGAACATATCGTACAGTCGCTCGAAAAAGTATCCGAACACTATGGTCGATTACAGAATTCAGAAAAAATATCTGGAGCGTGTACAGCAACTGTACACGCTCCAGTTACCGTTCACAGCAAACTGGAGCGTGTGCAGTTCTTCAAATTAGTGATCTGGCAACCTTCGTGTCACGCGACACGAAGGTTGCCAGATCACTAATTTCTAAAAAAAAAATCGTCGTCAGATATTTTTTCTGAATTCTGTAATCAACCATAGTGTTCAGATACTTTTTTGAGCGATTGTACAGTGTCATTATAAAAGAAAATCAATATTTCGGAGTGGTGTATTTTATTAAAATGTTAAACATCGAAACTAGATATGTGGTGAAGATGTCAAAAAACTTTCGAAGTTCCTTATGAACCGGTTGACTTTTATTTATTGAAGGCTGTATTAGAAACATGGTTTATTCCTGAAAAGAATCTTAATTTAGGTCATTTGAAGGGAAGAATCGATGTAATTTTTTGCAAGTGTTAAAGAAGACGTGTTAAGTATGGACGGAAGTTGAATGTCATCCAATCATTTGGCGCCCATAATGAATTTTATTGAATATGGAAGAAGACTTTGGCAGTTCTCGCTATTTTGTACACACAAAGACTTTTTATACGCTTCGAAAGGCCGCCGTCCGTCGGATGGGACGTTAAGCCGTGTGGTCCCCGTGTGCGGGAGAGCCATACCCTGTGCACGTTAAAAAACACGCTGGACGGCCTTGACGGGAGGCTACCATCTGTCTCCCAACAGCTGTTCCAGTGGGTTCCCTTCCCCAACCTTCTCTGAGCCTTTGGGGTCCATGTGACCTGGCTATTTAGTCCATGGTGTGCAAAAAATTGCCTGCTCAGAGCTAAAACTACTCAATTAACAACGTTAAGAACACTCTGGATGGCCTTGACGGGAGGCTGCCATCTGTCTCCCAACAGCTGTTCCAGTGGGTCCCCTTCCCCAACCTTCTCTGAGCCTTCGGGGTCCATGTGACCTGACCATTTAGCCCATGGTGTGCAAAACATTGCCGCTCAGAGCTAAAACTACTCAATTAACAACGCTAAGAACACTCTGGATGGCCTTGACGGGAGGCTGCCATCTGTCTCCCAACAGCTGTTCCAGTGGGTCCCCTTCCCCAACCTTCTCTGAGCCTTCGGGGTCCATGTGACCTGACCATTTAGCCCATGGTGTGCAAAACATTGCCGCTCAGAGCTAAAACTACTCAATTAACAACGCTAAGAACACTCTGGATGGCCTTGACGGGAGGCTGCCATCTGTCTCCCAACAGCTGTTCCAGTGAGTCCCCTCCCCCAACCTTCTCTGAGCCTTTGGGGTCCTTGTGACCTGGTCACTTAGCCCATGGTGTGCAAAAATGTTTTCGCTCAGAGGTAAAGCAACCCAACCCAACAACTTTTTATACACTTTTAGCACTTTGAAATATCGATATTCTTTATAATAAGCCCATATATATTTATAAAAGATAAAAATAAAATGAAGACTCAGAAAAAAAATGAATAAATAAAAATAAAACATCTATAAAGAAAGAAAAGGGGGGATGAAAGAAAACAAGATGCTAAAAATTTGAGGGAGACAAGAAGTAAAAAGAAAGAAAAAAAAAGAAAACATTTATTGTTTCATAAAGATAACTTGAAGGAAAGAAATGAGGAGAAAAAATATCATAGAGAAAAAAAAAGAGAGAAACGAAATATTTCTCTGTTTATGTTTTTGTCCAGGCACTAAACAGGAAATTGAAAAAACGGAAATGTTTCTGAGGATTTTATAGCCAAAATTATTTTACCTCTGAGCGGCATTTTTTTGCACACAATGAGCAAGTCACAATGACCCCAAGGGCTTCAGAGAAGGTTGAGGGAAGAGGCTCTTAGGAGACAGATAGTAGCATCCCGGTCAAGACCATCCAGCGTGTTCTTTAACGTGCACAAATATAGCGCTCTTGTACACGGCAACACGGCTTAACGTCCTTTCCGATGAACGACAATCTTTCGAAGCCTATCGGTGTTCCCTACTGACCGGGGGGTGGGGGGTCGATGAGGAGTGTTGCGGAGATAAATATGATCGGTATAATTCGATCCGATTTTGATCGAATTTCCGGATGATTATAAGATCGGATTTTGCGATATTCCGGATGATTTATAAGATCGGATTTTGCGATATATCCGGATGATTATAAAATCGGATTTAGTGACATTCCGGTTGATTATAAGATCGGGTTTTGCGACATTCCGGATGATTATAAGATCGGATTTTGCGATATTCCGGAGGATTATAACATCGGATTTTCGATATTCCGGATGATTATAAGATCGGATTTATGCGATATGCCGGATGATTATGAGATCGGATTTTGAGATATTATAAAAAAATAAAAAAATAAATAAATACCCCCTCAAGCAGCTGCTTGCCACAGAGGTCTGACAGGAGCCTGTCAGGGTATATGCCATAGTAGAAGGTCTGAGAGGATGGCAGGACCTCAGCAGAAAAAACACATACATCCATGCCTTACCCGGAGCTCGAACCCAGGTCCCTTAGATCAGTAGCCAAGCGCGCTAACCACTCGGCCATGGGACGGCTTTGCGATATTCCAGATGATTATAAGATCGGATTTTGCGATATTCCGGATGATGATAAGATCGGATTTTGCGATATTGCGGATGATTTATAAGATCGGATTTTTCGACATTCATCAACTCGCAAAATCATAAGATTGGATTTTGCGATATTCAGGATGATTTATAAGATCGGAATTTGCGACATTCCGGATGATTATAAGATCGGATTTCGCGACATTCCAGATGATTATAAGATCGGATTTTGCGACATTCCGGATGATTTATAAGATCGGATTTTGCGACATTCCGGATGATTATAAGAACGGATGTAGTGACATTCCGGATGATTATAAGATCGGGTTTTGCGACATTCGGGATGATTATAAGATCGGATTTTGCGATAATAAACGATCGGGTCTTAGCCAACTCCGCCGCAAAATGATTATAAGATCGGGTTTTGCGACATTCCGGATGATTATAAGATCGGATTTTGCGATAATAAATGATCGGGTCTTTAGCCAACTCCGCCGCAAAATGATCTGAAAACCGAAAAATGTAATCTCTTCTGGTGAATGTGTAATGTTCGTCTCGAAACAGAAAGAAAGCTTTCTTATTCCACTTTAGTGTCCACTAATGGCCGAAATTCAATAACAATAAAAAGGTGGAAAAATGCAAATAGCAATATTTTATTAGTATTAATTCAACGCAGAAAGAATTTTTCATTTACTTCTCTAAACAAAGGGTGAGGGTGGCTCAGTCGGTAGCGCGCCAGGCTCGTAATTTGTAGTTCCTAGGTTAAAGTCTCAACTCCACTAGCGTTGAGATTTATCACCGTGAAGCTTTCTATACTGTCCTCGGTCAGTAGGGGACAGCAATGGGTCCTAGGTTAAAGTCTCAACTCGACTAGCGTTGAGATTTATCACCGTGAAGCTTACCACACTGCCCTCGGTCAGTAGGGGACAGCAATGGGCTTGGAAAGAGCGCCGTCCGTCGGATGGGATGTTAAGCCGTGGCCCCATGTACGGAGAGAGCCATATGCTGTGAATATTGAAGAACACGCTGAATGGCCTTGACAGAGGCTATCATATGGTCTCCTAACAGCGGTCTTGTGGGTCCCCTACCCCAACATTCTGCTCGGGGTCCTTATGACCTGCCACTCAGAGGTAAACAACCCAAATAATTTATTCTCTCACCAGAAGGAAAAATGATTACAGGTAAAGGACAAAATGCAGTCAATAACTGGAAGTGTTTTTCTGTAAACCAGCTAAAAAGACACCGTAGAGGAAACTATTAGCAGAAGAAGTGAAAATATGAAATAATTTTTGCTGCCACTTTCGGAAAACAAGCTTAAGAAGCAATTTCAAAAAACTTTTGATTTCATCATTTAAAAAAATTTATTTCTTAAAGACCAGCACTGGCGTTGAGTTCGAAAATATCGAAATCAACCAGCATTATAACCAATCTATTTACGAGTTGGGTTGTTTTACCTCTGAGCGGCACTTTTTTGCACACCATGGGCTAAATGGCCAGGTCACATGGACCCCGAAGGCTGAGAGAAGGTTGTGGGAGGGGACCCACTGGAACAGCTGTTGGGAGACATATGGTAGCCTCCCGTCAAGGGCATCCAGCGTGTTCTTTAACGTGCACAGGGTATGGCTCTCCCGCACACGGGGCCACGGCTTAACATCCCATCAGACGGACGGCGGTCTTTCCAAGCCCATCGGTTCCCCTACTGACCGTGGGCAGGGCGGGAAATTTTGCGGAGATAAATCTCAACGCTGACCCAGCTGGGACTCGAACCTGGAAACTACAGATTACGAGCCTGGCGCGCTACCGACTGAGCCATCCCCGCCCCATCTATTTGCGAGAGAAATTTGAAATTTAAAGAGGTAGGATGGCAAGTCAAGAAAGGGATTTACATTGACAAATGAACTTTGACCCCCACCATATGAGGGGAGATCTGTTGGACCCAGAAAGATACCCAGGATTTAGTTTCTTGATGGTTCAACAAAAAAGTTGAGTAGAGTTTCCCAATTAATTAAATATTCCATCGGACAGGAATGCTTAAAATCATATTTTATAGTTTTTTTTTTTTTTCAAAATTTATTTTTTAGTTTCGTGCATATATCATGGGTTTAAAAATTCTAAAAGTTTATGATTCGTGTTTTCCAAATCTTCATTAGTTTGGTTTTCCACTGATAGGAGGCGCTAAAGTAGAAAAATAACAAACCTCCTTTGCTTTTGGTTGTTGTTGTTATTTGTAATTGAGCATTTCGCATTCGCTGCATTCTCTTGCTTACTGGCCGCAGAGCAAATATTCCGTTTGGAAAGCTGTAAATTCGTCGTAGGTCGTTAAAACAATATCATGATGGCTTCGTCAACAAATTATTAAACGGTGTTTGTCCAAAAATATTTGCCAATAGCCCCACATATTTTTTTATTTAGGATAAGAGTGTAAATGGGTCTACATGTTCTCAGCTGCATACCAATAAACTATTAGTTTCAGTGTGAACCTGAAAGTTACTGAGACATAATTTTACAGATTTAGTTTCCCCCCCTCCAAATCTTCCACCTCATTTTCTTTTTCTGTCGTTTTAGTGTTGTTTTTATTGTGATTATTATTTTACTAGCCGTATTTTACTGGCCGAGTGGTTAGTGCGCTTGGTACTGATCTACGGGATCTGGGTTCGAGCCCCGGATAAGGTATGGATGTATGTGTTGTTTTCTGCTGAGGTCCTGCCATCCTCACAGACGTTCTACTCTGGCATATAAACTGACAGGCTGCTGTCAGTTTATATGCCAGAGGACCTCTCTGGCTAAAGACCCGATCGTTTATTATCGCAAAATCCGATCTTATAATCATCCGGAATGTCGCAAAATCCAATCTTATAATCATCCGGAATGTCGCAAAATCCGATCTTATAATCATCCGGAAGGTCGCAAAATCCTATCTTATAATCATCCGGAATGTCGCAAAATCCGATCTTATAATCATCCGGAATCTCGCAAAATCCGATCTTATAATCATCCAGCTGCTGTCAGACTTCTGTGGTAAGCAGCTGCTTGAGGGGGTATTTTTTTTTACTATCTATCACCGCAAAATATGTTGGGCTGTTTTACCCCTGAGCGTCAATTTTATCCATGAAATGGGATAAATCGTTGCTCAGATATCAAGACTTTCCTCTTCTGCGCTCTGAGAAGCTGGACTTTAATTTCGGAACTTTCTGAAGGCAGGGAAGCCACTAGATTGTTTTAATAGGCGGAAGGAAGTATCTATCACGGACATCCAACATGTTTCTTAACGTGCACAAAGTACTTCTTGCCAGTACAGTCGCTCAAAAAAAAAGTATCCGAACACTACGGTTGATTACAGAATTCAGAAAAAATATCTGGCAACGATTTCTTTTTAAATTAGTGATCTGGCAACCTTCGTGTCACGTGACACGAAGGTTGCCAGATCGCTGATTTCTAAAAAAATCGTTGCCAGATATTTTTTCTGAATTCTGTAATCAACCATAGTGTTCGGATACTTTTT
This sequence comes from Ryuthela nishihirai, assembly GCA_038380435.1. Lineage (NCBI taxonomy): Eukaryota > Metazoa > Arthropoda > Arachnida > Araneae > Heptathelidae > Ryuthela > Ryuthela nishihirai. The sequence goes on along the minus strand of JAWZYU010000029.1, from coordinate 32,042,480 downwards.
TGAGCGACTGTAGGTGGTCATATTATTTTGATACTAGATCGTGTGGGCTCACTCACGGAAATATTGAGCGTGTGCAGTTACCGTTCACAGCAAACTGGAGCGTGTGCAGTTACTGCACACGCTCCAGTTTGCTGTGAACGGTAACTGGAGCGTGTACAGTTGCTGTACACGCTCCAGATATTTTCCTGAATTCTGTAATCACGTGACACGAAGGTTGCCAGATCACTAATTTCTAAAAAAAAATCGTTGCCAGATATTTTTTCCGAATTCTGTAATCAACCGTAGTGTTCGGATACTTTTTTGAGCGACTGTACACTAGGCCAGAGCTGAACTGTCCCATTCGGCGCCGAAAGTCTTTTCAATCCGAAAGTCTTTTCAATCCGAAAGTCTTTTCAATCCGAAAGTCTTTTCAATCCGAAAGTCTTTTCAATCCCATTGGATAACAGTTTTCTTCCCGAGAGCACAATGAACGTTAACGGGGAAAAAATAATTATAATCGTCATCATGTTTTTATCACGTTACTGGACACCGCATCTACTCTTAAGCAATCATCATCACCAGCATCACTGAAACTGATGTCATAATCATCCCGTTTTCATCACATAACCGGACACAAAAGCCATCATTATCACCAGCATCACTTACAACTATTACAACCATCGTCGTGTTTCCGTAGTATCATCTTATCATCACTTGACATCTCATCAACTCCAAGGCCATTTTCATCACCAGCATAATCAGAACTATTATAACAATCATCATGCTTTCATCACATCATCTGATACCTCATCCACGCAAAGCCATCATCATCACTAGCAATACCAGAACTGACAGTTCCACGCGAAAGACATTATCATCACCATCCTCATCACCATCATCACCACTACGATTATTATACCATCATCACGTTTTTGTCACCTCACCTACACCTCATCCATGATGACTTATCATCATCACCCTCATCACCACTATGATTATGACAACCATCATCACGTTTTCGTCACCTCACCTACACCTCATCCATGATGATTTATCATCACCACCCTCATCACCCTCATCACCACTATGATTATGACAACCATCATCACGTTTCCGTCACTTCACCTACACTTCATCCATGATAAACTCATCCATGTCATCACCAGCATCACTATAGCTACTACAACCATCATCATATTTCCGTCACATCATCTTATCATCACATGAACACCTCACCCTACCCGAAAACTATCGCCATCACCATCATCACTACAACTATTACAACAACCATCATTTTTCATCACATCACATGACACCTCATCCACTCTAAAGTCATCATCACAACAAGCATTACTGTCATACAACAATAATAACCTTCATCACCATGGTGTAAATAAGAAAACTTAAAAAAATAGACACTAATAAAAACATCACAGTCCCACTAAACAGTTTCACACTGAAAAAAAAAATTGATCAATATTTAGAAGTAGGACACAAGCATGGGGATTAATAATAAATTAATAATCATCGTCGTAATTTTCTTTCTCAACGACTTCATTTGTGCAACAGTCTCCATCTCTATTATATCCCCCCACCCCCCACCCCCCATTTTCAACACTACGCTGCAAAAAATTCCTTCTCAACCTTTGGCGAACCAACACATCCATCCACAACAGAGACATTACAACGCACATTTGCTAACAGAAAAGGACAAACATAAACTCATTGCAGAGACAGAACTCTCGTTTCAATATACCACACTCTCTCTTTCCCACTGTGTGCGTGTGGTTCTATTATTGGGAGTAGACTAACTGCAAAAGCAGAAATACAGAGAAAAGGGAACACACACATGCTCGTGCCATCTCACCTACCCCCACGAGACTTCGCCGGACACAGCCCCAGGTCGTACGCTTCGCTCCCCGCATCTTCCTCCTCCGACTCCCAGGCATTTTCATCTAAAACTTCCATCCCACCTACGTCATGAAGCTCAGTCTTCCCTTCCTCCCTTCCTCCCTCCTCCCCCCGGAACCTTTCTCCCTTTACGCAGCGTCGAGTCAGAACGATCTGCCATCGCATATCAGTCTCTCCAAATACTTCTCCGTTCAGACACCGAGACGCTTTGTCACCGCTTCCCTTCTGCCATCTCCAGGTAACTAAAGCACCAATAGCGATGTGACGTTCCTCCTACACTGCTCCATCTAGCTCTTCTCTCAATTCTCCATCTACGCTGTGCTCCATCGCTGCCACCCTCCCCCCTCTCTCGTCTTTCCTTTCTCTCTGTCCACCCCCCCTTCCTCAAACCCCACCCCCTCCTCCAGTTCCCCGTCCCCAGGGGACAACACAAGGCGACCAACTCCGAATCGCCTACGATACCGTTAATATCACTTCTACCTCCGACTTGCAGACTGGGTAAACAAAGACAGTGACTCCCCTCCCTACGTTGGCGATGGAGTTTTACTCCCCCCCTCCCACTTCCATCTCCTCCTCCCCCGTCTTCTCCATCTCTCGTGGCCATCCCGTGCACGAGCAGCGCGCAACGCGCCTTCTAGTGGCGGGAGACGTCGAATGCGAGGTGAAGTAGAGGCAGAAAAGCAGCGCCCGCGCCTGTACAGATGGCGATACTTGAGATAGTACGGTTAACGGTGGGAAAAGCATTATGACGCTGCAACCACTGCGCGAGGGGATGAGGAGAGAGTGAGGAGTGATGTGTGATTAGATCTGTAATGATTGCAACTAGGAATCTTCGACTCCCAATGGGAGTCCCAAGTAGACGATGTTTTCATCAAAAATTGCTCTCTAGAGTAGCTTTGTAGCCTATCTATATATATTGAATTGTTCACGAAGCAAATCTAAATTGAAAACAATATTCGAGAACAAACCTTTGTTCCCGATGGCCTTGTGGTTATCATGCTGGGCTATGAATCAAAAGGGTCCAGGATTTTTCTGCGTTGTCCTTTGATCTAAGGGACCTGGATTCGAGCCCCGGATAAGGCATGGGTATCTGTGTTGTTCTTCTGCTGAGGTCCTGCCATCCTCACAGACTTTCTACTATGGCATGGAAACTGACAGGCTCCTGTCAGACCTCTGTGGCAAGCAGCTGCTTGAGGGGGTATTTATTTTAGCCGTCCCGTGACCCAGTGGTTAGCACGCTTGGCTACCGATCTAAGGGACCTGGGTTCGAGTCCCGGATAAGGCATGGGTATCTGCGTTGTTCTGCTGACGTCCTGCCATCCTCACAGACTTTCTACTATGGCATATAAACTGACAGGCTTCCGTCAGACCTCTGTGGCAAGCAGCTGCTTGAGGAGGTATTTATTTTAGCCGTCCCGTGGCCCAGTGGTTAGCGCGCTTGGCTACTGATCTAAGCGGACCTGGGTTCGAGCCCCGGGTAAGGCATGGATGTTTGTGTCGTTTTTCTGCTGAGGTCCTGCCATCCTCTCAGACCTTCTACTATGACATATAAACTGACAGGCTCCTGTCAGACCTCTGTGGCAAGCAGCTGCTTGGGGGGGTATTTTTTTCCTTTTTTTACTTCTGCCGAGGTCTCTCCCTTCTCACAGGTCTTTTCTGTAAGGTATTTTATACTGACAAACTCCTGTCAGACCTTATCGGTCCGTTTTTTCGAGTGAAAAAAAGTGCTAACATTTTTACAATTAACTTCGTTGTCTGTCTGTCTGCCCGCCTGTACACATTCTAAATTAAAATTCTTTTTCGGGTCGGATACTTATGGATGAAAGATATAACGGAATTCGCATTAAGGAATCAAATCTTCCAAAAACTTTTATAATGTCATCTACCGATGGAAAAATGTGGAAAATGCTAAAACTTTGTGGAAAGGCCGCCGTCCGTCGGATGGGATGTTAAGCCATGGCCCCATGTTGGAAAGAACATGTGGAAAGAACAACTTTTCTGTTTTAAAAGATCAAAAGTTATGATCAAAAATAAAATGTTACAATTTAACTTTTGCCCAATTCCCCCACAAGTTCGAATTTCAGAAGATAAAGGTGGATGGAAAATAATAAAATTTTTGAAATTCTCTTTGAAAGCGTGCATCTCATATTAGCCAGAATCTAGAAGCTATTTTTTAATTTTTTTTCTTCAACCTGCTTTTGTGACCGTTTTAGATACTTCATGAAAGTTTTTCAATGGAAGCATATACCTAACAGAATTGTCTTGTTTTCTTTGTTTTATTAACGAAATATATTAATTATTTTGAGACGGGTGGGGGGACTCAACCTGTAGTGCATCAGGCTTGTAATCTGCTGTTCTCAGGCTCGAGTCCAACATGGATTAGCGTTGTGATTTATATCCGCAAAACTCCCCGCATTTACCTCTTTCAATAGGAGACACCAATGGATTGGTAAAGCTGATGTCCGTCGGATGGAAAGTTAAGACGTGGTCCCGTGTGGGGCGGGGGTAACTCAGTCGGTAGCGCGCCAGGCTCGTAATCTGTAGTTCCCAGGTTCGAGTCCCAGCTGGGTCAGCGTTGAGATTTATCTCCGCAAAATTCCCCGCCCTGTCCACGGTCAGTAGGGGACACCGATGGACTTGAAAAGGCCGCCGTCCGTCGGATGAGACGTTAAGCCGTGGCCCCGTATGCGGGAGAGCCATACCCTGTGCACGTTAAAGAACACGCTGGATGACCTTGACAGGAGGCTACCATCTGTCTCCCAACAGCTGTTCCAGTGGGTCCCTCCCCCAACCTTCTCTGTGCCTTCGGGGTCCATGTGACCTGGCCATTTAGCCCATGTTGTGCAAAAAAGTGCCGCTCAGAGTTAAAACAACCCAACTCAACCCAGTAGTAATTGCCGAAAAAGTACACTGTTTTAGTATTATGAATTATCAAGTTAAAGAAGAAAAAAAAATCAATAGTTGAAAATGTAGACCCCCCCCCTCCGCCTTCCCTCCTTTCACCACTGATACCCAGAATCTACGAGGGCTTATTAAACGTAAAGGTTAAAGGGACGCATTCGTTCCCAACTTAAAGCGGCTTGGAATACAACCTATAAAAAAAACACAAACGACTAGGTATTAGCAATAACTGATAATCCTTTAAATGAATCGGATTGCGAAGACCCAGCATGAACTGTTATAATACTTGATATCCCTCAAATGCACTTGTCCCGGAAAAATGATCTCCTGTCACTCATAATTTGCCGGCTTTAGTCCTAACAGCACCTGAGGCAACGCACCAGTCTCTCCTCCTCCCTGAAAGAAGAAATGGGACAATAGGGAACTTTGGTGTCATTGTCTGATTTGGGTGGGAATATTCAATGAGGGTTTTTGGATCGAGGGAGCCCAACGAATCTCTCTTCACTTTCTGTGGAGCTCTACAGTTCCCTTTTTTTTATTTTTTTTCTCCCCCCCTAATTTCCCTTTATGCGAAGAACCTTTCCCTATTAATTGGATTATTCATTAGTAAGGTAATTCGATTATCTACCTGCTCCGTGCTGTTCGAATCAGGGAATGCGGTTACAATGGTTGCGGGGACAACACGTCTCGTATTTAAGTGATGCATTTATTGGTCTGATGACGGATGGGGATTAAAGAGAGTGTGTGAATGAAAAAAATAAAGAATGATTCTTTGTAACTCAGTTTCTGCTGAGGGGATAGTTGAGCGTGTCGATAATCATATGCATTGTAGACTTAATTCGTTCTTTTTTAATTATATTCGTTTAGTTTTTGAAATGATATGGAAATTGAAATGTTTAATAGAAAGCCAGGTCAGTAGAACCCCAAAGGCTCAGATAAGGTTGGGTTGTTTTACCTCTGAGCAGCACTTTTTTTGCACACCATGGGCTAAATGGCCAGGTCACAAGGATCCCGAAAGCTCAGAGAAGGTTGGGGGAGGGGTTGGGTTGGGTTGTTTTACCTCTGAGCGGCATTTTTTTGCACAAAATGGGCTAAATGGCCAGGTCACAAGGATCCCGAAGGCTCAGAGAAGGTTGGGCGAGGGGACTCGCTGGAATAGCTGTTAAGAGACAAATGGTACCTCCCGCCAAGGCCTCCGTGTTCTTTAACGTGCACAGGGTATGACACTCCCGCACGCGGAGCCACGGCTTAACGTCCCATCCGATGGACGGCGGCTTTTCCAAGCCCATCGGTGTCCCCTATTGACCGTGAGGCAGGGAATTTTGCGGAGATAAATCTCAACGCTGACCCAGCTGGGACTCGAGCCTGGGAACTACAGATTACGAGCCTGGCGCGCTACCGACGAGCCACCCCCGTCCCAAAATGAGGTTGGGAGAAAGTGTTGATTTGGGTTGTTTATCCCCTGAACAGCACTTTTTTTTTTATACACAATGGGCTTAAAAGCCAGGTCGCAAGGAACCCTAAGGCTGAGAGAAGGTTGGGGCAGGGGATCCTCTGGAACAGCTGTTGGGAGACAGAGGGTAGCCATTAGTCAGTGCTATGTTGCATGATTTTTAACACGAAAAGTGTTAGGCCCTTCTGGATACGAGGCCACGGCTTAACGTCGTATCTGGGTTGGGTTGTTTTACCTCTGAGCTGCAGTTTTTTGCACACCATGGGCTAAATGGCCAGGTCACATGGACCCCGAAGGCTCAGAGAAGGTTGGGGGGGAGGGGACCCACTGGAATAGCTGTTCGGAGACAGATGGTAGCCTCCCGTCAAGGCCATCCAGCTTGTTCTTTAACGTGCACAGGGTATGGCTTCCCGCACACGGGGACACGGCTTAACGTCCCATCCAACGGACGGCGGCCTTTCTAAGCCCATCGGTGTCCCCTACTGACCGTGGGCAGGGCGGGGAATTTTGCGGAGATAAATCTCAACGCTGACCCAGCTGGGACTCGAACCTGGTAACTACAGATTACGAGCCTGGCGCGCTACCGACTGAGCCACCCCCGCCCCAACGTCGTATCTGAAGGACGGCTGCGTTTTCAAATCCATTGGTGGATGGCTCGCTATGGACTGAGCCAACTCCCGAAAAAAAGGACACAATTAGAAATATGGTGTTTCAATTACTGAAGACAGAATTCAGAAATCTCGAACGAGTCAATAAAGTTGTTTTTGGTTTTGAATATTCAATAGAAAAATCCTCCTAGCATAACTTCCATTAGTCTAGTTTTGATAGCATTCTGCATCCCCTTTTGTGCGAAGAGTTTTATCACTGAAAAGTTGCTGAATACAACTATTCCCTCCATTTGTTGTGACTCTCATGGAAATGAGTCTGGCTAAACATTTATATTTTATGGAAGGCTGTTTAAAGCCGACTTACGAGCTGGCACTGTTTCGTGACTGCCGCTATTCATAGCGCATGCGTACAAGATTATAATATCCCTCCTCCCATTGTTTTTCGGTATACTACTCTGCAAATAAACAACAAACTTTTGTCTTCAACTCTTATGCCTAACAATAATTGGGGCGGGGTGGCTCAGTCGGTAGCGCGCCAGGCTCGTAATCTGTAGTTCCCAAGTTCGAGTCCCAGCAGGGTCAGCGTTGAGATTTATCTCCGCAAAATTCCTCGCCCTTCCCACGGTCAGTAGGGGACACCGATGGGCTTGGAAAGGCCGCCGTCCGTCGGATGGGACGTTAAGCCGTGGCCCCGTGTACGGGAGTGCCATACCCTGTGCACGTTAAAGAACCCACTGGATGGCCATGACGGGAGGCTACCATCTGTCTCCCAACAGCTGTTCCAGTGGGTCCCCTCCCCCAACCTTCTCTGAGCCTTCGGGATCCATGTGACCTGGCCATTTAGCCCATGGTGTGCAAAAAAGTGCCGCTCAGAGGTAAAACAACCCAACGTGAAAGAACACGCTGGATGGCCTTGACGGGAGGCTACCATCTGTCTCCCAACAGCTGTTCCAGTGGGTCCCCTCACCCAACCTTCTTTGAGCCTTCGGGGTCCATGTGACCTGGCCATTTAGCCCATGGTGTCCAAAAAAAGTGCCGCTCAGAGGTAAAACAACCCAACGTTAAAGAACACGCTGGATGACCTTGACGGGAGGCACCATCTGTCTCCCAACAGCTGTTCCAGTGGGTCCCCTCCCCCAACCTTCTCTGAGCCTTCGGGGTCCATGTGACCTGGCCATTTAGCCCATGGTGTCCAAAAAAAGTGCCGCTCAGAGGTAAAACAACCCAACGTTAAAGAACACGCTGGATGACCTTGACGGGAGGCACCATCTGTCTCCCAACAGCTGTTCCAGTGGGTCCCCTCCCCCAACCTTCTCTGAGCCTTCGGGGTCCATGTGACCTGGCCATTTAGCCCATGGTGTCCAAAAAAAGTGCCGCTCAGAGGTAAAACAACCCAACCCAATCTTGGCCATAACTTGGCGAATAAAATTCGCGTGAATGAATAATACACTCCACCTTTTGATTGTAATCTTTAAAACATAGATTATAATATTTCCTGAATTTAGTAACGCCAGAATATTTAGAAATTTTCCATCTCTTTGACACATTTATGTTACCAGGAAACGCTACCTTTTGTGAAGCGTTGAACTGGGCAGAAACTTGTAAACACAATTCACACCTGTACATGCCTTCTACCAATGAACTGTTATCAGAAGTTGGAGATAAAAGGAAAACGACACCCTTCCGCTCCAGGTTGCTATGGAGATGAAGGAATAACCTCATAGATCAAAGTATCTCATAAACGTTATTCTAGAAACTGTGACCAATATCCTGGTCTACGCGATCTGACATCATGACTAGATTTCATCTCGCTTGTCACGCTTTCAGTTGAGAGCTGATAAACTCTCGTTTGCCTCCACCATCTGCTCGTTTGCTAATCATTTGTTCAGAAATCGACTGCTTTTTTTTGCGGGGTTGGGTTGTTTTACGTCTAAGCGGCACTTTTTTGCACACCATGGGCTAAATGATCAGGTAACATGGACACCAAAGGGCTCAGAGAAGGTTGGGGGAGGAGACTCACTGGAACAGCTGTTGGGAGACAGATGGTAGCCTCCCGTCAAGGCCATCCAGCGTGTTCTTTAACGTTCGGTTGTTTCACCTCTGAGCGACACTTTTTTGCACACCATGGGCTAAATGGGCAGGCCACATGGACCCCGAAGGCTCAGAGAAGGTTGGGGGAGGAGACCCATTGGAACAGCTGTTGGGAGTCAGATGGTAGCCTCCCGTCAAGACAATCCAGCGTGTTCTTTAACGTTGGGTTGTTTCACTTCTGAGCGACACTTTTTTGCACACCATGGGCTAAATGGCCAGGTCACATGGACCCCGAAGTCTCAGAGAAGGTTGGGGGAGGAGACTCACTGGAACAGCTGTTGGGAGACAGATGGTAGCCTCCCGTCAAGGCCATCAAGTGTGTTCTTGAACGTTGGGTTGTTTTACCTCTGGGCGGCACTTTTTTGCACACCATGGGCTAAATGGCCAGGTCACATGGATCCCGAAGGGCTCAGAGAATGTTGGGGGAGGAGACCCACTGGAACGGCTATTGGGAGACAGATGGTGGCCTCCCGTCAAGGCCATCCAGCGTGTTCTTCAACGTGCAAAGGGTATGGCTCTTCCGTACACGGAGCAAAGGCTTATCGTCCCATCCGATGGACGGCGGCTTTTCCAAGCCCATCGGTGTCTCCTACTGACCGCGGGCAGGGCGGGGAATTTTTGGAAATAAATCTTAATGCTGACCCAGCTGGGACTTGAACCTCGGAACTACAGATTACGAGCCTGGCGCGCTACCGACTGAACCCCCCCCCCCCCCCCCCCCCGCCCACATTCCTTTCTTTTTTTTTGCTGACTACACAATTAAGAACTTTTTGCTTATTTTTAATATATGATTGTTCGTTTAATTGAGTTCTTCAATTCTATCGTTGCGTTATAAATTGAATTATTGCTTTTTAAAATTTAATTGTTGTATTGTAAAATCAACTTTTGCTTTTTATCGTTTAATTGTTGCTTTGTAACGTTTAATTGATGCTCTTTAAAACATAATTGGTGCTCTTTAACGTTTAATGTTGTATTGTGAATTCAATTATTGCTCTTTAATATTTTATTGTCATTTGGTGAATTCATTTAATTTTCTTTAACTTTAATTGATACTCTTTTACATTACGTCTTGACAGAATTCATTAATGCCCTTTAACATTAATTCCATTTGCCGTTAATTAATGTATAATCAATCATCTTCTTAAGTAGCCCATCTTCTGAAACCCATGTGCATTTATATATGTCACTGTGTTTGCAATAAGTGTTCTCTGTTGATTTAATTTGTGGTTGATTGTGACTATGTATGGTATACCAGACAAGTAAGCATAATTAAAGTTCTTTGTAAAAACACTGAATCATATGTGAGAGTTGGTAAGGCTTGTAGCGTTTGGCTTAACATCGCTACTGCTAGATAACGGTGTTGGGTTGTTGGGTTGTTTTACCTCTGAGCGGCACATTTTTGCACACCATGGGCTAAATGGCCAGGTCACATGGACCCCGAAGGCTCAGAGAAGGTTGGGGGAGGGGACCCACTGGAACAGCTGTTGGGAACAGATGGTAGCCTCCCGTCAAGGCCATCCAGCGTGTTCTTTAACGTGCACAGAGTATGGCTCTCTCGCACACGGAGCCACGGCTTAACGTCTCATCCGACGGACGGCGACCTTTCCAAGCCCATCCGTGGGCAGGGCGTGGAATTTTGCGGAGATAAATCTCAACGCTGACCCATCTGGGACTCGAACCTGGGAACTACAGATTACGAGCCTGGCGCGCTACCGACTGAGCCACTCCAGGCCCCCCCCCCCCCCCCCCAGATAACGGTGTATTTTGTCACTTTTTGTCTTTAGTTTGATTATTGCTCTTTAGTTTGGTTATGTGGAATTCTCTGTAAGGGGAAGATTTTGGTCTTAAGTGGTCTATAGTTCTGAGAATTTCTGATTCAGATTATGATGATGTTTTAGCCCTTTTGGCAAATGATGTTGATGAGATGAACTCTTTCATTCGAGCTGTTGATGAGACTGGTAGTAGAGTAGGTTTGGTTATAAACAGAGAGAAAATTAAAGTGATGAAAATTGGTCAGGCAGGTTGTGATTCAGTTAATCTGAATGGTTGCAGTCTTGAGCAGGTGTCACAGTTTAATTATCTTGGGAGCTATGTAACAGATAATGGTGATGTGCGGCATGAGATTAACAGACGAATAGGGATTGCTGCTGGGACTTTTAAGAATCTATGGAGAGTGTGGAGAAATAGGCGTATACACCTAAAGACTAAAATTAGGCTGTATAATAGTTTGGTTCTTTCTAGGGTTAGTTATGGTAGTGAAACTTGGACACTTTGTAAACAAGATAACAGGAAACTAGATGCTTTTGATTCCAGATGCTTACGCAGTATCTTGGGCATTAGGTGGTTCAACTTTGTAACTAATGATGAGATTAGGCAAAGGAGTTTGCAACCTCCTTTAAGCAGCATATTGTGCAGAGAGAGACTCCGTTGGTTTGGCCATGTTGCCCGTATGAATAATTATAGATTGGCGAATAGGGTTATGAACAGTGTGCCTAAAGGCCTCAGAAAGAGGGGGAGACCTAGGATGCGGTGGGCACACAATGTCAAACAGGACATCCTTAAAATTGCTCCATAATGGTCAGATGCAGCAGATGTAGCTCGTGAAAGACATGTTTGTCGAACTAAATTGCTCAATTTGGTTGAACTTTTTTAGCCCATGGCTGCTTGACGATTATGTATGCATGTGCGTAACATTAATTGTAACTTTGTAAAGTTTAATTGATACCTTCAAACATTAATTATTGCATTTTAACGTTTAATCTTGCATTGCAAATTTAATTATTGCTTTCTAATGTTTAATTAATGGATTTTAACGTTAAACTATTATATTGTAAATATCGCTGTTGTTCGTTAATGTCCACTTGTCAGTGGGGTGGCTCAGTCGGTAGCGCGCCAGTTCCCAGGTTCCAGTCGCAGCTGGGTCAGCGTTGAGATTTATCTCTGCAAAATTCCTCGCCCTGCCCACGGTCAGTAACGGACACCGATGGGCTTGGAAAGGCCGCCGTCCGTCGGATGGAACGTTAAGCCGTTGCCCCGTGTGCGGGAGAGCCATACCCTGTGCACGTTAAAGAACACGCTGGATGGCCTTGACGGGAGGCTACCATCTGTCTCCCAACAGCTGTTCCAGTGGGTCCCTTCCCCCAACCTTCTCTGAGCTTTCGGGGTCCATGTGACCTGGCCATTTAGCCCATGGTGTGCAAAAAAGTGCCGCTCAGAGGTAAAACAACCCAACGTTAAAGAACACGCTGGATGGCCTTGACGGGAGGCTACCATCTGTCTCCCAACAGCTGTTCCAGTGGGTCCCCTCCCCCAACCTTCTCTGAGCCTTCGGGGTCCATGTGACCTGGTCATTTAGCCCATGGTGTGCAAAAAAGTGCCGCTCAGAGGTAAAGCAACCCAACGTTAAAGAACACGCTGGATGGCCTTGACGGGAGGCTACCATCTGTCTCCCAACAGCTGTTCCAGTGGGTCCCCTCCCCCAACCTTCTCTGAGCTTTCGGGGTCCATGTGACCTGGCCATTTAGCCCATAGTGTGCAAAAAAGTGCCGCTCAGAGGTAAAACAACCCAACCCAACCTGAAAATTACGTATTTGGGCGGGTTTACTTCCAACCCTCCTCTTTAAATACGACTTTGTATAAAGGACAGAAAATAAGATGAATTGCAGGTTTTAAAAACAATTAAGCATTGCAATTATATAAAAAATCCAATGTGGAAAAAAAAAACTGCATTAGCAGCACGATTGGCCAAAAAAAAAAAGCACGCCGTGGTAGACCAGGTAACTGAGTCGTGCATTTTTTTTTATGAACTGAAAATAAATTACTGTATTCTTGTTTATCACACGCTTTGAGAAAAGAGCAGGTTGTGGCCAGGATACGATTAAACATATGCCACAAGATAGAAAAAAAAATGTAAGTTTTAAAAAATTACTTTTTTGATCCACGTGTTGAACACCGCTGGTATATATGATTGAAGACATTAAAAATGAAAGTGTAATAAGGTTTTTATTAATTTAAAAAGGATGAATAATAATATATTTTATTATTTTTCGGTTTATCTTCAGTGGTTTTTTCTCGTTAAAATCTTATTTTCGAAGTTAGGTTGCTCTCAAGTTGGTCACATAAACATAAAGCGTTCCAACACGCGCGTGTCCCCGTGTTTGGCAGAGCCATATCCTGTGCACGTTAAAAAACACGCTGGATGGCTTTAACAGGCGGCTACCATCTGTCTCCCAATAGTTGCCCAGTGGGTCCCTTCCACCCATCTTCTTTGAGCCCTTGGGGTCTTTGTCACCTGGCCATTTAGCCCACTGTGTGCAAAAAGAAGTGCCGCTCAGAGGTAAAACAACCCAAATCCGAACGAATGAATGGTCGGGGGGGGGGGGGGGGAATTACCACAAAGACCCCAAGCATTCAGAGAAGATGATATGTCAGAGAAGATCCATATCTCTTATGGATAGAATTAGGTATCATATCCTTATGGATAGAGTTGGGTAAGCTGCCATTTACCCCATGGTGTACAAAGAAAAAAGTGCCACTTCGAAGTGGGGTGGCTCAGTCGGTAGCGCGCCAGGCTCGTAATCTGTAGTTCCCAGGTTCGAGTCCCAGCTTGGTCAGCGTTGAGATTTATCTCCGCAAAATTCCCCGCCCTGCCCACGGTCAGTAGGGGATACCGATGGGCTTGGAAAGGCTGCCGTCCGTCGGATGGGACGTTAAAGCCGTGGCCCCGTGTGCAGGAGAGCCATACTCTGTGCACGTTAAAGAACACGCCGAATGGCCTTGACGGGAGGCTATCATCTGTCTCCCAACAGCTGTTCCAGTGGGTCCCCTCCCCCCAACCTTCTCTGAGCCTTCGGGGTCCATGTGACCTGGCCATTTAGCCCATGGTGTGCAAAAAAGTGCCGCTCGGAGGTAAAACAACCCAACAAAGTCACTCCGAGGTAAATCAACCCAACACACGTTGGAATATGGTGGATTTGTTTTACTCATATTTCAACATACCCAAACGTATCGTAAAAAAAAAAACACTGTCATTTATTTTTCCTCTGCTAGGTAGTTACATTCATAATGGATGAAAGTTTCGCCCTTGTGGAGTCGGCGATAATTCTGTCTTTCTTTTGAGAAGACAACCTTGAAAGCAGTCGAGGTTTTATTGTAGTTTCTCTGCATAATTTAATGGCGGTGTTCAGGAGTACTGGAAGAGTGTGGTTACGTGGTTAGTAGACCTATGGCTTTTCAATGAGCGACTGAAGATGTTGCTTATGTTTGAGAGGCAAGGACAAGTACTGTTTAACTCCAGCGCAGAGAAGGCCACGAGAATAGAAACAGTTACAAGGAATTGTTAGGTTGTGATAAATGTGCATTTTTCGCCCAGCAGGTGAACGACGCTTCGTTTAGAAAGAAAGCAAATATTTAATTGCACCTGAAGAACGCGGAAAAGAATTGACCGAAGAACTGGGTTGGGTTGTTTTACCTCTGAGCGGCACGTTTTTGCACACCATGGGCTAAATGGCCAGGTCACATGGACCCCGAAGGCTCAGAGAAGGTTGGGGGAGGGGACCCACTGGAACAGCTGTTGGGAGACAGATGGTAGCCTCCCGTCAAGGCCATCCAGCGTGTTCTTTAACGTTGGGTTGTTTTACCTCTGAGCGGCACTTTTTTGCACACCATGGGCTAAATGGCCAGGTCACATGGACCCCGAAGGCTCAGAGAAGGTTGGATGAGGGTACCCACTGGAACAGCTATTGGGAGACAGATGGTAGCCTCCCGTCAAGACCATCCTGCGTGTTCTTTAACGTGCACAGGGTATGGCTCTCCCGTACACGGGGCCACGGCTTAACGTCCCATCCGACGGACGGCGGCCTTTCCAAGCCCATCGGTGTCCCCTACTGACCGTGGGCAGGGCGGGGAATTTTGCGGAGATAAATCTCAACGCTGACCCAGCTGGGACTCGAACCTGGGAACTACAGATTACGAGCCTGACGCGCTACCGACTGAGCCCCCCCCCGCCCCCCGAAGAACTGTAATTGAAAAAACGATGTTTAAAACCGGAGACGAAAATCTTATTTTGATTTTCAGAATTTTAAAATAGATTTAGATGAATGCCGTCGGGTGGCCGAGTGGTTAGCGTACTTGGTTACTAATCAACGGGACCTGGATTTGAGTTCCTGGTAAAACATGGATGTTTGTCTGCTGAGGTTCCGCCATCCTCACAGACCTTCTACTGTGGTATATTAAATTGACAGGCCCTTGTTAGACATCTCTGGCAAGCAGCTGCTTGAGGAGATATTTTTTTTTAGACGAATAGAAATGTGTTAAGAAGGATGCAAGAGAGTAGAATGGAAGAGGATGAAGCCCTCCCGAATTATTTCTCAATTGAAAATTAACCTGCATGTATCGAGTCTTTTAAAGTTCTGTTTGTTTCAGGTGTGAATCATCGTGCAATTTGAAAGAGTCCCCTCTTCACACAGTGCGGCGGGGGTGGCTCAGTCGGTAGCGCGCCAGGCTCGTAATCTGTAGTTTCCAGGTTCGAGTCCCAGCTGGGTCAGCGTTGAGATTTATCACCGCAAAATTCCCCGCCCTGCCCGCGGTCAGTAGGGGACACCGATGGGCTTGGAAAGGCCGCCGTCCGTCGAATGGGACGTTAAGCCGTGGCTCTGTGTGCGGGAGAACCATACCGTGTGCACGTTAAAGAACACACTGGATGGCCTTGACAGGAGACTACCATCTGTCTTCCAACACCTGTTCCAGTGGGTTCCCTCCCCCAACCTTCTCTGAGCCTTCGGGGTCCATGTGACCTGGCCATTTAGCCCATGGTGTGCAAAAAAGTGCCGCTCAGAGGTAAAACAACCCACAACCTCACACAGTACTACCTCGGATTGAATTGCTAGCTTTGATAAATATCGGTTTGTCTGGAAATTGAATGTGTATATTTACTCACTTTCTTCAAAACTAGACAGAATATTATATAAAATTTACTATTTAAAACGCTATGTTAATTATAATTTTCTACGGGATATTTATTTCGCATGGGTTCAGTTTATCTTAATTTATGGGATTTGTTGTTGGGGAGGAGAATATAAATCAAATTTATTACCTTTAATTTACGTACAAAATAAAATCGTTCGTAATCTTAATTATAATTATTTTGATGGGAACACAATATTATACAACAAACACAATATATTGCGACTGAAGAAATTATATATATATATACATTTCAACTATCTTTTGTTTTATAAAAATCAAGATTTAATTCCGATTAGAATTCCTAATTTTAACTCCAGAGTTTTGGGTTTACAATTTTATATAGAGAAAACAAAAAAGGAAATTTTTCCATAAAATTTTTTATGTTAATGTACCTAAAATTTTTAATTCACAGGAGTATACAATAAGAAACGAAAAATGTTTTACCCCTTTTAAGAAATGTTTGCGTGCATATTTGTCAAAGTTAGACAACATTGAATGTATGTTTACTGTGATTAAATAATATTTTGATAGCTTCGGTTATTTTACCTCTGAGAGGCACTTTTTTGCACACCATGGGCTAAATGGCAGGTCACATGGACCCCGAAGGCTCAGAGAAGATTGGGGGAGGGGACCCACTGGAACAGCTTTTGGGAGACAGATGGTAACCTCCCGTCAAGGCCATCCAGCGTGTTCTTTAACGTGCACTGGGAATGGCTATCCCGCACACGGGGCCACGGCGTAACGTCCCATCCGACGGACGGCGGCCTTTCCAAGCCCATCGGTGACCCCTACTGACCGTGAGGCAGGGCGGGGAATTTTCCGGAGTAAATCTCAACGCTGACCCAGCTGGGACTCGAACCTGGGAACTACAGATTACGAGCCTGGCGCGCTACCGACTGAGCCACCCCGCCATATTTTGATAGCATTTACATAGGAACCGATATTTGGTAAGTATGTTAATTATACACACAGCACCAGTGATAGTTAATAATTTTTAATACTTTTTATTTTTTACTTACTTAATTTTCTTTAATGAAAATGAATTATTTTTTTTATAACCTGGAAGAGGTCGTTGCTCCTTGGTTGTTCACATATACTTATTGATTGTGTTACTTAGTTTTGTGCTTTTATTGTTTCTCTGTTCTTTGTAAAGTGTTGTATTGATAATGTATTTGACAAAGTGTTGTGCATTGTGTGTTTATTGCCCTCGTGTATTTATATTATAATAATTTTGAATTTCAATTTGTTTTTCTTAATTGAATAAGTGAACAGTCCATTTCTTCTGAGTAGAGACATTTTGTTACTTACTGATATTTTAGTGCAGTTATTTAGTAACTTGAAAATATCTTGGGGATAGATTTAAGTATTAAGTTATTCGACTCTTGCAAATAGATTGAGTGTGCATCTGAGTTATTCACTTTTATGGGCAGAGTTAGGCAAGCTGTCCATCTCTTATGGATAGAGTTAGACATGTTGTCCATCTGTTATGCGCAGAGTTAGGGAAGTTGCTCATCTCTTATGGACAGAGTTAGGCAAGTTGTCCATCTGTTATGTGCAGAGTTAGGCAAATTGCTCATCTCTTATGGATAGAGTTAGGCAAGTTGCTCATCTCTTATGGAGAGAGTTAGGCAAGTTGTCCATCTCTTATCGATAGAGTTAGGCAAGTCGTCCATCTCTTATGGATAGAGTTAGACAGGTTGTCCATCTGTTATGTGCAGAGTTAGGCAAGTTGCTCATCTCTTATGGATAGAGTTAGGCAAGTTGCCCATCTCTTATGGACAGAGTAGGCAAGTTGCCTATCTCTTATGGACAGAGTTAGACATGTTATCCATGTCTTATGGATAGAGTTAGGCAAGTTGTCCATCTCTTATGTGCAAATTTAGGAAGGTTGCTCATCTCTTATGGGTAGAGTTAGACAAGTTGCCCATCTCTTATGGATAGAGCTAGGCAAGTTGCCCATCTCTTATCGACAGAGTTAGGGAAGTTGCTCATCTCTTATGGACAGAGTTAGGCAAGTTATCCATGTCTTATGGATAGAGTTAGGCAAGTTGTCCATCTCTTATGCATAGTGTTTGACAAGTTGTCCATCTGTTATGTGCAGATTTAGGAAGGTTGCCCATCTCTTATGGATAGAGTTAGGCAAGTTGCTCATCTCTTATGGATATAGTTAGGCAAGCTGCCCATCTCTTATGGACAGAGTTAGGCAAGTTGTCCATATCTTATGGATAGAATTAGGCAAGTTTCCATCTTTTATGGATAGAGTTAGACAAGTTGTCCATCTGTTATGGGCAGAGTTAGGCAAGTTGCTCATCACTTATGAACAGAGTTAGGCAAGTTGCCCATCTCTTATGGACAGAGTTACTCAAGTTGTCCATCTCTTATGGATAGAGTTAGACAACTTGTCCATCTGTTATGTGCAGATTTAAACAAGTTGTCCATCTGTTATGTGCAGATTTAGGAAGGTTGCTCATCTCTTATGGATAGAGTTAGGCAAGTTGCTCATCTCTTATGGATAGAGTTAGGCAAGCTGCCCATCTCTTATGGACAGAGTTAGGCAAGTTGTCCATATCTTATGGATAGAATTAGGCAAGTTTCCATCTTTTATGGATAGAGTTAGACAAGTTGTCCATCTGTTATGGGCAGAGTTAGGGAAGTTGCTCATCACTTATGAATAGAGTTAGGCAAGTTGTCCATTTCTTATGGACAGAGTTACGCAAGTTGTCCATCTCTTATGGATAGAGTTAGACAACTTCCCATCTGTTATGTGCAAATTTAAGCAAGTTGCCCATCTCTTGTGGACAGAGTTAGGCAAGTTGCTCATCTCTTATGGACAGAGTGAGGCAAGTTGTCCATCTCTTATGGACAGAGTGAGGCAAGTTGCCCATCTCTTATGGACAGAGTTAGGCAAGTTATCCATCTCTTATGGACTTATGGACAGAGTTAGGCAAGTTGCCCATCTCTTATGGACAGAGTTACGGAAGTTGTCCATCTCTTATGGATAGAGTTAGACAACTTGTCCATCTGTTATGTGCAAATTTAAGCAAGTTGCCCATCTCTTATGGACAGAGTGAGGCAAGTTGTCCATCTCTTATGGACAGAGTTAGGCAAGTTATCCATCTCTTATGAACTTATGGACAGAGTTAGGCAAGTTGCCCATCTCTTATGGACAGAGTTACGGAAGTTGTCCATCTCTTATGGATAGAGTTAGACAACTTTCCATCTGTTATGTGCAAATTTAAGCAAGTTGCCCATCTCTTATGGACAGAGTTAGGCAAGTTGCTCATCTCTTATGAATAGAGTTAGGCAAGTTGCCCATCTCTTATGGACAGAGTTAGGCAAGTTGCCCATCTCTTATATGACAGAGTTACGGAAGTTGTCCATCTCTTATGGACAGAGTTAGGCAAGTTATCCATCTCTTATGGATAAAGTTAGACAACTTGTCCATCTGTTATGTGCAAATTTAAGCAAGTTGCCCATCTCTTATGGACAGAGTTAGGCAAGTTGTCCATCTCTTATGGACAGAGTTAGACAAATTATCCATCTCTTATGGATAAAGTTAGACAAGTTGGCCCTCTGTTATGTGCAGATTTAAGCAAGTTGCCCATCTCTTATGGACAGAGTTAGGTAAGTTGTCCATCTCTTACGGCTAGAGTTAGGCAAGTTGCCCATCTCTTATGGACAGAGTTGTCAATTTCTTGGATAGAGTTTGGTAAGTTGTTCATCTCTTATGGATAGAGTTGGACGAGTTGTCCTCTTATGGGAAGAGTAAGGAAAGTCGCCCATCTCTTATGGACAGAGTTGTGCTTGTTGTCCATCTGTTATGTATAGAGATAAGGAAATTATCCATCTGTTATGGATAGCGATAAACTGAACGTTGGCACAGTTTGAACTCGGTCCGGATAAAAAAAAAAATAAATGAAGGGGGGGAGGGGGCAAGAGACTTGATTTTTATTGCAGTAATTTCTCTCCTTTTTTAGAGGTCTTTAAATATTTTTTTGAAAAGTGCGTTAAATATGAACACTTTTAATTGCTTTTTTTTGCCTCCATTACTCTTTTTAGAATTCTCAAAGGGAGGTGGGGATCCCCTGTCCTAGATGCGTCCCTGACAGGAAGGCATTTATACATAATTTCACGTAATAATTATAACAGTTGTATGTATATTAATAAAAAAACCAATATTTAAAATAATTCAATTAAATTTTTTTCAATACTCTTAAAATTTTTGCAATTTAATGAAAACTTGAAGAAGTTTATTTGCAAAAGATTCTTTTCCTTTGTTTTTGTTCTTCTTGTTTTGTTTGTGTTTGTTTTTGAAGATTCTTTTAATTTTTTTCTCTGTCTCAGGACCCAGATGAAAACGAAATTTTTGAATATATTTCGGAATGCATCAAAGGCAGTAAATTGGATACCACTGATATGAGTGAACAATAGAAAATACAATAGGAAAAAGAATAATGTAATATCGGTTATAAAATAAATAAATAAATACCCTCTCAAGCAGCTGCTTGCCACAGAGGTCTGACAGGAGGTTGTCAGTTTATATGCCATAGTAGGTCTGAGAGGATGGCAGGACCTCAGAAGAAAACAACACGAACATCCATGCCTTACCCGGGGTTCGAACCCAGGTCCCTTAGATCAGTAGCCAAGCGCGCTAACCACTCGACCACGGGACGGCTTAGGTGAATAATAACACGGAGAATTCATCGCATGATGGCGTTTAGAACTGGATTCATAAAAAGTCTTATAAAATTGAATGTTTGAAAGCACTAAAATTGAGTGCATAAAAAGTTTGAAAATTCAGCGCATGATGACTTTCAGAATTGAGTGTACGGACGTTGAGAATTCAGCACACAAGGTCATTTAAAATCGAGTGAATTATGAAGTTTTGAAAATTGAGTGTAGGATTAAGTTTGGAATTAAATTCATTATGAAGTTTGAAAATTGGGTGCAAGTTAGATTTGAGAATTGAGTGCATAGTAGATTTGAGAACTGAGTACATATTGGATTTGAGAACTGAGTACATATTGGATTTGAGAACTGAGTACATATTGGATTTGAGAACTGAGTACATATTGGATTTGAGTTGGGTTAGGTTGTTTTACCTCTGAGCGGCACTGTTTTGCACACCATGGGCTAAATGGCCAGGTCACATGGACCCTGAAGGCTCAGAGAAGGTTGGGGGAGGGGACCCATTGGAACAGCTGTTGGGAGACAGATGGTAGCCTCCCGTCAAGGCCTTCCAGCGTGTTCTTTAACGTGCACAGGGTATGGCTCTCCCACACACAGGGCCACGGCTTAACGTCCACGACGGACGGCGGCCTTTCCAAGCCCATCGGTGACCCCTACTGACCGTGGGCAGGGCGGGGAATTTTGCGGAGATAAATCTCAACGCTGACCCAGCTGGGACTCGAACCTGGGAACTACAGATTACGAGCCTGGCGCGCTACCGACTGAGCCATCCCCTAGCCCCATTGGATTTGAGAATTGAGAGCATAATGGTGTTTAAACCTTGTTTGAAAATTAAGCGCATTTAATTAACTGCAATAAACTAAGTGCAAAATGAAAAAAAATGTATTTGTTTGAAAACAAGGTTTGAAAATGATGACACGAAGTTTCAATTATATACATAATGGAATTGAGAATTGAATTCATTGTGGCTTTGAAACTGAGTGAAAAGTGTTACTTAGAATTGAATGCTTAAGGACATTTGAATATTGAATGCATATTGGTTTTGAGAACTGAGGGTATAATGGTGTTGAGTATTAAGTACATAATGGTATTAAGAATATTCCTAACACCATTATGTAACGTACACTTACTTTAACACCATTATGTATTTGATTACAAAATGTCATTGAGAATTGAGTGCATAATGAATACAAAAGGAGGTGTCATTTAGAATTTAATTTGGAACATGATGGTATTAAGAACTGAGTGCATAATGATCTTGAGAATTGAGTGTAGAAATTTCATACGACTTTGAGAATTGTGTGTACAATGGCGCTGAGAAATGAGTGTTCAATGGTGTTAAAAACTTTATATTTAAATAATTGAATGCATAATACAGTTTGGAAATTTAGGGCATAATGGTCTTTAGAATTGTGAGAATAATAGCGATTGAAAATTGAGTGCAAAATGATGTTCATAGTTCAGTCCATAATGGTTTTGAAAATTAAGTGTAAATAACATTTCGGAATTTGGGCATAATGGTGTTAATATTTGTGCTGAGCATTTAATGCAGTGTCGCAAACTTTTTTACTCTGCGGCACACTGAATCTAATTTTTTTCCGCGGCACACTGAATCTAATTTTTTTCCGCGGCACACTGAATCTAATTTTTTCCCGCGGCACACCTAAAAAAGAATAAAGCAAACTCTATATAATCGTCATTATATTTGCGCTTTGTTGACGTCATCAGCCTGGTTTTACTTGAAGACTTGCTCTCATTCTTTTATTCATAACTCGGTGTTTGTTTTAAATATTTGTCCATTCTATGACTTGAAATAATCAAAAATTAATACCAAAATTTGGAAAAAGCTTGATAAATACTTACAGATCCCAGTTGATAAATCTGAAAGATTTTTTATTAAAGCACGTCGATAACACAAGTCAAGTCAAAATGAAATCTTTGGAATATCTAGTGTCAATTTGAAAATCTCTCGCGGCAAACTGTGTGCCGCGGCACACAGTTTGCGAGACACTGATTTAATGCATAATCTTGTTGAGAGTTGAATGTATAATGGCATTAAAGAACTATGTGTTTAATGGCGTTAAAAACTTTATGTTACATAAATAATTGAGTGCATAATACAATTTGAAAATTTAGTGCATAATGGCCTTTAGAAATGAGTGAATAATAATGATGGAAAATTGAGTTGAAAATGATGTTCATATTTCAGTCCATAATGGTGTTGAAAATTGAGTGCAAATAGCATTTTGAAATTTGTTAAAAAATGAGTGCATAATCATGTTAATATTTGTGTTCTCAAAATTCTTAGAGATTCCTCCAAAAACTGTTAAAGCTCGTAACCTCATTATCACAACTTCTGGAAAGAAAGTTCAGCGATTCTTGATGAGCATGTGCTTGCCCTTTTCAAGGTTAGGAAACAACTTTTAGAGATGAATGCGCTCCTCCATTATCCTCTGAGCAATTAAACCGAAACCTGTTTGTTTGCAAGTCTGTATCAAAGACAAGTTGGATATTTCGTCGGCACGACTTTAAATTGCTCATTAATCGCATATTGACCGCGTTTTCGCTTTCGTCAACAGAGAAACCATCAGAGAAACCATCACTTTACCTTGACACTGGTTAGGTGAGGTCAGGCTTGAAAAATCAACAGTTGCAGACAAGAGTAGCAGAGATAAGAACATCATTCTTCTCATCTCTTGATTCTGGAGAAAGTCCAAAAGTAAAGCATGCACACAAAGCTTTTAAAAAAAAAAACAAAGATTTAAACAAGTTTCGACCAGCATCAGGAAGATATTTAAATCTGAAGTGAGAGATGTTTTTTCGTTTTTTGACACCCATTTTGTTGTTTTGTTAAAGCAAATAATTTATCGCATTCACAGTTCTCAGTTTGTTTGTCTTTTACCTCTCGTGGTTATCTTCCTTTTTTTATTAATATCAGTCTTATCTGAGTGTTAAAACAAATAAAGTTCAGAAACAAGATGCAGAGAGTTGAAGTTGGTTTGTTTGTGTTCAGCGATATTTTACCATGATTCAAAATGTCATGCTTGTTGTAGCCTAGCTTTTGAGCATTTGAAGCAATGGGTTGGGTTGTTTTACCTCTGAGCGGCACTTTTTTGCACACCATGGGCTAAATGGCCAGGTCACATGGACCCCGAAGGCTCAGAGAAGGTTGGGGGAGGGCACCCACTGGAACAGCTGTTGGGAGACAGATGGTAGCCTCCCGTCAAGGCCATCCAGCGTGTTCTTTAACGTGCACTGGGTATAGCTCTCCCGCACACGAGGCCACGGCTTAACGTCCCATCCGACGGACGGCGGCCTATTCCAAGCCCATCGGTGTCCCCTACTGACCGTGGGCAGGGCGGGGAATTTTGCGGAGATAAATCTCAACGCTGACCCAGCTGGGACTCGAACCTGTGAACTACAGATTACGAGCCTGGCGCGCTACCGACTGACCACCCCCTCCCCCGGGAACTAGCAGATTATGAGCATGGCGCGCTACTGACTGAGCCACATCCGCAGTTCTGTTTTCTGAAATTTTGAATGCAAATGAGGGATGGTTTTCACTTTCTGTTTCTGAAAATTCGACCTTGAAGGAGGTGATTTCACTCAATCTGTATTCGTGAAAATTCGGATTTGAATGAGATTTTCCGCAATCGTTATTTGAAAAGTTCAGGTTTGAATGAGAAATTTTTATCAATATTTGTCTGTGAAATTTTGGATTTAAATCAGGTGATTTTTATCTGAAATTTCAGTTGAAAAATTTCGCTCTTGAAAGAGGTGATTTCATTTAATCTCTTTTTATGAAGTTTCAGATTAGTATGAATGATTTTTCTCAATCGCCATTTGTAGAATTTCGAGTTTTAAAAAAATGGGTTCCTTTAAACCTATTTTTAAAATTTCCATTTAAAAAATGAATAATAAATAAATAAATAAATAAATAAATAAAAAAAGAAAAAGATTCCATCTCCGTTTCAAAAATTTCGAATTTGAATCAGGTGATTTTTCTCAATCTCCATTCGCGAAATCTTGAGCTGGAAGAAAGCAATTTCCCTCAATCTCTATATACCTCAATCTCTATATATGAAATTTCGAGTTTGAAGGAGTAGATTTTCTTTAATTTATATTTCTGAAATTTCAGCTTTGAATGATTTAAAATTCATTTCTAAAATTTTGTGCTTGGGAGAAGGAAGTTTTCTTTATTACTATTTTAGAAATTTCGGATGTGAATGAGGTGATTTTTTTTTTCCAATTTCCAATCGTGAAATTTACAGCTGGAAGCAAAGTGATTTAATTTAATTTCCATTGATAAAAATTCGGCTTTGAAAGAGATGTTTCAGTCGCCATTTGCAAATCATGGGTCTGAAGGAGATTATTTTTTTTTTCAATTTCTTTGAAATTTCGTGCTTCAAGAAAACAATTTCTCTTAATTTCTATTTATTAAATTTCAACTTCGAAAGAGGTGATTAAAACTTTGTTTGTAAAAATTTGGATTTGTTGGAAGTGAGTTTTTAATCTCTTTGAAATCATGAATTTGAATGAGGGGATTTCTTTCAAATTTCCATTTGTTAACATTCGAGTTTGAAGAAGGTGATTTCACTTAAATTCTATTTGTAAAATTTTCAATTCGAATGAGGTGATAGATATAAACATTTGGGTTTGTTGGAAGTGTGTTTTTAATCTCTGTAAAATTTTGAATTTGAATAAGGTGATTTTTTTCGAAATCTCCATTTTTTAAATTTCTAGTTTGAAGAAGGCATTTTCTATTAATTCCTATTTGTAAAATTTCATCTTTGAGTGAGATGATTTAAATTTCACTTACAAAATTTTGGGCTCGGATGGAAGCGAATTTTTTTCATCATTAATTCAGAAATTTCGGGTTTGAATCAGGTGATTTGTCTTAATTTATATTTTTGAAAATTCAAATTTAACCAAATGATTTCTCTCAATCTCTATTTGTAAAATTTCGAACTTTATTCTACATTCTTTTCACAAATTAATATTTTTTTTCAAACTTTACTTTTTTCTTTAACCTTTTAATCTTTCATTTATTATCCCAAATTTTACTTTCAATCTTTATTTATGAAATTTCAAGTTTCCTTGGTGTTGAGTAAGGCAAAAGTTTCTCGTATTGGATTTCTGAAATTTTGCACTTCTCTTGAACCGAAGAAGTGATTTTTGCCGTCTTTAAGAATATCTGATTTCCTTGAGGTTGGATGAGGCGTTTTTCTTCAATCTGTTTGTTAATTTTTGACTTTTCCATGGCATGATTGAGGTGAGTTTTTCGCAATTTGCATTTCTGATTCTTAAATCCATGTTTGGGAAATTTTGGGTTTCGTTGCGATTGAATGAGGTGATTTTTCTCAATCTCTATTTGGAGAATTTCTTATTTACTCGTGCTTACAGAAGCGGATTTTTTTGTTAATCTCTATTTGGAAAATTTCCTGTTTACTCGTGCGTAAAGGAGGTAATTTTTCTCATTCCTTATTTGGAAAATTTCTTACTTACCCGTGCATAAACATGTGATTTTTTCTCAATCTCTATTTGGAGAATTTCTGATTTACTCGTGCTTAAAGAAGCGGATTTTTTTGTTAATTTCTATTTGGAAAATTTCCTATTTATCGTGGGTAAAGGAGGTAATCTTCTCAATTCCTATTTGGAAAATTTCTTATTTACTCGTGCATAAAAATGTGATTTTTCTCAATCCCTATTTGGAAAATTTCTCATTTACTTGTGTGTAAAGGAGGTAATTTTTCTCAATCCCTATTTAGAAAATTTCTGATGTACTCGTGCATAAAAATGTGATTTTTTTTCTTAATCCCTATTTGGAAAATTTCCCATTTACTCGTGGGTAAAGGATGTGATATTTTTTAATATCTATTTGGAAAATTTCCTATTTACTCGTGCGTAAAGGAGGTAATTTTTCTCATTTCTTGTTTGGAAAATTTCTTATTTACTCGTGCATAAAAATGTGATTTTTCTCAATTTCTGTTTGGTGATTTTTCTTATTTACTCGTGCTTAAAGAAGCGGATTTTTTTGTTATTCTCTATTTGGTAAATTTCCTATTTACTCGTGCGTAAAGGAGGTAATTTTTCTCATTTCTTATTTGGAAAATTTATTACTTACTCGTGCATGAAAATGTGATTTTTCTCAATCACTATTTGGAAAATTTCTCATTTACTTGTGTGTAAAGGAGGTAATTTTCCTCAATCACTATTTGGAAAATTTCTCATTTACTTGTGTGTAAAGGAGGTAAGTTTTCTCAATCCCTATTTAGAAAATTTCTGATTTACTCGTGCATAAAAATGTGATTTTTCTCAATCACTATTTGGAAAATTTCTCATTTACTTGTGTGTAAAGGAGGTAAGTTTTCTCAATCCCTATTTAGAAAATTTCTGATTTACTCGTGCATAAAAATGTGTTTTTTTTTCTTAATCACTATTTGGAAAATTTCTCATTTACTTGTGTGTAAAGGAGGTAATTTTCCTCAATCACTATTTGGAAAATTTCTCATTTACTTGTGTGTAAAGGAGGTAATTTTTCTCAATCCCTATTTAGAAAATTTCTGATTTACTCGTGCATAAAAATGTGATTTTTCTCAATCCCTATTTGGAAAATTTCTCATTTACTTGTGTGTAAAGGAGGTAATTTTTCTCAATCCCTATTTAGAAAATTTCTGATGTACTCTTGCATAAAAATGTGATTTTTTTTCTTACTCCCTATTTGGAAAATTTCCCATTTACTCGTGGGTAAAGGATGTGATATTTTTTAATATCTATTTGGAAAATTTCCTATTTACTCGTGCGTAAAGGAGGTAATTTTTTTCATTTCTTGTTTGGAAAATTTCTTATTTACTCGTGCATAAAAATGGGATTTTTCTCAATTTCTGTTTGGTGATTTTTCTTATTTACTCGTGCTTAAAGAAGCGGATTTTTTTGTTATTCTCTATTTGGTAAATTTCCTATTTACTCGTGCGTAAAGGAGGTAATTTTTCTCATTTCTTATTTGGAAAATTTATTACTTACTCGTGCATGAAAATGTGATTTTTCTCAATCACTATTTGGAAAATTTCTCATTTACTTGTGTGTAAAGGAGGTAATTTTCCTCAATCACTATTTGGAAAATTTCTCATTTACTTGTGTGTAAAGGAGGTAATTTTTCTCAATCCCTATTTAGAAAATTTCTGATTTACTCGTGCATAAAAATGTGTTTTTTTTTCTTAATCTCTATTTGGAAAATTTCCCATTTACTCATGCGTAAAGGAAGTGACATTTTTTAATCCCTATTTGGAAAATTTCCTATTTATCCGTGCATAAAAAAGGTGATTTTCTCAACAATTTTGAAAGTTTTTGTCCCTTAGACTTGATGTTATGATTTCTCGTAATCTCTATTTGTAAATTTTCTAGCTCTCTCGGGCTTGAATGAAGTGATTTTTCGTACACTAAATTTTAGAAATTCTTGGTCCTTTGGGTGAATTAATTTTTCTCCATCTCTGTGAAACCTTTTCTTCCTTTAGTCTTGAATGAAGAGATAGTTTTAGAAATCTCAATTTGTGAAACTTTTTCTTCTTTTAATCGTGCATGAGGAGATAGTTTTCGAAATATCAATTTGAGAAACTTTTTTCATCCTTTAGTCGTGAATGAGGATATAGTTTTAGAAATCTCAATTTGTGAAACCTTTTTCTTCCTTTAGTCTTGAATGAGGAGATAGTTTTAAAAATCTCAATTTGTGAAACTTTTTTCTTCCTTTAGTCGTGAATGAGGAGATAGTTTTAGAAATCTCAATTTGTGAAATTTTTTCTTCCTTTAGTCTTGAATGAGGAGATAGTGTTAGAAATCTCAATTTGTGAAACTTTTTTTTTTCTTTAATCGTGAATGAAGATATAGTTTTAGAAATCTCAATTTGTGAAACCTTTTTCTTCCTTTAGTCGTGAATGAGGAGATAGTTTTAGAAATCTTAATTTATGAAACCTTTTTCTTCCTTTAGTCTTGAATGAAGAGATAGTTTTAAAAATCTCAATTTGTGAAACTTTTTTCTTCCTTTAGTCGTGAATGAGGAGATAGTGTTAGAAATCTCAATTTGTGAAACTTTTTTCTTCCTTTAGTCGTGAATGAGGAGATAGTTTTAAAAATCTCAATTTGTGAAACTTTTTTCTTCCTTTAGTCGTGAATGAGGAGATAGTGTTAGAAATCTCAATTTGTGAAACTTTTTTCTTCCTTTAGTCGTGAATGAGGAGATAGTTTTAAAAATCTCAATTTGTGAAACTTTTTTCTTCCTTTAGTCGTGAATGAGGAGATAGTTTTCGAAATCTCAATTTGTGAAACTTTTTTCATCCTTTAGTCGTGAATGAGGATATAGTTTTAGAAATCTCAATTTGTGAAACCTTTTTCTTCCTTTAGTCTTGAATGAGGAGAGAGTTTTTGAAATCTCAATTTTTTAAACTTTTTGCTCCCGTATATTTGAGTGAGGTTTTTTTTTTGAATTTCTGTTTTCCCATGCTTGACATTTTTTTTTTTGAAATCTCTAATTGTAAGTTTTCTTAGTCTGTCAAGCTTAAATGAGCTCATTCTCTATTTATAAAATTCTTGCTCCCTCGTGCTTCAAGGAAGTGATTTTTCGCACTCTCTAGTCTAACTCCACGACCGAGTGGTTAGCACGCTTGGCTACTGATCTAAGGGACCTGGGTTCGAGCCCCGAGTAAGGCATGAATATGTGTGTGATGTTTTTCTTGCTGAGGTCTTGCCATCTTCACAGACCTTTTACTGTGGCATATAAACTGACAGGCTCCTGTCAGACCTCTGTAGCAAGCAGCTGCTTGAGGGGGTATTTTTTTTTTAATTGTAGTTTTAACATTTTTGCTGCCCAGATTACGCGATTGTTCGGAAGCTCTCTGAAACTTCTTGCTTCCTTTGGCTAGAATGAGATTTTTTAAAAATCTGTATTGGTGAAATTTCCTTTTCTGTTAAGTTTAAAAGAATTTTTTTTTAAATTAATATTAACAAAATTTCGCATCTCCTGGTTCCTAAATAAGGAAAATTTTGGAAATTTTTCTTGCGAAATTTAATTTTTGACTGGATTTTTGTGCCCTAATTTTCCGGAAAATAATTTTTTTAACATTTCCAACACTCACTAAATAAACGAAATAAATAAATACCCCCTCAAGCAGCTGCTTGCCACAGAGGTCTGACAGGAGCCTGTCAGTTTATATGCCACAGTAGGAGATCTGAGAGGATGGCAGGACCTCAGCAGAAAAACGACACACACATCCATGCCTAAATTCCGGGGCTCGAACCCAGGTCTCTTAGATCAGTAGTCAAGCGTGCTAACCACTCGGCCACGGACCGATATAGTAAAATCTTATAAAAATTCTCTGTACTTTCTAATTCAGCGAAACATCAAAGATTCGTAAACTCCCAACTTTTGGAGGTGCGGGGTGGCTCAGTCGGTAGTGCGCCAGGTTCGTAATCTGTAGTTCCCAGGTTCGAGTCTCAGCTGGGTCAGCGTTGAGATTTATCTCCGCAAAACTCGCCCCCTGCCCACGGTCAGTATGGGACACCGATGGGCTTGGAAAGGCCGCCGTCCGTCGGATGGGACGTTAAGCCGTGGCTCCGTGTGCGGGAGAGCCATACGCTGTGCACGTTAAAGAACACGCTGGATGGCCTTGACGGGAGGATACCATCTATCTCCCAACAGCTGTTCCAGTGGGTCCCCTCCCCCAACCTTCTCTGAGCCTTCGGGGTCCTTGTGACCTGGCCATTTAGCCCATGGTGTGCAAAAAAGTGCCGCTCAGAGGTAAAACAACCCAACCCAACTTTTGCTACCCACTGCTTCTTGTCAATCGCAGAGGAGATTTTAAAGAAATTCGCCTCAGACTCGTAAAGGTGCGTTACGAGCACTGGGTCATAAAATTTAAGAGATCCAGCTAAAGGGCAATTTGAAGCACACGTACTTTAATTAAACCCAACGGATGTATCATAAAGAAGACACCCACACGTGCATGCCTTAGAACGAGGCAGGCATCTCAGGACGTCGAGCTTTGACGTCATCAGATGCAGCTGGATGAGATGCAACGGACACGTGCATGGTAGCATTGAGGACACACCTGACAGGTGCATTTGCTGGCTGACGTGCAGACGCAGCGCTCTCCAGTGGATTGTCACCTAGGAAGCATTCTGATGGCGGTAGCCTTAGCAACAGTGGTTGATGACGAAAGTCAGGCATACTGCATAGACTGGGGTGGTGTTTTTGATCGGTATTATGCTAAACTACAGTTCATTTACAGAATCAATTAGTCATTCTGCAAGCTAAATCTTTTTATTTGTTTGTTCTCAGGATATTGTTAATAAATAAACTAGATTTTTGGCTTATTTATGTCAGGGATTCTCTCGAAAGTGGGGAGAATGAATGAATGATGAATATTCCTTCAAGCAGCTGCTTGCCACAGAGGTCTTAATAGGAGCCTGTCAGTTTATACGCCATTATAGAAGGTCTGTGAGGATAGCGAGACCTCAGCAGAAATACAAGACAGTGTTCAAAAAATTCTTGTTATAGAGAATGTCTGTGAGGTAAACGAGGCCTCAGCGGAAAAAAAAAACACAAACATCCATGCTTTATCTGGGGCTCGAACTCAGGTTCCTTTAGATGAGGTGGCTTAGTCGGTAGCGCGCCAGGCTCGTAATCTGCAGTTCTCAGGTTCGAGTCCCAGCTTGGTCAGCGTTGAGATTTTCCGCAAAATTCCCCGCCCTGCCCACGGTCAGTAGGGGACACAGATGGGCTTGGAAAGGCCGCCGTCCGTCGGATGGGACTTTAAGCCGTGGCCCCGTGTGCGGGAGAGCCATACCCTGTGCACGTTAAAGAACACGCTGGATGGCCTTTGCCGGGAGGCTATCATCTGTCTCCCAACAGCTGTTCCAGTTGGTCCCTTCCCCCAACCTTCTCTGAGCTTTCGGGGTCCACGTAACCTGGCCATTTAGCCCATTGTGTGCGAAAAAGTGCCGCTCAGAGGTAAAACAAACCAACCCAGGTTCCTTTAATCAATAGCCAAGCACTCTAACCACTTGGTTATTGGACGCTTTTCTCAAGTTCAAAGGGGCCCTAAAATTCAGATACTTATGTTTTTTATATTAGATACAAAGTAAAATATTTAATTTTTAACTGATGAGTCTCGGATAAGGGATGGAAGTTTCTTTTTTGGTGTTGTCTTTCTGTTGAAGACTTGCCTTACAGACTTCTCTAGGGAATATTATATTAAAAAGGGGCGGGGGGTGGCTCAGTCGGTAGCGCGCCAGGCTCGTAATCTGCAGTTCTCAGGTTCGAGGCCCAGCTTGGTCAGCGTTGAGATTTATCTCCGCAAAATTCCCCGCCCTGCCCACGGTCAGTAGGGGACACCGATGGGCTTGGAAAGACCGCCGTCCGTTGGATGGGACGTTAAGCCGTGGCCCCGTGTGCGGGAGAGCCATACCCTGTGCACGTTAAAGAACACGCTGGATGGCCTTGACGGGAGGCTACCATCTGTCTCCCAACAGCTGTTCCAGTTGGTCCCCTTCACCAACCTTCTCTGAGCCTTCGGGGTCCATGTGACCTGGCCATTTAGCCCATGGTGTGCAAAAAAGTGCCGCTCAGAGGTAAAACAACCCAACCCTTATATTAAAAATCTCCTGTCTGATCTCTGTGTGGAAACAGCTACTTCAGTGGTAATATTTTTTACATAGTCTTTTTGCCAGTTTCGAATAAAAAACTCTCGTAAGTAATAATAATTAATTTTTATTTTGTTTAAGGAACTCAATAATTAGAAGAGCCGGAGCTCACAATTTGCAAGTGACCCAGACCTGGCCACGAGCTCAGAATTTAGAAATGGTCAAGAACTTAAAATTTAAAAGTGGTCCAGACCTTAAAAATTTTTTTAAAATAGCCTAGATCTGAAAATTTAAAAGTAGTCAGGACCTCAAAATTTAAAAGTGGCTCGGGACTCTCTGGACCAGTCAGCCGAAACGAAATGTGGTTGCAGGTTTCGTAGCAGAAAACAAAAAAAATAAAAAAATGTGATTTAAGCATATCATAATTTATGAGGCTTCTGGGTTGTTGTTGGGTTGTTTTACCTCTGAGTGGCACTTTTTTGCACATCATAGGCTAAATGGCCAGGTCACATGGATCCCGAAGGCTCAGAGAAGATTGGGGGAGGGGACCCACTGAAACAGCTGTTGGGAGACAGATGGTAGCCTCCCGTCAAGCCATCCAGCGTGTTCTTTAACGTGCACAGGGTATGGCTCCCCCGTACACGGGGCCACGGCTTAACGTCCCATCCGACGGACGACGGCCTTTCCAAGCCCATCGGTGTCCCCTACTGACCGTGGGCAGGGCGGGGAAATTTTGCGGAGATAAATCTCAACGCTGACCCAGCTGGGACTCGAACCTGGGAACTACAGATTACGAGCCTGGCGCGCTACCGACTGAGCCACCCCCGCCCCATTATGCGGCTCCTGGACTGCTATTGTTATTATACACACTTAGAGTGTTCATTCTACTGACAATACATCGTAAAAGTGGTGGCTGAATGAAAATCTGCAAATGCATCTATCTGATAATACAATGCCGTGAAAAACAGAGTTCTTTAACAGAATTTTGTGTATTAATTTATGCTTAAGTCAGAGCTTTTCAAAGTGCCGGTTCATGAGCCATCAATTGTCTGTCAAGTGTGATTGGTAGGAAATAAAGAAATAGGTTTTCAGAAGCGTGACATTGATATA
Organism: Ryuthela nishihirai; assembly: GCA_038380435.1. Taxonomy (NCBI): domain Eukaryota; kingdom Metazoa; phylum Arthropoda; class Arachnida; order Araneae; family Heptathelidae; genus Ryuthela; species Ryuthela nishihirai. Next base: position 32,009,138 of record JAWZYU010000029.1, on the reverse strand, counting down.
CCATAGCTTCTCTTACTTAACTGATTTTTTTTATATTTTCAATAAAATAATATAACATTTCAGTTAAATATATTTAATACCCCCCAAGTTGGCAACCCTATACCGGACCCTGGCACACTGAATAAAAAAATCGACTGTCCCTCATATCAAATAGTTTAAGAAGCACTTATTTAAGTGGATAATTTAAACACGTTGGATCACTTCTTTAAGTGATCCAATTTGGATTCTCAATATCCTTGTTTGTGGCGACCCAGGACGAAGATTATAGTTAGGTTTCGCCAAAGGCTGGACTTTACTTCTATAGTACAGGCAGTTCGATGGTGGATTGTTTAGAAATGTGTTCGTGCAGGAAACTGCAGAACACATTTCGAAATTTACACTATCACAATGCTGATTAGCTTTTCCCTAAGGCCAGAGAACGTGTCGAAAGGAACTTAAAAAAATTAAAAATAACGATCACCATCCGAATTGCCATTTCATTTGCAGAACGCACTCCTCTTGACCTGAGGTGAGGATGGCAAAGAGTGTCGGAACCCGTGTGACGAATACATTTAGCCGAAACGAGGTCGTACTTCCGACAAGGAAAGGTCATCAGGAACGAGGAGCAGAAGCAAAAGAGGCAGGAGATGCAATGGGAGATGTAGGTGGAGGAGGATGTGAAGGGAGGGAGGGTGAGCAGAGATTGCAGCAGGTGTTTGTTCGTACTGGGAATAACAAGAGGAAAAGGTGTGAAACTGCGGAACGACAACGGATAGGAGGCCGACAGGGTGGTTGCCGAATGGTGGGTTTATGGCCCATTACGACGTGGAGGGGGGGAGGGGGGGGAGTGGAAAGGTGGTTGGATTTCGTCAGTCGAGTGACGGAATGTTTTTTGTTGCCTCCTTTCACCGAAGAATTAACCGCGACTAAATGCTCCTTATCCGTTGTGGCGCAAAATATCTTATTAGTAGTTTCCAGAGTCTGTTTTTCCTTTCAAGGTTAATGTCACAATGGAGCTGCAGGTGGGAGACATTGGTCATTAACTGTTTTGAACTCAGGGTTGGGTTGTTTTACCTCTGAGCGGCACTTTTTTGCACACCATGGGCTAAATGGCCAGGTCACATGAACCCCAAAGGCTCAGAGAAGGTTGGGGGAGGGGACCCACTGGAACAGCTGTTGGGAGACAGATGGTAGCCTCCCGTCAAGGCCATCCAGCGTGTTCTTGAACGTTGGGTTGTTTTACCTCTGAGCGGCACTTTTTTGCACACCATGGGCTAAATGGCCAGGTCACATGGACCCCGAAGGCTCAGAGAAGGTTGGGGGAGGGGACCCACTGGAACAGCTGTTGGGAGACAGATGGTAGCCTCCCGTCAAGGCCATCCAGCGTGTTCTTTAACGTGCACAAGGTATGGCTCTCCCGCATATGGGGCCACGTCTTAACGTCCCATCCGACGGACGGCGGCCTTTCCAAGCCCATCGGTGTCCCCTACTGACCGTGTGCAGGGTGGGAAATTTTGCGGAAATAAATCTCAACGCTGACCCAGCTGGAACTCGAACTTGGGAACTACAGATTACGAGCCTGGCGCGCTACCGACTGAGCCACCCCCGCCCCTTTGAACTCAGGGACAATCTGATTTGGCAGTAGATAGTTCATTTCAAAATTTGATGGATCGAGACAGATGCTTAAATTTAATAAGCCATTATATAATTCGAGTCGAATATACCAACATATTTCGTGTCTAAATTTAAATGGACCAACACATAATTTCTGTCGAAATTTAAATGGACCACTACATTATTAACATCGAAATCTGACCAGTATATAATTCGAGTCAATATTCAATGGACTATTACATAAACCATGACAAAATGTAATGGGTCAGTATATTATTAGTATCAAAATCTAATTGACCAGTACATAATTCGGGTCAAAATCTAATGGGCCAGCATATAATTCGTGCCAAATCTAATGGACCACTACGAAATTCGCGTCAAAATCTAATGGACCACTACAAAATTCGCGTCAAAATCTAATGGACCACTACAAAATTCGCGTCAAAATCTAATGGACCACTACAAAACTCGCGTCAAAATCTAATGGACCACTACAAAATTCGCGTCAAAATCTAATGGACCACTACAAAATTCGCGTCAAAATCTAATGGACCACTACAAAATTCGTGTCAAAATCTAATGGACCACTACGAAATTCGCGTCAAAATCTAATGGATTTGCTATAATTCGTGTCAAAATTTAATTGATCGATGTATAATTCGCTTCAAATTCTAACTAATCTGTACATAATTCGTATCAAACATCTTTTTTGACGCTTACAATAAGATGACTGAAAATTTCTGACACATTTGTTCGAAACCATTTTCCTTCACCAATTGGAACGCTTGGAAAATTCTAGAGAAAAATATTCTCTGATATGAATGATTGTTTAATTACCTGTAATCAGAAAAGTTTAAAAACCGAATTATAGAGGAAACAGAAATCTTGAAACAAAATATTTACTATGTAGAACTTCTCAATATCATTCCGAATATTTTGTTAAGTATGTACAGTCGCTCAAAAAAAGTATCCGAACACTATGGTTGATTACAGAATTCAGAAAAAATATCTGGCAACGATTTTTTTATAGAAATTAGTGATCTGGCAACCTTCGTGTCACGTGACACGAAGGTTGCCAGATCATTAATTTCTGTAATCAACCATAGTGTTTGGATAATTCTGTAATCTTGGATTTAATTCTGTAATCAACCATAGTGTTCGGATACTTTTTTGGATAATCTGTTTACCCAAAAAATTTAATTCTGTAATACAACCAAAGTGTTCGGATTTTTTTTCAATAATAAACTTGGATTTAATTCTGTAATCAACCATAGTGTTTGGATACTTTTTTGAGCGACCCACGAAGGTTGCCAGATCACTAATTTCTAAAAAAAAAAAGTTGCCAGATATTTTTTTTGAATTCTGTAATCAACCATAGTGTTCGGATACTTTTTTGGGTAATCTGTTTACCCAAAAAATTTAATTCTGTAATACAACCATAGTGTTCAGATTTTTTTTCAATAATAAACTTGGATTTAATTCTGTAATCAACCATAGTGTTTGGATACTTTTTTGAGCGACCCACGAAGGTTGCCAGATCACTAATTTCTAAAAAAAAAAAGTTGCCAGATATTTTTTTTGAATTCTGTAATCAACCATAGTGTTCGGGTACTTTTTTGGGTAATCTGTTTACCCAAAAAATTTAATTCTGTAATACAACCATAGTGTTCAGATTTTTTTTCAATAATAAACTTGGATTTAATTCTGTAATCAACCATAGTGTTTGGATACTTTTTTGAGCGACCCACGAAGGTTGCCAGATCACTAATTTCTAAAAAAAAAAAGTTGCCAGATATTTTTTTTGAATTCTGTAATCAACCATAGTGTTCGGATACTTTTTTGGGTAATCTGTTTACCCAAAAAATTTAATTCTGTAATACAACCATAGTGTTCAGATTTTTTTTCAATAATAAACTTGGATTTAATTCTGTAATCAACCATAGTGTTTGGATACTTTTTTGAGCGACCCACGAAGGTTGCCAGATCACTAATTTCTAAAAAAAAAAAGTTGCCAGATATTTTTTTTGAATTCTGTAATCAACCATAGTGTTCGGATACTTTTTTGGGTAATCTGTTTACCCAAAAAATTTAATTCTGTAATACAACCATAGTGTTCAGATTTTTTTTCAATAATAAACTTGGATTTAATTCTGTAATCAACCATAGTGTTTGGATACTTTTTTGAGCGACCCACGAAGGTTGCCAGATCACTAATTTCTAAAAAAAAAAAGTTGCCAGATATTTTTTTTGAATTCTGTAATCAACCATAGTGTTCGGATACTTTTTTGGGTAATCTGTTTACCCAAAAAATTTAATTCTGTAATACAACCATAGTGTTCAGATTTTTTTTCAATAATAAACTTGGATTTAATTCTGTAATCAACCATAGTGTTTGGATACTTTTTTGAGCGACCCACGAAGGTTGCCAGATCACTAATTTCTAAAAAAAAAAAGTTGCCAGATATTTTTTCTGAATTCTGTAATCAACCATAGTGTTCGGGTACTTTTTTGAGCGACCCACGAAGGTTGCCAGATCACTAATTTCAAAAAAAAAATTGTTGCCCGATATTTTTTCTGAATTCTGTAATCAACCATAGTGTTCGGATATTTTTTTTTGAGCGACTGTAATGATTCCAGCTTCGAATTCCAACAGTGTCAGTTTCACCTCCTGAGCTGCACTCTTTTTGGACAAAACAATGGGCGTAATGACCAAGTCCAAGGACCCCGAGGGCTCTGAGAAGGTTGGGGAAAGGGGTCCTATTAGACAGCTGTTAGAATTAGACAGATCAACGCTGGCACAGGTGGGGGCTCGAACCTGGAAACAGCACATTACGATATTGGCACGATACCCACTGAGCCATCCTCGCTCCAATTGTTTCGGGAGATAAAACGGGTTGGGTTGTTTTACCTCTCAGCGGCACATTTTAGCACACCATGGGCTAAATGGCCAGGTCACAAGGACCCCGAAGGCTCAGAGAAGGTTGGGGGAGGGGACCCACTGGAACAGCTGTTGGGAGACAGATGGTAGCCTCTCGTCAAGGCCATCCAGCGTGTTCTTTAACGTGTACAGGTTATGGCTCAACCACGCACACGGGGCCACGGCTTAACGTCCCATCCGATGGACGGCGGTCTTTCTAAACCCATCGGTGTCCCCTATTGACCGTGGGCAGGGCGGGAAATTTTGCAGAGATAAATCTCAACGCTTACTCAACTGGGACTCGAACCTGGGAACTACAGATTACGAGCCTGGCGCGCTACCGACTGAGCCACCACGCGACAGATTTGGTTGATTGGGCTATGAATCATTGATCAACCATTGCCTTCCCTTCCTTCCTTTTTTGGAGGGAGGGGGGGGAGGAAGGGCAATAAAACTGAAGATTGAAATAATGATCTATGAAATGATTGGCTGACAAGTAATTGATAGCTCAATCCACTGGACCTACCAATGCGTCAATTATTGTGGAACTCGTTGCCTCAACTATACCCTTCGCCACTGGAATGAAAAATAGCTGAATTCTAGATGAGAAAAGTTTGTGAAACAATCACAGTTTATATGTTAGACCCCGAACAAGTTATTTTGTGGATGCCAGTGTTTTATGGGTTGGATTGTTTTACCTCTGAGCGGCACACCATGGGCTAAATGGCCAGGTCACAAAGACCCCGAAATCTCAGAGAAGGTTGGGGGAGGGGACCCACTGGAACAGCTGTTGGGAGACAGATGCTAGCCTCCCGTCAAGGCCATTGAGCGTGTTCTTTAACGTGCACAGTGTATGGCTCTCCTGCACCCGCATGTTAGACCCCGAACAAGTTATTTTGTGGATGCCAGTGTTTTATGGGTTGGATTGTTTTACCTCTGAGCGGCACACCATGGGCTAAATGGCCAGGTCACAAAGACCCCGAAGGCTCAGAGAAGGTTGGGGGAGGGGACCCACTGGAACAGCTGTTGGGAAACAGATGGTAGCCTCCAGTCAAGGCCATCCAGAGAGATTCTTTAACGTTGGGTTGTTTTGCCTCTGAGCGGCACTTTTTTGCACACCATGGGTTAAATGGCCAGGTCATATGGACCCCGAAGGCTCAGAGAAGGTTGGGGGAGGGGACCCACTGGAACAGCTGTTGGGAGACAGATGGTAGCCTCCAGTCAAGGCCATCCAGAGAGATTCTTTAACGTTGGGTTGTTTTGCCTCTGAGCGGCACTTTTTTGCACACCATGGGTTAAATGGCCAGGTCACATGGACCCCGAAGGCTCAGAGAAGGTTGGGGGAGGGGACCCACTGGAATAGCTGTTGGGAAACAGATGGTAGCCTCCAGTCAAGGCCATCCAGAGAGATTCTTTAACGTTGGGTTGTTTTGCCTCTCAGCGGCACTTTTTTGCACACCATGGGTTAAATGGCCAGGTCACATGGACCCCGAAGGCTCAGAGAAGGTTGGGGGATGGGACCCACTGGAACAGCTGTTGGGAGACAGATGGTAGCATCCAGTCAAGGCCATCCAGAGAGATTCTTTAACGTTGGGTTGTTTTGCCTCTGAGCGGCACTTTTTTGCACACCATGGGTTAAATGGCCAGGTCATATGGACCCCGAAGGCTCAGAGAAGGTTGGGGGAGGGGACCCACTGGAACAGCTATTGGGAGACAGATGGTAGCCTCCAGTCAAGGCCATCCAGAGAGATTCTTTAACGTCGGGTTGTTTTGCCTCTGAGCGGCACTTTTTTGCACACCATGGGTTAAATGGCCAGGTCATATGGACCCCGAAGGCTCAGAGAAGGTTGGGGGAGGGGACCCACTGGAACAGCTGTTGGGAGACAGATGGTAGCCTCCCGTCAAGGCCATCCAGCGTGTTCTTTAATGTTGGGTTGTTTTGCCTCTGAGCGGCACTTTTTTGCACACCATGGGTTAAATGGCCAGGTCATATGGACCCCGAAGGCTTAGAGAAGGTTGGGGGAGGGGATCCACTGGAACAGCTGTTGGGAGACAGATGGTAGCCTCCAGTCAAAGCCATCCAGAGAGATTCTTTAACGTTGGGTTGTTTTGCCTCTGAGCGGCACTTTTTTGCACACCATGGGTTAAATTGCCAGGTCACGTGGACCCCGAAGGCTCAGAGAAGGTTGGGGGAGGCGACCGACTGCAACAGCTGTTAGGAGACAGATGGTAGCCTCCCGTCAAGGCCATCCGCGTGTTCTATAACGTTGGGTTTTTTTACCTGTGAGCGGCACTTTTTTGCACACCATTGGCTAAATGGCCAGGTCACGAGGACCCCGAAGGCTCAGAAAAGATTGGTGGAGGGGACCCACTGGAACAGCTGTTGGGAGACAGATGGTTTTTCTGTGCTTTAATAATTCTCTGTTATCATCTCAAATGAAAAATTTTTAAAAATCTGTGCCATTGAAGTTTTGACCACAATTTAAAATCCCCTATCTATAATGTAACGATAATAATTTATCTCACCGTTCAAAACAGTTCTTGTGGATTAAACTCGAAAGAGCTGCAGAGGATAAAACAGAAAAAACATAAAAATTCTGGAACGAACAGGGTTTAGAGTCAGTTCTTGACATCCACTCCATTAACTCCGTTTCCTTTCAGGGCGGGGGTGGCTCAGTCGGTAGCGAGCCACGCTCGTAATCTGTAGTTCCCAGGTTCGAGTTTCAGCTGGGTCAGCGTTGAGATTTATCTCCGCAAAACTTCCGTCCTGCCCACGGTCAGTAGGGGACACTGATGGGCTTGGAAAGGCCGCCGTCCGTCGGATGGGACGTTAAGCCGTATCTCTGTGTGCGGGAGAGCCATACCCTGTGTACGTTAAAGAACACGCTGGATGGCCTTGACGGGAGGCTACCATCTGTCTCCTAACAGCTGTTCCAGTGGGTCTCCTCCCCCAACCTTCTCTGAGCCTTCGGGGTCCATGTGACCTGGCCATTTAGCCCATGGTGTGCAAAAAAGTGCAGCTCAGAGGTAAAACAACCCACGTTCAAGAACACACTGGATGACCTTGACGGGAGGCTACCATCTGTCTCCCAACAGCTGTTCTAGTGGGTCTCCTCACCCAACCTTCTCAGAGCCTTCGGGGTCCTTGTGACCTTTCCGTTTTGCCCATGGTGTGCAAAAAAGTGCCGCTCAGTGGTAAAACAACCCAACGTTCAAGAACACACTGGATGGCCTTGACGGGAGGCTATCATCTGTCTCCCAACAGCTGTTCCAGTGGGTCCCCTCCTCCAACCTTCTCTGAGCCTTCGGGGTCCATGTGACCTGGCCATTTAGCCCATGGTGTGTAAAAAAGTGCCGCTCAGAGGTAAAACAACCCACGTTCAAGAACACACTGGATGACCTTGACGGGAGGCTACCATCTGTCTCCCAACAGCTGTTCTAGTGGGTCTCCTCACCCAACCTTCTCAGAGCCTTCGGGGTCCTTGTGACCTTTCCGTTTTGCCCATGGTGTGCAAAAAAGTGCCGCTCAGTGGTAAAACAACCCAACGTTCAAGAACACACTGGATGGCCTTGACGGGAGGCTATCATCTGTCTCCCAACAGCTGTTCCAGTGGGTCCCCTCCTCCAACCTTCTCTGAGCCTTCGGGGTCCATGTGACCTGGCCATTTAGCCCATGGTGTGCAAAAAAGTGCAGCTCAGAGGTAAAACAACCCACGTTCAAGAACACACTGGATGACCTTGACGGGAGGCTACCATCTGTCTCCCAACAGCTGTTCTAGTGGGTCTCCTCACCCAACCTTCTCAGAGCCTTCGGGGTCCTTGTGACCTTTCCGTTTTGCCCATGGTGTGCAAAAAAGTGCCGCTCAGTGGTAAAACAACCCAACGTTCAAGAACACACTGGATGGCCTTGACGGGAGGCTATCATCTGTCTCCCAACAGCTGTTCCAGTGGGTCCCCTCCTCCAACCTTCTCTGAGCCTTCGGGGTCCATGTGACCTGGCCATTTAGCCCATGGTGTGCAAAAAAGTGCAGCTCAGAGGTAAAACAACCCACGTTCAAGAACACACTGGATGACCTTGACGGGAGGCTACCATCTGTCTCCCAACAGCTGTTCTAGTGGGTCTCCTCACCCAACCTTCTCAGAGCCTTCGGGGTCCTTGTGACCTTTCCGTTTTGCCCATGGTGTGCAAAAAAGTGCCGCTCAGTGGTAAAACAACCCAACGTTCAAGAACACACTGGATGGCCTTGACGGGAGGCTATCATCTGTCTCCCAACAGCTGTTCCAGTGGGTCCCCTCCTCCAACCTTCTCTGAGCCTTCGGGGTCCTTGTGACCTGGCCATTTAGCCCATGGTGTGTAAAAAAGTGCCGCTCAGAGGTAAAACAACCCAACCCGTTTCCTTTCGGAATTATGTCCACCGCAGTGACATCACCACAAAAACAGTCACCAAACATTGGCTGATTCATCATTCCCATAATCAGTGTTACAGACAGGAAGTTGAACTCTGCAAAAGTGTCCCAGTTATCAGAGCGACTACAAGTAACCCCCTCAGCGAAAAGGTCAGCAAAATGCCGCCAAGGAACTTTGACCCCTTCTCGTGGCGGCCGTGCAGATAGGGAACACTTACCTGCCAGAATGGGCAACTCTGTGATGGAGATAACACTCGATACTAAATTGCCGCTACTGATCCGCTTACCCCCCCCCCCCCCACCCTCCCAGCTCAATTCCCCGTTTGTTATCTTGCAAACGCTCCTTTTGTGATAAAGAGTAGACCCGAGAGCGAAAACCCCACGTACAGGCTCAATTCTTATCTTGTTAGTTCGTCTTGGTTATGGCGGTAAACTGTGATCAAAGATCCATAATTTCGTTCTTCCTCGTGTATTGAAAGTTGTAATCACTTTGACTGTTTTGCAACATTGCATTTTGTACAGTCGCTCAAAAAAGTATCCGAACGCTATGGTTGATTTAATATTTTTTTAATATATATAATGCGTATGAATATATAATGCAATGAATATGGAGCGTGTGCAGTTACCGTTCACAGCAAACTGGAGCGGTTGCGGTTAATGTTCACAGCACATTGAATCGTGTGAGCGCACAAAAAACTGGATCGTGTGGGCCCACTCACAGAAATATTGAGCGTGTGCAGTTACCGTTCACAGCAAACTGGAGCATGTGCAGTTACCGTTCACAGCAAACTGGAGCGTGTGCAGTTACCGTTCACAGCAAACTGGAGCGTGTGCAGTTACCGTTCACAGCAAACTGGAGCGTGTACAGTTGCTGTACACGCTCCAGATATTTTTTCTGAATTCTGTAATCAACCATAGTGTTCGGATATTTTTTTGAGCGACTGTACATTTGAATGTCTGATCTCACTAAAATAACGTTTTTCTGTTGGTTTTCTTCTTCCAGGAGCTCGAAACATTCCCTTTAGAAGAAGAAATCTTTTTTTTGAAGAATGTAGATGATATTTCCACTTGAAGATAAATGTTTTCGATGATGAATCATAATATGTAATATTACATTAAGAAGTAAAAAAATTCTGAGAGTTATTTTATATAGAGAGATCGAAATTAAATGATGCAGAAACAGAAATATCATTCAATGTTTTATTTCGAAACATTAAACGCTTTTTTTCCTTTTTTTGACGATTATATGCACTTTTTTTTTTCTTTGTAAAACAGCTATTTACCAGGATTGGGTTGGGTTGTTGGGTTGTTTTACCTCTGAACGGCACTTTTTTGCACACCATGGGCTAAATGGCCAGGTCACATGGACCCCGAAGGCTCAGAGAAGGTTGGGGGAGGGGACCCACTAGAACAGCTGTTGCGAGACAGATGGTAGCCTCCCCTCAAGGCCATCCAGCGTGTTCTTTAACATGCACAGGGTATGGCTCTCCCGCACACGGGGCCACGGCTTAACGTCCCATTCGACGGACGGCTGCCTTTCCAAGCCCATCGGTGTCCCCTACTGACCGTGGGCAGAGCGGGGAACTTTGCGGAGATAAATCTCAACGCTGACCCAGCTGGGACTCGAACCTGGGAACTAAAGATTACGAGCCTGGCGCGCTACCGACTGAGCCACCCCCGTCCCTAGTTGAACTGGAGATAAAACGTTTCGTTAAAGGAAATGGAAACATTTCGTAACCAGTCAAAACATTTCAATGAGACAGAAGATTTTTCAAGAATGCCCTAATTTCAATAGGAGCACATTAAAGTGTATATATTTTTCACGAGGATCTGTGTGAGTAATGTCTCCCAGACTAAAACACCTGCTGACAAACGTTTCCATAAGATAACACATTTTCCTTGCTCCTTATCAGAGATATTTCAAGTTAGTTTTTTTGGTAAAAGTCAAGCGGAGATATTCTTAATTCTGACAGATCGGGATTCGAACTCCAAACGTGATATCTCTATCGCCCCCATGTGTTCTTGAGGCGGGCGTGGCTCAGTCGGTAGCGCGCCTGGCTCGTAATCTGCAGTTCCCAGGTTCGAGTCACAGCTGGGTCAGCGTTGAGATTTATTTCTGCAAAATTCCCCGCCCTGCCCACGGTCAGTAGGGGACACTGATGGGCTTGGAAAGGCCGCCGTCCGTCGGATGGGACGTTAAGCCGTGGCTCTGTGTACAGGAGAGCCATACCCTGTGCACGTTAAAGAACACGCTGGATGGCCTTGACGGGAGGCTACCATCTATCTCTCAACAGCTGTTCCAGTGGGCCCCCTCCCCCAACCTTCTCTGAGCCTTCGGGGTCCTTGTGACCTGGCCATTTAGCCCATGGTGTGCAAAAAAGTGCCGCTCAGAGGTAAAACAGCCCACAACCCAACCCTCTCTGAGCCTTCGGGGTCCATGTGACCTGGCCATTTAGCCCATGGTGTGCAAAAAAGTGCCGCTCAGAGGTAAAACAACCCACAACCCAACCCTCTCTGAGCCTTCGGGGTCCATGTAACTGTTCCAGTGGGCCCCCTCCCCCAACCTTCTCTGAGCCTTCGGAGTCCTTGTGACCTGGCCATTTAGCCCATGGTGTGCAAAAAAGTGCCGCTCAGAGGTAAAACAACCCACAACCGAACCCTCTCTGAGCCTTCGGGTTCCATGTGACTGTTCCAGTGAGCCCCCTCCCTCAACCTTCCCTGAGCCTTCGGAGTCCTTGTGACCTGGCCATTTATCCCATAGTGTGCAAAAAAGTGCCGTTCAGAGGTAAAACAACCCATGTCTTCTTTTTCTCCCTGAAATAAACAAAACTTCTACGACAATGAACAGAACGCTCACACTGTTCGATATGCTACTGGAAGAATCGTAATCCATCCCAGTAGCATATTTCCACAGAATTCTACATGGTACCACCCTGGTTTTGTGACTCTCGTGCTATAACAAAGGTCCCAGAATTTGCCTCACGTAACGGTCGGTAGTGTGAACAATGGCACTTCACAGCAGGATTACCCCCTGCAGGGGTTGTCACTACGCCCATCACAGTAGCTATGGAAACGGAACAGAATGCTGGGGGGTGGCCAGAAGGTGTGTCAGAGGCCAAGTTATTCCCCCACGCCTTCTCTTATTTACCATGTCACTGTTCCAGTGTGTTACTCTTTATGAATAACCCTGCTTCTGCAAGGTAAAGGTTGCTACTGCTTAGTCATTTGAAAACTCTTTTTTCATCACGTCGTGTCTCAGCCACACTTTTAAAGGTCATTTATTTATTGATGTAATAAATGGCCTCATTGTGAGTAGTACGCAGAAAATACAATTTAGGATCAGTGATGAACATTTACACTGTATTCTCTCTAGTACTCTGTGCTGTGTTGTTTTACCTCTGAGCGGCACTTTTTTGCACACCATGGGCTAAATGGTCAGGTCACATGGACCCCGAAGGCTCAGAGAAGGTTGGGGGAGGAGACCCACTGGAACAGCTGTTGGGAGACAGATGGAGCCTTCCGTCAAGGCCATTCAGCGTGTTCTTAATGTTGTTAAGTGAATAGTTTTAGCTCTGATCGGCACTTTTTTGCACACCATGGGCTAAATGGCCAGGTCACATGGACCCCGAAGGCTCAGAGAAGGTTGGGGGAAGGGACCCACTGGAACAGCTGTTGGGAGACAGATGGTAGCCTTCCGTCAAGGCCATCCAGTGTGTTCTTGAAAGTTGGGTTGTTTTACCTCTGAGAGGCACTTTTTTGCACACCATGGGCTAAATGGCCAGGTCACATGGACCCCGAAGGCTCAGAGAAGGTTAGGGGAGGAGACCGACTGCAACAGCTGTTAGGAGACAGATGGTAGCCTCCCGTCAAGGCCATCCAGTGTGTTCTTGAACCTGCACAGGTATGGCTCTCCCGCACACGGGGCCACGGCTTAACGTACCATCCGACGGACGGCGGCCTTTCCAAGCCCATCGGTGTCCCCTACTGACCGTGGGCAGGGCAGGGAATTTTGCGGAGATAAATCTGAACGCTGACTCAGCTGGGACTCGAACCTGGGAACTACAGATTACGAGTCTGGCGCGCTACCGACTGAGTTAACCCCTCCCCCAAAAACTGGGGGATTTTTATTTCGAATCCTTAAGTTACTCTTATCAGTAATCCCAATCTCTTGCAATTTTATGCGCATTCAACTAATTTGCATGCTACTAGCCATAACTAATGAAACGTTGGGGTACACAGGGACTTTAATTGCACAGGGACCACTCCTTAACGCCCAATACGACGGACGACTGTCTTTCCAAGTCCATTGGTGTTTCCCTTTCTCACCGGAGTAGGGTGGGAATTGGCGAAGAAAAAATTTCAATGCAAGCACAGCTGGACTCGAACCTGGGAACTGTAGATTACGATTCTGGAGCACTACCTAGCGATCTCACCACGGTTAAATTATACAGAGCTAAGTAATTCAGTAAACTACTAACTGACACAGGCAGCCATGTGAAATGTTCTGTGAGAGACCAAGTCACTAATTTCACACCAATCTTCTCTTACACACCCCTACATTACACACCCCCAAAACACAAATTTTCCCTTTCACTCTTAATAGCCCAATGAATGAGTTTCAGATCACGTGACTTCCAGTGTAGGTGGTCGCGCGACCGGAAGTGCTAAAGTGACCACTTTTCCGGCTTTGCCGCGTGGCGCAGTAGTAGGAACCACAGTCACTTGATAAAGCCACACTTCTTCCCTTGCCTCCCCCGACTCTTTCTCCTATACCCCCCCCCCCAGATCTCCCCCCATCTCCTCCCCTCCCTCTAGTGTGGCGAGTTCCGTATTGGCAACATTGAATGGCTTTATTGATCGTTTCGTGCACGATATAACTCCACACGATTAGCTGTCCTCATTCGCAAAGGGGGGTGAGGTCTGACACGACTCTGTGGGAAACTCACTTCTATGAGGGCTCTGCACACTCACTGTACGTGTGTGCCCAATGCCGGATACAGGTTCATGGTGCCTATGGGGAAACACCCAGAAATGCTTAGTTTATAAGATCGTAAAGATGTGATTACCAACACATTTTTTGACATACAGTCAAAACCTCTGTTTTACCTCTGAGCGGCCCTTTTTTGCACACCATGGGCTAAATGGCCAGGTCACATGGACCCCGAAGGTTCAGAGAAGGTTGGGGAGGGGACCCACTGGAACAGCAGTTGGGAGACAGATGGTAGCCTCCCGTGAAGGCCATCCAGCGTGTTCTTTAACGTTGGGTTGTTTTACCTCTGAGCGGCACTTTTTTGCACACCATGGGCTAAATGGCCAGGTCACATGGACCCCGAAGGCTCAGAGAAAGTTGGGGGAGGGGACCCACTGGAACAGCTGTTGGGAGACAGATGGTAGCCCCCCGTCAAGGCCATCCAGCGTGTTCTTTAACGTTGGGTTGTTTTACGTCTGAGCGGCACTTTTTTGCACACCATGGGCTAAATGGCCAGGTCACAAGGACCCCGAAGGCTCAGAGAAGGTTGGGAAAGGGGACCCACTGGAACAGCTGTTGGGAGACAGATGGTAGCCTCCCGTCAAGGCCATCCAGCGTGTTCTTTAACGTGCACAGGGTATGGCTCTCCCACACACGGGGCCACGGCTTAACGTCCCATCCGACGGACGGCGGCCTTTCCAAGCCCATCGGTGTCCCCTACTGACCGTGGGCAGGACGGGGAATTTTGCGGAGTAAATCTCAACGCTGACCCAGCTGGGACTCGAACCTGGGAACTACAGATTACGAGCCTGGCGCGTTACCAACTGAAATACCCCCGCCCCTCTTATTAGGACAACCATTAAAAAGAAAGTGAACCCACTTCCTCCTTTTCCACTGCATGCGTTCCGTTTCCAGATCTCCTGCCGATGGGCTTGGAAAGGCCGCCGTCCGTCGGATGGGACGTTAAGCCGTGGCCCCGTATGCGGGAGAGCCATACCCTGTGCACGCTAAAGAAAACACTGGATGGCCTTGACGGGAGGCTACCTTCTGTCTCCCAACAGCTGTTCCAGTGGGTCCTCTCCCCCAACCTTCTCTGAGCCTTCGGGGTCCTTGTGACCTGGCCATTTAGCCCATGGTGTGCAAAAAAGTGCCGCTCAGAGGTAAAACAACCCAAAACAACCCATTTTAGAGGTCTTTAAAAAATTTTCTTGAAAACTGCATGAAATATAAGTTTAAAAATTTTCGCCTCTTTTATCCTTACTCGCATTCTGAAGGAGGTGGGGGGGAATCCCCTCCTAGATCCGGCCCAGCTTTGTATAAATAAAGCATCAGACATTTCTAATAATAATCTATAAATAATCGAAAAATAAAATGGTGAACAGTTTCGTCTTGTTAATGCTATTTTCGAGTATTTTATTATAGTCATTAACTATTTTTACTATTTATACTTCGCCAACAATCAATATATACAAAATCAAACATTTCTAATAATGATGGGATCATAATTTCCCAATAAAATAGTCAACTCTCTTCTCCATGGTAACACTGTTTGCGAGTTCCATCATTCTTCCCACAAAGAGCACCTCAGTGAGAACGCCCAACAGCGGTGAATCGATTGAAGGTAATTATCCAACGAGGTATGCGAGCGAGTCCCGGACGCCGCCCCGACCGCCGGTTCACTCTCTTTCCCACACCCGAGCAACACAGAATGATATTGACGGATCAAATCCTGCTTCCTCCATCCAACACGTGGACAGGTAGTCCCGTGGCGTGGGAGTCAGTTAAGAGACATTTAAATATGAAGTGGCTGAGGGTAAGTTAGGGTGCTTATGGGATCAAGGCGCACGACATGCTTCAGGACGTGCACGTGGCACGCCAGCGGTCGTGTCCCCAACACGGACCTGTTGGTGACTCTGTTTTTTAAAAGATTTAGGGAGGGGGGGGGATAGATTGGCAAATGCTTTATAACTTGGCCCACCTGCGGGGGGGGGGGGGAGGCTTTCGCTAGTAGTCGATTAGTAAGTCATTTCCGCTCGGTTTACTCGATTCAGTTGCTTTGCTCACTTTTTTTTTTTTGGAAAAAGGGGAATTTGGAAAATGAATTTTCTAGACTATTTCTTGTTATTAGGTTGGGTTGTTTTACCTCTTAGCGGCACCTTTTTTGGACATAATGGGCTAAATGGCCACGTGACAAGGACCACGATGGCTCATAGAAGATTGGGAGAGGGGACCCACTGGAACAGCTGTTGGGAGACAGATTGTAGCCTTCTGTCAAGGCCATCCAGCGTGTTCTTTAACGTGCCGTCGTCCGTAGGATGGGATGTTAAGCCGTGACCCCGCACATGGGGTTACGGCTTAACATCCCATCCGACGGACGACGGCCTTTCCAAGCCCATCGGTGTCCCCTACTGACCGTGGGCAGGGCGGTGAGTTTTGCGGAGATAAATCTCAACGCTGACCCAGGCGGGACTCGAACCTGGGAACTACAGATTGCGAGTCTGGCGCGCTACCGACTGAGCCACCCCCGCTCCTATTTCTCGTAATTAAAGAGTCATAAACAAACTGATAGAAGCAGGTCCGTATCTAGAGAAAGAAAAAGAATGGGGGGGAAGGTTATGACTTTCCCCCTCCATTTTATAATTAAAAAATTTAAAAGAAATAAATATCCCCTCAAGCAGCTGCTTTCCACAGGGGTCTTACACGAGCCTGTCAGTTTATATACCATAGTAGATATGTGAGGATGGCAGACCTCAGCAGAAAAGCCACACAGATATCCATGTCTTACCCGAGGGCTCAAACCCATGTCTTACTCGAGGGCTCAAACCCATGTCTTACCCGAGGACTCAAACCCATATCTTACCCGAGGGCTCAAACCCATGTCTTACCCGAGGGCTCAAATCCATGTCTTACCCGAGGACTCAAACCCATATCTTACCCGAGGGCTCAAACCCATGTCTTACCCGAGGGCTCAAACCCATGTCTTACCCGAGGGCTCAAACCCATGTCTTACCCGAGGGCTCAAACCCATGTCTTACCCGAGGACTCAAACCCATATCTTATCCGAGGGCTCAAACCCATGTCTTACCCGAGGGCTCAAACCCATGTCTTACCCGAGGGCTCAAACCCATATCCCTTTGATCAGTAGCCAAGCGCTCTCTCGACCATAGAACAGCCTCCATTTAGAGGTCTTTAAAAAATTTTCTTGAAAACTGCGTGAAATATGCATAAGCTTAAAAAATATTTTGTTCCAAAAATCTTACTAGCATTATCAAAGCGGCGTCGGCGGGGGTGGGGGAGGAGGGTAGGGGGCATGGGATATTTCCTCCCCCCTCTCCAGATACGGTCATTCGCATGTGTGAGGCACTCTGGTACACAATGGACTAAAAGACCAGGTCACAACGACCCCGCTGGCTGATGGGACAAAGGGGTTCATTGGAGAGATGTTAGAAGACAAATGAAAAACTCCTCTAAAGATCATCCCGAGTGTTTACACGGGATATGAATTTGTTGCACTTGGACTACGGCTTAACATCCTATGCGACGGATGGCTGTCTAGCCTCAATGTTTGGGGCGGGGGTGGCTCAGTCGGTAGCGCGCCAGGCTCGTAATCTGTAGTTCCCAGGTTCGAGTCCCAGCTGGGTCAGCGTTGAGATTTATCTCCGCAAAATTCCCCACCCTGCTCACGGTCAGTAGGAGACACCGATGGGCTTGGAAAGGCCGCCGATCGTCGGATGGGACGTTAAGCCGTGGCCCCGTGTGCGGGAGAGCCATACTCTGTGCACGTTAAAAACACGCTGGATGGCCTTGACGGGAGGCTACCATCTGTCTCCCAACAGCTGTTCCAGTGGGTCCCCTCCCCCAACCTTCTCTGAGCATTTGGGGTCCTTGTGACCTGGCCAATTAGCCCATGGTGTGCAAAAAAAGTGCCGCTCAGAGGTAAAACAACCCAACGTTCAAGAACACGCTGGATGGCCTTGACGGGAGGCTACCATCTGTCTCCCAACACCTGTTCCAGTGGATCCCCTCCCCCAACCTTCTCTGAGCCTTCGGGGTCCTTGTGGCCTGGCCATTAGCCCATGGTGTGCAAAAAAGTGCCGCTCAGAGGTAAAACAATCCAATCTAATCCTTGCAAGAATCTACTCAACCCTTTTTGCTGTTCTGTCAGATTGTGGGGTATCCATTTGGTACAGATCTTTCGTAACGTTAAATGTAGATGAATATTGTTTCCGCACTGCCAATTGATACACTGACATCTAAACTTATTACCTGAAAGGAGATGTGTGGGTTTTCCTTAACGAGTTCAAGAACAGCAGCGATGGTTCTCTCGTTCACGGCCTCCTTCGGTCTTCTTGCACGAGGGAGGTCTTCGGAGCTATGTCGTTCTCTGAATTTTCGCATACATCCCGTAACAAAGACACATGAACAGGCATGATCCCCATATACTTGTGATAAATTGGCATGAATTTTTTTTGGCGTCGTCCCTAAGCTGCATCCTTGTGAAAATGCAAAACCCCATCTTTAGTAGGCTCCATAGCAACAACGCATAGATTTCGCAGACCAAATTTTAAGCACCCCGGCGAGAAGAGAAATGTTGATACGGCCTTGTTTTTAACACGTAATGACAAGTTTAGACAAGCTTTTAAACAAGTCGTAGCTCGTTAACTTAGGAGCAACGAGTGCAAATCTACAGACACGTGTCAAGAACTTTGGACGCCCTCTGTGTTGTGAATAGAATATGACTTTTCTGCATAAGGGGTGACTTCTTAACGCCCATCCGATGAACGGTGACCTATCTAACCCTTTTCGTATCCCCTTTGTGATCGAGATAAAAGAGTTGGGTTGGGTTGTTTTACCTCTGAGAAGCACTTTTTTGCACACCATGGGCTAAATGGCCAGGTCACATGGACCCCGAAGGCTCAGAGAAGGTTGGGGGAGGGGACCCACTGGAACAGCTGTTGGGAGACAGATGGTAGCCTCCCGTCAAGGCCATCCAGCGTGTTCTTGAACGTTGGGTTGTTTTACCTCCGAGCGGCACTTTTTTGCACACCATGGGCTAAATGGACAGGTCACATGGACCCCAAGGCTCAGAGAAGGTTGGAGGAGGAGACCCACTGGAACAGCTGTTGGGAGACAGATGGTAGCCTCCCGTCAAGGCCATCCAGTGTGTTCTTGAACGTTAGGTTGTTTTAACTCTGAGCGGCACTTTTTTGCACACCATGGGCTAAATGGCCAGGTCACATGGACCCCGAAGGCTCAGAGAAGGTTGGAGGAGGAGACCCACTGGAACAGCTGTTGGGAGACAGATGGTAACCTCCCGTCAAGGCCATCCAGTGTGACTTCCAAACTCATTAAATACTGACCTAATATTGTTAGAAATCGTGATATTGATATATTTGATTAAGACCTTTATCTACTATCGTATTCTTCAAAAAATCTCCCCATTGACAAATAACATTGTGTTGTTCCTTAATTTATGGAAACTAGTGTGCTTCATTCAATTGTTAATTTTACTAAGTTTTCCAAAAGAACTCAAGGCAAAAATATTAATCAAAGATGCAATTCAAAGAAACCGATTTCGTCTAATTAACGTTTATTATACGAAAATGTCAGAGTTGCGTAACTTTTTGGGGACATCAAGTGAAATCCGAAATCCGAAGAGCTGCGGGGCGCCAGGCTCGTAATCTGTAGTTCCCAAGTTCGAGTCCCAGCTGGGTCAGCGTTGAGATTTATCTCCGCAAAATTTTCCGCCCTGACCACGGTCAGTAGGGGACACCGATGGGCTTGGAAAGGCAGCCGTCCGTCGGATGGGACGTTAAGCCGTGGCCCCCGCGTGCGGGAGAGCCATACCCTGTGCACGTTAAAGAACACGCTGGATGGCCTTGACGGGAGGCTACCATCTGTCTCCCAACAGCTGTTCCAGTGGGTCCCCTCCCCCAACCTTCTCTGAGCCTTCGGGGTCCATGTAACCTGGCCATTTAGCCCATGGTGTGCAAAAAAGTGCCGTTCAGAGGTAAAACAACCAACCAACCAACCGAAGAGCTGCAAAAAATTTAATGACAGCAGTAAACCAATTAAACTTTTGCCTTCATATTACTAATATTACTATAGCATATAAACAATTCCGAAGGAAAGATTTACCTATAATTTTCATAATGTCTTTGCTGTCGTTGCAAGAAATCATTTTTTTTTTTGTTGCAGTGTAAGTATTCAAGTCTTATTTATAAAAAATTCTTACTCCAGTTTATTCCTTTCCTTTAAATACATTTCAAAGTAAAACAGAAAAGAAATGTAACTAATGTTACGCGAACGTTTTATTGTTATTAATTCATGAATTGGGGAGCAAATAATTCTCTTTTGATAACACTTCATTGTTTTCGAGACACATTTTTGTTGATTGAATCGTGGATTTTTAAAACTGCCGAGAACCTGTGTTAAAGCTGTTGACAAAGGAAAAAACACACAAAAACTCATGACAAAGATCATGACGAAACAGGAAAACTATGCATTTCATGAATATTTCCACCTAAACGTACATTTTTGTTTACTTAACGTAGCAAATTTGTTTGAAACACTTCTTTATTTTGTAGGGTTGAACAAAATGTAAACAATTAAAATATATAGCTCAGTTATATAAATATGAATCTCCTCTCAATGCTCCATTTCTCACCGGAGGCAGGGGTGTGTGTTTATAAAAAAATAAATACCCCCTCAAGCAGCTGCTTGCCACAGAGGTCTGACAGGAGCCTGTCAGTTTATATGCCATAGTAGAAGGTCTGAGAGGATGGCAAGACCTCAGCAGAAAATATGCGCATTATATATATTAAAAAAATATCCGAACACTACGGATGATTACAGAATTCAGATAAAATATCTGGCAACCTTCGTGTCACGCGATTACAGAATTCAGAAAAAATATCTGGAGCGTGTACAGCAACTGTACACGCTCCAGTTACCGTTCACAGCAAACTGGAGCGTGTGCAGTTACTGCACACGCTCCAGTTTGCTGTGAACTGTTTTGTCTGTTTTGTGTGTTTTTGTGTGTTTTTTGTGTGTTTTGTGTGATTCGATAGAAATATCGAGCGTGTGCAGTTACTGCACACGCTCGATATTTTTATGAGTGGGCCCACACGATCCAGGTTTTTGTGAGCTCACACGATCCAATGTGCTGTGAATACTAACCGCAACCGCTCCACTTTGCTGTGAACGGTAACTGCACACGCTCAATATTTCTGTTAGTGGGCCCACACGATCCAGGTTTTTGTGAGCTCACACGATCCAATGTGCTGTGAATATTAACCGCAACCGCTCCAATTTGCTGTGAACGGTAACTGCACACGCTCAATATTTCTGTTAGTGGGCCCACACGATCCAGGTTTTTGTGAGCTCACACGATCCAATGTGCTGTGAATATTAACCGCAACCGCTCCACTTTGCTGTGAACGGTAACTGCACACGCTCAATATTTCTGTTAGTGGGCCCACACGATCCAGGTTTTTGTGAGCTCACACGATCCAGTGTGCTGTGAACATTAACCGTAACCGCTCCAGTTTGCTGTGAACGGTAACTGCACACGCTCCATATTCATTGCATTATATATTCATAAAATAAAAAATAAATAAATACCCCCTCAAGCAGCTGCTTGCCACAGAGGTCTGACAGGAGCCTGTCAGTTTATATGCCATAGTAGAAGATCTGAGAGGATGGCAGGACCTCAGCAGAAAAACAACACACACAACCATGCCCGTGGCTCGAATCCAGGTCCTTTAGATCAGTAGCCAAGGGCGCTAACCCCTCGGCCACGGGACAGCGTAGATAAATCCCAACGCTAGCACAGGTGAGATTCGAACCTGGGACTGCAGATTACAAGCCTGGCGCGTTACCGAGTGAGCCCCCCCCCCAGCCCCCGCTGTTTATCATACAGGTGGAAGACTCCCGTATAGTCCGTCAAGCATGTTTTTTATGTAACACTCCTTGGAAATTGAAAAAAAAAAATTGTGCCCTTCGACTTCTTGGAGCAAAAGTCTTGTCAGAAAATTTGGGGACGCTGTTCATCTTCTTTAACTTAAACATAGACGCAAATAAAAAAACCTTTTAATTATACTTGTCAGGTGTTAGTTCCTAAATCGATTATTAAAGTTATACAGAATAGGGTTATTAATCTTAAAAAAATTACGTTGCTATTCTGTAAGAATTTTTTGAATAAACGTTTGTTTTTTTTAACGAAGTTGATGCAATCTTATTTCTCTGGGAAAAAAAATGAGTGACTTCAATGATTTCAGATTTAGAGAAGAAATACCTGACATAGAGTCGAAGTTTTTTTATCACTCGCTTACGATATCGTACATAAGTTCTTTTCAGACTTCATGTTTCTACGCAGCAGCCCCCCACATTCAGTGTACGATTCTATCATATACGTATGTATCTGGTCATATACGTTTGTATCTGGTCTGATTAGCATATTCAGTGTGTGAGTTGGGTTGTTTTACCTCTGAGCGGCACTTTTTTTGCACACCATGGGCTAATTGGCCAGGTCACAAGGACCCCAAATGCTCAGAGAAGGTTGGGGGAGGTGACCCACTGGAACAGCTGTTGGGAGACAGATGGTAGCCTCCTGTCAAGGCCATCCAGCATGTTCTTTCACGTGCACAGGGTACGTCTCTCCCGCACACGGCGCCACGACTTAACGTCCCATCCGACGGACGGCGGCCTTTCCAAGTCCATCGGTGTCCCCTACTGATCGCGGGCAGGGAATTTTGCGGAGATAAGTCTCAACGCTGACCCAGCTGGGAATCGAACCTGGGAACCACAAATTATGAGCCTGGCGCGCTACCGACTGAGCCACCCCCGCCCCATATTCAGTGTGTGACCCAGCAGTAGTGAGACTAGGATTCACCCATGAAATATTTTTCCTAAGGTTCCGCATCTCTGTGCACTCACATAGCGAGTGTGCTAACCGCTAACCTGACAGAAACAGGGGCGGGGATAGCTCAGTCGGTAGCACGCCAGGCTCGTAATCTGCAGTTCCCAGGTTCCAGTCCCAGCTGGGTCAGCGTTGAGATTTATCTCCGCATAACTCCCCGCCCTGCCCACGGTCAGTAGGGGACACCGATGGGCTTGGAAAGGCCGCCGTCCGTCGGATGGGACGTTAAGCCGTGGTCCCGTGTGTGGGAGAGCCATACCCTGTGCACGTTAAAGAACACGCTGGATGGCCTTGACGGGAGGCTACCATCTGTCTCCCAACAGCTGTTCCAGTGGGTCCCCTCCCCCAACCTTCTCTGAGCCTTCGGGGTCCATGTGACCTGGCCATTTAGCCCATGGTGTGCAAAAAAGTGCCGCTCAGAGGTAAAACAACGCAACCCAACCCACCATAATCAGCGTGATATGGTACCAGAAATTCTAGTTTCTACGCAGTCATTGGTTGTATTGAGAGTGCTACTCTGACAGATATTCCCTGGTTCTGTATGCAACACTCGCCACATCGAGTTTATTACTTTGCCAGAGATTCCCCGTTTCCATGTACTCCACTCATTGCATTGAATGTGCTACCCTGCCAGAAATTCCTTGTTTCTATACGGTCCACTTGTCACATCGAGTGTGCTACTCTGTGCGAAATTATCTGTTTCTATGCGGTCCATTTGTCATAATGAATGTGCTACTTCACAGAGATCCCCTGTTTCTAAGCACTCGTCACATGAAGCGCACTAAATTTCCAGAGATTTCCTGTTTCTATGAAAATCCCTCGCCACATCGAGTATGATTCTTGCCAGAGATCCCCTGTTCCTATGCACATCGAGTGTGCTACTTTGCAAGAGTTTCCCTGTTTCTATGCACATCGAGTGTGCTACTTTGCAAGAGCTCCCCTGTTTCTATGCACATCGAGTGTGCTACTTTGCAAGAGTTTCCCTGTTTCTATGCACATCGAGTGTGCTACTTTGCAAGAGTTTCCCTGTTTCTATGCACATCGAGTGTGCTACTTTGCAAGAGTTTCCCTGTTTCTATGCACATCGAGTGTGCTACTTTGCAAGAGTTTCCCTGTTTCTATGCATCGAGTGTGCTACTTTGCAAGAGTTTCCTTGTTTCTATGCACATCGAGTGTGCTACTTTGCAAGAGTTTACCTGTTTCTATGCACATCGAGTGTGCTACTTTGCAAGGGTTTCCCTGTTTCTATGCACATCGAGTGTGCTACTTTGCAAGAGTTTTCCTGTTTCTATGCACATCGAGTGTGCTACTTTGCAAGAGTTTCCCTGTTTCTATGCACATCGAGTGTGCTACTTTGCAAGAGTTTCCCTATTTCTATGCACATCGAGTGTGCTACTTTGCAAGAGTTTCCCTGTTTCTATGCACATCGAGTGTGCTACTTTGCAAGAGTTCCCCTGTTTCTATGCACATCGAGTGTGCTACTTTGCAAGAGTTTCCCTATTTCTATGCACATCGAGTGTGCTACTTTGCAAGAGTTCCCCTGTTTCTATGCACATCGAGTGTGCTACTTTGCAAGAGTTTCCCTGTTTCTATGCACATCGAGTGTGCTACTTTGCAAGAGTTTCCTTGTTTCTATGCACATCGAGTGTTCTACTTTGCAAGAGTTTCCCTGTTTCTATGCACATCGAGTGTGCTACTTTGCAAGAGTTTCCCTGTTTCTATGGACATCGAGTGTGCTACTTTGCAAGAGTTTCCCTATTTCTATGCACATCGAGTGTGCTACTTTGCAAGAGTTCCCCTGTTTCTATGCACATCGAGTGTGCTACTTTGCAAGAGTTTCCCTGTTTCTATGCACATCGAGTGTGCTACTTTGCAAGAGTTTCCCTCTTTCTATGCACATCGAGTGTGCTACTTTGCAAGAGTTTCCCTGTTTCTATGGACATCGAGTGTGCTACTTTGCAAGAGTTTCCCTGTTTCTATGGACATCGAGTGTGCTACTTTGCAAGAGTTTCCCTATTTCTATGCACATCGAGTGTGCTACTTTGCAAGAGTTCCCCTGTTTCTATGCACATCGAGTGTGCTACTTTGCAAGAGTTTCCCTGTTTCTATGCACATCGAGTGTGCTACTTTGCAAGAGTTTCCCTGTTTCTATGCACATCGAGTGTGCTACGTTGCAAGAGTTTTCCTGTTTCTATGCACATCGAGTGTGCTACTTTGCAAGAGTTTCCCTGTTTCTATGCACATCGAGTGTGCTACTTTGCAAGAGTTTCCCTATTTCTATGCACATCGAGTGTGCTACTTTGCAAGAGTTTCCCTGTTTCTATGCACATCGAGTGTGCTACTTTGCAAGAGTTCCCCTGTTTCTATGCACATCGAGTGTGCTACTTTGCAAGAGTTTCCCTATTTCTATGCACATCGAGTGTGCTACTTTGCAAGAGTTCCCCTGTTTCTATGCACATCGAGTGTGCTACTTTGCAAGAGTTTTCCTGTTTCTATGCACATCGAGTGTGCTACTTTGCAAGAATTCCCCTGTTTCTATGCACATCGAGTGTGCTACTTTGCAAGAGTTTCCCTGTTTCTATGCACATCGAGTGTGCTACTTTGCAAGAGTTTCCCTGTTTCTATGCACATCGAGTGTGCTACTTTGCAAGAGTTTCCCTGTTTCTATGGACATCGAGTGTGCTACTTTGCAAGAGTTTCCCTATTTCTATGCACATCGAGTGTGCTACTTTGCAAGAGTTTCCCTGTTTCTATGGACATCGAGTGTGCTACTTTGCAAGAGTTTCCCTATTTCTATGCACATCGAGTGTGCTACTTTGCAGAGTTCCCCTGTTTCTATGCACATCGAGTGTGCTACTTTGCAAGAGTTTCCCTGTTTCTATGCACATCGAGTGTGCTACTTTGCAAGAGTTTTCCTGTTTCTATGCACATCGAGTGTGCTACTTTGCAAGAGTTCCCCTGTTTCTATGCACATCGAGTGTGCTACTTTGCAAGAGTTTCCCTGTTTCTATGCACATCGAGTGTGCTACTTTGCAAGAGTTTCCCTGTTTCTATGCACATCGAGTGTGCTACTTTGCAAGAGTTTCCCTGTTTCTATGCACATCGAGTGTGCTACTTTGCAAGAGTTTCTCTGTTTCTATGCACATCAAGTGTGCTACTTTGCAAGAGTTTCCCTGTTTCTATGCACATCGAGTGTGCTACTTTGCAAGAGTTTCCCTGTTTCTATGCACATTGAGTGTGCTACTTTGCAAGAGTTTCCCTGTTTCTATGCACATCGAGTGTGCTACTTTGCAAGAGTTTCCCTGTTCCTATGCACATCGAGTGTGCTACTTTGCAAGAGTTTCCCTGTTTCTATGCACATCGAGTGTGCTACTTTGCAAGAGTTTCCCTGTTTCTATGCACATCGAGTGTGCTACTTTGCAAGAGTGTCCCTGTTTCTATGCACATCGAGTGTGCTACTTTGCAAAAGTTTCCCTGTTTCTATGCACATCGAGTGTGCTACTTTGCAAGAGTTTCCCTGTTTCTATGCACATCGAGTGTGCTACTTTGCAAGAGTTTCCCTGTTTCTATGGACATCGAGTGTGCTACTTTGCAAGAGTTTCCCTATTTCTATGCACATCGAGTGTGCTACTTTGCCAGAGTTTCCCTGTTTCTATGGACATCGAGTGTGCTACTTTGCAAGAGTTTTCCTATTTCTATGCACATCGAGTGTGCTACTTTGCAAGAGTTTCCCTGTTTCTATGCACATCGAGTGTGCTACTTTGCAAGAGTTTCCCTGTTTCTATGCACATCGAGTGTGCTACTTTGCAAGAGTTTCCCTGTTTCTATGCACATCGAGTGTGCTACTTTGCAAGAGTTTCCCTGTTTCTATGCACATCGAGTGTGCTACTTTGCAAGAGTTTCCCTGTTTCTATGCACATCGAGTGTGCTACTTTGCAAGAGTTTCCCTGTTTCTATGCACATCGAGTGTGCTACTTTGCAAGAGTTTCCCTGTTTCTATGCACATCGAGTGTGCTACTTTGCAAGAGTTTCCCTGTTTCTATGGACATCGAGTGTGCTACTTTGCAAGAGTTTCCCTATTTCTATGCACATCGAGTGTGCTACTTTGCCAGAGTTTCCCTGTTTCTATGGACATCGAGTGTGCTACTTTGCAAGAGTTTTCCTATTTCTATGCACATCGAGTGTGCTACTTTGCAAGAGTTTCCCTGTTTCTATGCACATCGAGTGTGCTACTTTGCAAGAGTTTCCCTGTTTCTATGCACATCGAGTGTGCTACTTTGCAAGAGTTTCCCTGTTTCTATGGACATCGAGTGTGCTACTTTGCAAGAGTTTCCCTATTTCTATGCACATCGAGTGTGCTACTTTGCCAGAGTTTCCCTGTTTCTATGGACATCGAGTGTGCTACTTTGCAAGAGTTTTCCTATTTCTATGCACATCGAGTGTGCTACTTTGCAAGAGTTTCCCTGTTTCTATGCACATCGAGTGTGCTACTTTGCAAGAGTTTCCCTGTTTCTATGCACATCGAGTGTGCTACTTTGCAAGAGTTTCCCTGTTTCTATGCACATCGAGTGTGCTACTTTGCAAGAGTTTCCCTGTTTCTATGCACATCGAGTGTGCTACTTTGCAAGAGTTTCCCTGTTTCTATGCACATCGAGTGTGCTACTTTGCAAGAGTTTCCCTGTTTCTATGCACATCGAGTGTGCTACTTTGCAAGAGTTTCCCTGTTTCTATGCACATCGAGTGTGCTACTTTGCAAGAGTTTCCCTGTTTCTATGCACATCGAGTGTGCTACTTTGCAAGAGTTTCCCTGTTTCTATGCACATCGAGTGTGCTACTTTGCAAGAGTTTCCCTGTTCCTATGCACATCGAGTGTGCTACTTTGCAAGAGTTTCCCTGTTCCTATGCACATCGAGTGTGCTACTTTGCAAGAGTTTCCCTGTTTCTATGCACATCGAGTGTGCTACTTTGCAAGAGTTTCCCTGTTTCTATGCACATCGAGTGTGCTACTTTGCAAGAGTTTCCCTGTTTCTATGCACATCGAGTGTGCTACTTTGCAAGAGTTTCCCTGTTTCTATGCACATCGAGTGTGCTACTTTGCAAGAGTTTCCCTGTTTCTCTGCACATCGAGTGTGCTACTTTGCAAGAGTTTCCCTATTTCTATGCACATCGAGTGTGCTACTTTGCCAGAGATTCCCTCTATCTACGCAGTCCACTCGTTACATCGAGTGTACTAATTTGCCAGAGTTCCCTGTTTCTATGCAAACCACTCATCAAATCGAGTGTGCTACTTTGCCAGAGATTCTCTGTTCCACGTGGTCCACTATTTACAGCGAGTGCTACTCTGCCACAGATTCCTTGTTTCTATGCTGTCCACTCATTGCTCGAGTAGACATTTTGCTTTATTATTATAGAGGATGGGATTAAACAGATCTCTGATCCAATAACTGTAGTCCCCAATCCATAGCTAGACATGCAAATAGCAATCTCATAAAAATATATACATTGACACCACAACGCACGATATTACCTTAAACACCACACGCAATAATTGCAAAAGAATAAGATAACAGATGCGGAATCATTGCCAAGATGTGAAGGATGTCGGTAAACACCAAATAAGAACTTACAAATATCCAACAAAACTTGCAAACAAACCCATCTCTTTATAAGTTAAATATGCCACAAAATTCATTACTTCATTGTGTTAGAAAACACTTCACAGTCTTAGTTCTGCCCCAACTGCATTTGCGACTAAATTATTTCTGGTACTTAAACGTGGAACAAAACTGAAAAAAAAACTATTTTAATTTTATGCCATCATCAGAATTATACAGCTCGTAAAAGACAATATATTTACAAATTAAATCCTTTTCACTGATAAAAGATTTAATTAACCCCTTAAAAGAAAAATAAATACCCCCTCAAGCAGCTGCTTGCCACAGAGGTCTGACAGGAGCCTGTCAGTTTATATGCCATAGTAGAAGGTCTGAGAGGATGGCAGGACCTCAGCAGAAAAACGACACAAACAGCCATGCCTTACCCGGGGCTCGAACCCAGGTCCCTTAGATCAGTAGCCAAGCGTGCTAACCACTCAACCATGCACATTTTACTTAATGAAAGCATCTTAAAAATTAATTTTATAATCTTTCACGAACTGACTATAATTATTGTAACATGAGTTGTAAATCAAAATATGCAACACTAATTTGAATCTTGATACTGAATTATATAAAACAAATTTTAGATTCAATGCTTCTTAGAGAATGACTATTGGGTTATTTTATCAGTCATCAGTGTTTTAAAAGGAGGACCTGTCTTGAATGGAATCCTCGTGGAATGAAATTAATTATTAAGTTTATTTCAAATACCGACTAACAATTGAGTCAGAAAAAGCATAAAAGGCACTTTAAAATCTGTGATACTAGCAGATTTACCCGGTGTGTTGGGGCGGGGGTGGCTTGTAATCTGCAGTTCCCAGTTTCGAGTCCCAGCTGGGTCAGCGTAGAGATTTATCTCCGCAAAACCCCCCGCCCTGCCTGCGGTCAGTAGGGGACACCGATGGGCTTGGAAAGGCCGCCGTCCGTCGGATGGGGCGTTAAGCCGTGATCCCGTGTGCGGGAGAGCCATACCATGTGCACGTTAAAGTACACACTGGATGGCCTTGACGGGAGGTTACCATCTGTCTCCCAACAGCTGTTCCAATGGGTCACCTCCCCGAACCTTCTCTGAGCCTTTGGGGATCTTTGAGACCTGGCCATTTAGCCCATGATGTGCAAAGAAGTGCCGCTCAGAGGTAAAACAACCCAATGGAGATAGCTACTCTTCCACAAGAGAAACCGTTAAATCTGACTGTAGTAGTTGCGTCCAGAAAGAATTTGCAAATTTTTTTAAAGTGATTGAAAATCATACGTTGAAAGATAAGTCATACTTATTCGAGTCAATTTTACTGCAGGGTAGGTCGTTTGTTTACAAATTCGCAGCCCCTAAAAAAATGTCACCCCTGGAAGTAGTGGTCATAAGTGTCTTCGGTCTTGGCAAGTCACGATTTTGTATGAGAAGTCCTGTACAAACGAGCCGTAGTTTCTAAGATCCTTAGCATCATGACTTTTGCATTTACAGCAGACTATTTCGCAGTTAATAGTAAATTATATGACAATCACAAATGAAAAGGAAATTTAATCAATGCAGACTTTAATTTTAAGTTTAATGTCCTTTTTTGATGTTGGTTGTTGGTCGTTTTATCTCTGAGCAACACTTTTTTGCACAACATGGGCTAAATGGCCAGGTCACAAGAACCCCGAAGGCTCAGAGAAGGTTGGGGGAGGAGACCAACTGGAACAGCTGTTGGGAGACAGATGGTAGCCTCCCGTTAAGGCCATCCAGCGTGTTCTTTAATGTGCACAGGGTGTGGCCCTCCCATACACGGAGCCACGGATTAATGTCCCATTCGACGGACGGCGGCCTTCCCAAGCCCATTGTTATCCTTACTGACCGTGAGCAGAGCGGGGGAGTTTTGCGGATATAAATCTCAACGCTGATCCAGCTGGGACTCGAACCTGGGAACTGCAGATTACTTGCTTGGCACGCTACCAACTGAATCAAACACAATGGGCTAAATGGCCAGGTCACAAGGATCCCGAAGGATCAGAGAAAGTTGGGAGGAAGGAATCCACTGGACAGCTGTTGGGAGACAGATGGTAGCCTCCGTTAAGGCCATCCAACGTGTTCTTTAACGTGCACAGGATATGGCTTTTCAGCACGCGGCGCCACGGCTTTATGTCCCATCCGACGGACGGCGGTCTTTCCAAGCCCTTTGGGTCAGACTGAGAACCCACTGAGAGCAGTTGAGCTATAAATCGCAAATAAATACCCCCTCAAGCAGCTGCTTGTCACAGATGTCTGACCGGAACCTGTCGGTTTATATGCTACAGTAGAAGATCTGGGAGGATGGCGGCACCTGAAGACAAAAACAACACCAACCTCGATGTCTTACCGAAGTTCGAATCCAGGTCACTTAGATCAGTAGCCAAGTGTGCATCAGTAGCCAAGTGTGTTAGATCAGTAGCCAATCAGAATCCAGTGACTTAGATCAGTAGCCAATCAGAATCCAGTGACTTAGATCAGTAGCCAAGTGTAGCCAAGTGTGTGTCTGTTAGATCAGTAGCCAAGTAGCCAATGTCTTACCGAAGTTCGAATCCAGGTCCCTTAGATCAGTAGCCAAGTGTGCTGTCCACTTTTAATTTCAAAGTAGATGACAGTTAGAACTAGTTGCAGTGAACTCCACATTACGAGTCAACGCGTACAGTCGCTCAAAAAAATATCCGAACACTATGATTGATTACAGAATTCAAAAAAAAAACATCGTTGCTAGATATTTTTTCTGAATTCTGTAATCAACCATAGCGTTCAGATACTTTTATGAGCGACTGTAGGTGGTCATATTATTTTGATACTAGATCGTGTGGGCTCACTCACGGAAATATTGAGCGTGTGCAGTTACCGTTCACAGCAAACTGGAGCGTGTGCAGTAACTGCACACGCTCCAATTTGCTGTGAACGGTAACTGGAGCGTGTACAATTGCTGTACACGCTCCAGATATTTTTCCTGAATTCTGTAATCACGTGACACGAAGGTTGCCAGATCACTAATTTCTAAAAAAATCGTTGCCAGATATTTTTCCTGAATTCTGTAATCAACCATAGCGTTCGGATACTTTTTTGAGCGACTGTACCATAACGCTTAACTGATAATCTTCTCACTTAAAAAAAATCTCTCATTGTTTTTTTTAGGAAATCACGAATTTTTTTCAACTCTCTTTTTCTCATTTCCCTTTACTCTCGATCCTGTTGTTTAAATGTGATTCTTATTACTTTTTAATAGATTCCTGATATTTACTTTAATTATTAACTGCACTAATCGTTTTTTAAGCAAACGAACACTACAGTCATAATCTATTTTGAATTGTTTCGACGAAAAAAAAAAACAAATAATGGGGACAGCGTCAGTATCGACTGACTGCTTCTTATTCCAGTTCTTGTCCATTGCCTCGAACACTGTTCATTTAAACGATAAATATTTGGATTTTCTTTCATAATAACAAGTATCATTATTAATTCATGATTTGTTTAAGCCGTTTTGTTCATTTGCGTAGAAATTACTAGAGCTGGGGCAGACAAGAAACATTCAAATAAAATCAGGACTTGTAATTGCTGTTTGCACTATTGAAATGATTCTCTTCCGAAGAGAAAGAAGAGGTATTTGCTTTTGCGAGAAAGCACCAAGAGTCAGGATTCAATAAATGAATTATTCATATTTAATTCCTTAAAAATTATGCGTAGCAGGCAAAGATAAACAGGGAAATTTTGTGCTGACAAATCTAATTGCGCTACATGCGATTTCATTTGTACTTTAAGAAATAAATAAATAAATAAGATTTAAACGGGGGAAATAAAGTTTTTTTTGTCTGTTTGGGAAGAGAAAGATAAGTTTTTTTGCTTTTTAGATGTTTTACTTGTGAAGATTCCATTTCGTTTAGGGTGCTTAAGTGCTCTAATTTCGGATTTGTCAGAAAAATAAGAGGTGAGGTTATATTTCTGTGAGATGCTGGCGTGCAAAGATTTTATCGAATTTAAGGAGATTAATGTTTTAATTTTCATAGTGTCAGAATTAATGAGCGGGTTTTTTATGTTTTAAGATGCTTTAGGTGTAAAGATTTTATTGTTTTCAAGGCATTAATTTTCCCCTTTGCTTTTGAAGAACAAAAGAGAGATGTTTTCCGACTTTTATATAAAAAGATGACGTAGATTTTTATGAAAGTTAATATTTCTGTTTTGAAAGAAAAGTTAAATATTAACTGTCTTAAAAGTCAACAAAATTTAACTTTTATGTATTGACAGAAATTAAGAGAATTTTTCTTCTTTTAGATATTTTCCATGCAAAGATTTTATTCCGTTTAATGCACATAAATGGTTTAATGCTCAACGTGTCTAAAAATAAGAGAAAAGGATTTCTTCAATAAAATATTTTCAGGTAAAGATTTTGTTGGCTTTTAAGAAGGTTAATATTCTAACTTTCACTACGTTACGTAAAGTAAGTTGAGTTTTTCTGCCTTTAGATACTTTGTATGCAAAGATTTTATTCCGTTTAAAGCACTTAAATGGTTTAATGCTCAACGTGTCTAAAAATGAGAGAAAAAGATTTCTCCAATAAAATATTTTCAGGTAAAGATAAGGTTTAGATATTTAAGAAGGTTAATATTCTAACTTTCAATATGTTACGGAAAGTAAGGGAGTTTTTCTTCTTTTAGATACTTTGTATGCAAAGATTTTATTCCGTTTAAAGCACTTAAATGGTTTAATGCTCAACGTGTCTAAAAATGAGAGA
This sequence comes from Ryuthela nishihirai, assembly GCA_038380435.1. NCBI lineage: Eukaryota > Metazoa > Arthropoda > Arachnida > Araneae > Heptathelidae > Ryuthela > Ryuthela nishihirai. The sequence continues at coordinate 31,975,948 of JAWZYU010000029.1, read as the reverse complement.
AAAGGATTTCTCCAATAAAATATTTTCAGGTAAAGATAAGGTTTAGATATTTAAGAAGGTTAATATTCTAACTTTCAATATGTTACGGAAAGTAAGGGAGTTTTTCTTCTTTTAGATACTTTGTATGCAAAGATTTTATTCCGTTTAAAGCACTTAAATGGTTTAATGCTCAACGTGTCTAAAAATGAGAGAAAAAGATTTCTCCAATAAAATATTTTCAGGTAAAGATAAGGTTTAGATATTTAAGAAGGTTAATATTCTAACTTTCAATATGTTACGGAAAGTAAGGGAGTTTTTCTTCTTTTAGATATTTTCCATGCAAAGATTTTATTCCGTTTAAAGCACTTAAATGGTTTAATGCTCAACGTGTCTAAAAATAAGAGAAAAGGATTTCTCCAATAAAATATTTTCAGGTAAAGATAAGGTTTAGATATTTAAGAAGGTTAATATTCTAACTTTCAATATGTTACGGAAAGTAAGGGAGTTTTTCTTCTTTTAGATATTTCGTATGCAAAGATTTTATTCCGTTTATAGCACTTAAATGGTTTAATGCTCAACGTGTCTAAAAATAAGAGAAAAGGATTTCTTCAATAAAATATTTTCAGGTAAAGATTTTGTTGGCTTTTAAGAAGGTTAATAATCTAACTTTCAATACGTTACGGAAAGTAAGTTGAGTTTTTCTGCCTTTAGATACTTTGTATGCAAAGATTTTATTCCGTTTAACGCACTTAAATATTTTAATTTTAAATGTGGCTAAAAATAAGAGAAGAGATTTTCTGCTATAAATGTGTTTACGCATAACAATTTTGTTTATTTCTAAAAAAATAAAACATAACTTTCATGCGTCATAAGAAGGGAGATTTTCTGGTTTAAGATGTTTTGCATGTAAAAAATTATTTCCTTTAACGCTCTTAAAAGCTTTAATTTTCAATTAAACTGAAAAATTGGAGAGGATTTTTTCTGCTATAAGACGCTTGTGTATAAAGGTTTTTGTTGAGTTAAAATAAGAAGATCGTAATGCTTTAATTTTCAATATGTGAAAGAAAATAAGAGAGAAGTTCCTTTTTTATTAATTGATTTTATTTTTATAGTTTTAGTGATTTCAATGCTTTTAATGTTCAAATATTCAATAAATTTGAAAGAATAATTCTACTTTTAGACTTTTTACCTGCAAAGATTTTATTGCAGATAAGTTGATTATTTCTTTAATATTCAGTCTGGAATATAAAAGAAAATTATTTCTCTTTTTAGATGTCTTGCACGTGAATTTTTTTAAGTTTAATGATTTAATTTCCAACATGTTTGCAGAAATAACAGAGAAATTTTTCTGCCTAAAAAGCCGGGTAGTATACGAACCTGCAGTAGCTGAAAAAAGTATCCGAACACTATGGTTGATTACAGAATTCAGAAAAAAATATCTGGAGCGTGTACAGCAACTGTACACGCTCCAGTTACCGTTCACAGCAAACTGGAACGTGTGCAGTTACTGCACACCCTCCAGTTAGCTGTAAACGGTAACTGCAAACGCTCAATATTTCCGTGAATGAGCCCACACGATCTAGTATCAAAACAATATGACTACCTACAGTCGCTGAAAAACGTATCCGAACATTAAGGTTGATTACAGAATTCAGAAAAAAATATCTGACAACGATTTTTTCAGAAATTAGTAATCTGGCAACCTTCGTGTCACGTGACACAAAGGTTGCCAGATCAGTAATTTAAAAAAAAAATCGTTGCCAGATATTTTTTCTGAATTCTGTAATCAACCATAGTGTTCGGATATTTTTTTGAGCGACTGTACATTGGCTCGTATCCTACTCGTCTGAAGACAATTTTTCCTCTAAAATTAATACTGACATCAACTAAGAATGATAACTTTATTTTTCAATGAAACTATGTATCGAGGCATTTATTACATAAGAGTCCTACTGTTTTACCCAATCTCTCTCTCTCTATAGTAATACACATCTTTGATAACTTACGTGACCTGAAACATATATTTTGAACTGCTATCGAAAATAAATAGGTCATTTCACCTACGTTATCTACCGTAAGTGATAATAGATAAAAAAAAAGCTTTTTTTTTATGTGTGTCTGTGTTCTATATACATAGCATTATTGCCTGAAGTATCATAATGTCAGCTACTACAAACTTGTAAACAATTGTCTTGTTGAAGTTTTGTTGAAATAAGATATAGTCATTTCAATAAATATTAGTGCCGATCAAACATGTTTTGTACACATCTTAACAAATAATGGGCATGTGTAAATGTTTACGTTTTTTGTACTTTTGTTTATTTTGTAGCTGATGTTACCTAAACGGTTAAAAGAAAGGGATTTCCAACGTTTTGTTAGCTGTGCGAAGTAAATAGGTTGGCAGTTAATGAGCCATTTCGATTCATTTATTAATTTGAGACTTTATTTGCCAATGGCTAGCACGGTAAATGATTCAATGCATCTATGAAGTAAATACTAATAGACCATTTAGCTCCTGTCATTTATTAATACAGGTTGTGTTGTATCATCAACATGCTGATCAACTTTTAGTAAATAATTGCTTATAGATTCTGTTTAGTTTAGAATTAAATAAAAAAAAATAAATACCCCCTCAAGCAGCTGCTTGCCACAGAGGTCTGACAGGAGCCTGTCAGTTTATATGCCACAGTAGAAGTATTGAGAGGATGGCAGGACCTCAGCAAAAAACAACACGAACATCCATGCCTTACGGTGTGCTAAACGTGGGTGGGAGGGGGGGGGGGGGTACTCAGTCGGTTGTTGTTGTTGTTGTTTTACCTCTGAGCGGCACTTTTTTGCACACCATGGGCTAAATGGCCAGGTCACATGGACCCCGAAGGCTCAGAGAAGGTTGGGGGAGGGGACCCACTGGAACAGCTGTTGGGAGACAGATGGTAGCCTCCCGTCAAGGCCATCCAGCGTGTTCTTTAACGTGCACAGGGTATGGCTCTCCCACACACGGGACCACGGCTTAACGTCCCATCCGACGGACGGCGGCCTTTCCAAGCCCATCGGTGTCCCCTACTGACCGTGGGCAGGGCGGGGAATTTTGCGGAGATAAATCTCAACGCTGACCCAGCTGGAACTCGAACCTGGGAACTACAGATGACGAGCCTGGCGCGCTACCGACTGAGCCACCCCCTCCCCACTCAGTCGGTAGTGCGTCAGGCTCATAATCTGTAGTTCCCAGGTTCGAGTCCCACCTGTACTGGTTGGCCTCGAGGGAGGCATCGATCTGTCTCCTAACACTATTCAGTGAATCCTTGTGCCTGGCCAATTATCCCATTACAATGCAAAAGAAGTTCAGAGGTAGCCCAATGGGAATTAATATTCCAGTCTTTGCCACATACTGCAGAGAGGACCGACATGCTAGTAATCTGAAAGGCTTACTCTAATTTTCAGCTCAAAATATGAGGCTAATCAAAGGAACCTGCGATCAAGCCCCGGCTAAAGCAGCATAGGCGTTTCGTGTTGTCTTTCTGCTGAGGTCTCGCCTTCCTCGTAATCTGTTCTATAAATATATAAATAAATACCCCCTCAAGCAGCTGCTTGCCACAGAGGTCTGACAGGAGCCTGTTAGTTTATATGCCATAGTAGAAGGTCTGTGAGGATGGCAGGACCTCAACAGAAAAACAACACACACATCCATGCCTTACCCGGGGCTCGAATCCAGGTCCCATAGATCAGTAGCCAAGCGTGCTAACCACTCGGCCACGGGACGGCTCAAAATAAATACCCCCTCAAGCAGCTGCTTGCCACAGAGGTCTGACAGGAGCCTGTCAGTTTATATGCCATAGTAGAAGGTCTGTGAGGATGGCAGGACCTCAGCAGAAAAACAACACACACATCCATTCCTTACAGCTCCTGTCAGATCTCTGTGGCAAGCAGCTGCTTAAGAGGGTATTTATTATTTTTAAGTGGCATTTTATTTCAAACTAGCTGAACGGCACCGTGCTCTGCTCTGATGTCACGTTTAAGATGCATATTCTGAATTTCACTGCACTATAAGTTAGTTTTGTGAGTACTGTGCAATTCTTTAAGCACAGATTCAACACGAAGAATTGTCTGGAATTACTCAGGTCGTTGGTGACGTCAGCGTACGTTCTCATATCCTCTGGCTTCGTTTCTACACATAATATCGAAATTTTTATTTTCATTTACACAGAAGTTGTTACCCAAATTTTGTATGTTGGTTCCCGCTGTTGGGTTAGAAAAAAGATTCCTACATGCAATGGAAGGCATTAGAATAATAATGCCTTTGGGAATGTTGGGGGATATGGCAACGGCAGCTGATATAAATATTTTGACTCTTTTGTTCACAGTTAGGGAACAGAAAATGGCAACAATGGATTTGGCAGCGAATGTTTTTGCTTCTAGTAAGTCCTCTTCTTGTAATTTCGGTTTGAAATTTGGCACTGCAACTATGACGACAAATCCGAAATATTCAGTGAAAGTTTGTAGCGTCTACCACGATTTCACGATGAGTTATGGCTGCCACAGACAGACAGACACACAAACATCATTAATTATTACAGATATGGATACAGTAAATTTTATCGAGCGACATGATAGAAATGCAAAAATGGTGAGATCTTTTGAAATGGCAAAATTTGTACAGTCGCTCAAAAAAGTATCCGAACACTATGGTTGATTACAAATCAAACGTGACACGAGACACGAAGGTTGCCAGATCACTAATTTCTAAAAAATCGTTGGCAGATATTTTTTCTGAACTCTGTAATCAACCATAGTGTTCGGATCCTTTTTTTGAGCGACTGTACGATCGCTTGAGAGAGATAAAATCCGTTTTAACGCAAAGTTGCAAATCACTTTGACGTGATAAAAAATAGATTAACTTAAAAATAAATAATGTAATACCCTCTCAAGCAGCTACTTGTCACAGAGGTCTGACAGGAGCCATGTTTATACAACACAATAGAGGACCTGTGAAAATGGCGGGATCTCAGCAGAAAGACAACAGAAACATCCATGCCTTTCCCGGGATTCGAACCCAGGTCTCTTAGATAAGTAGCCAAGCGCGCTAACCACTCGGTCTTTGGGTGATAAAACAGTAGATTTAATTCAGGTGATAAAATAGTAGATTTAATTCAGGTGATAAAAAGTAGATTTAATTTGTTGGCAAAGAATAAATTCGTTTGGTAGTGGCAAAAAAATAAGTCAGCATTCGGGCTGCAAAAAAGTAAGCTCGCTCCGGGCGGCAAAAAGTAAGTTTGCTCGATCGGCATGATGTCTTTTGTGGCGCTGTTTTAGAGGGAGAAAAAAAAGTCTTAAAACAACAACTTCGTTCTGCTCGTAAACGAACATTCCAAATTCGCCAGAAATGATATGTTATTCGTGTGGTTTCTAATTTTATCGACATTTATTCTCATTCCCCTTCCCACAACGGACGAAAGAACTCTTACTACAATTATTTTTTTTCCTGCATCAGCTGTTTCTCCCCCGTCACTTTTCATCCTTCATTCGCTCAATCCTCTACTTCCCCATTTAGTGTTTCTGGGCTCCCATTCTTTCACTTTTACCCACACGTCGACTTCGCTGAGTTTTAAGGACGCGCCGACGACCCCCGCTTAGCCCTGCGCGGTTCGCACCATCGGTCAACACGGCCACAAAGCGATGACGGACAATTCTAAATGATTGGCCCCAACTAAACCGAAGGGTAAATATGGCTTTCTGGCGTAAGTTAGCACCTGCGGTGGAACACACTGCTGCGGTCGTCGTTGAGGGTCTTGCCGCCGAAGCTCGCTGTTCTCTAAACGAACGAACCATTCTGGAACCTTCTTGCACAGCACCCATTGGTGGAATGGATAACAATACCGCTCTTTGTTAGTCATATACCCAAATTCTGGCCTCAGAATTTTTTTTTTTTGCTTCAAAATTTTTTTGTCGTTTTGGTGTTAGGATGAGAAGAAAGTGTCCGATTCACAGATCATGTGACAATCAGATGATCAGTTCGCTATTATGCAAGTAGAACCCCAAATTCAAAACTTGAAAATAGCATTTAAAAATATTTTTTCAGGAACGAATATTCTTATGAGAATACCGAAGAGAAGAAATCATTTTGAATTCTATATAGAATCTTGAGAAATGTTTGAGTTTTTACAATGCTATCTATCACAAAAAGTGTCGTGTTGGAAAAATGTTTTCAAGCTTTCGTTTCATAAGTGTATTTTTTTAGCAATTTGTAAATGACATTTTGCAGAAAATATTGTTATTATTATTAAATGTTGGTTGTATTTTCTCAGTGGTTCTCAAATAACGCGATCCTCTTTGGGAAGCAGGGAGCAACTTGGAAGGATGTAGGGAAACTCTGATAATTTTATATTTGTTAGTATGTTTAGCGATTTTTTTTTTTTGCAATATTATGTGACTCTATGTATTTATATTAAAAAGTGATTTGTGGCAAACGTATTGTGTCAAATGCAAAAAAGGTAATTTCGTTTCATTTTATCTTACAGGCAATGGATAATAAAACGGTAACATCTTATGGCAATGGATAACAAAACGGTAACATCTTCATCTTATGGCAATGGATAACAAAACGGTAACATCTTCATCTTATGGCAATGGATAACAAAACGGTAACCTCTTCATCTTATGGCAATGGATAACAAAACGGTAACATCTTCATCTTATGGCAATGGATAACAAAACGGTAACATCTTCATCTTATGGCAATGGATAACAAAACGGTAACATCTTCATCTTATGGCAATGGATAACAAAACGGTAACATCTTCATCTTATGGCAATGGATAACAAAACGGTAACATCTTCATCTTATGGCAATGGATAACAAAACGGTAACATCTTCATCTTATGGCAATGGATAACAAAACGGTAACATCTTCATCTTATGGCAATGGATAACAAAACGGTAACATCTTCATCTTATGGCAATGGATAACAAAACGGTAACATCTTCATCTTATGGCAATGGATAACAAAACGGTAACATCTTCATCTTATGGCAATGGATAACAAAACGGTAACATCTTCATCTTATGGCAATGGATAACAAAACGGTAACATCTTCATCTTATGGCAATGGATAACAAAACGGTAACCTCTTCATCTTATGGCAATGGATAACAAAACGGTAACATCTTCATCTTATGGCAATGGATAACAAAACGGTAACATCTTCATCTTATGGCAATGGATAACAAAACGGTAACATCTTCATCTTATGGCAATGGATAATAAAACGGTAACATCTTCATCTTATGGCAATGGATAACAAAACGGTAACATCTTCATCTTATGGCAATGGATAACAAAACGGTAACATCTTCATCTTATGGCAATGGATAACAAAACGGTAACATCTTCATCTTATGGCAATGGATAATAAAACGGTAACCTCTTCATCTTATGGCAATGGATAACAAAACGGTAACCTCTTCATCTTATGGCAATGGATAACAAAACGGTAACATCTTCATCTTATGGCAATGGATAACAAAACGGTAACATCTTCATCTTATGGCAATGGATAACAAAACGGTAACATCTTCATCTTATGGCAATGGATAATAAAACGGTAACATCTTCATCTTATGGCAATGGATAACAAAACGGTAACATCTTCATCTTATGGCAATGGATAACAAAACGGTAACATCTTCATCTTATGGCAATGGATAATAAAACGGTAACCTCTTCATCTTATGGCAATGGATAACAAAACGGTAACATCTTCATCTTATGGCAATGGATAACAAAACGGTAATATCTTCATCTTATGGCAATGGATAACAAAACGGTAACATCTTCATCTTATGGCAATGGATAACAAAACGGTAACATCTTCATCTTATGGCAATGGATAATAAAACGGTAACATCTTCATCTTATGGCAATGGATAACAAAACGGTAACATCTTCATCTTATGGCAATGGATAATAAAACGGTAACCTCTTCATCTTATGGCAATGGATAACAAAACGGTAACATCTTCATCTTATGGCAATGGATAACAAAACGGTAACATCTTCATCTTATGGCAATGGATAACAAAACGGTAACATCTTCATCTTATGGCAATGGATAACAAAACGGTAACATCTTCATCTTATGGCAATGGATAATAAAACGGTAACCTCTTCATCTTATGGCAATGGATAACAAAACGGTAACATCTTCATCTTATGGCAATGGATAATAAAACGGTAACCTCTTCATCTTATGGCAATGGATAACAAAACGGTAACATCTTCATCTTATGGCAATGGATAACAAAAGGTAACATCTTCATCTTATGGCAATGGATAATAAAACGGTAACCTCTTCATCTTATGGCAATGGATAACAAAACGGTAACATCTTCATCTTATGGCAATGGATAACAAAACGGTAACATCTTCATCTTATGGCAATGGATAATAAAACGGTAACCTCTTCATCTTATGGCAATGGATAACAAAACGGTAACATCTTCATCTTATGGCAATGGATAACAAAACGGTAACATCTTCATCTTATGGCAATGGATAATAAAACGGTAACATCTTCATCTTATGGCAATGGATAACAAAACGGTAACATCTTCATCTTATGGCAATGGATAACAAAACGGTAACATCTTCATCTTATGGCAATGGATAACAAAACGGTAACATCTTCATCTTATGGCAATGGATAACAAAACGGTAACATCTTCATCTTATGGCAATGGATAATAAAACGGTAACCTCTTCATCTTATGGCAATGGATAACAAAACGGTAACATCTTCATCTTATGGCAATGGATAACAAAACGGTAACATCTTCATCTTATGGCAATGGATAACAAAACGGTAACATCTTCATCTTATGGCAATGGATAACAAAACGGTAACATCTTCATCTTATGGCAATGGATAACAAAACGGTAACATCTTCATCTTATGGCAATGGATAACAAAACGGTAACATCTTCATCTTATGGCAATGGATAACAAAACGGTAACATCTTCATCTTATGGCAATGGATAACAAAACGGTAACATCTTCATCTTATGGCAATGGATAACAAAACGGTAACATCTTCATCTTATGGCAATGGATAACAAAACGGTAACCTCTTCATCTTATGGCAATGGATAACAAAACGGTAACATCTTCATCTTATGGCAATGGATAACAAAACGGTAACATCTTCATCTTATGGCAATGGATAACAAAACGGTAACATCTTCATCTTATGGCAATGGATAACAAAACGGTAACATCTTCATCTTATGGCAATGGATAATAAAACGGTAACATCTTCATCTTATGGCAATGGATAACAAAACGGTAACATCTTCATCTTATGGCAATGGATAACAAAACGGTAACATCTTCATCTTATGGCAATGGATAACAAAACGGTAACATCTTCATCTTATGGCAATGGATAATAAAACGGTAACATCTTCATCTTATGGCAATGGATAACAAAACGGTAACATCTTCATCTTATGGCAATGGATAACAAAACGGTAACATCTTCATCTTATGGCAATGGATAACAAAACGGTAACATCTTCATCTTATGGCAATGGATAATAAAACGGTAACATCTTCATCTTATGGCAATGGATAACAAAACGGTAACATCTTCATCTTATGGCAATGGATAACAAAACGGTAACATCTTCATCTTATGGCAATGGATAACAAAACGGTAACATCTTCATCTTATGGCAATGGATAATAAAACGGTAACATCTTCATCTTATGGCAATGGATAATTGAATTCGGGGCTTCGTAACTGGTTAAATAAATTTTATAGAAATATATTTTTGTGAAATATATGAAAAAAAACCAAAAATACATTTTTATTAACAAATATATATTTGTGAAAATATGACTTGAGCAGACTACTGTAATTTGGCGCATCAAATGCTTTCCGAGGCTATCAAAAAAAAAATTATGTTCAGCACCCGACTAAAAAGTCTTAGGATCGACACCTCACTAAAATATCCTAGGTTCAGAATCAGCTAAAAAATCTTGGATACGCTTTTTAGGTAAAAGAACCCATTCTTTGTTATTTTTGGTGTTATGATGAGATTTAGACCAGAGGTTTTCAGCCTGGGCCATATGGCCTTCGTGGGGGGGGGGGGGGGACCACCCAGGGCCAGTCCGATAAGCGAGGCTTGCCAAGCGACGACACAGTTTCGAAAGTGTTCTAAATTTTGGATAAAGTACCATCAAAATTTCGGTTGCATTATTATCACTATTAATTATCGAAACAACTCAGTAGCTTAGAAAATACTTTTCGGTTAAATTTTGAGTGCAGCATCAAAATTTGTATTTTTTATTTGTCAGTGCCGCTATCTTACGTGATGTTTTACAAGGAAAACGATCTTTAAAAAATCGGTTTCACCTTTAAACAGAATGTCGGGAATAGGAGGGGGGGGGGCTCTTACGTTGTTCAGTAGAAATGAATCATGGACTAGTTCTTAGATTAGTTGAGTATCTGAGTTCTGATCATTTGAGTAGGTTGGGTTGGGTTATTTTATCCCTGAGCGTCCCTTCTTTTGCACACATTGGGCTAAATGGCAGGTCACAAGGCCTGGTGATCCCACTGATGGTGTGATATTCAACTTCATTCCATATTTGCATCAGCCTGTCAGGCAGGACCAGATCTAGGGGGGGGGCATGCCATCCCCTTTGAGAATGCTATTAAGAGTAACGGAGGCAAAAAATTATTAAACTTGTGCTTATTTCACGCATATTTCAAGGGGGCGGGGGTGGCTCAGTCGGTAGCGCGTCAGGCTCGTATTCTGTAGTTCACAAGTTCGAGTCCCAGCTGGGTCAGCGTTGAGATTTATTTCCGCAAAATTCCCCGCCCTGCCCACGGTCAGTAGGGGACACCGATGGGCTTGGAAAGGCCGCCGTCCGTCGAATGGGACGTTACCGATGGGCTTGGAAAGGCCGCCGTCCGTCGGATGGGACGTTAAGCCGTGGCTCTGTGTGCGGGAGAGCCATGCCCTGTGAACGTTAAAGAACACGCTGGATGGCCTTGACGGGAGGCTACCATCTGTCTCCCAACAGCGATTCCAGTGGGTTCCCCTCCCCCAACCTTCTCTGAGCCTTCGGGGTCCATGTGACCTGGCCATTTAGCCCATGGTGTGCAAAAAAGTGCCGCTCAGAGGTAAAACAACCCAACCCATATTTCAAGAAACTTTTTAAACACCTCTAAAACTGAGGGGAAATGTTATACTGTAACGGATATATGGTCCCTTGGTCCCCCTATTTATTTTTTTTCGGCCCAATTTCGTCACTTGCCCCTCCTCCCTCCTTCTTTTTATTTATTATTTTTTTTTTATTTTCTAGATCCGGGCCTTATGTCAGCTGCAACACTTTAAATAGCGTCAGTGATCGTTTCTTTAAATGCTGTCAAGTGACAACTTTTTTTCGGAATAAACGATGTTTTTAATGTATCCCCTAAAAGGAAGACCTATGGTGCCAAATCGGGAGTTCTCTGTGGCCACAGGATTGGTTCATTTCTACCAATCCAACGATTTGGAAATTTGGCATTTAAGACATTTCATTTGATGAATAAATGCAGAGGTGAAAATTGTCATTAGCCAAGTGGGATTTGAAACCGACGACCTCCTGATGTTCAGATACCACCCCGCTAACGATAATTTTTCCCTTTATATTTATTCAACGTATCACTAACAGAAGAATTTCTGTGATTTCCTATATTTCAATATTTCATTGGATACTATCTAGCTCCACTCTGTGATAAGGCCGGGGGTGGCTCAGTCGGTAGCGCGCCAGGCTCTTAATCTGTAGTTCCCAGGTTCGAGTCCCAGCTGGGTCAGCGTTGAGATTTATCTCCGCACAATTCCCCGCCCTGCCCACGGTCAGTAGGGGACACTGACTGGCTTGGTGAGTGCCGCCGTCCGTCGGATGGGACTTTAAGCCGTGTCCCCGTGTGCGGGAGAGCCATACCCTGTGCACGTTAAAGAACACGCTGGATGGCCTTGACGGGAGGTTACCATCTGTCTCCCAACAGCTGTTCCAGTGGGTCCCCAACCTTCTCTGAGCCTTCGGGGTCCATGTGACCTGGCCATTTAGCCCATGATGTGCAGAAAAGTGCCGCTCAGAGGTAAAACAACCCAACGTTAAAGAACACGCTGGATGGCCTTGACGGGAGGTTACCATCTGTCTCCCAACAGCTGTTCCAGTGGGTCCCCAACCTTCTCTGAGTCTTCGGGGTCCATGTGACCTGGCCATTTAGCCCATGGTGTGCAAAAAAGTGCCGCTCAGAGGTAAAACAACCCAACGTTAAAGAACACGCTGGATGGCCTTGACGGGAGGTTACCATCTGTCTCCCAACAGCTGTTCCAGTGGGTCCCCAACCTTCTCTGAGCCTTCGGGGTCCATGTGACGTGGCCATTTAGCCCATGATGTGCAGAAAAGTGCCGCTCAGAGGTAAAACAACCCAACTCTGTGATAACTAACTAACAAGGAAACTTTGACATTTTGGACACAAAGCTATCTTTGTTAAATAAAAATAAAAATAAATAAATACCCCTCAAGCAGCTGCTTACCAAAGAGGTCTGAGAAGTTACCTAATTATTTAATAAAATGTGGCACTTTAAAATATATTTTTTACTGGTATTACTTATTTTACCCCTGTATTTTACACTAACCTAGGTAGTTTGGATTTCGGGACAATCTTAGTACCTATTAAATTCACACATATTAAGTTTCAGTACGTTTCTGAGAGGGCCGCGCCAAACTGAATTGCCAGAATAAGATATTACGAATGAGATGTAAATATTATTTTCACGACTGAATAATTTTATAACTTTTAACAATTCTTCCTGGAACGCTGCTTTATTTTTTTCTTAACTTTTTAGTACACATAACAATAAAGCCTTTACTAAAAAATAAGCTCGTAACGGCATTGATATTGTGAAGAGAGGCGATCCTCGCTTGACACTAACAAACACTGCAGCCAGATATTGCAAAACTTGCAAGTTTGGGTTGTTTTACCTCTGAGCGGCACTTTTCTGCACACCATGGGCTAAATGGCCTGGTCACATGGACCCCGAAGGCTCAGAGAAGGTTGAGGGAGGAGGCCCACTGGAACAGTTGTTGGGAGACAGATGGTAGCCTCCCGTCAAGGCCATCCAGCGTGTTCTTTAACGTGCACAGGGTATGGCTCTCCCACACACGGGGGCCACGGCTTAACGTCCCATCCGACGGACGGCGGCTTTTCCAAGCCCATCGGTGTCCCCTACTGACCGTGGGCAGGGCGGGGAATTTTGCGGAGATAAATCTCAACGCTGACCCAGCTGGGACTCGAAAACCACCGAGGAAAACGAAGCTCAGAAGAGGGTCATGAACAAAAAAAATCTTTGAGCAACATTGGTTTAGGTCACCATTTTAAAAAAAAGTACAATAATGAGGTAAAATAAATCAACCTAAACTTAGAAAAAAGCGATAAACATGAAACAAAAAATGTGCTTTTCACAAGGAAATGGAGATTTGGATTTGCAGAATGGTTCTTTTTTTTTGGATGAAGAAGCAGAAATTAGGGAATAGCATAAGGTCAAAGTTATTGGCAGACAAATTACTATCATCAAATGAATAACAGAAAATTTACTATCATCAAATGAATAACAGAAATAGGAAATGAAAAAAAAAAGAAGAAAGTATGGATTGAAAATAAAAAAAAACGCATGAAAGAAAGGCAGAGAGAGAATGATAAGAAAGAAAAGAAAGGTTGACAACTTCGTGTGGAAGTTATCCTGCTGAGCAGAGTAGCGAGAAGGCGTGTACGCCGTCCCTCTCCATCAAGCACACGTACGGCTACAAAGATCCCCCACGGGGTCCGACAGCGTGTTCTCTGACCACGACGACCTTTACCCCCTTATCTGCGCCCCGAAATCGGCTACGAACTGTTGTGGTTACTGGGCAACAAGAGTCGGGTCAGGGTATAAGGGTTAGAGTTGTTTGGATTGACTAACTGCTTTCGATCTGTAGGGGAGTTGAACAGTGAGAAACTCCCCATCTGTCGTCGAGGAGGAGGGGGGGATCGGAGGGTAAGGGAAGAAGTAAAGCGGGTTTCTTACCCAAATTGAATTTTGAGAGGTTCGCTTTTATTTTATGTTTTTTTGCTGCGGATACGTCACTCATAATGGATATATTTCCTGAAATTGATGATGAATTTTGATGATATTCAGATCCCACTCGGTTGGGTTGTTTTACCTCTGAGCGGCACTTTTTTGCACACCATGGGCTAAATGGCCAGGTCACAAGGACCCCGAAGGCTCAGAGAAGGTTGGGGGAGGAGACCCACTGAACAGCTGTTGGGAGACAGATGGTAGCCTCCCGCCCAGCAGGCGTGTTCTTTAACGTGTACAGGGTATGGCTCTCTCGCATACGGGGCCACGGCTTAACGTCCCATCCGACGGACGGCGGTCTTTCCAAAACCAATCGGTGTCCCCTACTGACCGTCGACAGGGCATGGAGTTTTGCGGAGATAAGTCTCAACGCTGACCCAGCTGGGACTCGAACCTCGGAACTGCAGATTTCGAGCATGGCGCGCTACCGACTGAGCCACCCCCGCCCGAGACGAGTTTTTCTCTACATCATCTTCATCTTGTTGATTAAACATCTTAACAGTGATTAAATATTTAGTAAATTGATCTTTCGTGTCTGATTTTTTTTGACATTGATAGTTATCACGCATATTGACATTTCTTATTATCGTATTAATCACCGCATTGACATTTCTTATTATCATATTAATTTCCTAGTTCGTTTAAAAAAAAATAAAAAACAAATTGATATCTGTTTTCACTTTGTTTTTCTAAGTTATAGTTTTTATCATGGAAGGAAAAAAAATAACATGGACTAATCTTTTTTCCCCCGTTAGATACAAAGTCTACTCTGCCTATTGGATAACGAGACCCTGTCTTAACTACAGTCGCTTAAAAAAACATCCGAACAAAAAAAACGTTGAACAACATTGATTTAGATCACCGACAGGGCAGGTATAAAAGGTATCTTGAGTATTAGTAGGGGACATCGATTGGTTTTAGAAAGACCGCCGTCCGTCGGTTGGGACGTTAAGCCGTGGCCCGTACGCAGGAGAGCATTACCCTGTACACGTTAAAGAACACGCCTCCTGGACGGGAGGCTACCATCTGTCTCCCAACAGCTGTTCCAGTGGGTCCCCTCCCCCAACCTTCTCTGAGCCTTCGGGGTCCATGTGACCTGGCCATTTAGCCCATGGTGTGCAAAAAAGTGCCACTCAGAGGTAAAACAACCCAATGTTAAACAACACGCTGGATGGCCTTGACGGGAGGCTACCATCTGTCTCCCAACAGTTGTTCCAGTGGGTCCCCTCCCCCAACCTTCTCTGAGCCTTCGGGGTTCATGTGACCTGGCCATTTGGCCCATGGTGTGCAAAAAAGTGCCGCTCAGAGGTAAAACAACCCAACCCAACTCAAATCCCAGCCCTTGCATCCTTATGACCTAGCCATTTAGCCTATTGGATTGTGTGTCACAAAAATAATGGTGGAGCCTTCAGAACCAATGTGTACGAAACTAATATACCCATTCGAGTAAGAAATATTTTAACTGAAAGCTACCTTAGTTTTGAAATAATTAGTGAATTTTCACATGACGAATTTTCATTGCTCTGCATATGTCCAATTTGAAATTCCACTTCTTTTCATACACGCTGCAGCAATTCTCTTTTATTTTCTCATTTGCCTCTCTTATTCTGGCTCTCAAATGATTCAGGTCTCAAAATTTATCCATGTAAACGTAATTCGTTACAAAGCCCCACAAGAGGAAATCAAGGGGTGCCAAATCAAGGCTCCTTGGTGAACATAGAATTGGATTAATCCTGCCAATCCATCTATCAGGATAGTTGCGCTAAGAACTTCCGTAGCATCTCTTCAGCAATTTGTCTCTGGTGAAACAAAAATCATCACATTTTTGTGTGTTTGGAGGTAATGCTTTACCAACCATTATTTATTAAACACCTTGTATTTAAAGAGTTATGGGAGTTCGAATATTTAACAATAATAATTTCAAAGTTAGAATTTTCTTAAGAAGATATTTATATTTTGAATCAGAAGCATTGTTTTAAACCATTTATGTACCAAATAAAAAGCAAAGTAGAAATATTCCAAAGATAATGCAGGGTAAAAATATCCCAAAGATAAAGCAAAGTAGAAATATTCCAAAGATAATGCAGGGTAGAAATATCCCAAAGATAAAGCAAAGCAGAAATATTCCAAAGATAATGCAGGGTAAAAATATCCCAAAGATAAAGCAAAGTATAAAAATCCTAAAGATAATGCAGGGTAGAAATATCCCAAAGATAAAGCAAAGTAGAAAAATCCTAAAGATAATGCAGGGTAGAAATATCCCAAAGATAAAGCGAAGTATAAAAATCCCAAAGATAATGCAGGATAGAAATATTCCAAAGATAAAGCAAAGTAGAAATGTCATAAATCAAATGCAGGGTAGAAATGTCATAAAGATAATGCAGGGTAGAAATATTCCAAAGATAAAGCAAAGCAGAAATATTCCAAAGATAATGCAGGGTAAAAATATCCCAAAGATAAAGCAAAGTAGAAAAATCCTAAAGATAATGCAGGGGTAGAAATATCCCAAAGATAAAGCGAAGTATAAAAATCCCAAAGATAATGCAGGATAGAAATATTCCAAAGATAAAGCAAAGTAGAAATGTCATAAAGATAATGCAGGGTAGAAATATCTCAAAGATGAAGCAAAGCAGAAAAAACCCAAAGATAATGCAGGGTAGAAATATCCCAAAGATAAAGAAAGTAAAAATGTCATAAAGATAATGCAGGGTAGAAATATCCCAAAGATAAAGCAAAGTAGAAATATTCCAACGATAATGCAGGGTAGAAATATCCCAAAGATAAAGCAAAGTAGAAATATTCCAACGATAATGCAGGGTAGAAATATCCCAAAGATAAAGCAAAGTAGAAATATTCCAAAGATAATGCAGGGTAGAAATATCTCAAAGATAAAGCAAAGTAGAAAAATCCCAAAGATAATGCAGGGTAGAAATATCCCAAAGATAAAGCAAAGTAAAAATATTTCAAAGATAATGCAGGGTAGAAATATCCCAAAGATAAAGCAAAGTAGAAAAATCCTAAAGATAATGCAGGGTAGAAATATCCCAAAGATAAAGCGAAGTATAAAAATCCCAAATATAATGCAGGGTAGAAATATCCCAAAGATAAAGTAAACTATAAAAATCCCAAAGATAATGCAGGGTAGAAATATCCCAAAGATAAAGCGAAGTATAAAAATCCCAAAGATAATGCAGGGTAGAAATATCCCAAAGATAAAATAAAGTATAAAAATCCCAAAGATAATGCAGGGTAGAAATATCCCAAAGATAAAGCAAAGTAAAAATATTCCGAAGATAATGCAGGGTAGAAATATCCCAAAGATAAAGCAAAGTATAAAGATTCCAAAGATAATGCAGGGTAGAAATATCCCAAAGATAAAGCAAAGTAAAAATTTTCCAAAGATAATGCAGGGTAAAAATATCGCAAAGATAAAGCAAAGTAGAAATATTCCAAAGATAATGCAGGGTAGAAATATCGTAAAGATAAAGCAGAGATATCTCAAAGATAATACAGGGTAGAAATATTGTAAAGATAAAGCAAATCAGAAATATTTCAAAGGTAATGCAGGATAGAAATATTGCAAAACGTCCTGAGAAGTTATAAAGATGCAGCAATATGAAAATATCGCAGAGATACAGCTAAATAGAAATATCGCCAAAATGCAGCAAGGTAGAAATATCGCAAACACAGGGATCATATACAAATTCTGTAACCTCCAGTGAAGGCCATTCAATGTGTTCGCTAGCGTTCATGGGATACGGCTCTCTTGCATATAGAGCCGCGGCTTAATGTCCCATCCGACGGACGGCGGATTTTCGAAGCCCACAAGTGTGCCCTTTTTCACAAAGTGCAGAATGGGAATTAGCGGAGATAAATATCAGTGACTTCACAGTTGGAACCAACCTGGAAACTGTGGATTAAGAGTCTGGCGCGCTAGCGACTGAGCCATCGCAAGGCCTATATAAAAAGGAAGACCCTTGGAAAAAGAAAAGTCATGTAACACGGTGGGGGGTGGGAGGTTAAAATTACTAAGCAGCGTATATTAGGTAATTTATCGACGATCTTGCAAATTTTAAAATGATATTGTAATTACATTGTCTACGGCGTCTTGGGGGGGGGGGGGGGGGGGGTCAAGAGTGGCTCAGTCGGTAGCATGCCAGGCTCGTAATCTGAAGTTCCCAGGTTCGAGTCCCAGCTGGGTCAGCATTGAGACTTATCTCCGCAAAACTCCCCGCTCTGCCCACGGTCAGTAGGGGACACCGATGGACTTGGAAAGGCTACCGTCCGTCGGATGGGACATTAAGCCGTGGTCGTATCTTTAACGTGCACAGGGAATGGCCATAACCTGTGCACGTTAAAGAACACGCTGGATGGCCTTGACGGAAAGCTGCCATCTGTCTCCCAACAGTTGTTCCAATGGGTCCCCTCTCCCAACCTTCTCTGAGCCTTCGGGATCCTTGTGACCTGGCCATTTAGCCCATGGTGTGCAAAAAAGTGCCGCTCAGAGGTAAAACAACCCAACGTTAAAGAACACGCTGGATGGTCTTGATGGGAGGCTACCATCTGTCTCCCAACAGCTGTTCCAGTGGGTCCCCTCCCCCAACCTTCTCTGAGCCTTCGGGGTCCTTGTGACCTGGCCATGGTTAGCAAAAAAGTGACGCTCGGAGGTAACCCAACTCACTCCGGCGTCTTAGCGAATTGAAGCGAATATTATTGATACAATCGCTCAAAACAGTATCCGAACGCTATGCTTGAGTGTGATTAGTGATCTGGCAACCTTCGTGTCACGTGACACGAAGGTTGCCAGTTCACTAATTTCTAAAAAAATCGTTGCCAGATATTTTTTCTGAATTCTGTAATCAAGCATGGCGTCCGGATACTTTTTTGAGCGACTGTATAACCTCTGGATTCCAAGTTTATCATCTCCCCTCCACTAAATCCGACTTTATAGAGATGAAATGCAAAATTGGTTTTATCGACATATTCCTGGAAGATTTCAGGAATTTTGACAGCATTTCAAAATTTACAAAGAAACCGAAATTATTTTTATACCTTGGTGGTGTTGCTGCTAATTCCTTTACATGAACATTTAATGCAGTGATGGGATCTTTTTTTTTCAAATGGCGTTTTCAAATGGAGTTTTTAAGCCATTGAAGCCAGTGAAGGCCATTCAATGTGTTCGCTAGTGTTCATGGGATACGGCTCTCTTGCACATAGAGCCGCGGCTTAACGTCCCATGTGACGGATGGCGGATTTACCTATCACCTAAAAACTAAACAAAACCTAAAATAGCATTTTTTTCAACTGTCACCTGAAACGGGAAGCAATTTTAAGCAAGTTGCTTAAAATTGCTTCACATTTCATAGTGACAGTTGAAAAAAATGCTGTGAAAGTAGTCTTAAGTTTTTCGCGTGATTCATTGTTGTTGGAGGAAATGCGCATGATATTGGTATGCGCATAATATTGCATAATACACGCAGATCTTATCTGTAGAGTATAATATGCTATAGAACAGGATTAAAAAAAAAGTGGCTTATATTTCAGTCTTTTTAAAAAAATTTTTAATTTTAAGTAATGGAATATAATGTCATAGAAGAACGCTGAGAGTGTAATAGGAGGTCTACGAGTGTATTAAGCCATAGCAGAGATTTGAGTAGGTATGCGAGTATAATAATCATAGAGGTAGTATGCGAGTATAATAATCATAGAGGTAGTATGCGAGTATAATAATCATAGAGGTAGTATGCGAGTATAATAATCATAGAGGAGGTCTATGAGTATAATACGCCTTAGAGGAGGTATATGAGTATAATATGCCATAGACGAGGTCTGCGAGTATAATATATTATATAGGAAGTCTGTGAGCATAATATGCCATACAGGAGTCATACGAATATAATATGCCATGAAGGAAGTATAGGAGTATAATATGCCATAGAGGAGATCTGTGAATATAATGTAATATATAGGAGGTCTGCCAGTATAATATGCCATACAGGAGGTATGCGAGTATAATACGCCATAGAGGAGGTTTATAAATATTAGTAATATGCTATAGAGGAGGTCTGCCAGTATAATATGCCATACAGGAGGTATGCGAGTATAATACGCCATAGAGGAGGTTTATAAATATTAGTAATATGCTATAGAGGAGGTCTGCCAGTATAATATGCCATACAGGAGGTATGCGAGTATAATACGCCATAGAGGAGGTTTATAAATATTAGTAATATGCTATAGAGGAGGTCTGCCAGTATAATATGCCATACAGGAGGTATGCGAGTATAATACGCCATAGAGGAGGTTTATAAATATTAGTAATATGCTATAGAGGAGGTCTGTCAGTATAATATGCCATACAGGAGGTATGCGAGTATAATACGCCATAGAGGAGGTTTATAAATATCAGTAATATGCTATAGAGGAGGTCTGCCAGTATAATATGCCATACAGGAGGTATGCGAGTATAATACGCCATAGAGGAGGTTTATAAATATTAGTAATATGCTATAGAGGAGGTCTGCCAGTATAATATGCCATACAGGAGGTATGCGAGTATAATACGCCATAGAGGAGGTTTATAAATATTAGTAATATGCTATAGAGGAGGTCTGCCAGTATAATATGCCATACAGGAGGTATGCGAGTATAATACGCCATAGAGGAGGTTTATAAATATTAGTAATATGCTATAGAGGAGGTCTGCCAGTATAATATGCCATACAGGAGGTATGCGAGTATAATACGCCATAGAGGAGGTTTATAAATATTAGTAATATGCGATAGAGGAGGTCTGCCAGTATAATATGCCATACAGGAGGTATGCGAGTATAATACGCCATAGAGGAGGTTTATAAATATTAGTAATATGCGATAGAGGAGGTCTGCCAGTATAATATGCCATACAGGAGGTATGCGAGTATAATACGCCATAGAGGAGGTTTATAAATATTAGTAATATGCGATAGAGGAGGTCTGCCAGTATAATATGCCATACAGGAGGTATGCGAGTATAATACGCCATAGAGGAGGTTTATAAATATTAGTAATATGCTATAGAGGAGGTCTGTCAGTATAATATGCCACACAGGAGGTATGCGAGTATAATACGCCATAGAGGAGGTTTATGAATATTAGTAATATGCTATAGAGGAGGTATGCCACTATAATATGCCACACAGGAGGTATGCGAGTATAATACGCCATAGAGGAGGTTTATAAATATTAGTAATATGCTATAGAGGAATATTTATAAACCTCCTCTATGTCATACAGGAGGTATGCGAGTATAATACGCCATAGAGGAGGTTTATGAATATTAATAATATGCTATAGAGGAGGTCTGCGAGTATAATACGCCACAGAAGAGTTCTGCAAATATAATATGCCGTAGAAGAGGTCTGCGAGTATAATGAGTCATAGAGGAGGTCTTCGAGTATAATGCGCAATAGAGGAGGTTTATGAATATTAGTAATATGCTATAGAGGAGGTCTGCGAGTATAATATGCTACATAGGAAATCTGCGAGTATAATACTCCAGAGAAAAGTTCTGCAAATATAATATGCCGTAGAAGAGGTCTGCGAATATAATGAGCGATAGAGGATGTCTTCGAGTATAATGCGCCATAGAGGAGGTTTATGAATATTAGTAATATGCTATAGAGGAGGTCTGCGAGTATAATATGCTACGTAGGAAATCTGCGAGTATAATACGCCACAGAAAAGTTCTGCAAATATAATATGCCGTAGAAGAGGTCTGCGAGTAGTGGCCATTAGCCATGAGCCATAGAGGAGGTCTGTGAGGAAGATTAGACCTCAAAAAGAAAGCATCCATACTTTCGTGAATCGAATCTTCAGAAAAGCACGCTAGCGATTCAGTCACAGTGACAGTAACCCGTATTTCCGTTCAAAGGAAATCTTTCTATCATTTAAAATGCCCTTAATCGTGTCACATGTTCGCCGTTGTTTTTGGTCACGCTATCTAGAGTGAATGAAAGAACAGATCGTAGAAAAGAAAGACACACAGACTTCAGCTATACGAAAAAGTGGCTTATATTTCAGTCCAAATTGGCTTATAGTTCAGTCCAAATGCATTAGAAGAGCACCACAGAACACAGCGTGTGCGTCAGAACTGTTATATACAGGAGGTAAATGTCCGAACACAGAAAAAGATTTTTTTTCTCATGTGAACCATTTTTGCGACGTATGACTCTAAGATTTACAGAAATTCAGGAGCCATATTGATGCTTTACTCGTTCTAATGGAAAGAACATGTATTAAATGCTTTTTTTTTTTTACATTTTTCTTTTCCTTATGCGATTCTTTCACAACTTGCGAGATTTTACAAATAAGTTCTTTGTTTAAACATATTTATTCTTTTTAGTGATGGCGATCACTTCGTATCCATATCAGATGGGTCACTACCCACACTATATGACCTGAAGGATTTGCCATACCACAAATTCATTTTTTACATCATTTTCCACAATATACATAAATATTTACAATTTGTTTTATTCAGTGCTGGTTAACATTGATGCTTTTTTATTTAATATATATATATAAAAGAATCTAACAATACGTTCAAACAAAAGAACTTAATGATACTTTTTTATAAGGCTTATTATTTATTTCAGCTTTCGCCGTTGTTTTCTTTATTATTTCATTGGAATGTAAAAAAGAAATTAGTAGAAATAAAAGTCTACTCTGAAAACATAATATCTATACATAGAGAGGTTTTGAAAAAAAAAACTAATCATATCTATATAATATATATTTAAATTATAATGTATATACAACATTTAGTCATGCATACAGACTTTCATACATTACACATACATTTTTGCGTATAGTGAGAACACATTCGGGGATAAGATAATATCAAAAAATGTTAATTTGATAACCGAATAATAATTAAAACACTATCTGGAATGATAGAAATATTTTCTTATGATGACATCCAGCATTTTGTTTGTACGAGGAAAAGTATTAAAAAGTCAGCGAAAAAGTTTGATAAAGTTAAAAAAGTTTAAAATATCAGAAGACTGCTTGTTTAAAAAGATAAAAGTAAAAAATCATATCTTGAAATCCGCAAAAAAAATTGCAAAACTGAAAAAATAAAACAAAGCAATTATCACTATCCCCTTCTCAAAAAAAGAAAAGAAAAAACTTATCTGTATATATTCACTATAGTGTAGTTGCAACATTTTACCTTTGAAATTATTATACATAAGTTTTTTGTGTGTGTTTTTTTTTCGTTATTTATTCCCAATAAAAACTTTTAATTTTGTTTCCAAAAGTATTGGCTTCAAATTTTATGTTGAGAAATACAATAAGGAAATTTCTATAAGAATCTTTTTTTTTTCGTATTACTGAAACTTTGTAACATATTAACGATTAATTTAAGAAATTAAAAAAATTAATTTTAAAATCATAAAGTTTAAATTCCACTGAAAATTAAACTAATAACGCTGTTAACTATTTGTTTATTTATCTATTGTTTTACAATGATTTAATTTAATATAAAATATTACAATATTAATATTAATTTGGATGGGTTAAATTTTAGTTCCATTTTTACTAAAATATTTATATTCGTTTGTCTCCATGTTTTGCATATTGTGTTCCCTTGTTTTGCACATTTGTATATCATTTAAAAAAATATTAATTATTAAAAGCAGACCTTTTAGTTTTCTTAATATTTCAACAGCTAATTTAATAAGAATTCCAGTTCTTCTCATAGGGATTCTTTTGGGCAAAAAATAATAACACAATGCTCTACTGATCAAACGGGACCTGGGTTCGAGCCCCAGTTCAAGGCATGGATGTTTGTGTTATTCTTTCTGCTGAGGTCTCGCTTTCCTCGCAGATCTTCTCTATTGGCCTATTAAGCCCAAAGGTTTTAATATGCCGTAGAAGAGGTCTGCGAGTATAATGAGCGATAGAGGATGTCTTCGAGTATAATGCGCCATAGAGGAGGTTTATGAATATTAGTAATATGCTATAGAGGAGGTCTGCGAGTATAATACTCCAGAGCCAGACCTCTGTGGAGAGCAGCTACTTGAAATGTAATTTCTTTCTTAGAGATCTTTCAAAAGTACAGTCGCTCAAAAAAGTATAAAGTAGAATTCAGAAAAATATCTGGAGCATGTACAGCAACCGTACACGCTCCAGTTACCGTTCACAGCAAACTGGAGCGTGTGCAGTTACTGCACACGCTCCAGTTTGCTGTGAACGTTAACTGCACACGCTCCAGTTTGCTGTGAACGTTAACTGCACACGCTCAATATTTCCGTGAGTGAGCCCACACGATCCAGGTCTTTGTGAGCTCACACGATCCAATTAGTGAACCAACCTTCTCTGAGCCCTCGGGGCCCTTGTGACCTGGCATGTTCAGAGGAGAAACTGGGGGCGGGGGTGGCTCAGTCGGTAGCGCGCCAGGCTCGTAATCTGTAGCTCTCAGGTTCGAGATTTATCTCCGCAAAATTCCCCGCCCTGCCCACGGTCAGTAGGGGACACCGATGGGCTTGAAAAGGCCGCTGTCCGTCGGATGGGACGTTAAGCCGTGGCCCCGTGTGTGGGAGAGCCATACCCTGTGCACGTTAAAGAACACGCTGGATGGCCTTGACGGGAGGCTACCATCTGACTCCCAACAGCTGTTCCAGTGGGTCCCTTCCCAAACCTTCTCTGAGCCTTCGGGTCCATGTGACCTGGCCATTTAGCCCATGGTGTGCAAAAAAAGTGCCGCTCAGAGGTAAAACAACCCAACCCATCTCTGAGGCCTTGGGGTCTTGTGGCCTGACCTTTTTTCCCGTTGTGTGAAAACAAGTGCAACTCATTAGTAAAACAACCCAACCGATAACTTAAATTACATTCGCAGAAACAAATCAGTTCCAGTCAAAATCATCGTTAGGGATTTTTTTTTGTGAAAAAATAATTTTATCCCTAGATGTTCTAAAACATCTACGTTTTGTAGATGCGAAAAAAACATACGACGTGAGTTAAGAAAAATCAAGAACACTCGGTAGTGACGTCAGATGATCAAAATCATTTCGAAATGATTCCGATGCATTTTCAATTTATTGCATTCAAATTTGCCTCGATTTTAGACGTTACGAGATGTTGGAATTCATCATTCCACAACACGAAGGTATCGGAATGTTTCAGCGAATATAAAGCAACTCCGTGACTATATCCTGACGGACCACACAGCAGAGACTACATTTCTGTCTGCCGACCTTTCTCGATGGGAAGTGATTATCGCGTCACTAAAACGCCCTCCACACTGACTGCAGAACGTGAAGGCATTGTTAGTCCTGACAAGACTGACAGCTTGCTGACTGGAACTGGTTTCCTCCACACCACGGGAAGGTGGCAGCCAGGAATATAAACAGTAGATTTGGAAGAAAGTGACTGAGGTCTTCTTATGTTGTGATGAGGGGGTCGTTGAATAGAATAACAGACAGAAGTCAAGGGGGGGGGGGGGGGGGGAGGAGAATTAAAAAGGAAAGAGATTGAGATTGATAGAAAGTAAAGTGTCAGCACGTGTTTTAATGTAATGCTTCAGTCTGAAGTATCAACTGTTGTTGTAATGGTGCTAAAATAATTAATAATTTCAAGGGCTTGAAAATGATGACTGGGTAGATGTGAAATAGTGGTTCTCAACTCGTTTAACAGAGTTAGGTTGGGGTGGGGGTGACTCAGTCGGTAGCGCGCCAGGCTCGTAATCTGTACTTCCCAGGTTCGAGTCGCAGCTGGGTCAGCGTTGAGATTTATCTCCGCAAAATTCCCCGCCCTGCCCACGGTCAGTAGGGGACACCGATGGGCTTCGAAAGGCTGTCGTCCGTCGGATGGGACGTTAAGCCGTGACCCCGTGTGCGGGAGAGCCATACCCTGTGCACGTTAAAGAACACGCTGGATGGCCTTGACGGGAGGCTACCATCTGTCTCCCAACAGCTGTTCCAGTGGGTCCCCTCCCCCAACCTTCTCTGAGCCTTCGGGGTCCATGTGACCTGGCCATTTAGCCCATGGTGTGCAAAAAAGTGCCGCTCAGAGATAAAACACCCAACCCAGAGTTAGGTTGTTTTACCTCTAAGTGGCATTTTTTTTGGCAGGCAATGGGATAAAAGACCAGGTCACAAGGACCTCAAGGGCTCAGAGTTGTTTAGTTTACCTCTGAGGTTGTTTTACCTCTGAGGGTACTTTTTTGCACACGATGGTCAGGTCACAAAGACCTTGAAGTCTCACAGAAGGTTGGGGAAGGGAACCCACTTGCACAGCTTTTTGGAGACAGATGGTAGCCTCACGTCAAGGTCATCCAGAGTGTTTCTTTGACGTGCGCAGGGTATGACTCTTCCGCACACGGTAAAAAAGTCCAGGTCACAAGGACCTCAAGGACTGAGAGGTGGACTGGGTTATCTCTGAGTGGCGCGTTTTTTGCTCGCAATGAGCTAACTAGCCAGGTCATAATTACCCCGAGGACTCATAGAAGGTTGGTGGGAGGAACCCATTAGACAGCTGTTAGGATACAGATGGTAGTCGCCAGTCAAGTCCATCCAGCGTGTTCTTTAATATGCACAGGGTATGGCTCTTCCGCACACGGGCTCTGCTTAACGTCCTATGCGACGGACGGCTACAAACGGAATCTACAAAATATAGATGTAAAGGCTACCTTTCCAACCCCATCGGTGTCTCCAATTGACCGCGGGCAGGGCGTAAAGTTTTGCGGAGATAAATCTCAACGCTGGCCCAACTGGAACTCGAACCTGGGAAGTACAGATTACGAGCCTGGCGTGCTACTGACCGATTCCCCCCCCCCGCAAGGAATCAGGTCCCCTCCCCCAACCTTCTCTGAGCCTTCGGAGTCCTTGTGACCTGTCCATTTAGCCCATGGTGTGCAAAAAAAGTGACGCTCAGAGGTAAAACAACCCAAGCCTCCTGTCAAGGCCATCCATCGTGTTCTTTAACGTGCACAGAATATACCTCTCATTCAAACTGGGCCAAATTAGAAAAGGAAATATGACAATATATACAATTATCTGGGGGTCATGATTAAGGGTGACTAAAATTGTTTACTGAGGCCGGAAAGACAGGTCACAGGAATGGGTGAGGTATATTGTTTAATAACGCATGTTTAGAAGCAACAATCCCATTTCGTGTACACAAAAAATAATTGAAAAAAATTTCAATTATCAATTTTTTAAAAAAAAATTATTTTAATGGAACTTTCATGTGGAAACTCTTATTTTCACTTCGCAGAATCTCATTTTGAAAGCACTGATGTAGAAATGCATTATAATGTAAAAAGTATTCGTTAACATTCATGCCGTGTTATTGAAGTGATAGATTCGAACTTGTAAAATGCAGAAAATGAAAAAATGTGGCTGAAATTAAAAAAAAAATGAATACTCCCTCAAGCAGCTGTTCGCCATAGAGGTCTGACTGCCGGTTTAACAAGTTGTAGAGAAGATCTGTGAAGATGGCGAGACCTCAGCAGGGAAAAAAAGACCCTCTCAAGAAACTGCTTGCCACAGAGGTCTCACAGGAGTACGCAAGTTGAGTTATTTTACCTCTGAGCGGCACTTTTTTGCACACCATGGGCTAAACGGCCAGGTCACATGGACCCCGAAGGCTCAGAGAAGGTTGGGGGAGGGGACCCACTGGAACAGCTGTTGGGAGACAGATGGTAGCCTCCCGTCAAGGCCATCCAGCGTGTTCTTTAACGTTGGGTTGTTTTACCTCTGAGCGGCACTTTTTTGCACACCATGGGCTAAACGGCCAGGTCACATGGACCCCGAAGGCTCAGAGAAGGTTGGGGGAGGGGACCCACTGGAACAGCTGTTGGGAGACAGATGGTAGCCTCCCGTCAAGGCCATCCAGCGTGTTCTTTAACGTGCACAGGGTATGGCTCTCCCGCACACGGGGCCACGCCTTAACTTCCCATCCGACGGACGGCGGCCTTTCCAAGCCCGTCGGTGTCCCCTACTGACCGTGGGCAGGGCGGGGAATTTTGCCGAGATAAATCTCAACGCTGACCCAGCTGGGACTCGAACTTGGGAATACAGATTACGAGCCTGGCGCGCTACCGACTGAGCCACCCCCGCCCCGGAATACGCCAGTTTAATACATCCTAGAAGATCTACGAGGAAGGCGGAATCCCAAAAGAAAATCAACTCAAACATCCATGCCTTACCCAGGGATCGAACCCAGGTTCCCTTTAATCATTAGCCAAGTGATCCAAATCAAATTTATCATCGTCATCTTGCTGGAGAAAATAAATTATTTTTGAAGAAATCGAAGAATCGAATTGAAGAAATCGGGAAAAAAATTCTTTTTAATTAAACGAATTTATTTCTGGTTTTAACAGTGTGGTCTGTGAACCATCATAAAAATTAAATAAGTTTATACAAGACCCCTGTAAACGCAACCTGAGAAAAGGTAGCAGGATTAAGAATTACCTTTAATCACTTTACATTTATTATTATCAGAATAATGCTTAATACTTTTCCATTCTTCCAAATTTCTACGCAAAATATATTCTAATTTTATACCGACAATTCTTGCAAACATAAATTAAACTATTTTCACAAATATTGTGTCTTTTTAAATACCATTAGAAAAGTATTGTTATTTAGAGCTAATTACAGGTCTTTAGTAATAATGTCATTATGTTTTACTCAAAACAACTGAAAGATGATACTTGTTATATTTATGAATTCTAAACTTCGTTCCAACCCTTTTAACTTTAAACAATGTTATGGAAAAATGTTATTTTGGCTACATTAAATATCTGGATCTCTCTTTAAATTTTACATTTTATCACCATTCGTTTGGTATTTAAACAGTTATTGCAGTTGAAGGCTTTACGCTATGAATTTTTTTTTTTTCTGAGAGAGTGACTCGACAAAAAATTAGAAGAATCATTATAAAGCTTATGAAAAATACAGTTAATTTAGTAAACAGTTTGCTAAGCAGTTTATAATGCTATAATTAGTCTTCGAAATAAATCTTTATTTCTACCAATGTTAATATTTAATCTTTTGGCATTTAGAACTCTGAATGTTGAGCTAATGTTTTGTAAAATCAAGGTGTAATTAGATTTGTTGGAACTTTTTTCAATTTCTATCGATATTTTTCTTATAAAATACTATTTACAAAGTTACAAAACCTTGTATTAAAGGCAGCGGTTCTAATACTTTTTTGACTTTACAACCCCCTAGAATTGCAACCGTAAAGATTAAATTTTTACGGGTTGAGTTGTTTTTACCTCTGAGAGGCACTTTTTTGCACACAATGGCCAGGTCACAAAGACCATGAGGGCACAGATGAAGTTGGGGGAGGTGTCTTACTGAACAGCTTTTGGGAGACAGATGGTAGCCTCCCGTCGAGGCCATCCAGCGTGTTCTTTAACGTTGGATTGTTTTACCTCTGAGCAGCACTTTTTTTTTGCATACAATGGGCTAAATGGCCAGGTCACAAGGACCCCGAAGGCTCAGAGAAGGTTGGGGGAGGGGACCCATTGGAACAGCTGTTGGGAGACAGACGGTAGCCTCCCATCAAGGTCATCCAGCGTGTTCTTTAACGGTGGATTGTTTTACCTCTGAGTGACACATTTCTGCACACCATGGGCTAAATGGCCAGGTCACATGGACCCCGAAGGCTTAGAGAAGGTTGGGTTAGGGGATCCACTGGAACAGCTGTTGAGAAACAGATGGTAGCCTCCCATCAAGGTCATCCAGCATGTTCTTTAACGATGGATTGTTTTACCTCTGAGCGACACTTTTTTGCACACAATGGGCTAAATGGCCAGGTCACAAGGACCCTGAGGGCACAGATAAAGTTGGGGGAGGTGTCTTACTGAACAGCTTTTGGGAGACAGATGGTAGCCTCCTGTTAAGGCCATCCAGCGCGTTCTTCAACGTGTATAGGGTATGACTCACCCGCACACGGGGCCCCGGCTTTATGTCACAGACGGTTGGCAGTCTTTCCAAGCTCATCGGGGTCCCCTACAGACCGAGTGGGGAGTTTGGCGGAGATAAATCTCAATGCTGGGTGAGGCGGGACTCGAACCTGGGAACTGCGATTGCGAGTCTGGCGTACTACTATTGAGCCATTCCAGCCCTGATATGGCAATCGTATTAAATTCAATAGCACAAAAAGAAATTGATAATTTTCACGTTATGACAGTGGAAGGCAGAATGAGAAAACTCGATATCTTGAAGATTAAATTTTTATGGAAACGAGAGTGACCGTAATTTGAAGATCTGATAAAAAAAAACTATAAAAATCTTTAAAAAATTTTAATCGTTCGGCATTTAAAGAGTTAGGAGCAGCATAATATTCAAGCTATCTGCCGAAATTTTATTTTAAAAGTTTGTTAAAAAAGAAGTTATAACTGTTTCATCCTTTACTAAAATAATTTCATATTTGAAAGTTCCTCTAATAATTTTTTCAGTTTCTTTAAATATCGACGAAGCTATTGAAAGATGAGAGCCATTATTAAATAATGTCCTTTCCATAGTAATTTAAATACTGAACGAATATTGCTGAAATTCAATATAAGTATCATTACAAAATGATGTCATACATGTTCATAAAAATATCATGAACGAAGGCATAAGAAATTAAGAAATAATAAGAATTTAAGAATTGTTTAGTAAGAAGTTAAGAGAAACATTGTCTGATGTTTAGTTACAAATTGCCCTAATAAGAGTACAGTCGCTCAAAAAAGTATCCGAACGCTATGGTTGAGTACAGAATTCAGAAAAAAATATCTGGAGCGTGTACAGCAACTGTACACGCTCCAGTTACCGTTCACAGCAAACTGGAGCGTGTGTAGTTACTGCACACGCTCCAGTTTGCTGTGAACGGTAACTGCACACGCTCAATATTTCCGTGAGTGAGCCCACACGATCTAGTATCAAAATAATATGACCACCTATAGTCGCTCAAAAAAGTATCCGAACACTATGGTTGATTACAGAATTCAGAAAAAATATCTGGAGCGTGTACAGCAACTGTACACGCTCCAGTTACCGTTCACAGCAAACTGGAGCGTGTGCAGTTACTGCATACGCTCCAGTTTGCTGTGAACGGTAACTGCACACGCTCAATATTTCTGTTAGTGGGCCCACACGATCCAGGTTTTTGTGACCTCACACGATTCAAAGTGCTGTGAACATTAACCGCAACCGCTCCAGTTTGCTGTGAACGGTAACTGCACACGCTCAATATTTCTGTGAGTGGGCCCACACGATCCAGGTTTTTGTGAGTTCACACGATTCAATGTGCTGTGAACATTAACCGCAACCGCTCCAGTTTGCTGTGAACGGTAATTGCACACGCTCCATATCCATTGCATTATATATTCATACGCATTATATATATTAAAAAAAATCCGAACACTATGGTTGATTACAGAATTCAGGAAAAATATTTGGCAACGATTTTTTTTAGAAATTAGTGATCTGGCAACCTTCGTGTCACGTGACACGAAGGTTGCCAGATCACTAATTTCTAAAAAAAATTTTGCCAGATATTTTTTTCTGAATTCTGTACTCAACCATAGCGTTCGGATACTTTTTTGAGAGACTGTATACGTGAAGTTTTTTAACGTCTCCCATAAAGAAATATGAACTAATTATAGAATTCAAAACAATAATTCTGTACAAAAATATTACACGAAGGCCAAAAATTACTTATGGCTGTAACAAATATAATATATATAGTATATAAAGTGTATTTATTTATTTGATACTACAATAATTTGAAGTTCGACATTAAAGCAGTGTTCTCTTTCTCTTCTAGAAAATTTACTGCTGCTTCTGAACGAAGTTTCTGGCTCAAAAACTTATGGCTTTACAGCTTTGGAAGGAACCCTTTTCTTTAATCCCCAGGGGGCAGAAGGAGGTAATAGTCTCTAGAAGCCGCTTCTTCTCTAGAACTCTCTCTGGAAATATATAGAGAGAGAGTTATTTTAATTTGATGTAAAGACTTTTAATTTTTGCTGTAAAGACTTTCAGTTTTGTGTAAAGATTTTTTTAATTTTGATGTTAAAGTTCTTAATTTTTCTATGACACTAAATTTTGTTCTAAAAGACTTGAAATTTTTGTAGACTTTTAATTTGAGATAAAAAGTTTTAAATTTTGCTTTAAAATTTTTAATTTTGTGTAAAAAAAAATTTAATTTCGCTTTTAAGATAAAGACTTTTAATTTTGGGGAAAGTGTTTCATTTTGTTGTAAAGACTTTTAAATTGCTGTGAAAACTTTTAAATTTTGCTGTGAAAGCTTTTCATTTAACAAATTATTATTAATTTTGCTGTAAATACTTTTGATTTTGCTGTAAACTAATTACTAACCCAATTATTTAACTATCCCACTTAACAGGAAAAGTTAAAATGATATTCCATATGGAAAGAGATTTTACGTTTTTTTCCCCCCTGTAATCTGTTTTTAGTGTTGGACATAAATTAATAAATGAAAAAAATAAAATTATGGGGCTAAAATAAAGTTATACAAAGAAAACTGCTTTGGATTTCAAAGCAGGTAAACAAATTTGAAATCAGTTCTTAAAATTGATCAGAACTTTTTATTGATGATTAAAAATGGGTCGTGACCTTTTGAATTGTTGTAAGAACTTATCACAGCTTTTTGGAGGGTTATTGAAAATGGGTCGCGGCCTTTCAAGAGTTATTAAAAATGGGTCGCGGCCTTTCAAGAGGTATTAAAAATGATCGTGGCAATTTAGATAGCTATTATAATTAGTCGTGAACCTTCGAAAAGTTGCTAGAATGGGTCGCGTCCCCTTTTGAACGATTGAGAAATTGGGTCGCGGACAGTAAAAGTTCGGAAATTATTGCTCTGCGGAAAAACATCGGCACTCTCTATAATTATCTCAGCACAAACTGCAACTTTCATCAAAAGCTTCCAGTGTGCTTAGATAACGTAGAAGTGCTGTATGCTTCTTAATTATATTTGAACTTTGACCTTTTTTCTTTCAGGAGGGCCTTGAAGCAACCCAACTGTTATTGGCAGGCAAGAAAAATGTTGCCAGCAATGAGGAAGTCATAAAAAGAAAGCGTTGCAGGCTTTCTTTTGTAGATTTCAGTGACAACAGTTCAAATATTTATTGTTGTAAGGATTCTTATAATTAGCGCCCTTAGTTGTCAGAAGAGAAGCAATTATTTTTTAACATTTTCCTAATGAACTGCATGTTTTTTAGCCTTTAAATGAGTCTAACAAACATCCTTTTAACCAGTGCAATACTGTATTGAGTTCTTTCACTTCTGAGGGACACATTTTTTGAACACAAAGGGCTAAAAGGCCAGGTCATAAGGACTCCAAAGTCTCAAAAAATGCTGGAGCAATGGGAAACCACTGGACGACTGTTCGATGACCAGTATCGGATTTAGATGTCCAGGAACCCTAAGGGGAAAAACATTTAGTGGCCCTAAGAATTTTTAAGATTTTTGGGTTGTTTTACCTCTGAGCGGCACTTTTTTGCACACCATGGGCTAAATGGCCAGGTCACATGGACCCCGAAGGCTCAGAGAAGGTTGGGGGAGGGGACCCACCGGAACAGCTGTTGGGAGACAGATGATAGCCTCCCGTCAAGGCCATTCAGAGTGTTCTTTAACGTGCACAGGGTATGGCTCACCCGCACACGGGGCCATGGATTAACGTCCCATCCGACGGACGGCGGCCTTTCCAAGCCCATCGGTGTCCCCTACTGACCGTGGGCAGGCGGGGAATTTTGCGGAGATAAATCTCAACGCTGACCCAGCTGGGACTCGAACCTGGGAACTGCAGATTACGAGCCTGGCGCGCTACCGACTGAGCCACCCCCGCCAACAGGATTTTTAAGAAGCAGATAGTAATAAATTCACAGAACGATTTGGGGGCCCCTTCAGTAGCTGCGTCCCTAAGCGACCGCTTATCGGTAAATCCTCCCCTGGAGGAGACAGATGATAGTCTCCCATCAAGACAATCAGGTGTGTTCTTTAAGATGCACAAGGTATGACTCTCCTGAACAAAAGTTGACGGATTAACGTCCCATCCGACGGACGACGGCCTTTTCAAGCACATCGATGTACAGTCGCTCAAAAAAGTATCCGAACGCTATGGTTGAGGACAGAATTCAGAAAAAAATATCTGGCAACGTTTTTTTTTAGAAATTAGTGATCTGGCAACCTTCGTGTCACGTGACACGAAAGTTGACATAAAAGAAATAAAGAAAAAAAAAAGACATAAAAGAATTTACCTCAGACTTAGTTGATATTTAAATAGTATTTTTTTCAAACCATTTAATAAAATGCACATGTTTTAGAGGTTCGTAATGAGTTCCTTTACTATTCGTCGATTTTTCGTTGCTTAAAAATCTCTAACCTTTCGTAGCACGTGGCAGCTTGAGAATTAGGTACATGGAAAATCTGAGGTTATTCAATTGCTTATGATTTATCAGTAGCTTGTTAAAGAACATTAGTTGTTTTTTTCTTTTTTCTTAAGGGGATGAGAAGTAAACAAACTCGCTAAGTGTAGCGAATCAATGGTAGAAGAGGACGTATACTCAGGATAATTTGCTTTCTTTCTCGCTTATCAAAAGCTTAGAGAGAGAACACTGGCCAAGCTGGGACTCGAACCTGGGAGCCTCAGATTACGAGCCTGGCGTGATAACGACTAAGTCAAACCTTCTCTTCCTTGACGGGAGGCTATCATCTGTCTCAGACCAGACAATGCAC
Organism: Ryuthela nishihirai; assembly: GCA_038380435.1. NCBI lineage: Eukaryota > Metazoa > Arthropoda > Arachnida > Araneae > Heptathelidae > Ryuthela > Ryuthela nishihirai. The sequence goes on along the minus strand of JAWZYU010000029.1, from coordinate 31,941,064 downwards.
CAGCACATTCCGCGTTAATTTTTTGAACCTTTCGACAAATTTATTCCATAGAGTCCGGTCTTGGTCAATGTTGAGATTTATCTCTACCAAACTCCCGGTTTCGGACACTAAGGGGCATCAATGTGTTTGTAAAAGCCGATGTCCATTGGATGGGACGTTAAGACGTGTGTGGTAGAGCCATACCCTGTGCACGTTAAAGAACACGCTGGATGGACTTGACGGGAGGCCACTATTTGTCTCCTAACAGCTGTGGATCTCCTCCACCAATCTTCTCTGAGCCTTTGGGGTCCTTGTGATCTGGCCATTTAGTCCATGGTGTGCAAAAAAGTGCCGCTCAGAGGTAAAATAATCAACCCAACCCACGGTCAGTAGGGGACACCAATGGGCTTGGAAAGGCCGCCGTCCGTCGGATGGGACGTTAAGTCATGACCCAGTATATGGGAGAGAGCCATACCCTGTGCACGTAAAGAACACGCTGGATGGCCTTGACGGGAGGCTACCATTTGTCTCCCAACAGCTGTTCCAGTGGGTCCCTTCCCCCAACCTTCTCTGAGCCTTCGGGGTCCATGTGACCTGGCCATTTAGCCCATGGTGTGCAAAAAAGTGCTGCTCAGAGGTAAAACATCCCAACGTTAAAGAACACGCTGGATGGCCTTGACGGGAGGCTACCATCTGTCTCCCAACAGCTGTTCCAGTGGGTCCCCTCCCCCAACCTTCTCTGAGCCATCGGGGTCCATGTGACCTGGCCATTTAGCCCATGGTGTGCAAAAAAGTGCTGCTCAGAGGTAAAACAACCCAACAACTTTTCAGAGGCATTGCATTTATATCCATTTGCGGGTAGCCAAATTCATTTGAATGAACAGAAAAGCAAGTTCACTTGGGGTAACAACGTATTTTGGGCGGATCCTGCCCACTAGGCTGAAAATCAAGTTTGAAGCTAAGCACCTGCAATAAAATCCAGTCATGCCATTACCTTCTGCATCGAGTAGGCGTTGGTAATCCATCTAGAATATTCTGTCCTCCCCTAGTACACATACTTCAGTTTGCTTGTTGTTAGCGAATTACAGAACACCTGGCTGCAGGCAGTATCTTGTTTAAACCTAGCTAATGTAGTTGTTTGTTTGAAGGAAGGAGGAATGTGTAAAGGAGGTATCCAGATGTGCAGCTAAGGTAATTTGGTGGAATATGGATTCAGCGAACAGATGCAAGGTCTGAATCTATCGAGATAAATGCATTGGACACAAATATCATGTTGTATCAATAGTCTTCCTCCCACTCTGAGGCAATGGAGACATCATATTCTGGCAAAGTCGTCCCTAAACGACGTCAAACTCTGGGTAGTTGCACAAGTGATGTCTTCTTAGTTTTTATTATTGAGGAGATTGGCTTTCGTAAATTGTTTTCGCTTACAGAAATATAAGAAAAAATGTTAATCAAGCTTTAACTTAAGTTTAAGTTTGTGAGACAATGAAAAATTAATCTCGATGGTCATTCCTGATTTCAAAGACATCACGCACGAGAATGTTAGTAACAATTATGAGCGGCAAAAATCACAGTGATAGCATCAAGAGTAGAAATAGTGAAACGAAAAGCGGCAGAAATCACAGTGATAGAATCAAGAGTAGAAATGTTGAAACGAAGAGCGGCAGAAATCACAGTGATAGTATCAAGGGTAGAAATATTGAAACGAGGCAGAAAATCAAGAGAGGCAGAAATCACAGTGATAGTATCAAGGGTAGAAATATTGAAACGAAGAGAGGCAGAAATCACAGTGATAGTATCAAGGGTAGAATAATTGAAACGAAGAGCGGCAGAAATCAAAGCGATAGTATCAAGAGTAGAAATATTGAAGCGAAGAGCGGCAGAAATCACAGTGATAGTATCAAGAGTAGAAATATTGAAACGAAGAGCGGCAGTAATCACAGTGATAGTATCAAGAGTAGAAATATTGAAACGAAGAGCAGAAGAAATCAAAACAATATCAAGTATTGAATATTTCAAACGAAGAGTGGCAGAAATCAAAACAATAGCATATCTAGTGGAGCAAAATATTTGAATCGAGTAGCTGCAAGAATCAAAGCAATTATAATATCAGAAGAACGGTTGAAATGAGGAAAGATAGAAATCGATATATTAATATTATTAATAGAATAGTGAAGGAAATAAAAATGTCAACGGAAGTGGTTGAAATCAGGCGCTGCAGATTTCGAAGTAATATCTATAGAATAGTTGAAAAGAGGAGCTGTAGAAATCAAAGCATCTGATTCTCTCAAGGAGGGGGCGGGGGTGGCTCAGTCGGTAGCGCGTCAGGCTCGTAATCTGTAGTTCCCAGGTTCGAGTCCCAGCTGGGTGAGCGTTGAGATTTATCTCCGCAAAAATTCCCCGCCCTGCCCACGGTCAGTAGGAGACACCGATGGGCTTGGAAAGGCCGCCGTCCGTCGGATGGGACGTTAAGCCGTGGCCTCGTGTGCGGGAGAGCCATACCCTGTGCACGTTAAAGAACACGCTGGATGACCTTGACGGGAGGCTACCATCTGTCTCCCAACAGCTGTTCCAGTGGGTCCCCTCCCCCAACCTTCTCTGAGCCTTCGGGGTCCATGTGACCTGGCCATTTAGCCCATGGTGTGCAAAAAAGTGCCGCTCAGAGGTAAAACAACCCAACTCTCAAGGAGAGTTGAAATTTAGAATTGCTGAAATGAATGCAGTATAAATTGAAAAGTTGAAATCAGATACTGCAGAGATCAAAACAATTCAAATATCAACACAACAGTTGAAATTAACAGCTGCAGAAATCGAAGTAATATCAATATCAATAGAATGATCAAAATCAAAATTTGAGAAAATGAAAGCAATACCAGAACGAAGAGTAGGACAGCTGTAACGGAAATCGGCAAAAAAAATCAGAAATAACACTAATTATCAAAGGCCTAAATAGTCAGAGATCAAAAAGCTGCAAAAATTAAAGCGATTGCAAAAATATTTCGACTTTTGATACTATCACTGTGATTTCTGCCGCTCTTCGTTTCAATATTTCTATTCTTGATGCTATCTCTGTGATTTCTGCCGCTCTTCGTTTCAATATTTCTACTTTTGATGCTATCTCTGTGATTTCTGCCTCTCTTCGTTTCAATATTTCTAGTTTTGATGCTATCTCTGTGATTTCTGCCTCTCTTCGTTTCAACATTTCTACTCTTGATACTATCACTGTGATTTCTGCCGCTCTTCGTTTCAATATTCCTACTCTTGAGACTGTGTGCCGCTCTTCGTACAATAAGCAAATTGGCTTACCGTATATTTCCGCAGATAAGACGACCTTCAGATAAGACGAGGTATAAATTTTCGTCAAAGTTTTATAGTTTTAGCGGATATCTGTCCTAAAAGACGACCCCATATGAATATTTCTGATTTAGATTATGCTGATGATTTAGCCCTTTTGGCAAATGATGTTGATGAGATGAACTCTTTCATTCGAGCTGTTGATGAGACTGGTAGTAGAGTAGGTTTGGTTATAAACAGAGAGAAAACTAAAGTGATGAAAATTGGTCAGGCAGGCTGTGATTCAGTTAATCTGAATGGTTGCAGTCTTGAGCAGGTGTCACAGTTTAATTATCTTGGGAGCTATGTAACAGATAATGGTGATGTGTGGCATGAGATTAACAGACGAATAGGGATTGCTGCCGGGACTTTTAAAAACCTATGGAGAGTGTGGAGAAATAGGCGTATACACCTAAAGACTAAAATTAGACTGTATAATAGTTTGGTTCTTTCTAGGGTTAGTTATGGTAGTGATTCTTGGACACTTTGTAAACAAGATAACAGGAAACTAGATGCTTTTGATTCCAGATGCTTACGCAGTATCTTGGGCATTAGGTGGTTCAACTTTGTAACTAATGATGAGGTTAGGCAAAGGAGTCGGCAACCTTTTTTAAGCAGCATATTGTGCAGAGAGAGACTCCGTTGATTTGGCCATGTTGCCCGTATGAATAATTATAGATTGGCGAATAGGGTTATGAACAGTGTGCCTGAAGTCCTCAGAAGGAAGGGGAGACCTAGGATGCGGTGGGCAGACAATGTCAAACAGGACCTTGTTAGAATTCGTGTGCAGTGACCAGATGCAGTAGATGTAGCTCAGGATAGACTTGCTTGGAGAACTAAATTGCACGGTCTGGTTGGACCTCCCTAGCCCATGGCTGCTTGTGGATGATGATGATGATGAAACTATCAACGGCCTATGAATTTAGTTTAGATCGGCGATCATCATCTGGATAATAATACTGTATAGCGTATACGGAATTATGTCCTATTCGCAAACATTCGCACTGATTCGGGCATTCGGGTAATGACCTTCACTATTCACAAAAGCATCGTATGGGCTATTCTATTTTGTGGACATACCCTACTCTGTACTAGTAAATAATTACGGTTTGTCCGTTTTTTCCTCAGTAGCTCAATAAACATAACTTTTAATATTTATTTTGTTTTAGTATTGTTTTACTATTACAATGTAATGTATTATTTACTATTACAATGTAATGTATTATCATATAGTGTATTTAAATAATATGATAGATTTTTCGATAAGTTGTAGTAATGGTTTCAATTTATATAAATTTCAATCTAATTTCTTTTGTATCTGTCTTATAAGACGACCCGGATTTTGGGGGCCTTTTTTTGTGATTCAACTATCGTCTTATCTGCGGAAATATACGGTAATTCTAAGAAGCAAAATTGAAACAATACGCTGCGTTACAAAAATTTAACGCGAAAATTTTGATTTGCACTCGAATCAATATTCCTCTTAGCTATTTTCGTATACAGATCTAAGAAATTATTGGATTGAGCAAGCTGATCCCACTCGCATTTGTATAACACAAAATGAAATCTAATACTATGTAATCGGCGACTTCGTCTAATAATCAACTGCTTAAGAATGTTTATTGCCTATACACCTTCATTATTCTCTAGGAACTGTTGAATCACAGCAGGTGGAACCAAGCACCCAGGAAGTAAGAAAGATTGCTTTGGTTGATACCCATCAGCTAAACACAAATGTGTGCAGCTGATCTCATAACATCATCCAGACATGCGAAAGAGTATATCCCTTATATCTACTTTGCATCTGGTTTATGGTAATTTTGCAACGAATAGTTTTCATAAGCGCTAATCATTTCCACGGTTTATCCTAGAATCCCTGTAGGGATGAGGAGAGGGATATATTCCCTAAGTTTCCCTACGATCTGTTTCGGATGGCCTTGACGGGAGGCTATCATCCTAACATCTCATTCCCCAACCTTCTCTGAACCCTTGGAGTCCTTGCGACCTGGTTATTTAGCGCATTGTGTTAAAATAATTGCTTTCAGAAGTAAAGCAATCAACCAACGACAAAAGTTTAACGATTAGAATACACTCTACACACACATCTGAAAAATTACTGCAGGAGGAAGAATTTTTCGGCGTAATGGGAAGGATGCGTGAATTATTTTGATCTGAAGCTTTCGCTTTCCTTTAACTCTGAAGATCACGATTTACACAGAATTTTTGGTATTAATAAGCACCAGAAATAGAACCGATTCACTTGGTTTGGACTGACTCAGTCTTCAGAATCTTAATCTAATATTCCAAAGTACGAGTCCCTACTGCTCCTGGGGCGGGGTTGGCTCAGTCGGTAGCGCGCCAGGCTCGTAATCTGTAGTTCCTACGTTCGAGTCCCAGCTGAGTCAGCGTTGAGATTTTTCTCCGCAAAATTCCCCGCCCTGCCAACGGTCAGTAGGGGACACCGATGGGCTTGGAAAGGCCGCCGTCCGTCGGATGGGACGTTAAGACGTGGCCCGTGTGCGGGAGAGCCATACCCTGTGCACGTTAAAGAACACGCTGGATGGCCTTGACGGGAGGCTACCATCTGTCTCCCAACAGCTGTTCCAGTGGGTCCCCTCCCCCAACCTTCTCTGAGCCTTCGGGGTCCATGTGACCTGGCCATTTAGCCCATGGTGTGCAAAAAAGTGCCGCTCAGAGGTAAAACAACCCAACCGCTTTCCTGTTCATGTTTTTTGACCCTCATCATATTTTTTGAAATTCTGGCGATAAATGACATGCTTCACCAGTAATATCCCACCGATTTTCAAACGATCTAGTCATCAGCAATGGCGATTTCAGATCACACCTACTTTGATGAATCATGCAAGGGGTGCTCCATTTGTCAATATTGCCCTTACTCTATCAGTATTCAGCATAGAGCAAACGTATTATGGTATCAGATGATTCAGTGTTCTATCCACAGTAGTTTTTTTTTTTTTGAGATAGGGCAGATTATGAGATACAGAGGAAAAGTTGAACTTCTGGGATTTTATCTTCCAACACGTTTAACTTCGGGCGAAATGGAAAATCTGAAACTTTGATGAATCTTTAGAGTGGATAATGGGTTTCGTTAGAACTAAGGCACCTGGCTTCGATTCCTAATGTGTTTGAATTTGTAGTTCCCAGGTTTGAGTCCCAGCTGGGCCAGCTTTGAGATTTAATAAAAAAATAAATACCCCCTCAAGCAGCTGCTTGCCACAGAGGTCTGACAGGAGCCTGTCAGTTTATATGCCAGAGAAGAAGGTCTGAGAGGATGGCAGGACCTCAGCAGATAAACGTCACATACATCCATGCCTTACCCGGGGCTCGAACCCAGGTCCCTTAGGTCAGTAGCCAAGCGCGCTAACCACTCGGCCATGGACGGCTAAAATTAAAATTTAAATAAATTTATCTCCGCAAAACTCCACGCTCTGCCCTTGGTTACTATGGAACACCGATGGGCTTGGAAAGGCCGCCTCCGTAGGATGGAACGTTAAGCCGTGATCCCGTGTGTGAGAGAACCATATCATAATCACGTTAAAGAATACACTGGATGGCTTTGACGGGAGGCTACAATCTGTCACTCAACAGCTGTTCCAGTATGTCCCCTCCCCCAACCTTCTCTGATCCTTCGGGTTCTTTGTGACCTGGCCATTTAGCTCATTGTGTGCAAAAAAGTGCCGCTCAGAGGTAAAACAACCCAACGTTAAAGAACACGCTGGATGGTCTTGAAGGGAGGCTACCATCTGTCTTCTAACAGCTGTTCCAGTGGGTCGCTCCCTCAATTCTCTGTGAGCCTTCGGGGACCTTGTGACCTGGCCATTTAGCCCATGGTGTGCAAAAAAGTGACGCTCAGAGATAAAACAACCCAGTGCAAAGCGAACATTTCGGAATTCCGGTGTATTTTGGTGGAAAGGAAATGAAAGAATTAAAATTCCAGTGTGTTAGGATCTAGAAGAATCGAAATTGATTTCAAATTATGTGCACAAGATATATTTCTCTGCAGATAATAGGCAATGTTTCAAATCATTTAAAAAAAATGTACATTTTACAAGTTTCAAGTAATGATTCTTTTGTTCAATATTAGACAATCATGAATGGCATTTATGAATAAGTTTATTGTAAAATATTCCAGACTAACAAAACGCTTCAAATGCCAAAAGAATATTGTTTAATTATAAATAATAAATACCCCCTCAAGCAGCTGCTTGCCACAGAGGTCTGACAGGAGCCTGTCAGTTTATATGCCAGAGTAGAAGGTCTGAGAGGATGGCAGGACCTCAGCAGAAAACAACACGAACATCCATGCCTTACCCGGAGCTCGAACCCAGGTCCCGTAGATCAGTAGCCGAGCGCGCTAACCACTCGGCCACGGACGCCAAGAATACCTCCTCAAGCAGCTGCTTGCAACAGAGGTCTGACAGGAGCCTGTCAGTTTATATGCCAGAGTAGAAGGTCTGTTTACAAAACGATATTTAAGTAGATTTCATTATGTTACAGAGCTTCGAAATTAGATTTAATATTTTTTGTAAGTACATATAGCCGAAATAGCATAAGGCGTTGGGCGACAAAAATAGTTCCACTGCTACTGACCTAAACCGTCTGTGCTGCTTGAATATCAAGTACAGAGTTAGTTGATTATCAGTTTGTAGTTATTATCTACCAAGCAGTACAAATAAAGAACTGTTGTAAACAACGGTCTGAATAATGCTTTGAAGTTGGGTTGTTTTACCTCTGAGCGGCACTTTTTTGCACACCATGGGCTAAATGGCCAGGTCACATGGACCCCGAAGGCTCAGAGAAGGTTGGGGGAGGGGACCCACTGGAACAGCTGTTGGGAGACAGATGGTAGCCTCCCATCAAGGCCATCCATCGTGTTCTTTAACGTGGACAGGGTATGGCTCTCCCGCACACGGGGCCACGGTTTAACGTCCCATCCGACGGACGGCAGCCTTTCCAAGCCCATCGGTGTCCCCTACTGACGGCGGGCAGGGCGGGGAATTTTGTGGAGATAAGTTTCAACTCTGACCCAACTGGGACTCGAACCTGGGAACTACGGATTACGAGCCTGGCGCGCTACCGACTGAGCCACCCCCGCCCCTATGCTTTGGAGCGTTTAGATACGTAGTCGTTTCAGACATCGGTACAAACCATGTCAGTCGTCAGGAAATTCCACTGTCGCCCTAATTTTTACCTTTTCACTTGGATGTAATATAAAATAAAAAAAAATAAATACCCCCTCAAGCAGCTGCTTGCCACAGAGGTCTGACAGGAGCCTGTCAGTTTATATGCCACAGTAGGAGATCTGAGAGGATGGCAGGACCTCAGCAGAAAAACGACACACATCCATGCCTAATTCCGGGGCTCGAACCCAGGTCCCTTAGATCAGTAGCCGCGCTTAAAAAAAAAAAAAAATTTCTTCTCTGTTGGGGGCGTGGGTGGCTCAGTCGGTATCGCGCCAGGCTTATAATCTGCAGTTCCCAGGTTCGAGTCCCAGCTGGGTCAGCGTTAAGATTTATCTCCGCAAAACCCACCGCCCTGCACATAGTCAGTAGAGGACACTGATGGATTTGGAAATACTGCCGTTCATCGGATTGGACGTTAAGCCGTGGTCCGTATGCGGGAAAACCATACCTTATGCACGTTAAAAACACACTGGATGGCTTTGACGGGAGGCTACCATCTGCCTTCTAACAGCTGTCCAGTGGGTTACCTCCCACGACCTTCTCTGAGCCATCGGGGTCCTTGTGACCTGACCATTTATCCCATTGTGTGCAAAAGAGTACCGCTCAGAATAAAACAACCCAACCCTCTCCTCTGATGATGACTATTTTAAAAAAGAATGAATTTTTTATATTCACTTTGAGCACATTATACTGAGTGATGTAACTAGAAACGAAAAATCCGTGGCAAAACTTATGTTCCCCCTACGATTACTAATAAAATAAATAAATAAATAAATAAATACCCCTCAAGCAGCTGCTTGCCACAGAGGTCTGACAAGAGCCTGTCAGTTTATGTGCCATAGTAGAATGTCTGTGAGGATGGCAGGACCTCAGCAGAAAAACAACACAAACGTCCATGCGTTACCCAGGGTTCGAACCCAGATCCACTTATATCAGTAGCCAAGCGTGCTAACCACTCGGCCACGGGACGGCTACCATTACTACTTTTGTGTAAATTATGGAGACCTAACTTTTTTATCTAATTAAATATATTTTTAACAAGAGAAAAACAATTAGCTGTGAATGAAGAACTTCCAGCATGCAAATTGACAATAGTAATTTATTAAAATATACATATAAATTGTATTACTAAAAAAGGGATAATTTCCTTTTTTTTTTGTTTTATTCTTATGAGTATGGTTTAGTATCGTATGAATTTTTCAGTGGTTCTCCAAATACTCCCAAAGACCTTTGAACTGTTGCTGATCATAGCACTAGTGAACTGATGGATGATTGAAAAAAAAATACAAATAGCAAATATTTAAAGAGTTTATATGCAACAGAATAATATTTTAATTTATTTCTTAAAATCAAAATGGTTGCATGTTCCATCCCCCCCAGGGGTTAAAAGAGCAAAATAAACCTCTTGACTACCATATTCCACCATCAAAAATTCCAGTTTCCTTGCATAAATATGTCATTTCCATTATTCATTTAAACATTTAGTGTTTTCCAAAAATTTCCTCGTTAGGAGGCGCTATTGAAACGCTTAGGAGCTTGAGAAAATGCGATTCATAATATTTCATCAATAACTATCCAATCCAAAAATAATTCCTAGTTTTGCTCTAAAAGAAAGCTGAACTTTAGAGGACGAACACACAGAAGTTGGGTTGTTTTACCTCTGGGCGGCACGTTTTTGCACACCATGGGCTAAATGGCCAGGTCACATGGACCACGAAGGCTCAGAGAAGGTTGGGGGAGGGGACCCACTGGAACAGCTGTTGGGAGACAGATGGTAGCCTCCCGTCAAGGCCATCCAGCGTGTTCTTTAACGTTGGATTGTTTTACCTCTGAGCGGCACTTTTTTGCACATCATGGGCTAAATGGCCAGATCACATGGACCCCGAAGGCTCAGAGAAGGTTGGGGGAGGGGACCCACTGGAATAGCTGTTGGGAGACAGATGGTAGCCTCCCGTCAAGGCCATCCAGCGTGTTCTTTAACGTTGGATTGTTTTACCTCTGAGCGGCACTTTTTTGCACACCATGGGCTAAATGGCCAGGTCACATGGACCCCGTAGGCTCAGAGAAGGTTGGGGGAGGGGACCCACTGGAACAGCTGTTGGGAGACAGATGGTAACCTCCCGTCAAGGCCATCCATCGTGTTCTTTAACGTGCACAGGGTATGGCTCTCCCGCACACGGGGCCACGGCTTAACGTCCCATCCGACGGACGGCGGCCTTTAAAAGCCCATCGGTGTCCCCTACTGACGGCGGGCAGGGCGGAGAATTTTGTGGAGATAAATCTCAACGCTGACCCAGCTGGGACTCGAACCTGGGAACTACAGATTACGAGCCTGACGCGCTACCGACTGAGCCACCCCCGCCCCACAGACAGAAGACAAAGGAAAACATTACGGCTTGTTTTCTTCAAAACGAGAAAAAGTTCAGAATTTCTATATCATGCCAATGGAAATTGAAATAAAAACTCATTACTTTGAAGAATAAATTTTTTATGGGAACGAGACTAAAGATATCTGAATCTATCTAATCTATATCTAAGAATATCTGAATAAAATCTAAAACTATATTTTCAGAATAATTCTTTCGGTGTTCAAAAAATCAAGGAGAATGAAACATTTAAACACGATGTTATTCCTTCGTAAAACGTTTCTTAAAATTGATGGAAATTCAAAGATCTGTTAAAGACCTCCTGAACATTTAATTATACTGCTCACAAAAATTAGGGGATATTTCAAAATGAATATGAAGCAATAAAAATATCCCCTAATTTTTGTGAGCTGTATATTTCATAAACGTTTCATGTATAACAATTACTATCGATTTTGATCGGATTTTGAAATAAATTATTACGACTGTCAACGTTTTCCTGTGAATATTTACACCTTCGATAACTTTTCAAATGCCGAAAGAATTTGCTTAAATTCAAGATTTAGACTTCATTTAGATTTTTTGTTTCCTTTCAATTTTCATTGTAATAGAAAAAAAATCAAAATGACATGTTTTCTGGCAGTATTTCGTTGGTGTTTATGAAATTTCTAATGCAAATAATCTTTAAAGAGAAAGAATAGGTTGGGTTGTTTTACCTCCGAGCGGCACTTTTTTGCACACCATGGGCTAAATGGCCAGGTCACATGAACCCCGAAGTCTCAGAGAAGGTTGGGGAAGGGGACCCACTGGAACAGCTGTTGGGAGACAGATGGTAGCCTCCCGTCAAGGCCATCCAGTGTGTTCTTTAACGTGCACAGGTTATGGCTCTCCCGCACACGAGGCCAAGGCTTAACGTCCCATTAGACCGACGGCGGCCTTTCCAAGCCCATCGGTTTCCCCTACTGACCGTGGACAGGGCGGGGAATTTTGTGGAGATAAGTTTCAACGCTGACCCAACTGGGACTCGAACCTGGGAGCTGCAGATTGCAAGCCTGGCGCACTACCGACTGAGCCATCCCCGCCCAGAAAAAAATTAGAAACAGTGCCATTTTATCTCAAGAGGAAATCGCATTTAGAGTTCAATAACTTCTTTAATATCATTTTTAATGAAAAATATGTCTAAAGATAAATTAAAAATCTGAATCCAATCTATCTAAATTTCGATTTTTAAACAATATTTTTTCCAAATTGGAAGAGTTATGATCAATGAAATATTTAACAGGCTGCAAAAATCTGACCCCAAAGTTTAATTAAAACATTAAAATAAGCCCTCTGCTAGAGCCAACTATGATCTCTGATCTTTTAACCTGTTTTAATTAAACTTTGGGGTCAGATTTTTGCAGCCTATTAAATATTCCAGCGTTTATAGCTCTTTGAATGCTGAAAACTTTTTTTTTATTAACCATATTGAAGAAATTATTGAGCTCTCAATGTAGGTTTCTACTGAGATAACATTGAAACGTTTCCAATTTTTCTGTAGATTTATCTGCGCATGCGCAAAACTCCCCGCTCTGTCGTCGTCGGTGTCACCTACTGTCCTGTCGGTCAGTAAGGGACACTGATGGGCTTCGGAAAACCGCCGTCTGTGGGATGTGAAGTTAAGCCGTGGCGCCGTGTGCTCGACAGCCATACCCTCTGCACGTTAAAGAACACGCTGGATGACCTTGGCGGGTGACTATCATCTGTCTCTAACAGCTGTCTAGTGAGTCCCCTTGCACCAACCATCTCTGAGCCCTTGGGGTCCTTGTGACCTGGTCATTTAGCCCATTGTGTACAGAAATGTTGCCGCTCAGATATCGATTTAGATATTAAACAAAAGAAGAGTAAAATAAACTTCTTAATCAGCTTAGCTGTTAAAACAACCAAAAAAAAAAAATCCTGGAAAGTTTATGTCTGGCAACCTGCGTGTCACGTGACACGAAGGTTGCTAGATCACAAATTTCTAAAAAAATCGTTGCCAGATATTTTTTCTGAATTCTGTAATCAACCATAGTGTTCGGATATTTTTTTTAATATACATAATGCGTATGAATATATAATGCAATGAATATGGAGAGTGTGCAGTTACCGTTCACAGCAAACTGGAGCGGTTGCGGCTAATGTTCACAGCACATTGAATTGTGTGAACTCACAAAAACCTGGATCGTGTGGGCCCACTCACAGAAATATTGAGCGTGTGCAGTTACCGTTCACAGCAAACTGGAGCGTGTGTAGTAAATGCACACGTTCCAGTTAGCTGTGAACGGTAACTGGAGCGTGTACAGTTACTGTACACGCTCCAGACATTTTTAAGAAGGTTGCCAGATCACTAATTTCTAAAAAAATCGTTGCCAGATATTTTTACAGAATCCTGTTCACGTGACACGAAGATTGTTCGCACTCACAGAAACTGGGCCTACTCACAGAAATATTAAGCGTGTGCAGTTACCGTTCACAGCAAACTGGAGCGGGTGCAGTAACTGCACACACTCCAGTTTGCTGTGAACGGTAACTGTTGAAAACTTCCCTCTAAAAACTGAAAACTTCCATCTAAAACGCTGAAAACTTTCCTCTAAAAAACTGAACACTTCCTTTTAAAAACTGAAAACTTCCTTCTAAAAACTGAAAACTTCCTTTTAAAAACTGAAAACTTCCTTCTAAAAACTGAAAACTTCCATCTAAAACACTGAAAACTACCATCTAAAGCACTGAAAACTACCATCTAAAGCACTGAAAACTTCCTTCTAAAAACTAAAAACTTCCTTCTAAAAACTGAAAACTTACCTCTAAAACACTGAATACTTCCCTTTAAAATCGAATCATCCTTTCCTCGTTTAGCCCACTGTGCAGCGAAAAATAATGACTCTCGGGAGTTAAAAGAATCCAATCAAACACATCATGCATAGTCTTGTATTTGTGATCATTTACACACCAGACAGACCTCGAAAGTAAATTGCAAAAGCATACTGAAACTTGAGATCTGTGGCCGGAAAGGATTTATTAGCGTACAGCAGGAAAGGCGAAAACACAGCGGACAATTATTACAAAACGAGGAATAGATTCGAGTCGATGAACGCGTTGACTGTACAAAGGAATTCTGAAGCTGTCCTGAAGGTTGGCTTTTAGCGAACATTGAGGTAATAAGAAAAAGGAGTAATTTGGCTGGAATGTCGCTGAAACCCGAAGTATGCGAAGCAAATTAAACTGGGGTAGCAAATTACTCTTGAACGAATTTCTGTCTTCTCTGAAGTAGTTTTAGAACGGTGTGCTGTAATGTTTAGAAATGATTTGTAATATCTGTTTCTCTAGACTTATATCTCGTGAGTTTACGCGTAGAATGTTGGGGTTTTTTATTCGGTTGTATTATTCTTAAGTGCCACTTCTTTGGTATCCAAAAAAAGTTCAACTGCCAAGTCACAAGGACCCTTAATTGTTAGAAAAGGGGTGGTAAGTAAGGTTACAAAAATCAGGCATTTGGCTTTGAGCTGTCCCGAAAATAATTCTAAAAGCATGTGATTTTTTTCGATATTATTAAGAAAATTACTTGAAGAGCGAAACAGGTAATTTGTTATTGCAGAAAATGAGGGTATTCTCGATTTGATATACACCGTATTACCAAAAGTATTAGGGGGAGTTTTTTTTTTTTGTATCCGAGGGGCATTTTTTTTACACAAAATGGAATAAATATCCAGGTCACAAGGATCCTGAGAGCTAACAGAAAGTTGGGGGAGGGGACCACTGGACAGCTGTTGAGAGACAGATGGTAAGACTCTCCTCAAGACCCTCCAGTGTGTTCTTCAACGGGATAGCGTATGGCTCTCCTGCATAACGGAGCTCATCGGGTCCCCTTTCTGATCGAAGGAAGGCTGAGAGTTCAGCAGAGATGGATTTCAACGCTGGCAAGGGGCGGGATACGAACTTGGGAACTTGAAGATTACGAGCCTGGCGCGCTACTGGTTGAGTCAGCGCTCTCCTCAAAACATTAGGATACTTGCATGCTATGTGAATGGAAAACCGCATTCAAAACTCCTTAAATTTGAAAATAAATTTGCATTTTATTTACAACACTGAGGACGGAGAATGCTAGAAGCTATTGTTAGTTTCTCCAGTCCTTCTCAAACAAAGGGGCGGGGGTGGCTCAGTCGGTAGCGCGCCGTCTATAGTTCCCAGGTTCGAGTCCCAGCTGGGTCAGCGTTGAGATTTATCTCCGCAAAATTCCCCGCCCTGCCCACGGTCAGTAGGGGACACCGATGGGCTTGGAAAGAACGCCGTCCGTCGGATGGGACTTTAAGCCGTGGCTCCGTGTGCGGGAGAGCCATACCCTGTACACGTTAAAGAACACGCTGGATGGCCTTGACGGGAGGCTACCATCTGTCTCCCAACAGCTGTTCCAGTGGGTCCCCTCCCCTAACCTTCTCTGAGCCTTCGGGGTCCATGTGACCTGACCATTTAGCCCATGGTGTGCAAAAAAGTGCCGCTCAGAGGTAAAACAACCCAACCCTATGTAAGATTCTGATTTACATGTTAATGATCATTAAATATAATTATTCAGCATTAACGCTAGAGTTTTTATTATAAACAAGAGTTAATGGCCCAGAAGATTTACTGATTAACATTCATTTCCATGGGCGGAATTTGTCGATGACGTTTTATATATAAATAGAATAATGGATCGTGTACCTGCAGATTTAGGGTAGTTTGATGAATTTAAGCATTTATTTTCTTCAATACTTTTGTTATTATTACTATACCACCTAGTCTATTCCAGTTTACAGACACGTTGATGACAGAATTAAATATGCCGATGACTGGATCATATTCGAGAGATGGAGTTCTTTAACGGGTACACGGGACGACGGCTTATTCTCCTAATGTGCCTTCTGCACAGGGAGCCACACCTTAACGAACCATTCGATGGAATGAGGCGGCGTTTCCAAGCCCATCGGTGGCCTCTTTCTCATCGAGAGTTGAGTGGGGGGTTAGCGGAGATAAATCTCAGAGCTTGTACAGTTGGGATTCGAACCTGAGAGCTTCAAATTGCAAGCTTGGGTCGCTACCAACGTAGACAACCAGAGGCCCAATGTCCAGCATTTACTGCAGAAGGAAAGAATGAACTGTAGATAGACAAAATGAACTGTAGATGGACAGATTATTAAATGTAGATAGATAGAATGAACTGTAGATCGGAAGAATGAATTATAGATGGAAACAATGAACTGTAAATGAAAAATTGAACTGTAGATGGACAGAGTGAACTGTATAATTATGAGAAATGAACTGTAGATGAACACTATGATTTCAGATGGACAGAATGAACTGCAGATGGACAGAATCAATTGATGGCAGATAGAATGAAATGATCTGATGAATGCCTTCTGCACAGGGAGCCACACCTTAACGACCCATTCGATGGAATGAGGCGGCGTTTCCAAGCCCATCGGTGGCCTCTTTCTCATCGAGAGTTGAGTGGGGGGTTAGCGGAGATAAATCTCAGAGCTTGTACAGTTGGGACTCGAACCTGAGAGCTTCAAATTGCAAGCTTGGGTCGCTACCAACGTAGACAACCAGAGGTCCAATGTCCAGTATTTACTGCAGAAGGAAAGAATGAACTGTAGATAGACAAAATGAACTGTAGATGGACAGATTATTAAATGTAGATAGATAGAATGAACTGTAGATAGATAGAATGAACTGTAGATCGAAAGAATGAATTATAGATGGAAACAATGAACTGTAAATGAAAAATTGAACTGTAGATGGACAGAGTGAACTGTATAATTATGAGAAATGAACTGTAGATGAACACTATGATTTCAGATGGACAGAATGAACTGCAGATGGACAGAATCAATTGATGGCAGATAGAATGAAATTATCTGATGAAATGCAGATGAAATGGAGATGAACAGAATTGCTGAAGTGTAAAATAAACTTCAGACAGGATTAATTGCTCGTAAGACCTAATGACAGGTAGAATAAATTGTAGAAAGACAGAATGAACATCGACAGAGAACGAATTCCAAATAAAAATAATGAACTGCTGACAGAATTAGCTTCAGAAAGACAGCATGACAGATAAAATAAACTGAAGGAAGACTGGCGGAATGACAGAAGGAATGAACAAAAGACAGACACAGATAATTTCCGACAAAAAGAGTGGACTGTGAATAAACAGAATTAATGGCAGGTAAGCAGAATGAATTGCAAACGGACATAATGAAGTTCAGGAGGATGCAATGAACTTCCTTCACACACCAAAAAAATTTACGTAGACACAAAAAAAACTTAATACATACACAATGACCTTAATAGAGACAAAATAGCAAACTTCCTCTGTCCACAAAATTCCATACAGATAAGTAAAACTTTTGTACATACAAAATAAAAACTTCGTACAGACACAACGAACTTCACACAGAAAAAATAAAAACTTCATGCAAAAGAAAAAAGATTTTTAAAACTTCATAAAAAAATAAATAAATACCCCCTCAAGCAGCTGCTTGCCACAGAGGTCTGACAGGAGCCTGTCAGTTTATATGCCAAAGTAGTAGGTCTGTGAGGATGGCAGGACCTCAGCAGAAAAACAACACACAACCATGCCTTACCCGGGCCTCGAACCCAGGTCCCTTAGATCAGTAGCCAAGCGTGCTAACCACTCGGCCATGGGAAGGCTCACTGACAATTAATATCATATAGACAAAATGAAAATTTCATGCAGAGAAAATAAAACTTTATATAGACAGAGTGAATTTCGTTATGACAAAAAATAAAAATTTCATACTGGCAAGGAATTTCATACAAAAAAAAACTTCCCACATAAAAAAATAAAAACTTCATACACACGCAATGAATTTCATACAGACAAACAAAAATTTCATATAGGCAAAATAAAAACTTCATTTAGACACAATGAACTCCATACAGAAAAGTAAAACTTTTATATACACAAAATAAAAACTTCACAGAAAAATAAAACTTTTATACACAAAATAAAAACTTCATACAAAGACAATGAAAATAAAAACTTCATAGAGACAACAATGAACTTTAAAAAACAGTGAACTACTAAGTGAATGAGATCCAAAAAGTAATAGTCTCTGAAATGCCCCATTTCTCAAATCAATTTCACGCGCTATTTGATGATATTCATTTGTACCAATCATACATTATCGAAATACCCTAGTTCAATTAATTCTTCGAGTTCCCAACCATTCAGGTTCTACATACGCAGCATATTAACAGGAATTACGCCATAAGAAATATTACTAGTTTAGCTATGCAACACTCACTCCAAGTGAAAAGAATGCAACTACAGTCAGAGCTAAAGAGCAGAGTGCTACTATCAATCTATTACTGGGCATTTATTTGAGCTCTTAAGAACAATGTTCGAACCCACCTACGTAATCGAGACCTTTGCTACTCTCACTGAAATTAAAACAAAAGTTTGTCAAAAAAAAAACTACATTAACAGTATTTAGAAAGTGTCCCTCTAATCTCTGCGACTTCTTCAACTTCTTCTCTTCTTTTAGCAACATTAAAGGAAAAGTTCGCTTGGTTAGTGTGTTTCGCTTACTTATCAAAGTGACTGGGTTCGAGCCCCGGGTAAGGCATGGATATTTGTGATATTTTTCTGCAGAGATCCCGCCATCCTCACAGACCTTCTACAAAGGCGTATAAACCGACAGGCTCCTGTCAGAACTCCGTGACAGGCAGTTGCTTGAGGGAATATTTTGGTAATTTGACCATCGTTGTTGGGTTGTTTTTACCTTTGAGCGGCACTTTTTTGCACCCCATGGGCTAAATGGCCAGGTCACAAGAACCCCGAAGGCTCAGAGAAGGTTGGGGGAGGGGACCCATTGGAACAGCTGTTGGGAGACAGATGGTAGCCTCCCGTCAAGGCCATCCAGCGTGTTCTTTAACGTGCACAGGATAAGTTTCTCCCGTACACGGGGCCACGGCTTAATGTCCCATCCGACGGACGGATGCCTTTCCAAGCACATCGGTGTCCCCTACTGACCGTGGGCAGGGCGGGGAATTTTGCGGAGATAAATCAACGCTGACCCAGCTGGGACTCGAACCTGGGAACTGCAGATTACGAGCCTGGCGCGCACCGACTGAGCCACCCCTGTCTCCATCAACTAGTGCGAGGCTTTTTATTTTTACCCAGAACCCTCCTTGGATATTTTTTTTTTTGTAATAAAGAGGACTTTTTTTCAATGAAATAAAAATACCTTTGTTTCATTAATTTAATCGTACACATAGAAACCACGAGACATGATGTGAATAACATTTATCGTATTACATAAATTATAAACATGCACACGCCATTTGAAAAAAAAAACTGTTTTTGAGTTTTACTCTTCCGCGAAATTTTTATAATCACTGAAGTGCCAAATATAACAGACACTTCTCCAAAAATAAAGTGTTGAATTCAGTTAAATCAATAACACCGTGCTATCGAAGTAGCTGCTTAACCCTTTCACGACCAAGGGAAACATTTTTCCCATTTTAAAATTGGTGATTGTGGTATTTAATAATAACCTTATCTGCATTTTTTATACAGAATGTCAAAATAGAACGTATGCCGAACGCAATTACGTAAACGGGAACGTTTAGAAAACAAAAACAGAACTGTCAGGACGCATAATATATGTACTATGTGCAATGTCCATCTTTGCCTCACTACCAAAAGAAATTGCTTCGCAGAATATCATAATTAGCACATCATTTTGTATAGTAATTTTATTTCATAATTTTGTATTATTTTAGTTAACATTTTGTTCTAATAAACCAATAAATAAAAGACATTGCATAATAAGCCTAACTATAATTTGTGTTACCTTTATAGTCCATTGGGAAAAATATTTCCCATAAAATTCCAAAAAAACTACACATTGTTATGTATTTTTCTTATGATTTTTATTTATTTTACGTCTAAACAAACTAAAATAAACAGTTACATACTAATATTTACTCTTAGAAACCTTATGGTCCTGAAAGGGTTAATGTTCCATATGGTTAGCTGGTTACACTAAACGACGCTCTGAGACAATTGGAATTGATAAACCGATTACAACTAAAAATTCGATCCGAGAGAGTGTGAAGAAGGATTGTGTTCACCTCCCCTCCCCATTGAGGGGAGGGGTGCATCAATTTACCGTTCCCGACAACACTGGCACTGAAGATTGTTAAGTTGGGGGGGAGCGCATTATTCCCTTTAGATTAAACGTAACTCGAAAATTATACAAAACTAGAAGAATGATATATCACTTCTAGTGAAGGTGGGATGCTCTCTTTAAAAATAAATACCTCCTTAGCTGCTTGCCACAGAGGTCTGTCAGTTTATACGCCATAGTAGAAGATCTGTGAGGAAGGGTTGGGTTGTTTTACCTCTGAGCGGCACTTTTTTGCACACCATGGGCTAAATGGCCAGGTCACAAGGACCCCGAAGGCTCAGAGAAGGTTGGAGGAGGGGACCCACTGGAAAAGGTGTTGGGAGACAGATGGTAGCCTCCAGTCAAGGCCATCCAGTGTGTTCTTTAACGTGCACACAGGGTATGGCTCTCCTGCACACGGGGCCACGGCTTAACGCCCCATCCGACGGACGGCGGCCTTTCCAAGCCCATCGGTGTCCCCTACTGATCGTGGGCAGGGCGGGGAATTTTGCGGAGATAAATCTCAACGCTGACCCAGCTGGGACTCGAACCTGGGAACTACAGATTACGAGCCTGGCGCGCTACCGACTGAGCCACCCCCGCCCCGACGTGAGGAAGGCGAAATCTCAGCAGAAAAACAGCCGACCCAGGGTCCCGTGTCTCGAGCCCAGGTGTCCCTGTGATCAACAGCCAAGTGCACTTACCAGTGAACCACGGGACGTCTTTAACACCTTTTAATAGGGAAAGTGGAGTCAACGGATGATGGAGAAAATGAAAGCTACGGGGAAATATGGAAAATGTAAAGAGTAATATTTTACTCCCCCCCCCCCCAAAAAAAAAAGTTTATCTCCGAAAATCTACAGAACGAATCAAAAAAGAGTTATCAATAAAAAATTGTTGAAGAACATTAACTATGTGCCGTAGAAGATTAGAAACTTTGAAAAAGAAAAAGAAAAAAACTTGTGTTTACTTCTCTCTCACACCCCACCCAACTGTGGCTGCTAAAAACACTTTTTGATGGGGATTTTTTGATGATTATCACGCCCCCACCGCCACGGTGGGGGGGGGGGAGCGTGAATAATTATCAAAATCGAAACTGTACGGTTTTACATTGGAACTGTTACGGTTTTCTCTCTGACTCTGTTATCATTTAGTGGGGATGAATCTCCCCAACTAGAGCCTTCGAAACCGCCATTGGCCCCACTAAATATAAATTAAAGTTTGGTTTATTGGTCGATTCACAAGGACCCCAAAGGCTCAGAGAACGATGGGATCCACCGAGGAGCCTCTCGTCAAGGTCATCCAGCCTGTTTCCACAGCTTAAGGTCTCTTACGATGGACGGCCGTTTTTTAAAGCCCGTCGGTGTCCTTTCTGGCCGAGGGAAGGAATTAGTGGAAACAAATCTCAACGCTTGCACATTTGGGACCCAAAACGGTGAATTGCAGATTACGAACCTATGGCGCTACTGACTGAGCCGATTCCCCCACTCCAGGTTTATAGGGAAAATGTGGCATCCTATTAAGTGGCAATAAAAATCCTGTGCAATGTTTAGTTTTGCATTAACGAGAGAACGTAAAGATTGTCCTTTACACATCAAAATTTCGACTTGTGATATTAACAAACAAACAAATAAATACCCCCTCAAGCAGCTGCTTGCCACAGAGGTCCGACAGGAGCCTGTCAGTTTATATGCCATAGTAGAAGGTCTGAGAGGATGGCAGGACCTCAGCAGAAAAACGACACAAACAGCCATGCCTTACCCGGGGCTCGAACCCAGGTCCCTTAGATTAGTAGTCAAGCGCGCTAACCACTCGGGGACTATAAAATAAATAAAATAAATTTAATAATTAAATAGTAGAAGGTCTGAGAGGATGGCAGGACCTCAGCAGAAAAACGACACACAGGAATAACTTTATCATTTCTTTAATAAAAAAAAAATAAATACCCCCTCAAGTTACGAATCTTGTTGGCATTTGGTTTATAACTGATAGTATCTCTTGAGCTATGTTCAAATGATTTTTCAATTTATCGAAAAATATGCGATTTGGGAAAGGAATTAACCAGTACACATCATTGCGACTTTCGAAAATCTTTCTAGTAGACATCTAAACCAGAGATGTCCATCCCAAACTTAGAAAAGATTCACTTGAAATCATATTCTTAAAGTGCCATAAGAAACATTCTATATTTAAAAACGAAAACCTATGTTTCCGATAAGTAATGAATTTGGGAAAAAAAGATCATATTTTTAAGCGATCAAGAAAATTATCTTAATTAAAAAACGAAAGAAAATATGTTTTTAATGAATACCATGATTGACAAAATCGTTAGTTCTGTACCCAAATACATTTGGTTAAAAAAATTGACAGAAATGAGTTCAATTTAATATATTAGTGTTTGTTTCGTGAGCTGCGGGTTTTTCGGGTTGGGTTGTTTTACCTCTGAGCGGCACTTTTTTGCACACCATGGGCTAAATGGCCAGGTCATATGGACCTCGAAGGCTCAGAGAAGGTTGAGGGAGGGGACCCACTGGAACAGCTGTTGGGAGACAGATGGTAGCCTCCCGTCAAGGCCATCCAGTGTGCTCTTTAACGAGCACAGGGTATGGCTCTCCCGTACACGGGACCACGGCTTAACGTCCCATCCGACGGACGGCGGCCTTTCCAAGCCCATTGGTGTCCCCTACTGACCGTGGGCAGGGCGGGGAATTTTGCGGAGATAAATCTCAATGCTGACCCACGAACCTGGGAACTACAGATTACGAGCCTAGCGCGCTACCGACTGAGCCACCCCCGCCCCACGGGTTTTTCGGACTTGATATAAGCTCTTAATGCAATGGAACACACTTCTTTGACAATTACATTTTTTTGGGGGGGAGGGGTTAAAAATTCAGCAAGTGTGAAGAAAAGCACCAATCAGCTTCTCAGACTCGAATGAGGAGGCACGTTACCAGGTTCGAATGAGGAGGCACGTTCGAGTCCGGCATCTAAGTTGATTTTTTTTTTACACTTACCTAATCTTTGAAATCCGAATTCTTAAAATATTTAATCTGCCACGTCTTGATGGCTTCCATCTTATGCCAACGAAAGACCAAAATCCAAGCTCCGTGGCAATTAAAAACAAATTTTTTTATTATAAAATAAGACTGGAGATAAAATATTTAAATAATTTCTACCTGAATTTTGATGTTTTCGACTAGATTCAGGCAGTTTGGGAGTTATGAAAGCTGAAATATTTAATAATATCAGTGTTCTTCGTAGAACAGTTTCCTTAAAACTGGAAACAACTGAAAATAATCATTCAGTGCTCTTCGTAGAATTATTTCTTCAAAATTTGAAACAACTGAAAACAATCAGCTGTGGCATAGGTCAGCACTGACTTCAGTCTAGGAGTTGCTTCTAGGATTCTTCTCTGTCCTATATGTTGTGAATCAAAAAAAAAAAATAATAATCATTCAGTGCTCATAGAATTATTTCTTCAAAAGTGAAAACAATCATTCGGTGTTCTTGATAGAATTGTTTCCTCAAAGCTGGAAACAACTGAAAATAATGATTCAGTGCTCTTCGTAGAATTTTTTCCAGAAAACTGGAAACAACTGTAAATAATGATTCAGTTCTTTTTGTAGAATTGTTTCCTGAAAACTGGAAACAACCGAAAATATTCATTCGGTGCTATTAGTAGAACTGTTTCATCAAAGCTGGAAACAACTGAAAACAATGATTCAGTGCTCTTCGTAGAATTGTTTCCTGAAAACTGGAAACAACTGAAAATATTCATTCGGTGCTATTAGTAGAACTGTTTCATCAAAGCTGGAAACAACTGAAAACAATGATTCAGTGCTCTTCGTAGAATTGTTTCCTGAAAACTGGAAACAACTGAAAATAATCATTCGATGCTTTTAGTAGAATTATTTCCTCAAAACTGGTAAGGGCTGAAAAAGCGAGCTGGGAAATTCGCGAACTGCATAAAATACATTCATTTTAAGCAAGTGGTTTGATGCAATAATAATACGTTAAGAAAAATCTTATCACTGAAAGCATTGCTTTTAATAATAATTCCAACCTCTATAACTCTTTAAACTTAAAAAAAAATTAAAGATCAAGAATTAAGTAGACTTGATTTAGTTCGTTATATTCAGTTGAATTTTTTTCCATGGAAATTCTTTTTATAAGTTGGCGAACTTTTGAACGTATCTTTTTACACGAATTTAATTTTTTCAATTATTTGGTAAAATGTATTTGATGAAATAGTAAAGATATGTGAAGAACATGAATAAGGTTAGAGAAAAACCTTTGAAATGTAAGAAGGCAGAAACTGAGAAGAGAAGACTGCTTAGAAAGAGACTTTTATCTACCAGTTTCTTTTTCCTTGAGATAGCAATCGATTCTTTGGAGTATCCAATATCTGTTCGTTCCGTTCATCTGGCCATAGTGCACGACGTCTCAGTTGACTTTATCGTAAAAAAAAATTTAAATTTCCTGAAGAACACTTTTCTTCGCGTATCATACAATTGTTTTAATGATTATCTTACTTTAGGGTTCACAAAGAAATTTTAATTTAATGATTACTTTATTTCAGGAAAAATGAAGAATTTTTTTTAAATAGTTACCTTTTTCTCAAGAGTCATGAATAATTATCCTTTTAAAGAGTTAAAGATCATGAAGAACATTCCTTTGAAAGATTTTTTTTTCTTCTTTCGGGTAGCATGAAGTTTTTTTTTTTGTAATGATTGTTTACGCTCAGGGATCATGAAGAATTTCTTTTCAATGATGTCTTCTTTCACGGATTGTGAAGAATTTTCGCTTTAATATACCTTACTTCAGGGATCATGAAGATTTTAGTTTCGATTACTATTTTCATACAAGAATCAAGAAGAATTTCCCTTTGACGATTTCTTTATTTCAGAGAACATAATTTTATTATTATTGTTGATTATTTCTTTCAAGGATCATGAAAAATTTCTTTTAATGACTGCTTCTTTTAGCAATGAGATTTTCTTTTTCGTTTAACGAATTGCTTTAACTAATGGATCGTGAAGAAAACTTTTCAGCAAGTGCATCCTTTGAAGGATTACAAAGAATTTTTTGAAGAATGATTTCGTTCAGGAAAAAGAAATTTCGTTGAAAATTTCGTTCAATAATTTTGAAGACGCTTTCTTGTAATGGTTTCACTTTCGTTCAAAGATAATCAAAAACTTTTATTCTAAAAAGTGTTTTCAACTCACGAATTATGAAAAAAATTTGTAACGAGATTCTTCGTTTATGAATCGTGAAATATTTTAATTAGTGTCTTCGTTCACGAAACGTGGAAATTTTGTAATAAGTGTTTTCGTTCATGAATCGTAAAACTTTTTTTAGTAAATGTCTTCGCTCAGGAAACATGAAAAGATTTCCTTTAATGAGTGTCTTTTTTCGTGGATCACGAGGAACTTACTTTCAAAAAGCACTTTCGTTCAAGAGGAACTTTTCTTTTGAAGTGGGCTATTCGTTCACGATGAAGTTTTGAAGTGGTTTTTTCGTTCACGATGAAGTTTTGAAGTGGGTTTTTCGTTCATGAAGAACTTTTCTTTTGAATTGGGTTATTCGTTCACGAAGAACTTTTCTTTTGAAGTGGGCTATTCGTTCACGAAGAATTTTTCTTTTGAAATGGGCTATTCGTTCATGAGGAACTTTTCTTTGAAGTGGGCTATTCGTTCACGAAGAACTTTTAAAATGGGTTATTCGTTCACGAAGAACTTTTGAAGTGGATTATTCGTTCATGAAGAACTTTTCTTTTGAAATGTCCTTTTTTTACGAAGATCTTTTCTTCTTTCGCCTTCATTCACGAAGAACGTTTCTTTTTAAAGTCGCCTCCGTTAACGAATCAAGAAGAACCTTTCGTTTAATAGGTGCCTTCGGATCAGGAAGTTTTGATAATTGTTTACGTTTGGAATCGGGATTATATTTCTTTTCATTCCACGAGTGCTTTCGTTTGCGAATAGTGATGAATTTGAAACAAATACCACTGTTCATTAATGGCGAAGAATGTCTTCATTCAGGAATTAACGAAAATGTTTCAATCTCCACTCAATGAAATTGCGTTATTTCTCCTTTGTAATAAATATCTTTAGCCATACGTATGATCTAGAGATGAATTCGGCCTCCATTTTTCGAGTCCGCGCCCGCCCGAGTTTGTCCTCCATTTTTCGATTCCGCCCACCGAGTTCGTCCTAGTCCGAACCATTTCTACATTTATTGAGCCCCAGCCCAATTTGGGAGGAAAATTAATCTACGTCATATCATATATATATATACAGAAATGCATATCGCTAATAATTTATTTTATTCCTATATAATATTTTATTCATAATCATTTTTTGGCAAAATTAAAGTGTTAATACTAGTTGGAACGAAAAATATGATGAATATTAGTAGAAACTGTAGTTCGTGGGCAACATCATTACAAAAACAAAGAGCCATTTATTTGTTTAAGATAGAGTTTATAATAATTAAAAAAAAATTAGGAAGCCTCACTGTGCTTATTTTTAATTACTGAAGAGTGGTCAAAAGAGTGAAATTATAATCAAAAACATTTGACATTTTTACTTTTTTTTTCAAAATCAGTAGAAATATTTGAAATTTGAATGATTCTGAGTTTACACCACGAAAATAATTTCGTTTAATGAGTATCTTTTTTCGTGGATCACGAGGAACTTCCTTTCAAAAAGCACTTTTCTTCACGAAGAACTTTTCTTTTAAAGTGGGCTATTCGTTCACGAGGAACTTTTCTTTTTAAGTGGGCTATTCGTTCACGAGGAACTTTTCTTTTCAAGTGGGCTATTCGTTCACGAGGAACTTTTCTTTGCAAGTGGGCTATTCGTTCACGAGGAACTTTTCTTTTCAAGTGGGCTATTCGTTCACGAGGAACTTTTCTTTTCAAGTGGGCTATTCGTTCACGAGGAACTTTTCTTTGCAAGTGGGCTATTCGTTCACGAAGAACTTTTCTTTTGAAATGGGCTATTCGTTCACGAGGAACTTTTCTTTTTAAGTGGGCTATTCGTTCACGAGGAACTTTTCTTTTTAAGTGGGTTATTCGTTCACGAGGAACTTTTCTTTGCAAGTGGGCTATTCGTTCATGAAGAACTTTTCTTTTGAAGTGGGCTATTCGTTCACGAGGAACTTTTCTTTTTAAGTGGGCTATTCGTTCACGAGGAACTTTTCTTTTCAAGTGGGCTAGTCGTTCACGAAGAACTTTTCTTTTAAAGTGGGCTATTCGTTCACGAAGAACTTTTCTTTTAAAGTGGGCTATTCGTTCACGAAGAACTTTTCTTTTAAAGTGGGCTATTCGTTCACGAGGAACTTTTCTTTTTAAGTGGGCTATTCGTTCACGAGGAACTTTTCTTTTTAAGTTAGCTATTCGTTCACGAGGAACTTTTCTTTTTAAGTGGGCTATTCGTTCACGAGGAACTTTTCTTTTTAAGTGGGCTATTCGTTCACGAGGAACTTTTCTTTTCAAGTGGGCTATTCGTTCATGAAGAACTTTTGAAATGGGCTATTCGTTCATGAAGAACTTTTTTTTTGAAGTTATTTTTTTCGATGAATCCGAACTCACCCGAGAACGAAAGTCCTGAACATTTTTTTTTAAATCTGAGAGAGAGGTGAAGTAATCCAAACAACAAGAACCCTCTTAAACTTTGGTAGAACCCTTAAATATGTAACTGAAAATAAGGTTTACATTTTAAGCATAGACACCGAGCATAGCATCTCAAATGGAATTGCGAAACTGGTTTTGAAAACTTCAGTGTACTTTTACTGCCTACTATTCCAGATCCCAACGGGGTGGCTCAGTCGGTAGCGCGCCAGGCTCGTAATCTGTAGTTCCCAGGTTCGAGTCCCAGTTGGGTCAGCGTTGAGATTTATCTCCGCAAAATTCCCCGCCCTGCCCACGGTCAGTAGGGGACACCGATGGGCTTCGAAATGCCGTCCGTCCGTCGGATGGGACGTTAAGCCGTGGCCCCGTGTGCGGGAGAGCCATACCCTGTGCTCGTTAAAGAACACGCTGGATGGCCTTGACGGGAGGCTACCATCTGTCTCCCAACAGCTGTTCCAGTGGGTCCCTTCCCCCAACCTTCTCTGAGCCTTCGGGGTCCATATGACCTGGCCATTTAGCCCATGGTGTGCAAAAAAGTGCCGCTCAGAAGTAAAACAACCCAACGTTAAAGAACACGCTGGATGGCCTTGATGGAAGGCTAGCATCTGTCTCCCAACAGCTGTTCCAGTGGGTCCCCTCCCCCAACCTTCTCTGAGCCTTCGGGGTCCTTGTGACCTGGCCATTTAGCCCATGGTGTGCAAAAAAAGTGCCGCTCAGAGGTAAAAACAACCCAACCCAGATCCCAACCGTGTTCAGAACTGATACATTTTCAAATCTCTTTTGGTTTCAAAGAACAGCAATTTCTTATTGAAAGCGATGAATACAAACCAAAAAAAGAAGAGAGAAAGGGACCATTCAGTGACAGCTGGAATGATTTTATTCTGACTCAGATAAGAGTACTATGATAAAAAGTGGCTAATCGTGTAATCCGTTTATCACGATCATAGGCTATGGGATCAAAAAAGCGTCACTGATATCTGATAAACACGGGTCCATTCTTGGAAGGGCAAAAGCACATCTTAACGATTTGGGGGAATGGTGAGAAATGGGCGAAACGATCTAACTTTTGATGATAAGAGCCAAATATATTGCATCATTTAGGTTTTGGAAAGATAAGGAGGATGAAAGCTGTTAGCCCATATTTTGAGGTTTTTGAGAGAACGATATGAGTTCCATATTCTGAGCAAGAGCTTTTCGAAGAGGATAGTAGCGTGAGAACCCATAATATGAGTTTACAGTCGAGGATCCCATATTCTGAGCTTTTCGAAGCGGTGTAACTTGCGAGCCCATAATAAGAGGTTTATGAGCGAGAATTTAACCAAATGAGCCCCATATTCTGAGATTTTCGGAAGAGTATGCAAGCTTGTGAGTCCAAATTATGAGATTTTCTGTGAGTATAGAAGCCTCTGAGCCCATAATGCGAGGCTATCGAGAGAAGTGCAAGCCCATAATATGAGGCTTTCGAGAGAAGTGTAAGCCCATAATATGAGGCTTTCGAGAGAAGTGTAAGCCCATAATATGAGGCTTTCGAGAGAAGTGTAAGCCCATAATATGAGGCTTTCGAGAGAAGTGTAAGCCCATAATATGAGGCTTTCGAGAGAAGTGTAAGCCCATAATATGAGGCTTTCGAGAGAAGTGTAAGCCCATAATATGAGGCTTTCGAGAGAAATGTAAGCCCATAATATGAGGCTTTCGAGAGAAGTGTAAGCCTATAATATGAGGCTTTCGAGAGAAGTGTAAGCCCATAATATGAGGCTTTCGAGAGAAGTGTAAGCCCATAATATGAGGCTTTCGAGTGAAGTGTAAGCCCATAATATGAGGCTTTCGAGAGAAATGTAAGCCCATAATATGAGGCTTTCGAGAGAAATGTAAGCCCATAATATGAGGCTTTCGAGAGAAGTGTAAGCCTATAATATGAGGCTTTCGAGAGAAGTGTAAGCCCATAATATGAGGCTTTCGAGAGAAGTGTAAGCCTATAATATGAGGCTTTCGAGAGAAGTGTAAGCCCATAATATGAGGCTTTCGAGAGAAGTGTAAGCCCATAATACGAAGCTTTCGAGAGAAGTGTAAGCCCATAATATGAGGCTTTCGAGAGAAGTGTAAGCCCATAATATGAGGCTTTCGAGAGAAGTGTAAGCCTATAATATGAGGCTTTCGAGAGAAGTGTAAGCCCATAATATGAGGCTTTCGAGAGAAGTGTAAGCCTATAATATGAGGCTTTCGAGAGAAGTGTAAGCCCATAATATGAGGCTTTCGAGAGAAGTGTAAGCCCATAATATGAGGCTTTCGAGAGAAATGTAAGCCCATAATATGAGGCTTTCGAGAGAAGTGTAAGCCTATAATATGAGGCTTTCGAGAGAAGTGTAAGCCCATAATATGAGGCTTTCGAGAGAAGTGTAAGCCTATAATATGAGGCTTTCGAGAGAAGTGTAAGCCCATAATATGAGGCTTTCGAGAGAAGTGTAAGCCCATAATATGAGGCTTTCGAGAGAAGTGTAAGCCTATAATATGAGGCTTTCGAGAGAAGTGTAAGCCCATAATATGAGGCTTTCGAGAGAAGTGTAAGCCTATAATATGAGGCTTTCGAGAGAAGTGTAAGCCCATAATATGAGGCTTTCGAGAGAAGTGTAAGCCCATAATATGAGGCTTTCGAGAGAAGTGTAAGCCCATAATATGAGGCTTTCGAGAGAAGTGTAAGCCCATAATATGAGGCTTTCGAGAGAAGTGTAAGCCCATAATATGAGGCTTTCGAGAGAAGTGTAAGCCTATAATATGAGGCTTTCGAGAGAAGTGTAAGCCCATAATATGAAATTTTTTAGAAGCGTTTCGAGAGAAGGTGTAAGAAATATTATGAGGTTTTCAAGAGGTGTAAGTACACATTATGGGGGTTTTCAATAGAATATGCAAGCCTGTATTATGAGGTTTTCGAAAGAAGGTGTAAGCCCACTTTACGAGATTTTCGAAAGATGTAAGCACACATTATGGAGTTATGAGATTTTCGAAAGAATATACAAGCACACATTATGAGGTTATGAGATTTTAGAGAAAAAACATAACCGCACGTTATGAAGTTTCAATAGAAGGTAAAAGCCCATATTTGGAGATTTTCGCGAGATTATGTAAGTATACGAGCTCGTATTTTAAAGTTTTCGAGAAAAGGTGAAATCGTTGTGAGCCCATATTCTGAGGTTTCCGGATGAGGGTGAAATCGTTGTTAGCCCATATTATGAGGTTTCCGGATGAGGGTGAAATCGTTGTGAGCCCATATTCTGAGGTTTCCGGATGAGGGTGAAATCGTTGTGAGCCCATATTCTGAGGTTTCCGGATGAGGGTGAAATCGTTGTGAGCCCATATTCTGAGGTTTCCGGATGAGGGTGAAATCGTTGTGAGCCCATATTCTGAGGTTTCCGGATGAGGGTGAAAGCCTATGAGCACATATTCGTATATTTTCGACAGAGGAAGGAATCGTGTCGAATCAAAATCTCCTACAACAGAAGGGGCCTGTGCACCAAATTATGACATCAGCATAGGTAGTCCTGTAATGTAGACAATTCTTATACATTTTTTTCTGGTATTATCGGTGGTGTACTTTTATATCAATGCTTATTTATAACTATACCTTATTTAGAAGAAAAATTGCTCTTATTTATTAGTATTAAGATCCAAATAGTTTTTTTTCTAAATAAGATAGATTTATAAATAAACATTAATAAAAAGATTAGTATAAAAGTCCACCAGGAGTAATAATAGAAATAAATTTATAAGAATTATCTACATTACAGGGTTGGCGGCACTTTTTGTCACCATGGGCTAAATGGCCAGGTCACATGGACCCCGAAGGCTCAGAGAAGGTTGGGGGAGGGGACCCACTGGAACAGCTGTTGGGAGACAGATGGTAGCCTCCCGTCAAGGCCATCCAGCGTGTTCTTTAACGTGCACAGGGTATGGCTCTCCCGCACACGGGGCCACGGCTTAACGTCCCATCCGACGGACGGCGGCCTTTCCAAGCCCATCGCTGTCCCTACTGACCGTGGGCAGGGCGGGGAATTACTACTACATTACAGGACTACCTATGGTAGGTTGGGTTGTTTTACCTCTGAGCGGCACTTTTTTGCCCACCATGGGCTAAATGGCCAGGTCACATGGACCCCGAAGGCTCAGAGAAAGTTGGGGTAAATTAATTTTTGAGAGATTTGCAAAACAACTCTGCAGATTTTTGGTTTTGTGGTGTAAAACACGTGTTCCTTTCATGGACAAAATAGAATCTTCTCAAAAATACCTTCTTATGTTTAATAAGATGTTCTCTCCTTAACCTAATTGAGAAAATAATTAAAATCAACCCTCAACCAACTCTAGATAAATGGAGGATCCATAAAGTCTTCATTCGAGCATCATCTATTATTCTTCGAAAAGATGAAACTTCTACATAAATACCTCCACTACTAACCTTTTCACCCCTAATAACCCATAAAACTCTTAATTAAAAGATTAGATGAAATACTTTTGTATAAACCATATTGTTGATAAAAATGCTCCTATTTTCTTAATCCAAGAATCCTATTCAATTTACTTGGAAACTAGCTCAAAATAAATAATAAATAAATACCCCCTCAAACTCCCAATAAAATTAAACGACTAACAACCAAAAATACTTACGAACATTCAAGTTGCGAAAAATTTGAACTCACCAATATCGAACAAGCTCAAGAATTACGACTCTTTTATTCAGTTAATGAACCCCATCTACAAACTTATAAATATCCTTATGAATGTTTTGCCGTGATCTGTCGAGGCTCGTAATCACTCAGAATTTTATCCGCTATCCCTCATTTTACTCTCAGTCATAAAGAGGACACCGATAGGTCATCTGCTTGAGAAGACGTTAAGCCGTGGTTCGTATGCAGTAGAGCAGTGTCTCGCAAACTTTTTTACTCTGCGGCACACTGAATCTAATTTTTTTTCCGCGGCACATCTAAAAGAGAATAAAAGCAAACTCTATATAATCGTCATTATATTTGCGCTTTGTTGAAGTCATCAGCCTGGTTTTACTTGAAGACTTGCTCTCGTTCTTTGATTCATAACTCGGTGTTTGTTTTAAATATTTGTCCATTCTATGGCTTGAAATAATCAAAAATTAATACCAAAATTTGGAAAAAGCTTGATAAATAATTACAAGATCCCAGTTGATAAAATCTGAAAGATTTTTATTAAAGCACGTTGATAACACAAGTCAAGTCAAAAGGAAATCTTTAGAATATCTAGTGTCAATTTGAAAATCTCTCGCGGCACACTTGGAATCTCTCGCGGCACACTTGGAATCTCTCGCGGCACACAATTTGCGAGACACTGCAGTAGAGAGATACTATGTGGATGTTGAAGAACGTATTGGATGATCTTGACGGGAAGTTTGCATCTATCTACTAACAATTCTCCAATGGGTGATCTTCCCCTACCTTATTTCGATCCCTTGGGTTTCTTATCACCTGGCCGTTTAGCCCTTTGGGGAGATTATCGGAAAAATAATGATGGTGTTTCGAGAACCAATATGTAGGGAAATAATATACCGTATATTTCCAAAGATAAGACGATAGTTGAATCATAAAAAAAGGCCCCAAAATCCGGGTCGTCTTATAGGACAGATACAAAAAAAAATTAAATTGAAATTTATATAAATTGAAACCATTATTACTACAACTTATCGAAAAATCTATCATATTATTTAAATATGCTATATGATAATACATTACATTGTAATAGTAAATAATACATTACATTGTAATAGTAAAACAAAACTAAAACAAAATAAATATTAAAAGTTATGTTTATTGAGCTACTGAGGAAAAAACGGACAAACCGTAATTATTTACTAGTACAGAGTAGGGTATGTCCACAAAATAGAATAGCCCATACGATGCTTTTGTGAATAGTGAAGGTCATTACCCGAATGCCCGAATCAGTGCGAATGTTTGCGAATAGGACATAATTCCGTATACGCTATACAGTATTATTATCCAGATGATGATCGCCGATCGAAACTAAATTCATAGGCCGTTGATAGTTTGGGGTCCTCTTATAGGACAGATATATGCTAAAACTATAAAACTTTGACGAAAATTTATACCTCGTCTTATCTGAAGGTCGTCTTATCTGCGGAAATATACGGTAAATATTTAAGAAAGTATCTTAACTAAAAGCATACCTCAAATAGTTTTGAGCATAATTAGTGAATGTCCACCGTTCGTGACCCTGCATATGTCCGAGCGGTATTCCACTTCTTTCTATAGATGTCGCAGCACATATCTTGTTACTTGTTCAGATGCATATCTTATTATGGCTTTCAAAACCACAATCCAATCTCTCTAAATCTCGATTTTCAATAATATTCGTTTTTTAATTTAAGAGTTATGGATCTTTGAATATTTAACAGAAACAATGCAAGTCTTAGGAAGATTAAAAAATATCAAAAAATTACTTACATTAACTTTTTAAATATACGCCTGTTGTGTTAAATAGTGTGAAATAATACTTTTTTTTTCAAATTATAATTAACTTTTATGTTAGGCATTGATGTTGTTAAATATTCAAACTTCCATAATTATTTAAATACTAAGAGACTATTCTTGAAAATCGAGATTTAGATAGGTTTGATTGAAATCTTTATCTTCAGTCCCATTCTGTCACAAAACTATTTTTTAGAAGTTATAGAGCTTCTAAGTTAGCTGCCATTGACATAAGATGGTCGGATGTGGTCATAATTTAATGAACACTCAGTATATGAGCTTTGAAAATTTTAACTTCGCCCATCTTACGTACACTCATCGGCGACTGCATTGGAAACATTCCATTACACGATTGGCCAAACTGTGACTCGCGAGTGTCATGCGGCTCTTGGGAAGTTTGTTTGCGGCTCGCGAGTCTCATGCCATTCCTAGGAAGTTTGTTTGCGACTGACGAATCTGATGAGTCGTCTAGGAGGTTTGCGGTTCCCAAGACGTTGTCTCGCGAATCTTATGCGTCTCCTAGGAAGCTTGTTGTGACTCGCGAGTCTCATGCCATTCCTAGGAAGTTTGTTTGCGTCTCGTAGGAAGTTTGCTTGCGACTCACGAATCTAATGAGTCGTCTAGGAGGTTTGCGGTTCCCAAGACGTTGTCTCGCGAATCTTATGCGTCTCCTAGGAAGTTTGTTTGCGGCTCCTAGGAAGTTTGTTTGCGACTCACGAATCTAATGAGTCGTCTAGGAGGTTTGCGGTTCCCAAGACGTTGTCTCGCGAATCTTATGCGTCTCCTAGGAAGTTTGTTTGCGACTCACGAATCTAATGAGTCGTCTAGGAGGTTTGCGGTTCCCAAGAAGTTGTCTCGCGAATCTTATGCGTCTCCTAGGAAGTTTGTTTGCGACTCACGAATCTAATGAGTCGTCTAGGAGGTTTGCGGTTCCCAAGACGTTGTCTCGCGAATCTTATGCGTCTCCTAGGAAGTTTGTTTGCGGCTCCTAGGAAGTTTGTTTGCGACTCACGAATCTAATGAGTCGTCTAGGAGGTTTGCGGTTCCCAAGAAGTTGTCTCGCGAATCTTATGCGTCTCCTAGGAAGTTTGTTTGCGACTCACGAATCTAATGAGTCGTCTAGGAGGTTTGCGGTTCCCAAGATGTTGTTTCGCGAATC
Organism: Ryuthela nishihirai; assembly: GCA_038380435.1. Classification (NCBI taxonomy): domain Eukaryota; kingdom Metazoa; phylum Arthropoda; class Arachnida; order Araneae; family Heptathelidae; genus Ryuthela; species Ryuthela nishihirai. The sequence continues at coordinate 31,905,696 of JAWZYU010000029.1, read as the reverse complement.
TTATGCCTCTCCTAGGAAGTTTGTTTGCGACTCACGAATCTAATGAGTCGTCTAGGAGGTTTGCGGTTCCCAAGACGTTGTCTCGCAAATCTTATGCGTCTCCTAGGAAGTTTGTTTGCGGCTCCTAGGAAGTTTGTTTGCGACTCACGAATCTAATGAGTCGTCTAGGAGGTTTGCGGTTCCCAAGATGTTGTTTCGCGAATCTTATGCCTCTCCTAGGAAGTTTGTTTGCGACTCACGAATCTAATGAGTCGTCTAGGAGGTTTGCGGTTCCCAAGACGTTGTCTCGCGAATCTTATGCGTCTCCTAGGAAGTTTGTTTGCGACTCACGAATCTAATGAGTCGTCTAGGAGGTTTGCGGTTCCCAAGACGTTGTCTCGCGAATCTTATGCGTCTCCTAGGAAGTTTGTTTGCGGCTCCTAGGAAGTTTGTTTGCGACTCACGAATCTAATGAGTCGTCTAGGAGGTTTGCGGTTCCCAAGAAGTTGTCTCGCGAACTTATGCCTCTCCTAGGAAGCTTGTTGCGACTCGCGAGTCTCATGCGGCTACTAGTAAGTTTACTTGTGGCTCGCGAGTCTTATGCGGCTTCCAAGAAGTTTGCCTGCTGCTCGGCAGTCTCATGCGGCATTATGTTGCTCTAAGAATCCTATATGTGGCTCTTTTTGCCTCAAGAATCCTGTATGCGGCTCTCAGTATTAGGATATATGGCCACAGCCTTGCATATTATATCCTTAGTTGTCAGATTCAAAGCTCGGTAGTTTCTTAAATAAACGCTTTGTAGAAAAATGCGACTGAAATTAAAGTTCTCAATCAAATCTATTACTCGATTTTGAACAAAATTCTTTCAATATTTAAAAGATTAAGAAAAATGCAGCATTTAGAAGTTTTTAAATACGCTTATGCATTTATGTAGATTAATGCAATCGTTCTGGCATCGGCTTAAACCAGTTTGATTCAACGTTTTAGATCAACTACAGAATGATTCCAAAATCACGCAACCCAAAATCTAAATGTTTATTATTATTTCGCGCCAACTGAACGGAATTAAATTCCGATTCTAACGTTGGCAACCCTGCAGTCATTGACATATGCAACACTCTTTAGTTCTCACGCTGTCAGTTCTTTGTTGGTGATGTACACTCGCTCAAAAAAGTATCGGATATTTTTTTGAGCGACTGTACTAGTTGCCCATAATGACGTTTTCCCCAGGCCGAACGTGTATAGTTAGTCGAACCTGATTTAACAACCCAATCATTTTTAACTATTCAAGCTGACTTCGTTGAAGGTTTACTGATCCTCCGGGGGGCGGGGGGGGGGGGGGCTCAGTCGGTAGCGCACCAGGCTCGTAATCTGTAGTTCCCAGGTTCGAGTCCCAGTTGGGTCAGTGTTGAGATTTATCTCCGCAGAATCCCCCGCCCTGCCCACGGTCAGTAGGGGACACCGATGGACTTGGAAAGGCCGCCGTCCGTCGGATGGGACGTTAAGCCGTGGCCTCGTGTGCGGGAGAGCCATACCCTGTGCACGTTAAAGAACACGCTGGACGGCCTTGACGGGAGGCTACCATCTGTCTCCCAACAGCTGTTCCAGTGGGTCCCCTCCCCCAACCTTCTCTGAGCCTTCGGGGTCCATGTGAACTGGCCATTTAGCCCATGGTGTGCAAAAAAGTGCCGCTCAGAGGTAAAACAACCCAACCCAACTGATCCTCCGGAACCTAAGAAGGCCACAATATCACGTTTAATTGCCCGATTCCTCGATACTGAAAGCGTATATGACAAGAAACATACTGGTCGGCTTCTCTATTAAGGTGATGAAAATCTTGAGGATATTTTCTTAACAATTTGTAAACGTAAATCGGGAATAAATGAAATTTTCTAATGTGGGCTTTCCGAAGTTTGAATCACTCTGCTTTTTAAATGACATTGAAGCTATTAAACATTTCGGCTTATATTATTCAATTATATTTTTAAATATGGAATGACCACAATTAGAAATCGAGATTCAGATAAATTTGCTTCATGTTCTTTGCTTCAGTTGCATTTTGCAATAATGAAAAAAAGATTATCTAAGGAATTTTTCAGCTTTGAATCTGACTATTCATTAACATGATGATGCTCCTAATACAGAGATCACTGAATATAAGCGAAAGCCGGACGAAAGCCTGAGAAAAGAATTTAAAATTATGCCTCAATCAACTGGTTACCACGGAGTTCCGAAATCAACCTCTCACCATGATACGTTACACATATCAATGAGGATGCGAAACCTCAACAGAAAGAAAGAAGGCAAGACCTCGGCAGAAAGAAAGAAGGCGAGACCACAGCAAAAAGAAAGAAGATGAGACAGCAGAAAGAAAGAAGGTGAGACAGCAGAAAGAAAGAAGGCGGGACCTCGGCAGAAAGAAAGAAGGCGAGACCTCAGACGAAAGAAAGGAGGCGAGACCTCAGCAGAAAGAAAGAAGGCGAGACCTCGGCAGAAAGGGTTTCTTTCTGTCGAGGTCTCGCCTTCTTTCTTTCTGCTGTCTCACCTTCTTTCTTTTTGCTGTGGTCTTAGCGTAAGACAGCAGAAAGAAAGCTTTGCGTAAGACAGCAGAAAGAAAGAAGGCGAGACCTCAGCAGAAAGAAAGGCGATACCACAACAGAAAGAAAGGAGGCGAGACCACAGCAAAAAGAAAGAAGGCGGGACCACAGCAGAATGAAAGAAGGCGAGACCACAGCAGAATGAAAGAAGGCGAGACCACAGCAGAATGAAAGAAGGCGAGACTTCGGCAGAAAGAAAGAAGGCGAGACCTCAGCAGAAAGAAAGGCCAGACCACAGCAGAATGAAAGAACGAGAGACTTCGGCAGAAAGAAAGAAGGCGGGACCTCGACAGAAAGAAAGGCGAGACCACAGCAGAATGAAAGAAGGCGAGACTTCCGCAGAAAGAAAAAAGGCGAGACCACAGCAGAATGAAAGAAGGCGAGACTTCGGCAGAAAGAAAAAAGGCGAGACCTCGACAGAAAGAAAGAATGCGAGACCACAACAGAAAGAAAGAAGGCGAGACTTCAGCAGAAAGAAGGAATGCGACCACAGCAGAAAGACAACTGTATTTTACCAGGGGCTTGAGCCGAGAACCGTTTGATCAGTAAGCCTAGTACACTAACTACTCTGTCACCTTTGCCGTAGGATAAAGGATCTCTCACCGTTGATAACACTCTGGAATTTATTAACACTCTGGAATATTATAAATATATATATACTAACAAATATATACACTGACACGTCTTAAAGTCTGCACTCGAGGACCACGGCTTAAAATTCCATCTAACGGACCGCTGTCTTTTCAAGCCCATCGGTGTCTCAGTTCTGACAGAGAGTAGAGACTTTACGAAACTAAATCTTAACGTCTTCATAAAGTCCCCAAGTGGGACTCGAACCTAGATACTGCATATTACGAGCTTGGCATGCTGCCGAGAGCCACCGAGCCACCCAGCCCCGCTGGAGAGTATAAACTTACTAATTTTTTTCAACAGTATCTAAGGGACCTGGGTTCGAGCCCCGGGTAAGGCATGGATGTGCGTGTGTTGTTTTTCTGCTGAGGTCCTGCCATCCTCTCAGACCTTCTACTATGGCATATAAACTGACAGGCTAATGTCAGACCTCTGTGGCAAGCAGCTGCTTGAGGGGGTATTTATTTTTTTTTTATTATAGATGAAATAGCAAAATGGGATCAATGTAAGTGGACAGAACTGTAGTTTTTGGAGTGTTAGAGACGCCACGTTATAGATTCCGCCTTCATCCAAAGATACGAAAAAGAGATTTGATGTTAAGCAGTATTTACTGAAAGACACTGAAGCCTAGTTTCTTAAGTCAGGTTAACCTACGGCGCGTGTTTATTCGGGAAGAATAATGCGAATAGATCTTTTCCTATATATATATAAATATATACAGGAATAAATCTATTCCTATATATTGTATATCTATATGCTAATAGATCTATTCTTATATATCCTAATAGATCTATTCCTATATATATATATATATAAATATATACAGGAATAAATCTATTCCTATATATTGTATATCTATATGCTAATAGATCTATTCTTATATATCCTAATAGATCTATTCCTATATGTGCTAATAGATCTATTCCTATATGTATGTATATATATACTAATAGATCTATTCTTATATGTAAATATATATATATATATGTTAAGAGATCTAATCCTATATATCTATCCCGCCCTGCCCACGGTCAGTAGGGGACACCGATGGGCTTGGAAAGGCCGCCGTCCGTCGGATGGGACGTTAAGCCGTGGCCCCGTGTGCGGGAGAGCCATACCCTGTGCACGTTAAAGAACACGCTGGAGGGCCTTGACGGGAGGCTACCATCTGTCTCCCAACAGCTGTTCCAGTGGGTCCCCTCCCCCAACCTTCTCTGAGCCTTCGGGGTCCTTGTGACCTGGCCATTTAGCCCATGGTGTGCAAAAAAGTGCCGCTCAGAGGTAAAACAACCCAACCCAACCTATATATCTATATGCTAATAGATCCATTCCTATATATAAATATATATACTAATAGATCTATTCCTATATATCTATATCTATATGCTAATAGATCTCTCCTTATATGTGCTAATAGATCTATTGCTATTTATATATATACACTCTAATAGATTTATTCCTATATATATATATGTTAATAGATCTATTCATATATATATATGTGTGTGTGTGTGTGTTAATAGATCTATTCCTATATATATGTTAATAGATCTGTTCCTTTATATATCTATATGCTAATAGATCTGTTCCTTTATATAGCTATATGCTAATAGATCTATTCTTATATATGCTAATAGATCTATTCCGATATATATCTATATGCTAATAAATCTATTCCTATATATATATATAATAATAGATCTATTCCTTTATATATCTATATGCTAATAGATCTATTCTTATATATGCTAATAGATCTATTCCGATATATATATGTTACTTTATCTATTTCGATACATGCTAATAGATCTATTCCTATATCGAGATCTAAATGAATAACGTGTCTGGGTTGGGTTGTTTTACCTCTGATAGCCACTTTCGCACACGTTATTTATTTGTTTCTGCCGCTAAATGGCCAGGTTACAAGGACCTCAAGGATTCAGAAGAGGAACTGGACAGTTGTTAAGAGAAAGATGGAAGCTTCCCGTCAAGACAACCCTGCTCATTCTTTAATGTTCACAGGGTATGGGCCAAGGCCACCTTCATACACCAGGCCAGGATGGCTTTGAGCGAAAGGAGGGAAATTAATTATGCATAAAATTCAAATGAGTTTGCTTAAAATTTAAGTTAATTTTATTCTAACTGATTTTGAAATAAATAGCTTTATTTATTCATAAGGATTTTATTAAAATAATTGAGAATATTTAAAAATTAGTTGAGTTTTTTTCAAAATTATTAGCTACCAGTTAAATTTTTAAAAATTTATATATAATAAAAGCTGATGTATTTTTCAAAAATAGGTCTTCTGTTACTGCAATGACTCCTTTGAACACAGATTTACGTTCTATCCGGTGGACGAGGGTACCTCAGAGCCCATTCTTACGGAGGACTTCTTTGTCGAATATAAATCTCAAAACAAGCACACAGTTGAACCTGGAAACCGCTGATTATGAGCCTGGCGCAGACTGGTCCAAATCCTGCCTAAGTGTTTAAGAGTTGAGCTGTGCTGCTTTACTTCTGGTGGGCACATTTTTTGCCATGTTTAAGGTTACGGAATATAAAGATTGCATTCGGAATAGAAACATAGTTCTTTTTCTTCCTTTTCTCTAATATTAAGCGACAAAATTTAACATCTTTTTGTGATATGAATGAAATTATCTTTTATACTAAAATACACTCATAACGAACAACAAATGTTTTCTAAAATTGGTGCTCTAGTGAAATGTTCTACGACCGATGTGATGGAGCAATAACGTCATTATTTGTTCATGTTTTACTTCAGTCCATACTTTACTTCCGCCCAGCCCATGGTCAGCAGGGGACACCGATGGGCTTGGAAAGGCCGTCGTCCGTCGGATGGGACGTTAAGCCGTGGTTCCGTGTGCGGGAGAGACATACCCTGTGTTAATTTGTCCCGTTAAAGAACACGCTGGGTGGCCTTGACGGAAGGCTACCATCTGTCTTCCAACAGCTGTCCCAGTGGGTTCCCTCCCCCAACCTTCTCTGAGCCTTCGGGGTCCATGTGATCTGGCCATTTAGCCCATGATGTGCAAAAAAGTGCCGCTAAGAGGTAAAACAACCCAACGTTGAAGAACACGCTGGATGGCCTTGACTGGAGGCTACCATCTGTCCCCCAACAGCTGTTCCAGTGGGTCCCCTCCCCCAACCTTCTCTGAGCCTTCGGGGTCCATGTGGCCTGGCCATTTAGCTCATGGTGTGCAAAATAAGTGCCGCTCAGAGATAAAATAACCCAACCCAACCCATACTTTACTTACATTCCGCAGTGTGAAGACTAATCAATGCGCCGCGAACTTCAAATGCTTTGTGAAACACTGTTTTACGTCGTATTTCGCAATCCTGTATGCCGCAAATTTTTTTCAGGAAGAAAACAATATTACTTGCTTTCTCTCGTGTATATAAATGTCTCATTATTCCTTGAAATATTGGCAGTATAACCTCTTTTAAGCTCACGCGACTTTTTGCTAAACACTGTCTAATCTTGGGGCTTGGATTTGGTTCGGACCGTAGTCCTCAAGTTGTAATCTGCATTTCCCATGTTCGAGTAACAAGTGCGTTAGGGTTGAGATCTGTCTCTGATAAATACCACCCGGCCGTCGGTGAGAAAGAACATTGATGAGCTTGGAAAGGCAGACGTCCGTCGGATGGGATGTTAATTTGTCCCTGATAAATACCACCCGGTCGTCGGTAAGAAAGCGGAACATCGATGGGCTTGGAAAAGCAGCCGTCCGTCGGATGGGATGTTAATTTGTCCCTGATAAATACCACCCGGCCGTCGGTGAGCAAGGGGAACATTGATGGGCTTGGAAAGGCATCCGTCCGTCGGATGAGATGTTAATTTGTCCCTGATAAATACCACCCGGCCGTCGGTGAGCAAGGGGAACATCGATGGGCTTGGAAAGGCAGCCGTCCGTCGGATGTTAAGCATTGGCCCCATAGATAGGAGAACCGTACCCTATGCACGTAAAAAACAAGCTTCATTAACGGGGCGCTTGCATATGTCTCCTAACAGCTGCTTTATGGATCGTCTTCTCCCAACTTTCTCAGAGCCCTTGGGGTCCTTTGACCTGACAATTTAGCCCATTATGTGGAAAAAAGTGCCGCTCAGAGGTAAAACAAATCAGCCCATCCGTCTAATCAGATGAAGCACCACCATTTTAAACCAGGTTCCAGCCCTAGTTGGTAGAGCGTTGAGATTTATCTCCGCAAAACTCCCCGTCCTGCCCACGGTTAGTAGGGGACACAGATGAAAGACTGTCAATGACTTGGAAAGGACGCCGTCCGTCGGATGGGGCGTTAAGCCGTGGCACCGTGTGCGGGAAAGCCATCCCCTGTGCACGTTAAAGAATACACAGGATGGCCTTGACGGGAGGCTACCATCTGTCTCTCAACAGCTGTTTCAGTGGGGTCCCTTCCCCAACCTTCTCTGAGCCTTTGGGGTCATTGTGACCCGACCATTTAGCCCATGGTGTGTAAAAAAAGTGCCGCTCAGAGTTAAAACAACCCAACCCAACCAGCATTTTAGAAAAAAGTGTGGAATCAAACAATAATTAGCAAATTTTCGTTTTTTCCTTCCTCAACTTTCACTCTAAGTATCAGGATCATTTTCTGGAATAGCCATTTAAACAATCCCTCTTAAAATTATCTGCTAACAGGTTAAACAAATATTTAAATAACATAAAAACGAAAAAAAAAAAAGAAAACTTAAACCTCCTTTGTGTTTAATTCTCAACAGACTTTTAGTTAATTAATAGTAGAGGAGCTCTCTAGTTCCTCTGCTCGGAAGAAATTAAATGATTGCGTAAAAAGATTAAATTTTGCACGAAATAGTATTAATATTTGCATTATGGTAAATTTTAGTTTCTGAGTAAACAATTTTTCACGATTTACCGCTGAAACCGATTTCGGAATTTTGTTCTATCCGAAAGCAAATAAAGTGTTGCTTGAAATATCATTTGAATCAATTTCGAACAGGAGAGTTAAGCTGGAATTTTCAAAGCTGTAAAGTTTTTTTTATTATTTTTTACTAGTCACAGGGAATTTTTCATTCACAACTTTCATTGGTATGCTCTTTAATACATTTCTGGCGAGATTTTCGAGCTTTGAAACACTGATCTAGTTTGTTTTTCTAGAGCATTATTCTCTGAAAAGTGGGAGGGGGTGGCTCAGTCGGTAGCGCGCCAGGCTCGTAATCTGTAGTTCCCAGGTTCGAGTCCCAGCTCGGTCAGCGTTGAGATTTATCTCCGCAAAATTCCCCGCCCTGCCCGCGGTCAGTAGGGGACACCGATGGGCTTGGAAAGGTCACCGTCCGTCGGATGGGACGTTAAGCCGTGGCCCCGTGTACGGGAGCGCCATACCCTGTGCACGTTAAAGAACACGCTGGATGGCCTTGACGGAAGGCTACCATCTGTCTCCCAACAGCTGTTCCAGTGGGTCCCCTCCACCAACCTTCTCTGAGCCTTCGGGGTCTATGTGACCTGGCCATTTAGCCCATGGTGTGCGAAAAAAGTGCCGCTCAGAGGTAACCCAACTCGTCAAGGCCCTTGTCAAGTCCACAAGATGTGGCTCTCGTGCACACGGAGCCACGGCTTTACGTTCCATCTGAGGGACGTCACAGCTACTGGAAAGTAGCTATTTTAGGATATGCATGCACGAATTCATAATGAGAATTAATTTTGTTCCATCACAAAATCTATGATTAAGTTCGGGGAAAACATTTTGAAATTAATGCTTGGTTGTTTTATGACACATTACTCGAAAGATTTATCTCCGCAAAACTCCCCGCCCTGCCCACGGTCAGTAGGGGACACCGATGGGCTTGGAAGGCCACCGTCCGTCGGATGTGACGTTAAGCCGTGGCTCCGTGTGCGGTAGAACCATACCCTGTGCACATTAAAGAACACTCTGGGTGGCCTTGACGAGAGGCTACTATCTGTCTCCTAACAGCTGTTCCAGTGGGTCCCCTTCCCCAACCTTCTCTGAGCCTTCGTGGTCCTTGTGACTTGGCCATTTAGCCCATGGTGTGCAAAAAAGTGCAGCTCAGAGGTAAAACAACCCAACGTTAAAGAACACGCTATATGGCCTTGACGGGAGGCTACCATCTGTCTCCCAACAGCTCTTCCAGTGGGTCCCCTTCCCCAACCTTCTCTGAACCTTCGTGGTCTTTGTGACTTGGCCATTTAGCCCATGGTGTGCAAAAAAGTGCAGCTCAGAGGTAAAACAACCCAACGTTAAAGAACACGCTATATGGCCTTGACGGGAGGCTACCATCTGTCTCCCAACAGCTCTTCCAGTGGGTCCCCTTCCCCAACCTTCTCTGAGCCTTCGTGGTCCTTGTGACTTGGCCATTTAGCCCATGGTGTGCAAAAAAGTGCCGCTCAGAGGTAAAACAACCCAACCCAACCCATTACTCGAAAGACAGGTTCCTTGATTCTGCATGTCCTTGTTTTACCCTTGCTTTAGATCATCGAAAACTTCAAAATATCCAGTTAGCTTTACCAGAAAAAAAAAAAAATTCCCCAACCTTTTTGTGAATGCCTGAGACCTTTGTAATCTCGCCATTTAGCCCATTGTGTAAAAAAACAAATCAGAAGTTACACAATCTAACCATTAGTTTCAGTATTATATATATTCTAAAGGATAAATTGATGTTATTTAGTTGGTATTATCAGTCCAATGCATAATACGGGCGCTGGTATCATCATAAATAAATAAATCCCCCTCAAGCAGCTGCTTGCCACAGAGGTCTGACAGTTTATATGCCATAGTAGTAGATCTGAGAGGATGGCAGGACCTCAGCAGAAAGACGACACACACATCCATGCCTTACCTGGGACTCGAACCCAGGTCCCTTAGAACACTAGCCAAGCGTGCTAACCACTCGGCCATGGGACGGCTATGGTATCATCATGCAAATTTGTAATTGTTTCAAAGCTTACACTCCTTTAGTGAAGAAGTAGGCTATTTCACAATAGCCCTTATATCTATATAGACAAGTAGGCCATTAGATAAACGTAGTATTCCTATCTATAGAGACAAGTTAGTTATTTGACGATCATACTTTTTGTCTACGTAGACAAGTGATCTTATTGCTTTTAATAAATTCTCCATGGACAAGAAAGCTGGGATTGACAGATCACAGTGATTCCGAAAACTCAGAGGTCAATAGAAGAAAGGGACCACTTGACAGCTATTAGAAGGTCAAGGCTATCCAGCACTTTCTTTAATGCACACAGAATACGGCTCTCCAGCACCTGGGGCCCCACAGCTTATCGTCAAATCCAAATGATCTTTGAAGTTCACAGATGACTCATTTCTCATTAAGCACAGAACAGCGTTTAGCAAGGAAAAAAATTTAACATAGGGAAACTGGAAGATTCCAAACTGGGAACATCAGATTATGGGTTCTAAATGGCCAGGTCACAAGGACCCCAAGGGGCTTAGAGAAGGTCTGGGGGAGGGAACCCTCCTGAACAGCTGTTAGGAAACACATGGTACCTTCCGTCAAGTTCATCTTGCATGCTCTTTAACGTGCACAGGGTATGAATCTAAACACGGGGCCCGGACAGACACACGGGCACACGGCTCAAAAAAGTATCCGAGCACTACGGTTGATTACAGAATTCAGAAATAACATCTGGCAACGATTTTTTTTAGAAATTAGTGATCTGGCAACTGACACGAAGGTTGCCAGATCACTAATTTCTAAAAAAAATCGTTGCCAGATGTTTTTTCTGAATTCTGTAATCAACCGTAGTGTTCGGATACTTTTTTGAGCAACTGTACCTCCCGTCAAGTTCATCTAGCATGCTCTTTAACGTGCACAGGGTATGAATCTAAACATGGGGCCCCGGATTTACGTCCCATCAGACGTACTGCGGCCTTTCCAAGCTCATTGATCTCCCCTACTGGCCGAGGGCAGAGTGGGAGGTCTGCAGAGAAAAATCTCAACGCTGACTCAGCTGGGATTCGAACCTGGGAACTACAGATTGCACAGACACACAGGCACACGGGGCCCCGGATTTACATCCCATCAGACGTACTGCGGCCTTTCCAAGCTCATTGATCTCCCCTACTGGCCGAGGGCAGAGTGGGAGATCTGCAGAGATAAATCTCAACGCTGACTCAGCTGGGATTCGAACCTGGGAACTACAGATTACGAGCTTGGCTCGCTACGAACTGAATCATCCCTACCCCCATCAGATTACGAGTTTCAAATTAAGTCAACTAGTGAGTGAACAATTTCTCACCTCTACGAGAATATTTGTCTCTGCCTAGATAAGATAAATGAGATCATGCTGCCCTTTTTGATAAGCCATTTTTTTTATGATCAATCCTCATTTTTCAAGGGGAAGGGAACTATTTATCACAAATAGCGGCACTTTTGGAACATTGTCAAATTATAAGTGATTTATTTCAAAGCATTTAGGTTATTTCATCATTGGAACGCCATTTTAATACAGTCGCTCAAAAAAAGTATCCGAACGCTACGGTTGATTACAGAATTCAGAAAAAATATCTGGCAACGTTTTTTTTTAGAAATTAGTGATCTGGCAACCTTCGTGTCACGTGATTACAGAATTCAGGAAAAATATCTGGACCACTGTACACGCTCCAGTTACCGTTCACAGCAAACTGGAGCGTGTTCAGTTACTGCACACGCTCCAGTTTGCTGTGAACGGTAACTGCACACGCCCAATATTTCCGTGAGTAAGCCCACACGATCTAGTATCAAAATAATATGACCACCTGCAGTCGCTCAAAAAAGTATCCGAACACTATGGTGGATTACAGAAAAATCTGGCAACGTTTTTTTTTAGAAATTAGTGATCTGGCAACCTTCGTGTCACGTGACACGAAGATTGCCAGATCACTAATTTCTAAAAAAAAATCGTTGCCAGATATTTTTTCTGAATTCTGTAATCAACCATAGCGTTCGGATACTTTTTTGAGCGACTGTACAACGGATCGATAAACCCTTCAGCAAAAAATAACTAACATGTTTTCAAGATACCGTCGTATCTATCTAACCCTAAACACAATTTTTTTCTTGCGACTTTCAAATTACTCTCTAGTGTTTAGAAGTCAGAAAATTTAAAACAGTTATAAAGTTCAAAAGCACAGTAATTTCATTTGTAAAATTTTACTTTTCTACGCTAAAAGGTCTACATTTGTAAAAATATATACACATATAGTTCTAGAGAAAAAAAAAGGGCCAAATTATTCTCACAATTATGCTACTTGTATCCAGAAAACATTTAAGAACATCCTCAGAATCGAAAATGTTGCATTTGTTAAGATTTTGCCTTGATGATACCTTTATAACGTTTATTTAAAAATTAATTTCTTTTACCATAAAACTCGTACGAAATGATAACAAAAAAAGTGTTTCTAATAAACTATTATTAGTCACTTTACAGGGTGTATTGATATACTTCATACCGTGGTGTATAATTTAGAGAGAGTTCGGTATAAAATTCTGTATTTTTGGAATGTTAATAACTCATTACGAATATTGAAATAATTATTAACGAAAACGGTTTTAAATTGTAGCCCAGACGACTTTATGAAGTTTTTTTGAATTCTGAAACCAAATGTACAGTTGAAGAAAGGAATTCGACAGAAAATTTAGGTTACCCATTGAGATATCATTACTGATTAGCCTCAGGGGTGTGCAAACTTTATCACACCAGGGGCTACTTTTAATTGAGGATTTCTTTGCAGGGCAAATAATTTTTTATTTACCTTTGAATACAGATCAATAAAAGAGGAAATTATTAATTTTGAAGTTACGCCCGGGGTCTTGTGGTACGAAGTCTCCGTCTCAGATAAAGGGTGGGCGGGGGTGGCTCAGTCGGTAGCGCGCCAGGCTCGTAATCTGTAGTTCCCAGGTTCGAGTCCCAGCTGGGTCAGCGTTGAGATTTATCTCCGCAAAATTTCCCCGCCCTGCCCACGGTCAGTAGGGGACACCGATGGGTTTGGAAAGGCCGCCGTCGTCGGATGGGACGTTAAGTCGTGGCCCCGTGTGCGGGAGAGCCATACCCTGTGCACGTTAAAGAACACGCTGGATGGCCTTGACGGGAGGCTACCATCTGTCTCCCAACAGCTGTTCCAGTGGGTCCCCTCCCCCAACCTTCTCTGAGCCTTCGGGGTCCATGTGACCTGGCCATTTAGCCCATGGTGTGCAAAAAAGTGCCGCTCAGAGGTAAAACAACCCAACCCAGAGAAAGGGTGCCGGAAAGAAAATTTTAAAATAAGTGAAGAAACTAGAACATTTTCAGGAAAATTTTGTATCTTCTGAATTCAACGTTTCTATTCGCTATCGTGAACAACTCTTACCTTACTAAAGGACGACCCTAAGCCCCCGGGCTCCATAATAGGCACCCCTGGTTAGCGTAAAATAAGTTCATAACGTTCTCGAATATTAAGTTAAAATGCCATTGAACTTTTATTACACACGGTCTACCGCAGAGAGGGATAAGTAAGCATTTTTTTTTCAAAAACAATGAGTCGAAGAATAGAGGCTTAAAAAGTATTTTAGGGATCGAAGAAATCTTGAAACTTTTCATTTATGGTTAGAGACTAATACATTTGGACTGTATTTTTCGAGCCGTCCCGTGGCCGAGTGGTTAGCGCGCTTGGCTACTGATCTAAGGACCTGGATTCGAGCCCCGGGTAAGGCATGGATGTTCGTGTTGTTTTCTGCTGAGGTCCTGCCATCCTCTCAGACCTTCTACTGTGGCATATAAACTGACAGGCTCCTGTCAGACCTCTGTGGCAAGCAGCTGCTTGAGGGGGTATTTATTTATTTTTTTTTATATTTTTCGCACGGGTTTGAAGAGTTTAGCCGTCCCATGGCCGAGTGGTTAACGCACTTGTCTACTGATCTAAGGGACCTGGGTTCGAGCCCCGGGTAAGGCATGGATGTATGTGTCGTTATTCTGCTGAGGGCCTGCCATCCTCTCAGACCTTCTACTATGGCATATAAACTGACAGGCTCCTGTCAGACCTCTGTGGCAAGCAGCTGCTTGAGGGGGTATTTTATTTATTTTTTTTTTTTTCGCACGGGTTTTAAGAGTTTAGCCGTCCCCTGGCCGAGTGGTTAGCGCACTTGGCTACTGATCTAAGGGACCTGGGTTCGAGCCTCGGGTAAGGCATGGATGTATGTGTCGTTTTTCTGCTGAGGGCCTGTCATCCTCTCAGACCTTCTACTATGGCATATAAACTGACAGACTCCTGTCAGACCTCTGTGGCAAGCAGCTGCTTGAGGGGGTATTTATTTTTTTATTATTTTTTTAAGAGTTAAGCCACATCTTAGGCAACACTGTTCTCATGGCGTTTTGAGATGGCATGAAACAACCTGTGGCCTCTTGACCTCCCAGGGTGAGTGAGCTACTTTTAGTGTTTCAGAAATCTCTACCGGACATCGTGCATTTACTGCGGTTTCACAATCGCGTCAGAATTTTTTTTTTTGGATTCCGTCTGGAATTATGTCAACTCAGTAATATTGGATATCTGATGCTGACCAGGCTGAGTCCGGAGAACGACAGGCTCATAATCTTTAGTTCCCAGGTTCGAGTCCCACCTGGGCAAATGTTCATATTTATCTCCGCAGAACTCGCCAACCTGCCCTCAGTCAGTAGGGAACACCGACGGACTTGGAAAGGCTTCCGTCCGTCGGATGGGAGGTAAATCTGTGGTTCCGTGTGCGGTAGAGCTGTATATCCCTATGCACGTTAAAGAACACGCTGGATGGTCTTGTCGGGAGGCTACCATCTGTCTTTTAACAGTTGTCCAGTGGATTCTAAAGGATTCCGTCCGTCGGATGGGAGGTAAATCTGTGGTTCCGTGTGCGGGAGAGCTATATATCCCTATGCACGTTAAAGAACACGCTAGATGGTCTTGTCGGGAGGCTACCATCTGTCTCTTAACAGTTATCCAGTGGGTCTCAACCTTCTCTGAGTCCTCGGGGTCCATGTGACCTGACTATTTAGCTCACTGTGTGCAAAAAAAAAAAGTGCCGCTCAGAGCTAAAACAACTCATCCCAACCCTCTGAGCTAAACTTTTGTGCTCATAATGGACTATGTGGTCAGGTCACAAGGATCCCAAAAAGCGCAGAATTAGATAGGAAAAAGAGAATATAGTGATATACTGGATTAGGGCAGGAGCTGGAGAAAAATAAACTTGGGTTTCAGTGACTTGATTCAGCAGAAAAAAGGTAAAAGGGGGAGGAGGTGGGGAAAGAGACTGGAATTCTACACATTTCCCCCTCCCTTTAGATGTTTTTTTATAAAATTTCTTCAAAATGCATGATATATACAGTCGCTCAAAAAAATATCCGAACACTACGATTGATTACAGAATTCAGAAAAAATATCTGGCAACGGTTTTTTTTTAGAATTTAGTGATCTGGCAAACTTCGTGTCGACACGAAGGTCGACACGAAGTTTGCCAGATCACTAAATTCTAAAAAAAAACCGTTGCCAGATATTTTTTCTGAATTCTGTAATCAATCGTAGTGTTCGGATATTTTTTTGAGCGACTGTACAATAGGTTCATAATTTTTATCTCCATTACCATTATTAGAATTCTCAGGGGGCAGTGGGAAGGGCAAGACTGCCTGTATCTAGATTTGTCCCTGCATTGGACAGCTTTTAGATGATCAAAAATAAGCCTCTTTTGGAGTCCATGCAACGGAGGTTGCATGGACTCCAAAATGCATGGACATGTTGCATGGACTCCTCCAGGTCCATGCAACATGGTCCTGGAGTACAAGAGGCATAATTCTTCTGCACAAAGAGCCAAAACTCAAAGTGTCATCATAGATGAAATGAGGCCTGTTATGTCAATAATTTTAAAATCCGTATATTTCCCCACAAATATTTCAGCAAATGCAACACATTAATGGTGAAGTCCTTTCTGGATAGGGCGGGGGTGGCTCAGTCGGTAGCGCGCCAGACTCTAATCTGTAGTTCCCAGGTTCGAGTCCCAGCTGGGTCAGCGTTGAGATTTATCTCCGCAAAATTCCCCGCCCTGCCCACGGTCAGTAGGGGACACCAATGGGCTTGGAAAGGCCGCCGTCCGTCGGATGGGACGTTAAGCCGTGGCCCCGTGTGCGGGAGAGCCATACCCTGTGCACGTTAAAGAACACACTGGATGGCCTTGACGGGAGGCTACCATCTGTCTCCCAACAGCTGTTCCAGTGGGTCCCCTCCCCCAACCTTCTCCGAGCCTTCGGGGTCCATGTGACCTGGCCATTTAGCCCATGGTGTGCAAAAAAGTGCCGCTCAGAGGTAAAACAACAACAACAACCTTTCTGGATTATGTCGTGAAAGTGTTTCGACAATTACTGTAATCCTAACAACTTTTTGAACACTAGGTCAACGTGGACATGCAGGAAGATTGTCTTAAGCCGGGTGGGATCTGAACCCACGACCTCTTGATCACACATCAGGTGCTCTGACCACTGAACTACCGACTGCTGATCAATTATCCTCTATTGTTAACATTAAAACTCCGTCATTGTAGAATCAGCCGCTGGTGGCTGCCTTATAATTACAAGTGAAGGATCTTTTATTGCAGATATTCCAGAATCGTTTTTAAAAGTTGGAGTAAAGCAATTTTTAAACGAAAAAATTTTTTTTCCCAACAAAAGTTGGGAAAACTTTTCAATTGAAGAACCGCATAGAGAACTTAAATGGAACAGCGGGTTGCCAAAAATATAAATAATTAATAACTTATGCAACCATTCAACCATGCAATTTATCCAACCATTGAGTCCTCGGGGGTCCTTGTGACCTGACCATTTAGCCCATTATTGAAAAATTATGCAACTTATCCAACCATGAGTCCTCGGGGTCCTTGTGACCTGACCATTTAGCCCATTGTGTGCAAAAAAGGTACCTCTCAGAGCTAAAAACCAACGCAAATATATATAAAAAATCTGAATGAAACATAAACAATATAACTTTATTTAAATTATTTATATTTAATAAGAATTCGCTTCACCGAAGTTGGATTTCTTGCCCTCTATACTCTCTTTTTCTTTTTTAAAAAATTAATTAATTTTTTATCAGTAGCTCGTAGGTCGCATAAGAAAAGGAGCCGGCCGTAGTTTCACAAGACCTGGTCTAACGAAGCATTTTTTAAAACGAGTTGCAACTGCTCTAGAATACTTTATAGCTATGAACTTTTGAATGAATAAAATTCGCTGATTTTGTTATTATTTAAATAATTAAAGGAATTATTACCTTTTCGAAAAAGGAATCTTTAATCTAACACTCTGTATAGGTTTGTTGTCATTGGAGATAAAGGTAACATTATTTTTTAACAAAACTGCTTCAAAAAACTTTGATCCGAATCAGCCAAAAATTATTGTTTTAAGAAAGAGAGATGATAAGAATTTCAAATTTGTCTTTTGAAAGAGTTTTTAAATGCTATATTCGGACACAGTTCATATATATACAGATAAATAAATACCAGATAGAGGAAATTAAAAAAATAAAAATTAAATTAAAATTTATTTTCTATGCTATATAGTTTATAAAGAATTAAAATAAAAATGTTAGAATATAACACATTTAGTGTGCATGTATTACACCCATCCCTCGATTTACACGGTACTCAGTTCACACAATTTTGGCTTTGCACGGTCAAAAAATGCAACCAGTTTCGATTTACACGGTACTGACTGAGACGTATTTAGAAAGGAAATCTCAGTCAGTACCGTGTAAATCGAAACTGGTTGCATTTTTTGACCGTGCAAAACCAAAATTGTGTGAACTGAGTACCGTGTAAATCGAGGGATATGTGTATTTTTTTGAGCTCCTGACTCTGAAGTGAGAATATTTATCTGAGAAATGAACTAAATATAATTTTTCAATATTGATTAACAAAATAGTGGGTGTGATATATGCATGTTAAACAGCATTCTCTAATCAATTATATGGAATTTTATAATTCCGCATAGTTTTAAATTCGGTGTTTTGATCCATTTCATTCCAGATAGGTTTTCTCTTCACGAAAATAAAAATACTAATAAAATATTTACAGTCACAAACAAAATAAAAACTATTATGAGAGAAAAAAATAAAAAGTTAAAGGGCATAGGAAGCTTTGTCACCATTTTTTAAAAACTTTTTTTGCTTCTGTTTACAAAGTGTGGAACATTAAATAGCAGAAAAGATAATAAAAAAAAAATTAATTTCACGAAATGCGAGAATTATAATGTGCAGAGTTATTAAGGTCTGAATTCTTTTCCATGAGATGATCCTATGCCTATTAACAATTTAACAGAAATGCTCATAAGCTTAGTACTGTTTAAATGCAATAGAATATTCAAATACTTCACACCTTCAATATCAGACAATTTAAAAGAAATTGAAATATTACTCTGTATAGAATGAATTCCACAGTTTTTCCCCCTCACATATTATACAATAGCTCAAAAAAGTATCCGAACACTATGGTTGATTAAAAAAATCAGAAAAAATATCTGGCAACGATTTTTTTAGAAATTAGTGATCTGGCAACTTTCGTGTCACGTGACACGAAGGTTGCCAGATCATTAATTCCTAAAAAAATCGTTGCCAGATATTTTTTTCTGAATTTTGTAATCAACCGTAGTGTTCGGATACTTTTTTGAGCGACAGTACCTTTCAAAACAGTTTTCTAACATTCAAAAAATATGTTTGGACTATACATATATTCCGTAAATGTCACTCTTTTCTAGAAAAGGGATTTTTTTATGAGCTAGTTCGACCCTTTTTGGTGATTTTGCTAAATAAGTTTATAGTTGTCTTGATTACAATATATACAAATATTGAATCGCATATGTTTCGAAATTTTAATAAGCCAAGCATTAAAATTCATTTTTTTTTATCTATCACATTGTGATGATATTTTATCTCATCACAAAACAATGAGATAATGATATATTATCAATATATCATTATCTCATTCTTTTGAAAGGAGAGATATAATTATTTAAATCGGTATTTAAAATATATTAAATTTTTTTATTAATCTTTTAAGGTATTGTTATGGTTAAATAAAAACAAAATTGTAGAATAATTATTTTGATTTTAAATTTTTTGGCATAATTAACTAATATTGCCTCTATTTGGTTCAATACCATAAGGATTTGAACCAAATTGAGGACTATTCTACTTATAGTTTAATCAGCAAGTAATAACAATGCTTTAACTTTAAACAAACTCACAAACGCCAACTCTACCAAAATTTGAATTTTGATTCAATAAGCAACAAATTAATTTCCGCATTTTTAACTTCCTAAAACTTCATTCTTGCAAACTTTCAATTAAGAAAACAGGTACAAAACACATTTCGTATATACTTAAATAAAACAGTGACCAAAAAAAATATAAACTCTCATTAACTTTCTTAACAAACTTCATAAGAAAAATCTGTGGAAGTTCTCTCTATACAGTGACCTCTTAATAAAATTTCTGTCAATCACACAAAATTTTGGGTGTTTTATCTATACACTCAAACTTACTCACTTACTTACAAAGCATATATACACAGTTCATAATTTCTGTACTACCTACATTCCAGAAGCTGCAGATTGGTGAACTGAATATAGCGAAGAATGATAATAGGAAGATTCATTCGGTATGGTGTGTCCCGGAGGTGACAACGGTGCGTAAGCCCCATACTGAACCATATCGTATAACTTCATGTCCGCCTTATTCTCACTGGCGATAATGTTGTTGATGGAAAATGGATGGTTAGAGGGGTTGAAGTGAGGATCTGACTTCAGTTGGCCTGTGGTCAACATCCCAGGATGCAGGACGGTGTCGGCTAGGTTTCTTGAGTGAATAGACGCTAGTTGATGCTCAACTGACGGATGGGTCATGTTCACTTGCTGTCCGTTAATGGGTGGGCTGCAACATGAAGGATCCTCCGCTTTACACGCTTGGTTCCCGTCCACTAAATGGGTCGTGGGTGGGTGGGGGGTATGCGGCAACTGATGTCCATAGGCTGCAACAGGACTGGACAATGCATTCAGCGGATGCGGGCTTCCATTGCTGTTAGGCGTACCCCTAGGAGGCACGTGGTGATGTTGCTGTAGATGAGAAGCATGATGCTGCTGTTGCTGTTGCTGTGCGTGTTGCTGCTGCTGATGAGCATGGGGATGCTGCTGAGGAGACATCCTGCTGTTGTGATCACTGCCTCCACCACCACCCCCTTTGCTTGGGGGAGAAGAACTACCATTGCTGTGAGAATTCGGAGTTGTTTTGGTGGCTTGTCTCTGAGCTTCCTTCTTATCACATTTGAACCTTTTCTGTCGTCTCAGATAGCATCCGTTCTCGAACATGTTCCCAGAATCGGGGTGAAGAGTCCAGAAACTACCTTTGCCAGGCTTGTCTGGAGTGCGGGGTACTTTGACGAAACAGTCATTGAAACTCAGACTGTGCCTGATAGAGTTTTGCCACCTCTGCTGATTCTGCCTATAGTACGGGAAAAGGTCCATGATGAACTGATAGATCTCACTTAGGGTTAGCATCTTGCTTGGACTGTTCTGAATGGCCATCGTGATGAGGGAAATGTACGAGTACGGAGGCTTTGCGTGCGTGTAGCTTCGCCGGTATGTCTTGTCCGCCCGCGCCCGCTGCAGCGCGGCAGTGGCTGCGCTGGCCGAACCATCTGCCGTGGCGTGTCCCGTGAAATCTCGCCCTGCAGCGGCAGCAGCAACCAGGGTCCCGTTCATCATCGAACCCATACACGCCGGAGAGGTCATACCGTTCATTCCTTGGTTTAACGAATTCATACTTCCAAGGGGGGTCATGGCAGACATCGTAGGAGACATGCAAGCAGCAGCTGTGCCGCCAACACCCATTCCCATTCCGGCGGTGGCACCCATACCACCCATCGCCGATGCAGACATCATATTGGTGCTGAAAGCTTGGGGTGAGTAATTAACATTCATGCCGGCCATTGTCATCGAAGAAGCCGTAGCACTGTTCATGCTGTAGCTGTTACTCATCGCACTCATGGGTTGCATAGTTCCCATACTACAACTAGAGTCTGGGTAGCTTTTATGCGTTAACATCATGTCAAAGGCAGGTCACACACACATGCACACAATGAAGTGATTCCGACAGTATGACGTGCCGCAGAAGAAAATACACGCACAGTTCTGATCCCCACAATAAAACCAACTTCACGACGGGTAATGAAAAACACATAAATATATACACTCACTGTCGACTTGCCTTTTTTACCGATGAGAGTCGACGAGAGGAACTCACTTGCAATCTCGGAACGAAGTGCCCAGAAGAAGGCAGTCGAAGTCACGACCACATTTCATCAACAACACAACAAAACAAGAAGGTCATTTGGTCGTAGAGAGTTCGGTCGTCGTTCGGAGCCGGGTCCGACCGGGGTTCGCCCGGTGACCTCCACGGCCAGGGTCTACCACGTGCACCGTGTTCTGACCAGGGCTGATGGGGTAAACACTTGAAGGCGCGCGCGCAAGCACTGTGACTTCGCGAGCCCAGAAACTCTTGAGCCGACAGCTCCGTTCTACTACAGCGATGAAGTGCCACCCTAGGTAAATATGGTTGGCACACAAAACCAGGCTCGCCGAAGGTTCTGCAGACTACGCCCCTCGCGATTGTCACCATGCAAATCCACCAGGAACCGCTGTCCGACTGATTACCGTCCTCCCTCAGTCACGCCTCCCGGGCCGGCACGCGTCGTGACGTCTCCTCCGCTCGACCAATCACCGCCTGCCTCTAGCACCGCCCAGTCGACATCCGGGGTGGAGCCCGCAGAAACACGGCGAGCGAAACACATACTGTGGAAGGACTTGTTACGTACGTGGGGGCGAACTGAAACGCTGACATTCGAAGCTATACAACAACTTCGCTGACGAAACTCGCCAGAAGGTGGCGAGAAATTGGGAACGAGATTCGTTGGAAGGGAAATGACGTGGTAGTAGAGGAGGGGGGGGATTAGCAAGCTTAGCTAATTGTTGGCTTGTTATACAAAGTGAAGTCGTAGTAAATAGAACACTCTGCAATAATAATGTTTGCGTTGAATATACGTTTGCTTTAAGTTCTCCCCCCTCCCCTCATCCGTTACATTTATTACGAATAAATAAATACTCAGAAATATTATTAACTTTGCTGATCTTGTTCTTTTCTTTTTTTATCAGCTTTGTTTCACATTTCCTTGCGTTGTTTTTTCCGATGGTTTGCCAAAGAAAGGATTTGTTTTTAGAACGTTTAAAAATTTGTGTTTTCGGAGTTTTTATCTGTTAAATTGTAAGTGTTTTTAATTTTTTTTTACTTTTGGTTACTTCATTGAAAAGGAAATAACTTTATGTAGGAAAATAATAACAAAATTTTCAGGTAAAAAAATAAAAAAACAGCCATTCATGCCGGAAAGAAATGCCAAATATAATTTAAATCAGTATTGTAGTGATTTATTTTTTTATACAGTGATTATTTAGTGATTTATTTCTTTCATTAGACATTATATGCTGATTAAAGACAGGAACCTGTTAGTTTATACGTCATGGAGAAAATCTGTGAGGTAGGCAAAGACATCAGCAGAAAAACAACACAAACATCCATACCTTATATCGTGATTTATTTTATTTTATAATGATTTTTTTCCCTCTATTATTAGGGGTTGGAAAAGAATCGAACACGATAATAAATCGACTTTTTTGTCCCGTCCATGAACACATGCAAAACTACTCCATTTTTTTATACTGTATATAAACGTTTTTCTGCTGAGGTCCTGCCATCCTCTCAGATCTTCTACTATGGCATATAAACTGACAGGCTCCTGTCATACCTCTGTGGCAAGCAGCTGCTTGAGGGGGTATTTCTACCTTTATATACAGTATAAGCCGTCCCATGGCCGAGTGGTTAGCGCGCTTGGCTACTGATCTAAGGGACCTGGGTTCGAGCCCCGGGTAAGGCATGGCTGTTTGTGTCGTTTTTCTGCTGAGGTCCTGCCATCCTCTCAGATCTTCTACTATGGCATATAAACTGACAGGCTCCTGTCATACCTCTGTGGCAAGCAGCTGCTTGAGAGGGTATTTTTTGTATACTGTATATAAAAGCAGAAATACCCCCTCAAGCAGCTGCTTGCCACAGAGGTATGACAGGAGCCTGTCAGTTTATATGCCATAGTAGAAGATCTGAGAGGATGGCAGGACCTCAGCAGGAAAACGATACAGACATCCATGTGTTATCCGGGACTCGATCAAAGGTCTCTTGGATCAATAGCCAAGCGCGCTAACCACTCGGCCACGGGACGGCTTATATACAGTAGTGAAATAAAAACACATTATAACGTTTATTGCTACTTGCAAATATTTTATTATAGTTTCTTTCACTGTATAAAAATCGAAGTATATAGTGAATGATTCAAAAAGAATTGACACTTTCAAAAATTTATTATTCAGTAACTAGATTATACATGAACATGCAGCTTGGATTGGATTGTTTTACCTCTGAGCGACACTTTTTTTGCACACCATAGGTCAGTCATGGGGCCAGGTCACATGGACCCCGAAGGCTCAGAGAAGGTTGGGGGAGGGGACCCTCTGGAACAGCTGTTGGGAGACAGATGGCAGCCTCTCGTCAAAGCCATTCAGCGTGTTCTTTAACGTGCACAGGGTATGGCTCTCCCGCACACGGAATCACGGCTTAACATCCCATGAGACGGACGACGGCCTTTCCAAGCCCATCGGTGTCCCCTACTGACCTTGGGCAGGGCGGGCAGTTTTGCGGAGATAAGTCTCAACGATGACCCAGCTGAGACTAATGGTGTGAGTGCATGGTGTGAATCATGCCATGCTGCATTTCTCATGAAAAGACTGAATTTTCATATCAACCAACACGTTTGCTTTCCCAATGAAGCAACAAAAACTTGCGAAAAAAAGGCATTATGTTAGTATTTGGCATGTAAATATCAATGTAGGGAGGGAGCAGGGATGGCTCAGTCGGTAGTGCACCAGGCTCGTCTGCAGTTCCCAGGTTCGAGTCCCACCTGGGCCAACATTCGGATTTCTCTGCAAATTCGATCAGTAGGAGACACTAATGGGCTTGGAAAGGCCGCCGTCCGTCGGATGAGAAGTAAAGCCATGGCTCGTATGAGGGAGAGTCATACCCTGTGCACGTCAAAGAACGCGCTGGATGGCCTTGACGGGAGGCTACCATCTGTCTCCCAACAGCTGTACCAGTGGGTCACCTTCGCCCAACTTTCTCTGAGCCCTTGGGTCCTTGCGATCTGATCGTTTAGTTTATTGTGTGCAAAAAAAGTGCCGCTCAAAGGTAAAACAACCCAACACAATTCACTCTGTAGTATCATTCAATATGGAAAGATCATGGTATCAATCAATATTGAAAGATCATGGTATCAATCAATATGTGAAGATCATGGTATCATCAATATGTAAAGATCATGGTATCATTCAATACGTAAAGATCATGGCATCACTCAATATTGAAAGATCATGATATCATTCAATATGGAAAGATCATGGTATCACTCAATATTGAAAGATCATGGTATCAATCAATATGTAAAGATCATGGTATCAATCAATATGTGAAGATCATGGTATCATTCAATATGTAAAGGTCATGGTATCAATCAATATGTGAAGATCATGGTATCATTCAATATGTAAAGGTCATGGTATTACTCAATATGTAAAGATCATGGTATCATTCAATATTGAAAGATCATGCTACCATTCAATATTGGAAGATCAGGGTATCATTCAATATGGAAAGATCATGGTATCATTCAATATTGAAAGATCATGGTATCATTCAATATTGAAAGATCATGGTATCATTCAATATGTAAAGATCATGGTATTACTCAATATGTAAAGATCATGGTATCATTCAAAACATAAAGATCATGGTATCACTCAATATTGAAAGATCATGGTATTACTCAATATGTAAAGATCATGGTATCATTCAATATTGAAAGATCATGGTATTACTCAATATGTAAAGATCATGGTATTACTCAATATGTAAAGATCATGGTATCATTCAATATTGAAAGATCATGGTGTCATTCAATATGGAAAGATCATCGTATCAAACAATATGTAAAGATCATCGTATCATTCAATATGTAAAGATCATGGTATCAGTCAATATGTAAAGATCATGGTATCACTCAATAGGTAAAGATCATGGTATCACTCAATACATAAAGATCATGGTATCACTCAATAGGTAAAGATCATGGTATCACTCAATACATAAAGATCATGGTATCACTCAATATGTAAAGATCATGGTATCAATTAATATGTAAAGATCATGGTATCAATTAATATGTAAAGATCATGGTATCAATTAATATGTAAAGATCATGGTATCACTCAATACGTAAAGATCATGGTATCACTCAATATGTAAAGATCATGGTATCAATCAATATGTAAAGATCATGGTATCATTCAATATGTAAAGATCATGGTATCAATCAATATGTAAAGATCATGGTATCATTCAATATGTAAAGATCATGGTATCATTCAATATGTAAAGATCATGGTATCACTCAATATGTAAAGATCATGGTATTACTCAATATGGAAAGATCATCGTATCAATCAATATTGAAAAATCATGGTGTCATTCAATATGGAAAGATCATCGTATCAATCAATATGTAAAGATCATCGTATCAATCAATATGTAAAGATCATCGTATCAATCAATATGTAAAGATCATCGTATCAATCAATATGTAAAAATCATGGTATCATTCAATATGTAAAGATCATGGTATCATTCAATACATAAAGATCATGGTATCACTCAATACGTAAAGATCATGGTATTACTCAATATGTAAAGATCATGGTATCACTCAATATGTAAAGATCATGGTATCATTCATTATGTAAAGATCATGGTATCATTCAATACATAAAGATCATGGTATCACTCAATACGTAAAGATCATGGTATTACTCAATATGTAAAGATCATGGTATCACTCAATACGTAAAGATCATGGTATTACTCAATATGTAAAGATCATGGTATCATTCAATATGTAAAGATCATGGTATCACTCAATACGTAAAGATCATGGTATTACTCAATATGTAAAGATCATGGTATCATTCAATATGTAAAGATCGTGGTATCTCATTCAACATGTAACGATCGCTCTTAATGATATCATTCGACGTGCAAAGATCACTTTTTTTAGCATATAAACATTACTTTATGGTATCATTAAACTCGCAGTGATATAAATCAATAAATCCTGTGATTGAATCGATTTAGATTTCTGATTTGATTTAATTCAAAACTACTACGGTCGCATCCAAATAAAATCAAAGATATTACAATCACACTCTATTAAAAGCAAAAATAACACTTACATCTTGTTTAATGACGAGAGAGAATGGTAATCATCATGGGCGTTGGCACAATTTTTTTAGGGATGAAAAATGGTTTCAGGGTGGACAAAATATTTATCAAAGGGAGCGAAAGCAAACTAATCGATGTTAGAACGAAAGATCTAAGTCGAACAGTTAATTGGCGGGGGTGGCTCAGTCGGTAGTGCGCCAGGCTCGTAATCTGTAGTTCCCAGGTTCGAGTCCCAGCTTGGTCAGCGTTGAGATTTATCTCCGCAAAATTCCCCGCCCTGCCCACGGTCAGTAGGGGACACCGATGGGCTTGGAAAGGCCGCCGTCCTTCGGATGGGACGTTAAGCCGTGGTCCCATGTGCGGGAGAGACATACCCTGTGCACGTTAAAGAACACGCTGGATGGCCTTGACGGGAGGCTACCATCTGTCTCCCAACAGCTGTTCCAATGGGTCCCCTCCCCCAACCTTCTCTGAGCCTTCGGGGTCCTTGTGACCTGGCCATTTAGCCCATGGTGTGCAAAAAAGTGCCGCTCAGAGGTAAAACAACCCAACCCGAACAGTTAATTAATGAGCGCAGCAGGGAAAACAGCAATCATAATATAACTGAAGATGCCCCAAAAACAAAACGATAAAAAGGGCAACTTATCATTCAAAATATATTTAAAAAATGTTTTTTCATATTAATAAATAAAGGAAAAGGTTGTACTTCCAAAAAAAGAGAAAGTAAAAATTCAACATTACTTTTCGTTTAAGGATGAAAAAAAAATTAACGTTTGCTACATTTGTATTTTTCGGCATAAATAAAATTTTCGATCAACTTTTTCTACGGGAGCCAACTGTTGATGAGACTGGTAGTAGAGTAGGTTTGGTTATAAACAGAGAGAAAACTAAAGTGATGAAAATTGGTCAGGCAGGCTGTGATTCAGTTAATATGAATGGTTGCAATCTTGAATAGGTGTCACAGTTTAATTATCTTGGGAGTTATGTAACAGATGCTGGCGATGTGCGGCATGAGATTAACAGACGAATAGGTATTGCTGCCGGGACTTTTAAGAATCTATGGAGAGTGTGGAGAAATAGGCGTATACACCTAAAGACTAAAATTAGACTGTATAATAGTTTGGTTCTTTCTAGGGTTAGTTATGGTAGTGAAACTTGGACACTTTGTAAACAAGATAACAGGAAACTAGATGCTTTTGATTCCAGATGCTTACGCAGTATCTTGGGCATTGGGTGGTTCAACTTTGTAACTAATGATGAGATTAGGCAAAGGAGTTTGCAACCTCCTTTAAGCAGCATATTGTGCAGAGAGAGACTCCGTTGATTTAGCCATGTTGCCCGTATGAATAATTATAGATTGGCGAATAGGATTATGAACAGTGTGCCTAGAGGCCTCAGAAAGAAGGGGAGACCTAGGATGCGGTGGGCAGACAATGTCAAACAGGACCTTGTTAGAATTGGTGTGCAGTGGCCAGATGCAGTAGATGTAGCTCAGGATAGACTTGCTTGGAGAACTAAATTGCACGGTCTGGTTGGACCTCCGTAGCCCATGGCTGCTTGAGGATGATGATGAGGATGACGACATTTTCGCTCCAATTCAAACTTCTCACCCTTTGAAGCTCTTGCAATTATATCGAGATGTGCTTTGGTTTGAAGTTTAATTAGCTCAACGCTTTCCTTGAAGTCTTAACATTCAACGCGAATTTAAATGAACCTATATAGAAATGAGTATTTTAAAGATACTTCCAGACAAAGGCCCGGATCTAGAAAGAAACAAAGGGAAGAGCGGAGGGGGAGGGCGGAGAAACTGAATCGAGCACCGTAAAAATTTTGAGGGGGGGGGGGGGGTTGTTGGGTTGTTTTACCTCTGAGCGGCACTTTTTTGCACACCATGTGCTAAATGGCCAGGTCCCATGGACCCCGAAGGCTCAGAGAAGGTTGGGGGAGGGGACCCACTGGAACAGCAGTTGGGAGACGGATGGTAGCCTCCCGTCAAGGCCATCCAGCATGTTCTTTAACATGCACAGGGTATGGCTCTCCCGCACACGGTGCCACGGCTTAACGTCCCATCCGATGGACGGCGGCCTTTCCAAGCCATCGGTTCCCCTACTGACCGTGGGCAGGGCGGGGAATTTTGCGGAGATAAATCTCAACGCTGACCCAACTGGGACTCGAACCTGGGAACTACAGATTACGAGCCTGGCGCGCTACCAAATGAGAGGGGGGGGGGGAAGAGATTTGATTTCTATTGCAGTATAACATTTTCCCCTCTCTTTTTAGAGGACTTCTAAAAATTTGTTGAAAATGCACGAAATATGCAGAAATTTCATTACTTTTACTTGAATTACTTGATGAAAGTTGACATATCATTCAAGTGCTTGCTCGATTTTGGAGAGCATGTTATGTGCATAATACGAAGCCTTAATTCTGAAATTAAAAGTGATGAATGGGTTGACTTATTTTGCTCCTCCATTTGGACTTTGGTTTAGGCCTATCACGAAAGAGTCCTGATAAGCGTCTAATTCTGACGTTGAAAGGAATAATTTCGCTCTGAACTTTGACCCTAACTGATGCTCTTTCCCTCTTTTCCCCAGGCCGAGACAGTAAATGACTTTTCAAACGAAATCACAAGAATGAATCACTCAAGGTCAGCTCAGACAAGGCCACTTTGTCCTGGATAGCCTTGAACAAATACCGTATCTCCGTAAAATTCCCCGCCCTGCCCACGGTCAATAGGGGACACCGATGGGCTTAGAAAAACAGCCGTCCATCGGATGGGACGTTAAGCCGTGGCACCATATGCGGGAGAGCCATACTCTCTGCACGTTAAAGAACACATTAGATGGCCTTGACGGGAGGCTATTATCTGTCTCCCAACAGCTGTTCCAGTGAGTCCCCTCCTCCAACCTTATGAGAGCCTTCGGGGTCCATGTGACCTAGCCATTTAGAACATGGTGTGCAAAAAATGTGCCGCTCACAGGTAAAACAACCCAATCCAACGTTAAGGAACACGCTGGATGGCCTTGACGGGAGGTTATCATCAGTCTCCCAATAGCTGTTCCAGTGGGTCCCCTCCCCCAACCTTCTCTGAGCCTTCGGGGTCCATGTGACCTGGCCATTTAGCCCATGGTGTGCAAAAAAGTGCCGCTCAGAGGTAAAACAACCCAACGTTAAAGAACACGCTGGATGACCTTGACGGGAGGCTACCATCTGTCTCCCAACAGCTGTTCCAGTGGGTCCCCTCCCCCAACCTTCTCTGAGCCTTCGGGGTCCATGTGAACTGGCCATTCAACCCATGGTGTGCAAAAAAGTGCCGCTCAGAGGTAAAACAACCCAACGTTAAATAACACGCTGGATGGCCTTGACGGGAAGCTACCATCTGTCTCCCAACTGCTGTTCCAGTGGGTCCCCTCCCCCAACCTTCTGTGAGCCTTCGGGGTCCATGTGAACTGGCCATTTAGTCCATTGTGTGCACAAAAAGTGCCGCTCAGAGGTAAAACAACCCAACCCAAGCCTTGAGCAAAATGACGGATATTAATTACGCATAAACATGTAATTGATTTAATTAGTTTAAAATTTAAATTAAAGCCATTTATTTTAAAACTATTAAATAAAATAATTTAATTATCATTATTTTATTCATTTATTTGAGAATATTACATAATCAATTACCAAATTTTAAAAAAATATATAACTACCAACTGAATTTTTAGAAAAGTTGAAATAATTAGAACTGTTACATTTTTGAAAATTAAGTTTTCTGTTACTGCAGTGTCCAATTGTTAATGGAAGCAAACTCATAAGATTACTATTTTGGGCTCCCACATTCCATTCTAAAATGTCTATTGTGAAAATAAAATTACTACTGCTAAAAAATATTTAACATCATTGGGTTGGGTTGGGTTGTTTTACCTCTGAGCGGCACTTTTTTGCACACCATGGGCTAAATGGCCAGGTCACATGGACCCCGAAGACTCAGAGAAGGTTGGGGGAGGAGACCCACTGGAACAGCTGTTAGGAGACAGATGGTAGCCTCCCGTCAAGGCCATCCAGCGTGTTCTTTAACGTTGGGTTGTTTTACCTCTGAGCGGCACTTTTTTGCACACCATGGGCTAAATGGCCAGGTCACATGGACCCCGAAGACTCAGAGAAGGTTGGGGGAGGAGACCCACTAGAACAGCTATTAGGAGACAGATGGTAGCCTCCCGTCAAGGCCATCCAGCATGTTCTTTAACGTTGGATTGTTTTACCTCTGAGCGGCACTTTTTTGCACACCATGGGCTAAATGGCCAGGTCACATGGACCCCGAAGACTCAGAGAAGGTTGGGGGAGGCGACCCACTGGAACAGCTGTTAGGAGACAGATGGTAGCCTCCCGTCAAGGCCATCCAGCGTGTTCTTTAACGTTGGATTGTTTTACCTCTGAGCGGCACTTTTTTGCACACCATGGGCTAAATGGCCAGGTCACATGGACCCCGAAGACTCAGAGAAGGTTGGGGGAGGAGACCCACTGGAACAGCTGTTAGGAGACAGATGGTAGCCTCCCGTCAAGGCCATCCAGCGTGTTCTTTAACGTTGGATTGTTTTACCTCTGAGCGGCACTTTTTTGCACACCATGGGCTAAATGGCCAGGTCACATGGACCCCGAAGACTCAGAGAAGGTTGGGGGAGGAGACCCACTGGAACAGCTGTTAGGAGACAGATGGTAGCCTCCCGTCAAGGCCATCCAGCGTGTTCTTTAACGTTGGGTTGTTTTACCTCTGAGCGGCACTTTTTTGCACACCATGGGCTAAATGGCCAGGTCACATGGACCCCGAAGACTCAGAGAAGGTTGGGGGAGGAGACCCACTGGAACAGCTGTTAGGAGACAGATGGTAGCCTCCCGTCAAGGCCATCCAGCGTGTTCTTTAACGTTGGATTGTTTTACCTCTGAGCGGCACTTTTTTGCACACCATGGGCTAAATGGCCAGGTCACATGGACCCCGGAGGCTCAGAGAAGGTTGGGGGAGGAGACCCACTGGAACAGCTGTTAGGAGACAGATGGTAGCCTCCCGTCAAGGCCATCTAGCGTGTTCTTTAACGTGCACAGGGTATGGCTCTCCCGCACACGGGACCACGGCTTAACGTCCCATCCGACGGACTGAGGCCTTTCCAAGCCCATTGGTGTCCCCTACTGACCGATGGGCAGGGCGGGGAATTTTGCGGAGATAAATCTCAACGCTGACCCAGCTGGGACTCGAACCTGGGAACTACAGATTACGAGCCTGGCGCGCTACCCGCTGAGCCACCCACGCCCCATTTTTTTTTAACATCATTAATAAAAAAAATCGAACTTTGCAAATGTTAAATTTATCCTGTACTAATATTTCGTGAGTTTGTCTAATATAACTGTTATTGACTAATTTCACGACACAACTCACAGAAATCAACGAGCAAAAGTTTAAAAAAACCGATTAAAATTCTTAAAGTAGGTATAATCACAGTTATTCTACCACATTTAACAAATGCAAATGTGGCAAAAAGTCATTGGAGAGTGCTTTCTTATTCATCTGCGCAATACACGAATTCAGTGATTACTGCGCATGCATCGCAATATACCGTTCAAACACAATGTGGACAACAATTGAATCGTCTCGTCAAATTCCGGACCAAAACTCAGACACTGCGATGTAAAACATTCTTCTGATGTATCAATACTTTAAATTCAAACTATGCGAGACGCAAGATGTAAATAAAAGCATTGATGGAATGTCTTTCTGGTTCAAATGTCTGCTTGCTTCGGGAAGAGGGTGTTCAATGCAATGAACGATTTCTATATCTAACCCCGTTGCGCATTTATGTCTGAAGTAACAGTCTGGTTTCTTTACATCAACAATAAAATGCAATCAAATGCAATCAACAATGACCATATTGTTT
Organism: Ryuthela nishihirai; assembly: GCA_038380435.1. Taxonomy (NCBI): domain Eukaryota; kingdom Metazoa; phylum Arthropoda; class Arachnida; order Araneae; family Heptathelidae; genus Ryuthela; species Ryuthela nishihirai. The sequence goes on along the minus strand of JAWZYU010000029.1, from coordinate 31,873,160 downwards.
CCAGTGAATGTCTAGACGATCTTTTATACATCTGCTTGTGTAAATAAATGCGCATTGTTCCGAAAAAGACACTTATTTTAAGAGGTTATGTTTACTGAATTGCATAGATGTTATATTTAATATCGGTGAATTGGTAAGAGTTGGGGGTTGGGTTGGGTTGTTTTACCTCTGAGCGGCACTCTTTGCACACCATGGGCTAAATGGCCAGGTCACATGGACCCGAAGGCTCAGAGAAGGTTGAGGGAGGGGACCCACTGGAACAGCTGTTGGGAGACAGATGGTAGCCTCCCGTCACGGCCATCCAGTGTGTTCTTTAACGTTGGGTTGTTTTACCTCTGAGCGGCACTTTTTTACACACCATGGGCTAAATGGCCAGGTCACATGGACCCCGAAGGGCTCAGAGAAGGTTGGGGGAGGGGACCCACTGAAACAGCTGTTGGGAGACGGATGGTAGCCTCCCGTCAAGGCCATCCAGCGTGTTCTTTAACGTTGGGTTGTTTTACCTCTGAGCGGCACTTTTTTGCACACCATGGGCTAAATGGCCAGGTCACATGGACCACGAAAGCTCAGAGAAGGTTGGGGGAGGGACCCACTGGAACAGCTGTTGGGAGACAGATGGTAGCCTCCCGTCAAGGCCATCCAGCGTGTTCTTTAGCGTGCACAGGGTATGGCTCTCCCGCACACGGAGCCACGGCTTAACGTCACATCTGACGGACGGCGGCCTTTCCAAGCCCATCGGTGTCCCCTACTGACCGTTGGCAGGGCGGGGAATTTTGCGGAGATAAATCTCAACGCTGACCCAGCTGGGACTCGAACCTGGGAACTGCAGATTTGGAACAATCTTCCATGACGATGCCATGGATATAGGCGCTGGTATAGAAAATAATGCCCCCCACCACCACCACCCCATTATTCAATTCGGTAAAATTGAGCCGGAACCTCGGTCCGTATAAAAATAGGGTTGTTTATTAACCTCTAAGCGGCACTTTTTTACACACATTGATTGAATGACCAGGTCACAAGGATCCCGAAGACTCAGCGAAGGTTGGGGGACCCACTGGACAGCTGTTAGGATACAACCGGAAGCTTCCCGTCAAAGCCATCCAGTGTGTTCTTTAAAAGGTATATATCTCTCTCCTGGATACGGACCACGGCTTAACGTTCCATATGATGGACGACGGCCTTTAAAAGCCCATCGATGGCTCCTGAGGGCAGGGTGGGGGTTTTACGGAGTTAAATCTTAACTGGCTCAGGTGGGATTCGAACCTGGGAACTACAGATTATGAGCCAAACCACACTACAAAAGTACGTGTTATATACGTTTAACAGAAGGATAAGTATCGAAAACACGAAACTCAGCACTGTTTTAAGAGAGACAGGAATCGGAAACATAAAAAAATAGACGAAGAGTAATAAGTGTCGAAAGCACAAGAAAAAAGTAGTTTGAAAGAGGGTTGTGTTACCTCTGAGCGGCACTTTTTTGCACACCATGGGCTAAATGGCCAGGTCACATGGGCCCCGAAGGCTCAGAGAAGGTTGGGGGAGGGGACCCACTGGAACAGCTGTTGGGAGACAGATGGTAGCCTCCCGTCAAGGCCATCCAGCGTGTTCTTTAACGTGCACAGGGTATGGCTCTCCCGCACACGGGGCCACGGCTTAACGTCCCATCCGACGGACGGCGGCCTTTCCAAGCCCATCGATGTCCCTTACTGACCGTGGGCAGGACGGGGAATTTTGCGGAGATAAATCTCAAAGCTGACCCAGCCGGGACTCGAACCTGAGAACTACAGATTACGAGCCTGGCGCGCTTTAAAACCGGAGCCACCCCCGCTCCGGTTTTAAAGAGAAATAAGTTTCGAAAACACACAGACAGAAAACAGCAGGTCCAAAGAGGGATAAATATTAAAATCATACAGAAAGAAACCAACAGTTTCAGAGAGGGATAGGTATCGAAAGCACACACAGATAGAAAGGAGGAATTTCAAAGAGCGATAAGTATCGAACAACACACAATGGGGTGCGAACAAAAAAATTTTTTTGAAGAGAGATAAGTATCGAAAACATAAAAATAAAGCTTAGAAAAGAAATAAGTATCGAGAGCACAAGAAAAAAAGTACTTTGAAAGGGGAATAAGTATCGAAAACATACAAACAGAAACCAGCAGTTTCAAAGAGGGATAAGTATCGAACAACACACAATGGCGCGCGCACGCTCAAAAAAGGTTTTGAAGAGGGATAAGTATCGAAAACATAAAAAATAGCAATTCGAAGAGTAATGAGTATTGAAAGCATAAAAAAAGAAAAGCATAGTTTCAAAGAGATATAAATACCGACAGACCAAAACAAAATGTTAGCACAGATTTAAAGACTGATAAATATTGAGAGCATAAGAAAGAGTATGACGGTTTCAAAGAGTGATAAGCATCTAAACAACAGGAAAAGTTAATAAAGTTTCGAAAGAGATAAATAAACAATGAAAAACTAACAGTTTCGAAGAGCTAAAATATCACACATTCTGGAATGAAATAAACTTCCATGTTGGGGGGTTTGGTAAGCGCAGTGTTCTCGCAAAATATGTCTATGTGTGGGTTGGGTTGTTTTACCCTCTGAGCGGCACTTTTTTGCACACCATGGGCTAAATGGCCAGGTCACATTCACCCCGAAGGCTCAGAGAAGGTTGGGGGAGGGGACCCACTGCAACAGCTATTGGGAGACAGAGGGTAGCCTCCCGTAAAGGTCATCCAGAGTGTTCTTTAACGTGCACAGGGTATGGCTCTCCCGTACACGGCGCCACGGCTTAACGTCCCATCCGACGGACGGAGTTCTTTCCAAGCCCATCGGCGTCCTCTACTGACAGTGGGCAGGGCGTGGAATTTTGCGGAGATAAATCTCAACGCTGACCCAGCTGGGACTCGAACCTGGGAACTACAGATTACGAGCCTGGCGCGCTACTGACTGAGCCACCCCCGCCCCCTATGTGTGGGTGGGGGTCTCGTGAAATACTTAAATATATATTAAGAAACATAATTTATTTTGTTCTCTACACTTTATCTTCCCGGATTTTACTAGCATTGATTTATTCGCATTGAAGTCTTGTCATGAAAAAAAAAAACAAATGACTCGTACCACGAGTTTGATGCTAAATTAAACAAAGGTTACTTCTGTTTACATATACATAAATAAAATATTTAATAGAGCATATAAATATATATTTATATTTTGTGGAATAATAATTTTATTTTTTGGCGGGATATTTATACTTCTGTTTCACATTTGGTCAAATGCTTGTGCTTCTATTTTTATGTTTGGTGGAATGCTCATAATTCTATTTTTTTTTTTGATGCAGTACTTCTGTTTCATCAATATCTTCTGGTAAAAATGCTTATCCTTTGTTGGAATGCTCCTACTTCCATTTTATTTTTTAGTGGGATACTTATACTTCTGTTTTATATTTGATAAAATGATTCTACTTTAATTTATATGTTTGTTGGAATGCTCCTGATTTAATTTTTATGTTTGGTGGAATGTTTCTACTTTTATTTCTATGTTTGGTGCAATGCTTCTACTTTTATTTTTATGTTCGGTGGAACGCTTTTACTATACTTTCATGTTTGGGTGGGAGAAATACTTCTGCTTCTATTTTTGTGTTTGGTGCAATGCTTCTACTTTTATTTTTATGTTCGATGGAACGCTTTTACTATACTTTCATGTTTGGGTGGGAGAAATATTTCTGCTTCTATTTTTGTGTTTGGCGGAATGCTTATACTTTTCAATATTTGGTGGAATGTTTATACTTCTATTTTATGCTTGATGGAAAGTTTTTTCTTTCTTTCATTCCTCTAGTCTTATTAAGTAGTACAAGAGTATTACGCTTAACATTTTAACGGAAATTAAAAAAATTTAATTACATCAAATTAGTTCATGTTTTAAACATGTGTTCGTGCTATCTGGACCGAACTTACTGCAACACTCCCCTATCTGGTGTACAGTCGCTCAAAAACGTATCCGAACACTATGGTTGATTACAGAATTCAGAAAAAATATCTGGCAAAGATATTTTTAGAAATTAGTGATCTGGCAACCTTCGTGTCACGTGACACGAAGGTTGCCAGATCACTAATTTCTAAAAAAAATCGGTGCCAGATTTTTCTGTAATCAAATTCTGTAATCAACCATAGTGTTCGGATACTTTTTTGAGCGACTGTACGTGGTCATATTATTTTCATACTAGATAGTGTGGGCTCACTCACGGAAATATTGAGCGTGTGCAGTTACCGTTCACAGCAAACTGGAGCTTGTGCAGTTACTACACACGCTCCAGTTTGCTGTGAACGGTAACTGGAGCGTGTACAGTTGCTATACACGCTAAAGATATTTTTCCTGAATTCTGTAATTACATGACACGAAGGTTGCCAGATCACAAATTTCTAAAAAAAAATCGTTGCCAGATATTTTTTTCTGAATTCTGTAATCAACCATAGTGTTCGGATACTTTTTTGAGCGACTGTAGGTGGTCATATTATTTTGATACTAGATCGTGTGGGCTCACTCACGGAAATATTGAGCGTGTGCAGTTACCGTTCACAGCAAACTGGAGCGTGTGCAGTAACTGCACACGCTCCAGTTTGCTGTGAATGGTAACTGGAGCGTGTACAGTTGCTGTACACGCTCCAGATATTTTTTTCTGAATTCTGTAATCAACCATAGTGTTCGGATACTTTTTTGAGCGACTGTAGGTGGTCATATTATTTTCATACTGGATTGTGTGGGCTCACTCACGGAAATATTGAGCGTGTGCAGTTACCGTTCACAGCAAACTGGAGCGTGTGCAGTAACTGCACACGCTCATGTTTGCTGTGAACGGTAACTGGAGCGTGTGCAGCAACTGTACACGCTCCAGATATTTTTCCTGAATTCTGTAATCACGTGACACGAAGGTTGCCAGATGACCAATTTCTAAAAAAAATCGTTGCCAGATATTTTTTTCTGAATTTTGTAATCAACCATAGCGTTCGGATACTTTTTTTTGAGCGACTGTACACGTTTCGATACGTAAGTGCTGCAAATCTTTTCGAATTTGTACTGGAAGATACGTTTCAGAAGCCGTTTTCGTTTCCAGCAAGTTGCAGTGCACTTTGCAACAACTGTTATCTCTAACAGACATCCGTTCCACACCCTCTGGGCTTATTTATTGGCATCTTGGAAGTCCCATTGATTAGAAGCCGACAACGCCAGAAACGTTCGTGTCTCGTCATCCTCCTTCCTAACAAAGCGTCAGTTTCCCGAAGTGGAATTTGCGAAGGTGTTTTTATCTTTCTATTTTTCCTCATAAAGACCGCACCTCACCGTAAGCTTGTGCCGCATTTAATGTCGCATGTTCGGGTCACTTATAAGTAATCCACGCCAAGCGAAGAAGTAGCAATGGCCAGAGCGGTTGCTGATAGCGAGCACCGATAACTTATCTACGAGTATGATTTTTTTTTGTCCACTGCCTGTTATGCGCTAAACCAGGAATAGCTGAGTAATTGCAAAGGTATTTATATAAAATCACTATTCTTTAGATCAGTGGTTCTCAACCTTTTATGCTTCACTTACCCGTTGGAAATGTGTATGTAACTGGCGTACATTCCCTCAAAAAGTATCCGTACACTATGGTTGATTACAGAATTCAGAAAAAATATCTGGCAACGAATTTTTTTTGAAATTAGTGATCTGGCAACCTTCGTGTCACGTGATTACAGAATTCAGGAAAAATATCTGGAGCGTGTACAGCAACTGTACACGCTCCAGTTACCGTTCACAGCAAACTGGAGCGTGTGCAGTTACTGCACACGCTCCAGTTTGCTGTGAACGGTAACTGCACACGCTCAATATTTCCGTGAGTGAGCCCACACGATGTAGTATCAAAATAATATGACCACCTACAGTCGCTCAAAAAAGTATCCGAACACTAGGGTTCATTACAGAATTTAGAAAAAATATCTGGGAACGATTTTTTTAGAAATTAGTGATCTGGCAACCTCCGTGTCACGTGATTACAGAATTCAGGAAAAATATCTGGAGCGTGTACAGCAACTGTACACGCTCCAGTTACCGTTCACAGCAAACTCGAGCGTGTGCAGTTACTGCACACGCTCCAGTTTGCTGTGAACGGTAACTGCACACGCTCAATATTTCCGTGAGTGAGCCCACACGATCTAGTATCAAAATAATATGACCACCTACAGTCGCTCAAAAAAGTATCCGAACACTAGGGTTGATTACAGAATTCAGAAAAAATATCTGGCAACGATTCTTTTAGAAATTAGTGATCTGGCAATCTTCGTGTCAACGTGACACGGGTACTTTTTTGAACGACTGTACACCTTGTATAGATAGATAAAACAATTGTTATAGTATAAATATGGGAATAAAATAAAACATATATATATAACATATATCTAGCGTAGTAAATAATCACAGGATAAGTCCTGTAGACATGGAACTCATGAAATGATGAGCTGAAAATGATGAACTTTTTTCAGCTCATCATTTCATGTATCTAGCGACTTTTGAGCTCTCACGGCGTACACCAAAAAATTTTAACGCGTACCCCACGTTGAGAACCCCTACTCTAGATTGTTGGAGCTGACATTGAAGGAGTACGTTCAGATCCAAAATATCTTTACACTTTACTGAATTTTCCCTCGAAGAATCCATGTTGTAATTGGAGCAACCTTAGCAATTAGCTTTCTCAAAATCCTTTATGGCAGAGGAACTTTCTGCATACGTGTAATTGCATCAATACACATGGCGATCAGTGCAAAAATCAGAGCAAAACATGTGGCGTTAAAGCAACAATCACAGCGAAACACATCGCGATCAGTGGAACAATAACACCAAAACTAACGGAGATCAATGCAATAATAGCATCATAACACATGACGATCAGAATAAAATCACATTGCGATGAAAGCAACAATTGCAGAAGAGCACATGGCGATCAAAGAAACAATCACAGCAAAAATCGAAGCAACAATCGCAACAAAACACCTGGTATCAAAGCTGCAATCACAGTAAAACAGCAAAACATGCCGATCAAAGAAACAATCACATCAAAAATCGAAGCAACAATTACAACAAAACATGGCGATCAAAGAAACAATCACAGCAAAAATCGAAGCAACAATCGCAACAAAACACCTGGTATCAAAGCTGCAATCACAGTAAAACAGCAAAACATGCCGATCAAAGAAACAATCACATCAAAAATCGAAGCAACAATCACAGCAAAACATGGCGATCAAAGAAACAATCACAGCAAAAATCGAAGCAACAATCGCAACAAAACACCTGGTATCAAAGCTGCAATCACAATAAAACAGCAAAACATGCCGATCAAAGAAACAATCACATCAAAAATCGAAGCAACAATTACAACAAAACACGTGGATATCGGAGAAACAATCACAACAAAACACATGGATATCGGAGAAACAATCACAACAAATCACATGGATATCGGAGAAACAATCACAACAAAACACATGGATATCGGAGAAACAATCACAGCAAAACATGACAGTCAGAGCAACAATCACAGCAAAACATGCCGATCAAAGAAACAATCACATCAAAAATCGAAGCAACAATCACAACAAAACACGTGGATATCGGAGAAACAATCACAACAAAACACATGGATATCGGAGAAACAATCACAACAAAACACATGGATATCGGAGAAACAATCACAACAAAACACATGGATATCGGAGAAACAATCACAGCAAAACATGACAGTCAGAGCAACAATCACAGCAAAATATGCCGATCAAAGAAACAATCACAACAAAATATGCCGATCAAAGAAACAATCACAGCAAAATATGCCGATCAAAGAAACAATCACATCAAAAATCGAAGCAACAATAACAACAAAACACGTGGATATCGGAGAAACAATCACAACAAAACATGACAGTCAGAGCAACAATCACAGCAAAATATGTCGATCAAAGAAACAATCACAGCAAAATATGCCGATCAAAGAAACAATCACATCAAAAATCGAAGCAACAATAACAACAAAACACGTGGATATCGGAGAAACAATCACAGGAAAACATGACAGTCAGAGCAACAATCACAGCAAAACATGCCGATCAAAGAAACAATCACATCAAAAATCGAAGCTACAATCACAACAAAACACATGGATATCGGAGAAACAATCACAACAAAACACATAGATATCGGAGAAACAATCACAACAAAACACATGGATATCGGAGAAACAATCACAGCAAAACATGACAGTCAGAGCAACAATCACAGCAAAACATGCCGATCAAAGAAACAATCACATCAAAAATCGAAGCAACAATAACAACAAAACACGTGGATATCGGAGAAACAATCACAACAAAACACATGGATATCGGAGAAACAATCACAGGAAAACATGACAGTCAGAGCAACAATCACAGCAAAACATGCCGATCAAAGAAACAATCACATCAAAAATCGAAGCTACAATCACAACAAAACACATGGATATCGGAGAAACAATCACAACAAAACACATAGATATCGGAGAAACAATCACAACAAAACACATGGATATCGGAGAAACAATCACAGCAAAACATGACAGTCAGAGCAACAATCACAGCAAAACATGCCGATCAAAGAAACAATCACATCAAAAATCGAAGCAACAATAACAACAAAACACGTGGATATCGGAGAAACAATCACAACAAAACACATGGATATCGGAGAAACAATCACAACAAATCACATGGATATCGGAGAAACAATCACGGGAAAACATGACAGTCAGAGCAACAATCACAGCAAAATATGCCGATCAAAGAAACAATCACATCAAAAATCGAAGCAACAATAGCAACAAAACACGTGGATATCGGAGAAACAATCACAACAAAACACATGGATATCGGAGAAACAATCACAGCAAAACATGACAGTCAGAGCAACAATCACAGCAAAACATGCCGATCAAAGAAACAATCACATCAAAAATCGAAGCAACAATAACAACAAAACACGTGGATATCGGAGAAACAATCACAACAAAACACATGGATATCGGAGAAACAATCACAACAAAACACATGGATATCGGAGAAACAATCACAGCAAAACATGACAGTCAGAGCAACAATCACAGCAAAATATGCCGATCAAAGAAACAATCACATCAAAAATCGAAGCAACAATAACAACAAAACACGTGGATATCGGAGAAACAATCACAGGAAAACATGACAGTCAGAGCAACAATCACAGCAAAATATGCCGATCAAAGAAACAATCACATCAAAAATCGAAGCAACAATTACAACAAAACACGTGGATATCGGAGAAACAATCACAACAAAACACATGGATATCGGAGAAACAATCACAGCAAAACATGACAGTCAGAGCAACAATCACAGCAAAACATGCCGATCAAAGAAACAATCACATCAAAAATCGAAGCAACAATAACAACAAAACACGTGGATATCGGAGAAACAATCACAGGAAAACATGACAGTCAGAGCAACAATCACAGCAAAACATGGCGATCAAAGAAACAATCACATCAAAAATCGAAGCAACAATCACAACAAAACACATGGATATCGGAGAAACAATCACAACAAAACACATGGATATCGGAGAAACAATCACAGCAAAACATGACAGTCAGAGCAACAATCACAGCAAAACATGCCGATCAAAGAAACAATCACATCAAAAATCGAAGCAACAATAACAACAAAACACGTGGATATCGGAGAAACAATCACAGGAAAGCATGACAGTCAGAGCAACAATCACAGCAAAACATGGCGATCAAAGAAACAATCACATCAAAAATCGAAGCAACAATCACAACAAAACACATGGATATCGGAGAAACAATCACAACAAAACACATGGATATCGGAGAAACAATCACAACAAAACACGTGGATATCGGAGAAACAATCAGAGCAACACACATGGCGATTATTGCTTTGGCCACATCAAATCTATCGATGTAATAATAAGCAATTAAATCACATCTAGGCACACTGATTATAGCTGATTCTTGGTGATCAATTCACATGTCCCATCTCTCGCATTCTCCTAGCAGTGTTAATTCAGGTTCCAAGCACAGATTCGTTAATACATTACCTGTAATACTTTATTTAACTCTTTGTAGGTAAAGCCCGCTGTGCAACGGTCCTGACAGGTAAAACTGATTCCTAAAAAGAAAGACTAACAAAAGAATAAAACCACGCTCTCGTTAATTCCGCCCCCAAGCGTAGTTCCGTGAGAGTACCGCGCAAAAGGTGACGTAACAAGGTACCTCGCCGCTTCCGGCCCGGTCTCGAGCAGCGCACGTGCCCAGGTGTCCCGGATTTATCGAAATCCAACTGTGTACACTCGACTGGAAGAGTCCAGGTAGATAATTGCAGAGCTATAAATGTCATCCCCGAGTTTCACATGCAAGATGGACAACGCCAGCTGTGGTCAGTCGAGATCCTGTTAAACGATCGTTGCACTGTATTTCCTGTCCCCGTGTCTGATGCGTGAAACAGGTAGTGCCTGCGTGGTTGCTGCACCTGTGGGTTTGAATTCGGGGGTGGAGAAGAGGGAGGACCTTTTTTGTTTTCTCAGAGTGGGTGGTTGTGGCGTAAAGGAATAAACGAGGATTTCGCGCTCGGGTTTTTTTTTTTTGCGTGAGATTTTACGGAAATGTCGAACTAAGCGAAATAATTCTATGCTTTATTGTGAAGCGATTATTGTATTTAGTGCAACACGATATGCTTATGATTCTGTGAGGTTTTAGGAAACGTTCGCACACAAAAACAGAACACAAATCGCTTCCGGCGATTGTGGGAGGTTTTTTCCAAGAGAATGAGGTTTTTGGTTTACTGACTTTTGAACTCTTTAAAAGTATTAATTCGAACTATTGAATTATTGGGTAAATGAAAAACAGAAGTATTAGTACTTTAAAAAAAAATACCCCCTCAAGCAGCTGCTTGCCACAGAGGTCTGACAGGAGCCTGTCAGTTTATATGCCATAGTAGAATATCTGAGAGGATGTCAGGTCCTCAGCAGAAAAACGACACAACATCCATGCCTTACCCGGGGCTCGAACTCAGGTCCCGTAGATTAGTAGCCAAGGGCGCTAACCACTCGGCCACGGGACGGCTTAAATACCCCCTCAAGCAGCTACTTGCCACAGAGGTCTGACAGGAGCCTGTCAGTTTATATGCCATAGTAGAAGGTCTGTGAGGATGGCAGGACCCCAGCAGAAAAACGACACAAACAGCCATGCCTTACCAGGGGCTCGAACCCAGATCCCTTAGATCAGTTGCCAAGCGCGTTAACCACTCGGCCACGGGACGGTACTTTAACAAGATAAAAACTATTTGTCTTTCATTCCTTAAAATGAAAAAGTTGCTTTTTTTTCCCAACCCTCTGAGACAAGGGGGTGATGTTGTCAGTGGAATATCTGTTAACGCTCTAGCACTGAAATAATTCAATATCTCGATTTTTCAACAATATTCGTTCAGTATTTAATGAGTTATGGAAGTTTGAATATTTAACAACAGCAATGCCAGTCTTAAGAAACTTATACAAAACTGAAGAATAGTGAAAGAATTCTTTACACAAAGTTCTAAAATGCAAACTCATTTTATTAAATGGGGGCGGGGGTGGCTCAGTCGGTAGCGCGCCAGGCTCGTAATCTGTAGTTCCCAGGTTCGAGTCCCAGCTGGGTCAGCGTTGAGATTTATCTCCGCAAAATTCTCCGCCCTGCCCACGGTCAGTAGGGGACACCGATACGCTTGGAAAGGCCGCCGTCCGTCGTATAGGACGGTAAGCCGTGGTCCACTGGAACAGCTGTTGGGAGACAGATGATAACCTCCCGTCAAGGCCATCCAACTTGTTCTTTAACGCGCACAAGGTATGGCTCTCCCGCACACGGAGCCACGGCTTAAAGTCCCATCCGACGGACGGCGGCCTTTCCAAGCCCATCGGTGTCCCCTACTGACCGTGGGCAGGACGGGGAATTTTGCGGAGATAAATCTCAACGCTGACCCAGCTGGGACTCGAACCTGGGAACTACAGATTACGAGCCTGGAGCGCTACCGACTGAGCCACCCCCATTTTGGAAGTTATAGAGCTTTGACGTTAGCTTTCCATTGACTTAGCATAGGGAGTTTCCTTAATTTATGGAAACCAGTGTATTTCCTAGTTCAGAGTTTCAATCTTGCCAGCATTGAGATTTTTCTCAGTTAATCTCCACCCTGCTCTCGATGAGAAAGGAGACACCGATGGGCTCGAAAAGGGGCCGTCCGTCGGATGCGACGTAAATCCGTGGCGCCGTGTGCAGAAGAGCCCCACTCTTTACATTTAAAGAATATGCTGAATGGCTTGACGGGAGGCACGATCTCCTTGTGAAATCTTTTTGATTTCTTGGGGTCCTTGTGACCTGGTCATTTGACCAACTGTGAGCACAAAACCGTCGCTAAGAGGTAAAAACAACCCAGCCTTTCTGTTACTAATTACCTCGATTTATGAACTTAAAATAATTAATAAATATTAGTCATATACCAAAATGAAAAGCATTTAATTCTAAGCAAGGAAATGTAGAAAATTAAAAGCACAAAATTAACTACGGGGCGGGGGTGGCTCAGTCGGTAGCGCGCCAGGCTCGTAATGTGTAGTTCCCAGGTTCGAGTCCCAGATGGGTCAGCGTTGAGATTTATCTCCGTAAAACTCCCTGCCCTGCCCACGGTCAGTAGGGGAAACAGACGGGCTTGGAAAAGCCGCCGTCCGTCGGATGGGACGTTAAGCCGTGATCCCGTGTGGGAAAGAGCCATATCTTATGCACTTTAAAGAACACACTGGATGGCCTTGACGGGAGGCTACCATCTGTCACCCAACAGATGTTCCAGTGCGTCCCTCCCCCAACCTTCTCTGAGCTTCGGGGTCCTTGTGACCTGGCCATTTAGCCCATGCTGTGCAAAAAAGTGCCGCTCAGAGGTAAAACAACCCAACGTTAAAGAACACACTGGATGGCCTTGACGGGAGGCTACCATCTGTCTCCCAACAGCTGTTCCAGTGGGTCCCCTCCCCCAACCTTCTCTGAGCCTTCGGGGTCCTTGTGACCTGGCCATTTAGCCCATGGTGTGCAAAAAAGTGCCGCTCAGAGGTAAAACAACCGAACAGTGTACATTCTATTGTACTAAGTTATGGGAAAATAAACACTGAATAATAATAATAACGGAGCGGCATTAAATGGTCCATTTCGTTTCCAATTCTCCGCTTCCCTTTTTTAGCATTCTATTTTTTTATTTTCCAGATCCGAATTTGAAAATAAAAACGTTAAAGAAATCGAATCATATGTCATTAACTAAGATAAAAAAAACTCTCCTTAAAAGAACTGCTAAAGTAGAACAGAAACTTTTGACAACTTTTTCCAACAGAAACTTCTGACAGGAAATACCCAAAGTGCACTTATCACCAACATCACATGAAGATGCACATGTGCCAAAGCCTCCCCCTTTTCAAAACCATCACGCGGTCCCGTTCGTCCAGCTGGTCTGGTCCGTTGCACGTGCTGCATGTCATCTTGGTCATCCGTTTCAAAAGACATGGAGTGACCCTCTGTCGGGGTCGGGTCCATTCGTGACCTGTGACCTTTGCTGTGTGGTTCTCTGCTCCTTTCGACAGTCCACCTCGATGCCCAAGGAGCACGAGCTTCTGTTCACAACCCCATTGTGGTCCTGTCTGACTGCGACGTCGAGTGTCTCGCAGTGTGGGAGGCCTTTGAGATGCCCTCAGTGAAGGGGAGTTCCAAGCTGGAAGGGCGGGGGGGGCAGGGGTGTCTTTGTATTCATAAGACACCTGTGAGACTCGGCCATTGTCAACCCAGACCTCACGCCTTTTTTCCTTTCTCCGTAGACTTAAACCAACACGTGGCCCTAATGGTGACGGGCATACAGGAACACAGTGAAGACCTACGAAGCTTCCTTCTTTAAGCGGATAACCATTCTGACCTTGACCACAGTATGATGTCATTTGTCTAAATTTTAGTCTTCACATTTCTACCACCCTTTAAGCCCCCCCCCCCCCCCCCCTCCCTCTCAACCTCCTTCTCCCGATACTATTTTTGCAACACTCAGATGTTTGCTGTAGTCAGCAATTTGTCAGGATTTTCGGAGAGGCGTTTTAAAAAGGGTCAGGTGTCCAACATTTTCGATGGTTTCTGTGAGCTGCCCATATCTTTCATTGGTTTGTGCGCAGACGCAGAAAGATCAGTCTGAAGGGAGAACCCTCCCCCCTCGTCCCCGCGCGCTCAGTTAAATCTCTGAGATTGTTTAGTGTTGCATTTCTTGAATTCCAGTGAGAAACTAAAAGTGTGGGTTGGTTTACCTCTGAGCGGCAGTTTTTTGCACACAATGAGCTAAATAGGCCAGGTCACATGGACCCCGAAGGCTCAGAGAAGGTTGGGGAGGGGACCCACTGGAACAGCTGTTGGGAGACAGATGGTAGCCTCCCGTCAAGGCAATACAGCGTGTTCTTTAACGTTGGGTTGTTTAACCTCTGAGCGGCACTTTTTTTGCTGACCATGGGCTAAATGACCAGGTCACATGGACCCCGAAGGCTCAGAGAAGGTTGGGGGAGGGGACCCACTGGAACAGCTATTGGGAGACAGATGATAACCTCCCGTCAAAGCCATCCAGCGTGTTCCTTAACGTTGGGTTGGGTTGTTTTACCTGTGAGCGGAACTTTTTTTGCACACCATGGGCTAAATGGCCAGGTCACATGGACCCCGAAGGCTCAGAGAAGGTTGGGGGAGGGGACCCACTGGAACAGCTATTGGGAGACAGATGATAACCTCCCGTCAAAGCCATCCAGCGTGTTCCTTAACGTTGGGTTGGGTTGTTTTACCTGTGAGCGGAACTTTTTTTGCAGACCATGGGCTAAATGGCCAGGTCACATGGACCCCGAAGGCTCAGAGAAGGTTGGGGGAGGGGACCCACTGGAACAGCTATTGGGAGACAGATGATAACCTCCCGTCAAAGCCATCCAGCGTGTTCCTTAACGTTGGGTTGGGTTATTTTACCTGTGAGCGGAACTTTTTTTGCACACCATGGGCTAAATGGCCAGGTCACATGGACCCCGAAGGCTCAGAGAAGGTTGGGGGAGGGGACCCACTGGAACAGCTATTGGGAGACAGATGATAACCTCCCGTCAAAGCCATCCAGCGTGTTCCTTAACGTTGGGTTGGGTTGTTTTACCTGTGAGCGGAACTTTTTTTGCACACCATGGGCTAAATGGCCAGGTCACGTGGACCCCGAAGGCTCAGAGAAGGTTGGGGGAGGGGACCCACTGGAACAGCTGTTGGGAGACAGATAGTAGCCTCCCGTCAAGGCCATCCAGCGTGTTCTTTAACGTGCACAGGGTATGGCTCTTCCGCACACGGAGCCACGGCTTAACGTCCCATCCGACTAATGACGGCCTTTCCAAGCCCATCGGTGTCCTACTGACCGTGGGCAGGGCAGGGAGTTTTGAGGAGATAAATCTCAACGCTGACCCAGCTGGGACTCGAACCTGGGAACCACAGATTACGAGCCTGGCGGGCTACCGCAACTGAGCCACCTCCGCCCCCTAAAAGTGTGGAAAATATCGTTTAGAATTGCAAATGCTTTCGCTGGAGACAATCGTTAAACCAAAAAATTGCACCCTTAACTGTTTCTAACAAAATTTCGCAATGCAGTCAGTTTCATAATTGATTGACACCGCAATCCCTCCCCCCGGGTCCCATGGCTGAGGTGTGTGTGTGTGTGTGTGTGTGTGTGTGGAGGGGGGGGGGGGGGGGGGGGGGGCTTCTGCAAAAAATTTTACCCCTTCAAGCAGCTGCTTGTCACAGAGGTCTGACAGGAGACTGTTAGTTTATATGCCATAGTAGATGGTCTGAGAGGATTGCAGGACCTCGGTAGAAAAATGACACAAACATCCATGCCTTATCCGGGGCTCGAACCCAGGTCCCTTAGATCAGTAGCCAAACGCGCTAACCACTCGGCCACGGGACGGAAAGTATTTTATAGGTATTTATTATTGTCACGCCCGAATTTGGGCAGAGATTGGATTTCTATTATTTACTCCTCTGTTTTATAGATCTTTAAGAAATGTCTCGAAAATTTCATAAGTATAATTTTCTTTTGCTTCTATTATCCTTATTAGCATTTTCAAAAAGGGGTGGAGGGCATGGTCCCCTTGCCACCCTCCTTCCTAGGTCCGGCCCTGATTATAGTGCACATAAAAAAACTAAAGGTAATCGTTCGAATCAAAATACACAATCATTTATATTTTTTATAGCAAAGTGTAGTAATTTTGGTTTTACGTAAAATAAATGTGGATTACAAAATTATAAAAAAAAATACCCCCTCAAGCAGCTGCTTGCCACAGGGGTCTGACAGTTTATATGCCAGAGTAGAAGGTCTGAGAGGATGGCAGGACCTCAGCAGAAAAACGACACAACATCCATGCCTTACCCAGGGCTCGAACCCAGGTCCCGTAGATCAGTAACCAAGCGTGCTAACCACTCGGCCACGGGACGGCTAGAAAAACTTAAAACAATGGTAGTAATATGAAAGACCGTCCCGTGGCCGAGTGGTTAGCGTGTTTGGTCACTGACCAAAGGTTCCTGGGTTCGAACCCCGACTAAGGCATGGATGTTTGTAATGTTTTTCTGCTGAAGTCCCGCCTTCCTCACAGACCTCCTACTATGGCGTATAAACTGAGAAGCTCCTGTCAGATCTCTGTGGCAAGCAGCTGCTTGAGGGGATGCCACTGAAAACAGATATTTTGGATTGGGTTGTTTTACTCTGAGCGGCACTTTTTTGCACACCATGGGCTAAATGGCCAGGTCACAAGAACCCCGAAGGCTCAGAGAAGGTTGGAGGAGGGGACCCACTGGAACAGCTGTTGGGAGACAGATGGTAGCCTCCCGTCAAGGCCATCCCGCGTGTTCTTTAACGTTGGGTTGTTTTACCTCTGAGCGGCACTTTTTTTGCACACCATGGGCTAAATGGCCTGGTCACAAGAACCCCGAAGGCTCAGAAAAGGTTGGAGGAGGGACCCACTAGAACAGCTGTTGGGAGACAGATGGTAGCCTCTCATCAAGTCCATCCAGCGTGTTCTTTAACGTGCACAGGGTATGGCTCTCCCATACACGGAGGCCACGGCTTAACGTCCCACCCAACGGACGGCGGCCTTTCCAAGCCCATTGGTGTCCCCTACTGACCGTAGGCAGGGCCAGGAAGTTTTCGGAGATAAATCTCAACGCTGACCCAGCTGGGACTCGAACCTGGGAACTACAGATTACGAGCCTGGCGCGCTACCGACTGAGCCACCCCCTGGTATTTTGGTGGTGGCTAAAATGACTTCTTACACATTTGAGGTCGCTTGTTTGAAATCAAACAGTTGTTTTCACTTTGTCGTCTGCTTTGTAAATATTCCACTTTATTTTACTTTAGAGATAAATTGAAAATTCTTGTGGGTTTCCATAAGCTTTTTGATATATTAGAAGTCGTACTTTCCGAATCTTCAAACGATTTCCACATAACCTTAAGAGACAGAAAGAGTAACGAATGCCTGTGTTTTTAACGAACATTACAAACGATCTATTTTACGCATTAATTTGAAATTTGTGGGGGTTGAGTGCGAAGGTCAAAAGAGTAGCATTGATCACAACGATTTGCCTCTTACCTGCAGGGGGGGTTTGGAAAATTAAATTATATTCTTATCAGAGATAAATGAAAAGAGTATTATGTTTTGTAGGTACTAATAAAATATTAATATTTACATTTTTCCAATGATTTAGTAGTTTGAATTTCTACTGTTAGTGGTAGGGGGGGAGGGGGCTCAGTTTTGCTAGCGCGCCAGACTCGTAATCTGTTTTGTAAGTTGGTGGTTGTTTTACCTCTGAGCGGCACTTTTTTGCACACTATGGGCTAAATGGCCAGGTCCCTAGGACCCCGAAGGCTCAGAGAAGGTTGGGGGAGGGGACCCACTGGAACAGCTGTTGGGAGACAGATGGTAGCTTCCCGTCAAGGCCATCCAGTGTGTTCTTTAACGTTGGGTTGTTTTACCTCTGAGCGGCACTTTTTGCACACCATGGGCTAAATGGCCAGGTCACATGGACCCCGAAGGCTCAGAGAAGGTTGGGGGAGGGGACCCACTGGAATAGCTGTTGGGAGACAGATTGTAGCCTCCCGTCAAGGCCATCCAGCGTGTTCTTTAACGTTGGGTTGTTTTACCTCTGAGCGGCACTTTTTTGCACACCATGGGCTAAATGGCCAAATCACATGGAACCCGAAGGCTCAGAGACGGTTGGGGGAATGGACCCACTGGAACAGCTGTTGGGAGACAGATGGTAGCATCCAGTCAAGGCCATCCAGCGTGTTCTTTAACGTGCACAGGGTATGGCTCTCCCGCACACGGAGCCACGGCTTAACGTCCCATCCGACGGACGGCGTCCTTTCCAAGCCCATTGGTATCCCCTATTGACTGTGGGAGGGGCAGTGAGTTTTGTGGAGATAAATCTCAACGCTGACCCAGCTGGGCTCGAACCTGGGAACTACAGATTACGAACCTGACACGCTACCGACTGAGCAACCCCCGTACCACTTGTGCAGAATAGTCATACCTTCGGAACGTTGATAAAACACGCTGTATCACATTGACAAAATACTTTTATCCATCTCTCAAAAGCTGTCCAGTGTTTCCCCTTCCCCCAACCTTCTCTGAGCCCTTGGGGTCCTTGTGACCTGGCTATTTAGCCCATTGTGTGCTAAAAAAATGCAGTTCAGAAGCGAAACAACCATTAGTTGAACTCGATAGATATATTTTTACGATGAGTACATCAAAAGTTTTTGAAATTTTAAGGTCAAAACGAAAACAAGAAAATGAACATCACTGAGTTGGGTTGTTTTACCTCTGAGCGGCACTTTTTTGCACACCATGGGCTAAATGGCCAGGTCACACGGACCCCGAAGGCTCGGAGAAGGTTGGGGGAGGGGACCCACTGGAACAGCTGTTGGGAGACAGATGGCCATCCAGCGTGTTCTTTAACGTGCACAGGGTATGGCTCTCCCGCACTCGGGCCACGGCTTAACGTCCCATCCGACGGACGGCGGCCTTTCCAAGCCCATCGGTGTCCCCTACTGACCGTGGGCAGGGCGGGGAATTCTGCGGAGATAAATCTCAACGCTGACCCAGCTGGGACTCGAACCTGGGAACTATAGATTACGAGCCTGGCGCGCTACCGACTGAGCCACCCCCGCCCCAACGATGAGTACATCAAAAGTTTTTGAAATTTTAAGGTCAAAATGAAAACAAGAAAATGAATGAGAAACTTGGTCCGGTTAATAAAGACAACAGAATCTTTGCATATTCATCTTTGTGTTGTTGTCCCATTTAATGGTGACCCTAAACACGATAAAGGTAAAATAAATCTGACACCGCCACAGAGTTAGAAACGACTCCTGTTTCAAGACAACCGGTTTCGGCTTCAGATCGTCACCAATCGCTTTCAATGTGGAACGTTTTATTTTTCACTTCTCACATACAGGCAACTGGCAGGGAAATGGAAACATCCACATCTTAATATCAATGGAGAAACAAATTCTAGGCTTTGCAATTGGTTAAATAAATTTTATAGAAACATATGAGGAAAGATAAATAGAAGATGTCAATTAAACTGTAAATTTCGATCCACTGTACGGCGGTTAAGGGACAGATGGTAGACTCTCGTCAAGGCCCGATGGGCTTGGAAAGGCCGCCGTCCGTCGGATGGGACGTTAAGCCGTGGTTCCGTGTGTGGGAGAGCCATACCCTGTGCACGTTAAAGAACACGCGGGATGGCCTTGACGGGAGGCTACCATCTGTCTCCCAATAGCTGTTCCAGTGGGTCCCCTCTCCCAACCTTCTCTGAGCCTTCGGGGTCCATGTGACCTGGCCATTTTGCCCATGGTGTGAAAAAAAGTGCCGCTCAGAGGTAAAACAACCCAACCCAACTCGTCAAGGCCATCAAGTGTTTTCTTTAACGTACACACAAACGCCAGGCTCGTTATCTGTAGTTCCCAGGTTCGAGTCCCAGCTGGATCAGAGTTGAGATTTATCTCCGTAAAACTCCTCGTCCCTCCCACGGTTAGTAGGGGACACCGATGGGCTTGGAAAGGCCGCCGTCCGTCGGATGGGACGTTAAGCCGTGGTCCCGTGTGCGGGAGAGCCAATACCCTGTGCACGTTGAAGAACACGCTGGATGGCCTTGACGTTAAGATACCATCTGTCACCTAACAGCTATTCCAGTGGGTCCCCTCGCACAATCTTCTCTGAGCCTTCGGGGTCCTTGTGACCTGGCCATTTAGCCCATTGTGTGCAAAAAAGTGCCGCTCAGAGGAAAAACAACCCAACTGAACCTATACACATAATCACGGCTAAACGTTGCATCCGACGGATGGCGGCGTTTTCAAGCCCATCGGTGTCGCCTACGACTGAGCACAAGACGGGGAGTTTTGCGGAGATAAATCTCAATGCTGGCCCAGGGAGGACTCGAACATGGGGACTGCAGATTATGAGCCTGGACCGACCAATTGAACCATTCCCGTCCGGTAACTTTCGGTAACAACATCATCGAAGAAGGATGGGACAATTCCATAAAATTCCAAAATTATCGGGACTTTCCAAGGGGTGTCGTCTGTGATTCGTAAATAATCGTTTCATATCTTCTTATCAATCAGTTACGAATTATTTAAAAAGTTACCTTGTAATATCCAAATTGCTGTTTCCCATAGAGGTCTGATACAAGCATGGAACGTTAAGGAATGGCCCGTTGGGTTGTTTTATCTCTGAGCGGCACTTTTTTTGCACACAATGGGCTAAATGACCAGGTCACATGGACCCCAAAGCTCAGAGAAAGGTGGGGGAAAGGACCCACTGGAACAGCTGTTGGGAGACAGATGGTAGCCTCCTGTCAAGGCCATCCAACGTGTTCTTTAACGTGCGCAAGGTGTGGCTCTCCCACACACGGCGCCACGGCTTAACTTCCCATTCGACGGACGGCGGCCTTTCCAAACCCATCGGTGTTCGTTCCTTACTGACAGTGGGCAGGGCGGGGAATTTTTCGGAGATAAATCTCAACGCTGACCCAGCTGGGACTCGAAACTGGGAACTACAGATTACGAGTCTGGCGCGCTACCGACTGAGCCACCCCTGCCCCACCATGGCCCGTGTGCAAGAGAGACATATCCAGACAATAATTTCAAGTCGAAAATCCAAAAGCGGGGCTTGCTGGAGGCAAAAACATTTATCATCCATTCCTAGGGGAAAAGATTATCTTTGCCAAATCCGTTGCTACCCTTTTCTGAAGTTTAGGAGCGATTTCATCTTTCGGAGTTGGCAACTTGGGTTGTTTTACCTCTGAGCGTCATTTTTGGCACACTATGGGCTAAATGGACAGGTCACAAGAACCCCGAATGCTCAGGGAAGGTTGGGGGAGGGGACCGCCTTAAACAGCTGTTGGGAGACAGATGGTAGCCTCCCGTCAAGACCATCCAGAGGGCGAGGGGGGGGGGGGGTCAGTAGACAGAAAAACCGTCAGTAGGTGACACCGATGGGCTTGGAAAGGCCGCCGTCCGTCGGATGGGACGTCAAGTCGTGGCTCCGTGTGTGGGAGAGCCATACCCTGTGCACTTTAAAGAACACGCTGGAAGGCCTTGACGGGAGGTTACCATCTGTCTCTCAACAGCTATTCCAGTGGGTCCCCTCCCCCAACCTTCTCTGAGCTTTTGGGGTCCTTGTGACCTGGCCATTTAGCCCATGGTGTGCAAAAAAAAAGTGCCGCTCAGAGGTGAAACAACCGAACAACCCTTGGGGTCCTTGCGACCTGTCCATTTAGAACAAAAGCGCAAAGAAAAAGTGTCGGTGAGAGGTAAAAATAATCCAGTTGACATCGCTCCGATGAAAATTCTTGCAGAGTGTTTTCTGTTGCCAACGGGAACAAAAAAAGTGGGCGAAAAGTGCAAAAGCAGCCAGAGCACTTTCGACCGCATGGTGTGCTAAGGTGCAGGTGGAAGAGACTGGGACAACGAGCGGCTCTTTTGTCGGCTGCTCCTCATAGCTGGTCGCCTGCTGCTTTTACTGCACGTGACGCAACAAACGACGAAAACGAGCATACGTAGGAGGAGGGAAACGTTGCCCGGTCACCCTTTTGTGGGGACCTGTATACAGCGGTTTGATGACTTTGCAGGTGTCCTTTAATGTGACGTTCTTCTAACACCTGGCTGAAGAAGAAATTACGTGACAAAAAATGATCTTCACCACTCACATCCTTTGAGGAGAGGGGCGGGGGTGGCTCAGTCGGTAGCGCGCCAGGCTCGTAATCTGTAGTTCCCAGGTTCGAGTCCCAGCTGGGTCAGCGTTGAGATTTACCTCCGCAAAATTCCCCGCCCTGCCCACGGTCAGTAGGGGACACCGATGGGCTTGGAAAGGCCGCCGTCCGTCGGATGGGACGTTAAGCCGTGTCCCCGTGTGTGGGAGAGCCATACCCTGTGCACGTTAAAGAACACACTAGATGGCCTTGACGGGAGGCTACCATCTGTCTCCCAACAGCTGTTCCAGTGGGTCTCCTCCTCCAACCTTGTCTGAGCCTTCGGGGTCCTTGTGACCTGGTCATTTAGCCCATGGTGTGCAAAAAAGTGCCGCTCAGAGATAAAACAACCAAACGTTAAAGAACACGCTGGATGGCGTTGACGGAGGCTACCATCTGTCTCCCAACAGCTGTTCCAGTGGGTCCCCTCCTCCAACCTTCTCCGAGCCTTCGGGGTCCTTGTGACCTGGCCATTTAGCCAATGGTGTGCAAAAAAGTGCCGCTCAGAGGTAAAACAACCCAACGTTAAAGAACACGCTGGATGGCGTTGACGGGAGGCTACCATCTGTCTCCAAACAGCTGTTCCAGTGGGTCTCCTCCTCCAACCTTGTCTGAGCCTTCGGGGTCCTTGTGACCTGGCCATTTAGCCCATGGTGTGCAAAAAAGTGCCGCTCAGAGGTAAAACAACCCAACCCAATCCTTTGAGGAGAGGTCGGTAGCGGTTGGTTTGTTTTACCTCTGAGCGACACTTTTTTGCCAAAATGGGCTAAATGGCTAGGTCACAAGGACCCCGAAGCCTCGGAGAAGGTTAGAGGAACGGTACCGTCTGGGCATGAGATAGCTGGTAGCTTCACGTCAACGCCATCCAGGGTGTTCTTTAAAGTGCACGTGGTATGGTTCTCATGTACACGGGGTCGCGGCTTTACGTCCCATCCGATGGACGGCGGCGTTTCCAAGACCCTCGGTGTTCCCTTTCTGACTGAGAGAAAGATGATGGTTTAGATGAGATAAATCTCAGCGCTGGCCCAAGTGGGACTCGAACCCGTAACCTACAGATTAGAAGCTTGGCGAGCTGCTTGCTGAATGGTTCTCTGATTCAGCAGGCAGCTCTCCAGATAGGCAGTGAAGCAGTTGCTATCATTCACCCGAAATCTTTAGGGTCCCATAGAAAAACAAATGTTCAGGCAGTAGAAATAATAATATATCTAATGCATTTCCATTTCCATTTTAATACTGGACTTTAAACATGAATTCCGTATATGCTTCCAAACCAAACTCACCACTATTGACAGCAAAAACGATAATTATCCTGATTCTGAGATTCCCCCTTAGACAAAATCCTGATTCTGAGTGTCTCTCTTAGGACCCTGGAAAAAAAAAAGTGTTCCAGGGACCCTGTTGTTCAATTTCGTTGGGCACCGGGAATGCGACTGTCCAACCCACTTGAAGACAGATTGTTGAGAACAGAGATTCGATAGATTTTACGGAAATCTTTAACTACCCTCATATTTTTATACAAAAAAAAAATAAAAAATAAATACCCCCTCAAGCAGCTGCTTGCCACAGAGGTCTGACAGGAACCTGTCAGTTTATAAGCCATAGTAGAAGATCTGTGAGGATGGCAGGACCTCAGCAGAAAAGCGACACACACATCCATGCCTTAACCCGGGGCTCGAACCCGGTCCCTTAGATCAATAGCCAAGCGTGCTAACCACTCGGCCACGGGACGGCTCATATTTTTATATAATAAATAAAGAATAAATAAATACCCCCTCAAGCAGCTGACGAAAATTAAAAAAAGAAAAAGTATATTGGAAAATAATTCGCTACAGACAACATAAAACAGTTCGCATTTTATTTTTGTCTAACACCTATACTTACGAGGACTGACTATAAAATGACGTATGACATAAAAAAAATTATTATAAAGAAAAAAAAATAATTTACCTAACGTAGAACAATAATTTCTATCCCACTTTTCAAAATTAGAAGCAAGAAAGCAAAAAAATAATTTACCTAACGTAAAACAATAATTTCTATCCCACTTTTCAAAATCAGAAGCAAGAAAGCAAAAAAAAAATAATTTACCTAACGTAGAACAATAATTTCTATCCCACTTTTCAAAATCAGAAGCAAGAAAGCAAAAAAAAATAATTTACCTAACGTAGAACAATAATTTCTATCCCACTTTTCAAAATTAGAAGCAAGAAAGCAAAAAAATAATTTACCTAACGTAAAACAATAATTTCTATCCCACTTTTAAAAATCAGAAGCAAGAAAGCAAAAAAAAAATAATTTACCTAACGTAGAACAATAATTTCTATCCCACTTTTCAAAATCAGAAGCAAGAAAGCAAAAAAAAATAATTTACCTAACGTAGAACAATAATTTTTATCCCACTTTTCAAAATCAGAAGCAAGAAAGCAAAAAAATAATTTACCTAACGTAAAACAATAATTTCTATCCCACTTTTCAAAATCAGAAGCAAGAAAGCAAAAAAAAATAATTTACCTAACGTAAAACAATAATTTCTATCCCACTTTTAAAAATCAGAAGCAAGAAAGCAAAAAAAAAATAATTTACCTAACGTAGAACAATAATTTCTATCCCACTTTTCAAAATCAGAAGCAAGAAAGCAAAAAAAAATAATTTACCTAACGTAGAACAATAATTTTTATCCCACTTTTCAAAATCAGAAGCAAGAAAGCAAAAAAATAATTTACCTAACGTAAAACAATAATTTCTATCCCACTTTTCAAAATCAGAAGCAAGAAAGCAAAAAAAAATAATTTACCTAACGTAGAACAATAATTTCTATCCCACTTTTCAAAATCAGAAGCAAGAAAGCAAAAAAAAATAATTTACCTAACGTAGAACAATAATTTCTATCCCACTTTTCAAAATCAGAAGCAAGAAAGCAAAAAAATAATTTACCTAACGTAAAACAATAATTTCTATCCCACTTTTCAAAATCAGAAGCAAGAAAGCAAAAAAAAATAATTTACCTAACGTAGAACAATAATTTCTATCCCACTTTTCAAAATCAGAAGCAAGAAAGCAAAAAAAAATAATTTACCTAACGTAGAACAATAATTTCTATCCCACTTTTCAAAATCAGAAGCAAGAAAGCAAAAAAATAATTTACCTAACGTAAAACAATAATTTCTATCCCACTTTTCAAAATCAGAAGCAAGAAAGCAAAAAAAAAAATAATTTACCTAACGTAGAACAATAATTTCTATCCCACTTTTCAAAATCAGAAGCAAGAAAGCAAAAAAAAACATAATAAAAAAAACAATGTTTAGAGAGCGAAAAAATGATCAATAAAAGAAATCCACTTAGAATCCAAATCAAACAGCACATTATAAATTCGTCGCCATCTACTGATGTACCAATACGACAGAAAGCCCTGAAATAGCTAACTGACTAGCATCCAGAAAGGCCTGTTATTAACAATGAAGCGAGTTAATATTTATTCAACATTGATACTGCATCTCCCTTAATTATTAGCACCATCCATTCACCCAATATTTGTAGACGCAGAATTAAAGAGAGAACTTAAAGGAAAGGGAGTACTCATACGTATACACACACAGACATACAAGCGATGTTATGTGACGAACCTTATCAAGAGCTCGAGCATTTCAAACATGCTGTTATTCGAATGCAAACACAATACTCAAACAGATATTTCATTGTTTGATGTGTTGGTTCAACACGTCGAAGTCTACGGTAAATCACATATCTCTAGTTGAGTAGTGAGGCAAATATTTTCCAAGTCATCCCGCCAGCTACTATATAAATGTGTGTGCCCGCCGGCAGGCCACACTCTCTCCACACACATACACAATACATTCACACATTGGCACATGGAGCTAGAGCGTGCGCCCTACCGTTGCTAGCTGGCGGGAGAGGATGGTGCTGATGCTGTGCATCCTCAAGTGCGAGGGAGTTTCGGTAGAATTTTGGTCTCTGCTTCCCGGAGGAGAGGGAAGCAACCGTGACTGTGTGTTGGAAGAGTTTTGAGCATGCGCTGGGTAAGCAGGATTTTAAGTAGGGAGTGGAAGCGTTGAAAGGTAAGTGTTGAGTTTGATTTTGGTGGGGTTTTTTTTATTGGGGGTTGCTGGGGGAGGTTATCGAAGTGGTGAGGAATGATGAGAAAGAAGAACTTCGAATGGAATTAGAACAAGAAAAGGAAAAAAAATCAGTAGAAATATCGTTGAAAGGTAAAAGAGTCTTTCTAAAAATCAGTAGAAATATCGTTGAAAGGTAAAAGAGTCTTTCTAAAAATCAGTAGAAATATCGTTGAAAAGTAAAAAAATCTTTCTAATATAAGTAATGTAATGCAAATTTGAAAAATGTAGAAGTATAAGTAATCCAAATTAGAGGAAAATTATTTCATAACAATATCAATAATGCAAATTAAGAAAAAATTATTGAAATAGAAGTTTCAGTTGCGTAAATTTGAAGATCGTTAAAGCGAACTGAAAGAAAACTGTTTAATATAACTTTTTATATTGAGTGACCTCTAAGTAGCGCTCTTTTTGTTGTGGGTTCATTTCATATGACCTAAATGGACAGGTTACAATCGCCCCAAGTATTTGGGAAGGGGGTTGATTGGACAGTTATTTGGTGAATGATGGAAACTTCTGGTCATAGCTATCCAGCGTGTTCTTTAACGAGTTCATATTAATTATATTTCAATTAATTATGTCAATATCTCTATTAATTATTTCCATTTATTTTTCTAATCCCATTTGAAGTTCTCCCATCTGCAAACGAATCGATGTTTCATAATTTTCCTCTCAGTTCAGTAGAAATTTTTGTTATGCTGAGTTCAGTTGTTTTATTTCTGAGCGGCACTATTTATTGTGTTCGTTGCACATGAATTAAATGGACAAGTTGCTAGGACCCCATGAATTTAGAAAAGGTGAAGGGTTGGGTTGTTTTACCTCTGAGCGGCACTTTTTTGCACACCATGGGCTAAATGGCCAGGTCACATGGACCCCGAAGGTTCAGAGAAGGTTGGGGGATGGGACCCACTGGAACAGCTGTTGGGAGACAGATGGTAGCCTCCCGTCAAGGCCATCCAGTGTGTTCTTTAATGTGCACAGGGTATGGCTCTCCCGCACACGGGGCCACGGCTTAACGTCCCATCCGACGGACGGCGGCCTTTCCAAGCCCATCGGTGTCCCCCACTGACCGTGGGCAGGGCAGGGAATTTTTGCGGAGATAAATCTCAAAGCTGACCCAGCTGGGACTCGAATCTGGGAACTACAGATTACGAGCCTGGCGCGCTACCGACTGAGCCACCCCCGCCCCGGTTAGTGAAGGGATTCACTGGACAGCTGTTTGGTGAAAGATGGTAGCGTTTCATCAAGGATGTTCAGGGTGGTCTTTACGGAGCTCAGGGTATGGCTATCCTACACACAGTTCCACGGCTTAACGTCCTCTACGACGGACGGCTGATGAATAAACGGAGAATAGCCTAACCTAGTCACAGTTCTGACTCCCATCTGGTAAAAATCAAATTACCAGCACTACCGAGCTCCGATGTTGGTGCAAAATATAATAAATATGTTTAATAGAAGTATTTATTAAATTGAAAGAACTTAATAAAGATAGTGGTGATACTAATTGGGGAAAAAAAAAGTTTAATTGAAGTATCAGGAATTGAAGGTAAAAAGATTTTATGGCAGTATCTGTTATATAAATCAA
Source organism: Ryuthela nishihirai (assembly GCA_038380435.1). NCBI lineage: Eukaryota > Metazoa > Arthropoda > Arachnida > Araneae > Heptathelidae > Ryuthela > Ryuthela nishihirai. Next base: position 31,845,011 of record JAWZYU010000029.1, on the reverse strand, counting down.
ATATAAAATGGTTTAATGAAAACTTTGGTAATACCAAAAGTATAGAATTTAACAGAAACTCTGAAACAAAAAAAATTCTTAATAGAAATAACGTGAATATTGGAATAAAGTAATTTAACAGAAATATCGGTAATGTAGTTAAAGGGTTGGGTTGTTTTACCTCTGAGCGGCACTTTTTTGCACACCATGGGCTAAATGGCCAGGTCACAGGGACCCCGAAGGCTCAGAGAAAGTTGGGGGAGGGGACACATTGGAACAGCTGTTGGGAGACAGATGGTAGTCTCCCGTCAAGGCCATCCAGCGTGTTCTTTAACGTTGGATTGTTTTACATCTGAGCGGCACTTTTTTGCACACCATGGGCTAAATGGCCAGGTCACAGGGACCCCGAAGGCTCAGAGAAGGTTGGGGGAGGGGACCCACTGGAACAGCTGTTGGGAGACAGATGGTAGTCTCCCGTCAAGGCCATCCTGCGTGTTCTTTAACTTGCACAGGGTATGGCTCTCCCGCACACGGGGCCACGGCTTAACGTCCCACCCGACGGACGGCGGCCTTTCTAAGCCCATCGGTAATGTAATTAAAGAGAACTATATTTAATAGCATGGGGGGAGGGCAAAAGGGGTAGTTTGCCAAACACCCCCTGTAAAAATAATCGAAAAGTTATTTTATGTTGATCGAGTGGTTAGCACGCTTGGCTACTGATCTAAGGGACCTGGGTTCGATCCCCGGGTAAGGCATGGATGTGTGTGTGTTTTTTTTTTATGCTGAGGTCTTGCCATCCTCAGACCTTCTACTATGGTATATAAACTGACAGGCTCCTGTCAGACTTCTGTGGCAAGCAGCTGCTTGAGGGGGTATTTATTTATTTATTTTTTTCATTTTATAATATCAGGTGTGCCAAAAATTATTCTTGGTTAATGTAAATCTTGATTTCTTTTGTTTTCGGAAATATATCAGATATTCTTTTATTACTTTGAAATTTGGGCCCCTCCCTGAAGTAATATTCTTCCTCGCCCCCCCCCACCCTCCCTGAAAAATCTCTGCCGACATCCGTTAACAATAGCGACTGTACCAAAAATTTGAAGAAAATAAGTGAGGAATTTCGATAATGCAAACTAAAAAATGGAATTAGTTAATTGTCGCTACTAATTGGTAAAAAATAATTTAAGACAGCTATATTTTCGCGTTACAAAAGGTTAGCATGCTTGAATAGTGATCAAAGGGACACAGATTAGAGTTTAGGGATAAGAGTTGGGTTGTTTTACCTCTGAGCGGCACACCATGGGTCATTGGACCCAGATCACATGGACCCCGAAGGCTCAGAGAAGGTTGGGGTAGGGGACCCACTGTAACAGCTGTTGGGAGACAGATGGTAGCCTCCCGTCAAGGCCATCCAGCGTGTTCTTTAACGTGCACAGGGTATGGTTCTCCCGCACACGGGGCCACGGCTTAACGTCCCATCCGACGGACGGCGGCCTTTCCAAACCCATCGGTGTTCCTTACTGACCGTGGGCAGGGCGTGGAATTTTGCGGAGATAAATCTCAACGCTGACGCAGCTGGGACTCGAACTTGGGAACTGCAGATTACGAGTCTGGCGCGCTACCGACTGAGCCACCCCCGCCCCTTAGGGATAAGACATAGAAGTCTCTTGAGTTTCTGCTGAGGTCTCGCCTTTCTTACCGACATTCTCCACAGCTTATTATACTAAAAGGCTCCTGTCCTGTAATAAGCAGTTGCTTGAAGAGTAATTATGCTTTTATATTATATGTAATATTAACCGAAAAAATTATTTAATAGAAGTATCGAAAACGCAGATAAGGAGAAAAATGTTTAATAGAAGTATAAGCAATGCAGTTAAGGAGAAATTTTTAAATAGAAGTAGATAACATTTATATACTGAAACAAATAAATTGTATGAATACTAAAATGTTGTTTCAAAGAGATTCTAAATGAAAATTTCTTGAAAATCTGTGAAAAATTCTTCCTGAATCTTCTATTGAAAATCCTCGGAAAATGCAATTCTTTTTTTTAGGGTCTAAGATCTTCGGAAAGTGCTATTCTTTTTTTTCAGGCTCTAAGATCCTTGGAAAATGCTATTCTTTTTTTTTTCGAGGTTTAAGATCTTCGGAAAGTGTTATTCTTTTTTTCTGGCTCTAAGATCCTTGGAAAATGCTATTCTTTTTTTCGGGGTTTAAGATCTTCAGAAAGTGTTATTCTTTTTTTTCAGGCTCTAAGATCCTTCGAAAATGCCATTCTTTTTTTCGGGGTTTAAGATCTTCAGAAAGTGTTATTCTTTTTTTTCAGGCTCTAAGATCCTTCGAAAATGCCATTCTTTTTTTCGGGGTTTAAGATCTTCAGAAAGTGTTATTCTTTTTTTTCAGGCTCTAAGATCCTTCGAAAATGCCATTCTTTTTTTCGGGGTTTAAGATCTTCAGAAAGTGTTATTCTTTTTTTTCAGGCTCTAAGATCCTTCGAAAATGCCATTCTTTTTTTCGGGGTTTAAGATCTTCAGAAAGTGTTATTCTTTTTTTTCAGGCTCTAAGATCCTTCGAAAATGCCATTCTTTTTTTCGGGGTTTAAGATCTTCAGAAAGTGTTATTCTTTTTTTTCAGGCTCTAGGATCCTTGGAAAATGCTATTCTTTTTTCAGGCTCTAAGATCCTTGGAAAATGCCATTCTTTTTTTCGGGGTCTAAGATCTTCTGAAAGTGTTATTCTTTTTTTTTTCAGGCTCTAAGATCCTTGGAAAATGCTATTCTTTTTGTAGGGGTCTAAGATCTTCGGAAAATGCTATTCTTTTTTTCGGGGTCTAAGATCTTCGGAAAGTGCTATTCTTTTATTCAAGCTCTAAGATCTTCGGAAAGTGCTATTCTTTTCTTCGGGGTCTAAGATCCTTTGAAAATGCTATTCTTTTTTTTCGGGGTCAAAGATCTTTGAAAAAAGTGCTATTCTTTTTTTCTGGGTCTAAGGTTTTCGGAAAGTGTTATCCTTTTTTCGGGGTCTAAGTACTTTGCAAAGTGCTATTCGTTTTTTTTTTTCAGACTCTAAGATCCTTGGAAAATGCTATTCTTTTTTTCGGGGTCTAAGATCTTCTGAAAGTGTTATTCTTTTTTTTTTCAGGCTCTAAGATCCTCGAAAAATGCTATTCCTTTTTCCGCCACAAATGAAAAAGTCCGAAAAACCCTGAAATTGGAACAAGCAAACGATGATTACATTTACTTATTTCATCAAGTACATTCAATCACAGCACACAACTTAACTGAAAAAAAAAAAGAATTAAAATGGAAAGAAAAATTATAGATTTATATATCGAAAACCAAACGTGGATTAAAAAACATAGCTCCAATGGAATCATTCAAACGTTTAACCAAATTAGTGTTATTTTTGTTCGATTGGCAGGATTGTTAATCCATAAACCGAGTAATTTGCCGAAAGATAAAGAAGAGTCCGATTGCAAGTAATAATATAATGTTGTTTTAATTTCAGGAATAAGTAGTATGAGCTGCTCTTTGTTTAATCTGCATAGTAAAGTATTAAATGATCATCATTATATTTCCCATGTACACCCTACTGTTTCATTAAGTATGTATATGATATGCACCAGGCTTGTAATCTGCAGTTCCCAGGTTCGAATCCCAGCTGGGTCAGCGTTGAGATTTATCTCCGCAAAATTTCCCCGCCCTGCCCACGGTCAGTAAGGGACACCGATGGGCTTGAAAAGGCCGCCGTCCGTCGGATGGGACGTTAAGCCGTGGCCCCGTGTGTGGGAGAGCCATACCCTGTGCACGTTAAAGAACACGCTGGATGGCCTTGAAGGGAGGCTACCATCTGTCTCCCAACAGCTGTTCCAGTGGGTCCCCTCCCCAACCTTCTCTGAGCCTTCGGGGTCCATGTGACCTGGCCATTTAGCCCATGGTGTGCAAAAAAGTGCCGCTCAGAGGTAAAAGAATTCAACGTTAAAGAACATGCTGGATGGCTTTGACGGGAGGCTATCATATGTCTCCCAACAGCTGTTCCAGTGGGTCCCCTCCCCCAACCTTTTCTGAGCCTTCGGGGTCCTTGTGACCTGGCCATTTAGCCCATGCTGTGCAAAAAAAGTGCCGCTCAGAGGTAAAAGAATCCAACGTTAAAGAACACGCTGGATGGACTTGACGGGAGGCTACCATCTGTCTCCCAACACCTGTTCCAGTGGGTCCCCTCCCCCAACCTTTTCTGAGCCTTCGGGGTCCTTGTGACCTGGCCATTTAGCCCATGCTGTGAAAAAAAGTGCCGCTCAGAGGTAAAAGAATCCAACGTTAAAGAACACGCTGGATGGACTTGACGGGAGGCTACCATCTGTCTCCCAACACCTGTTCCAGTGGGTCCCCTCCCCCAACCTTCTCTGAGACTTCGGGGTCCTTGTGGCCTGTCCATTTAGCCAATGGTGTGCAAAAAAGTACCGCTCAGAGGTAAAACAATCCAATCCAATCCCAGCTTTGAGTCCCACTGTCGTTGAGATTCAGGTCCGCAAACCCTCACCCTGACCTAGTGAGAAAGGGGTCACCGTTGGATTTAGAAAGATAGCCGTCCGTCGGATGGGACGTTAAGCCGCATTCAGGGGACACATATCTTACACACTTTAAGGGACACTCTGCATGGGCTTGATTTGGAGGGGGGGGGGGGTCAGTATTAAACTTCCATCACTAGACTTCTCTGAGTCATTGGGGTCCTTGTAATCTGGCCATTTAGCCCATTTTGGGCAAAAAAAATGCCTCTCAGAGGTAAAACATACCTAACTTGCTGCACCTGTTTAAATATTCCAAATGGAAATTTAATTTTTTCTTTAATTATGTCATTATTCTTTATTTGTGTCATTGTATCTTATTTAAAATGTACCACAATACACACCAATGTAGATGCAATAGTAGAAAAAAATAAATTAAATGTTCAAGCGGCATCAAGCCACTTGAACATTTAAATTAATATCTAAAATTTCATGCATAGTCGCTCAAAAAAGTATCCGAACACTATGGTTTAGATGTTTCTAAACCCTTCACTCCCTTTAGATGTTTTTTTTATAAAATTTCTTCAAAATGCATGATATATACAGTCGCTCAAAAAAATATCCGAACACTACGATTACAGAATTCAGAAAAAATATCTGGCAACGATTTTTTTAGAAATTAGTGATATGGCAACCTTCGTGTCACGTGACACGAAGGTTGCCATATCACTAATTTCTAAAAAAATCGTTGCCAGATATCTTTTCTGAATTCTGCAATCAACCATAGTGTTCGGATACTTTTTAATATATATAATGCGTATGAATATATAATGCAATGAATATGGAGCGTGTGCAGTTACCGTTCACAGCAAACTGGAGCGGTTGCGGTTAATGTTCACAGCACATTGGATCGTGTGAGCTCACAAAGACCTAGATCGTGTGGGCTCACTCACGGAAATATTGAGCGTGTGCAGTTACCGTTCACAGCAAACTGGAGCGTGTGCAGTAACTGCACACGCTCCAGTTTGCTGTGAACGGTAACTGGAGCGTGTACAGCTGCTGTACACGCTCCAGATATTTTTTCTGAATTCTCTAACCAACCATAGTGTTCGGATACTTTTTTCAGCGACTGTACCACGCATTTATATCTGGTTTCTAATGTATAGAACCAACGTGTCACGTGACACGAAGGTTGCCAGATCACTGATTTCTAAAAAAAAGTTGCCAGATATCTTTTCTGACTTCGGGTGTTCGGATATTTTTTTGAGCGACTGTACTTACGAATCAGTTGTGTTTAGCTTACATATATATTCAAAATTGATATCTAGACTTCAAAGTTAAACTTGTTGTTAGAAATGATAAAATTCATTTTTTACTAGACTAAACAAAATTCTGTCTGGAATCGTGATCTCTCTGGCGACCAAAACAGGTTATAGGGCAGATTGCGTTACAATGTCAAGAATAAAATATTAGCCGTGCCATGAAAACTACTGAGGATACCGCGATAATGATAGCCTAACCCTTAAGCATCAGTTTTGGGGCGGGGGTGGCTCAGTCGGTAGCGCGCCAGGCTCGTAATCTGTAGTTCCCAGGTTCGAGTCCCAGCTGGGTCAGCGTTGAGATTTATCTCCGCAAAATTCCCCGCCCTGCCCACGGTCAGTAGGGGACACCGATGGGCTTGGAAAGGCCGCCGTCCGTCGGATGGGATGTTCAGCCGTGGCCCCGTGTGCGGGAGAGTCATACCCTGTTCACGTTAAAGAACATGCTGGATGGCCTTGATGGTAAGCTACCATCTGTCTCCCAACAGCTGTTTCAGTGGGTCCCCTCCCCCAACCTTCTCTGAGCCTTCGGGGTCCATGTGACCTGGCCATTTATCCCATGGTGTGCAAAAAAGTGCCGCTCAGAGGTAAAACAACCTAACCCACAACAATATTAGCCAAAGAATACAAATATAACTTGCTGCAGACGACTATTTCATTAATATAGGAATTTATATTTTCTGTTTATTCAAGAAAATAGATTATGTCAAGTAAAAAAATTTAGTTGATTTATCCTTGAGATGGCAGTCTAATAATTTTCCTTGACGTCATAGCTCTATTTTCTACATAAAATAAATAAATACCGCCTCAAGCAGCTGCTTGCCACAGAGGTCTTGACAGGAGCCTGTCAGTTTATATGTCATAGTAGAAGATCTGTGAGGATGGCAGGACCTCAGCAGAAAACCGACACAAACAGCCATGCCTTACCCGGGGCTCGAACCCAGGTCCCTTAGATTAGTAGCCAAGCCTACATAAATAAAAAAAATAAATACCTCCTCAAGCAGTTGCTTGCCACAGAGGTCTGACAGGAGCCTGTCAGTTTATATGCCATAGTAGAAGGTCTGAGAGGATGGCAGGGCCTCAGTAGAAAAACGACACAAACAGCCATGCCTTACTCGGGGCTCGAACCCAGGTCCCTTAGATTAGTAGCCAAGCCTACGTAAATAAAAAAAAATAAATACCTCCTCAAGCAGCTGCTTGCCACAGAGGTCTGACAGGAGCCTGTCAGTTTATATGCCATAGTAGAAGGTCTGAGAGGATGGCAGGGCCTCAGCAGAAAAACGACACAAACAGCCTGACCCGGGGCTCGAACCGAGGTCCCGTAGATCAATAGCCAAGCGCGCTAACCACTCGGCCACGGGACGGCTCAAGCCTACATACATAAAAAAAAAAATTCTCAATCCATATGGTGTAAAATCGAATCTATAATCGTGAAAATGGAACTGGTTGCATTTTCTTGACCTGAGGTCCTGCCATCCTCTCAGACCTTCTACTATGGCATATAAACTGACAGGCTTCTGTCAGACCTCTGTGGCAAGCAGCTGCTTGAAGGGGTATTTAAAAAAAAAAAACAGAAAACCATGTAAAGAGGAATGGTTGTTCTTGTGCATATTTGGATTTAAGAAATAATAATAATAATAATCTTTATTCATATTCATGTTAGTTATACAAAAGTTTAAACAAATGACCCGCAAAGCATCTGCTTATCTGCAGGAGAGAAGAATAATAACGTTACATGAAAATACATAAGATATAGTTTAAAACAATGTCATCAAATTAATAACTAAATGTATTATTTATTGATGAAATAAATATTGTATTATCTGTAAAAACGAAAAAATTAAACGTCTACATATAGACAAACGACAAAGCGAAAATTTCAGTTCGGTTTTAAAAAGAAAAAGACTGAAAATCCAGCTCTTTCGATTAGAAAACAAGAGAACTCCGTCCGCCAGTGAGGTTTAGTATCCACCCCAAGCCTCCACCTCTACGCCGACGCTAGTGGTGGTGCTTCCTCCCCTGTCGCCAAACATCATCGGCGAGACGGACCAGGAGGGTTGCCGCGACCAAACAAACACGGGGCCCGCTAATTACGTCAAGTGATGGGTGTTTGCATTCGGCGTTGGCCAGGAAGGGCTCGGAGCACGCATCGGAGGGAAAAGAGGAGGAGTCAATGGCCAGTCGATAGAACGAATATCCCCCCCCCTCCCTTCTTATCCCCCCCCCCTCCCTTCTTATCCCCCCCCCTTCTTCCTCTCGTATAGTGGCTGCGTTGTGTGCGATATCGCTGGAAGGTGCTCAGGTCTCGATGCAGATTTCGAAAATTTGAGGTGGTTGAATTTTTTTCCAACCATGGCAAGTGAAAATCTGGATTCTCTTATGTGGAATTTGCTGTCACATCTCTTGTTAAAAAAATTAAAAATTCATTGCCTCTATTACTTATACTCAGAGCCAGATCTAGAAAAAAAATCGGGGGATAGAAAAATAGAAAAATAGAAAAATAAAAAAAAAATAGAAAAAAAAAATCAGATCTAGAAAAAAAATCGGACGAGGGGTGGGGGGGGGCTCGTTCGATTTTTTTTTTTCCTTCTAGATCTAGCCCTGAGTATAAGTTATAGAGGCAATAAAATTTTTAATCTTATGCATATTTCACGCGATTTTTAAGAACTTTTTTAAAAATCTCTAAAACGGAAATGTTATGCTACTTTACGGAAAATGTCACTGGAAATTGAAGATCTCACTCAAATCTTTTCAATTCGTCGATTTTCAACAATATTCTTTTAATATTTACGGAGTTATTAAAATGGAAACATTGAACAGTAAATGCTGTTGTTAATACTCGCTCTAAACATTTTCAAAATTGACGGAAAGAATCGTTACACCAGCTTCTATATTTGCATTTATTTTAGTATGTGGTTTGTTGTGACGATTATAATTTGTACTTTAGTGGGTTTTTAAAGTAAACTATCCACTAATTTTTCTGGGTTGGGTTGTTTTACCTCTGAGCGGCACTTTTTTGCACACCATGGGCTAAATGGCCAGGCCACAAGGACCCCGAAGGTTCAGAGAAGGTTGGGGGAGGGACCCACTGGAACAGCTGTTGGGAGACAGATGGTAGCCTCCCGTCAAGGCCATCCAGCGTGTTCTTTAACGTTGGATTGTTTTACCTCTGAGCGGCACTTTTTTGCACACCATGGGCTAAATGGCCAGGCCACAAGGACCCCGAAGGTTCAGAGAAGGTTGGGGGAGGGACCCACTGGAACAGCTGTTGGGAGACAGATGGTAGCCTCCCGTCAAGGCCATCCAGCGTGTTCTTTAACGTTGGATTGTTTTACCTCTGAGTGGCACTTTTTTGCACACCATGGGCTAAATGGCCAGGTCACATGGACCCCGAAGGTTCAGAGAAGGTTGGGGGAGGGGACCCACTGGAACAGCTGTTGGGAGACAGATGTTAGCTTCCCGTCAAGGCCATCCAGCGTGTTCTTTAAAGTGCACAGGGTATGGCTCTCACGCACACGGGGCCACGGCTTAACATCCCATCCGACGGACGGCGGCCTTTCCAAGCCCATCGGTGTCCCCTACTGACCGTGGGCAGGGCGGGGAATTTTTGCGGAGATAAATCTCAACGCTGACTCAGCTGGGACTCGAACCTGGGAACTATAGATTACGAGCCTGGCGCGCTACCGACTGAGCCACCCCCGCCCCTCTAATTTTTCTGTAAAAAGCTAATTTTCGAAAAAAATTTCTTGGGGTATGCAGAATAAAATAAATGGTTAAAAGGAAATAGAAGCAGATAAATATGTTTTTCTTTAAATTTATTTCTATTAAAGTTTATAAATCGCATATAACAGAATGATAAACTCACAAGAAAGAAGCTGCTTTAGGGAATATTTATTTTTATAAAAGATGGCACACCATATGCTAAATTGCCAGGTCGCAAGGACCCCAAAGACTCATAGAATGTTGGAGGACGGGACCCACTGAAACAGCTGTTGGGAGACAGATGGTAGCCTCCCTCAAGACCATCCAGCGTGTTCTTTAACGTGCACAGGGTATGTCTCTCCCGCATACGTCGCCACGGCTTAACGTCCCATCCGACGGACGGTGGCCTTGCTAAGCCCATCGTTTGGATTTTCTAATGAGTTGGGTTGTTTTACCTCTGAGCGGCACTTTTCTGCACCCCCATGGACTAAATGGCCAAGTCACAAGGACCCCGAAGGCTCAGAGAAGGTTGGGGGAGGAGACCCACTGGAACAGCTGTTAGGAGACAAATGGTATCCTCCCGTCAAGGCCATCCAGCGTGTTCTTTAATGTGCACAGGGTATGGCTCTCCCGCACACGGTGCCATGGCTTAACGTCCCATCCGACGGACGGCGGCCTTTCCAAGCCCATCGGTGTCCCCTACTGATCGTGGGCATGGAGTTTTGGGGAGACAAGCCTCAACATTGACCCATCTGGGACTCGAACCTGGGAACTGCAGATTACGAGCCTGGCGAGCTACTGCTGAGCCACCCCCGCCCTACAAAATTGAAGGTTCGAACTAAGTTTTTCGAGCTTCAGCCACTTGGGCAATTACTGAGCTCGAATCCGTTTGAGTTCACGTTGCAGAAAGAAAGATCACTGACGAATTATAAATAATAAAAAATAAATACCCTCTCAAGCAGCTGCTTGCCACAGAGGTCTGACAGGAGCCTGTCAGTTTAACACGCCATAGTAGAAGGTCTGAGAGGATGGCAGGACCTCAGCAGAAAAACAGCACACACATCCATGCCTCACCCAGGGCTCGAACCCAGGTCCCGTAGATCAGGGGGCGGCGGTGGCTCAGTCGGTAGCGCGCCAGGCTCGTAATCTGTAGTTCCCAGGTTCGAGTCCCAGCTGGGTCAGCGTTGAGATTTATCTCCACAAAATTCCCCGCCCTGCCCACGGTCAGTAGGGGACACCGATGGGCTTGGAAAGGCCGCCGTCCGTCGGATGGGACGTTAAGCCGTGGCCCCGTGTGCGGGAGAGCCATACCCTGTGCATGTTAAAGAACACGCTGGATGGCCTTGACGGGAGGCTACCATCTGTCTCCCAACAGCTGTTCCAGTGGGTCCCCTCCCCCAACCTTCTCTGAGCCTTCGGGGTCCATGTCACCTGGCCATTTAGCCCATGGTGTGCAAAAAAGTGCCGCTCAGAGGTAAAACAACCCAACCCAACCCGTAGATCAGTAGCCAAGCGTGCTAACCACTCGGTCACTAAAATAAATAAATAAATAAATTTTTTTGTATACTATACTCTTTCAAATTTTAAATTAATTGTAATCATTTTATCAGAAAATAAAATTTTTAATGACATTTCGATCGAAAAATATTAGATTTGGGTTGTTTTACCTCTGAGCGGCACTTTTTTGCACACCATGGGCTAAATGGCCAGGTCACATGGACCCCGAAGGCTCAGAGAAGGTTGGGGGAGGGGACCCACTGGAACAGCTGTTGGGAGACAGATGGTAGCCTCCCGTCAAGGCCATCCAGCGTGTTCTTTAACGTGCACAGGGTATGGTTCTCCCGCACACGGGGCCACGGCTTAACGTCCCATCCGACGGACGGCGGCCTTTCCAAGCCCATCGGTGTCCCCTACTGACCGTGGGCAGGGCGGGGAATTTTGCGTAGATAAATCTCAAGCTGACCCAGCTGGGATTCGAACCTGGGAACTATAGATTACCAGCCTGGCGCGCTACCGACTGAGCCACCCCCGCCCCACTGATCAAAGGGACCTGGGTTCGAGTCCCAGGTAAGGCAAGGATGATTGTGTTGTTTACTGCTGAGGTCTCGCTATTCTCATAGACCCTCTTCTATGGCGTATTAACTGAAGGCTACAATTGAAATTTTAGTCTTTAGTCTATATATAGTGTTATTATAAAATTGAAATTATAATGAATTTTTAAATATTTTTCTTTATCTTTTAACAATTGCAGAAACGTTTTTCTGAACCTCAGCCCAAACTCATTTCTACTTTTATAACTAAATGAATTTGAAGAACGTGAACTAAAAGCATCCGTCATAAGAAAATCCGGGGACGGGATGGCTCAGTCGGTAGCGCGCCAGTCTCTTAATCTGTAGTTCCCAGGTTCGAGTCCCAGCTGGGTCAGCGTTGAGATTTATCTCCGCAATATTCCCTGCCCACGGTCAGTAGGGGACACCGATGGGCTTGGAAAGGACACCGTCCGTTGGATGGGACGTTAAGCCGTGGCACCGTGTGCGGGAGAGATATACCCTGTGCACGTTAAAGAACACGCTGGATGGCCTTGACGAGGGGCTACCATCCGTCTCCCAACAGCTGTTCCAGTGGGTCCCGTCCTCCAACCTTCTCTGAGCTTTCAGGCCCATTTAGCCCATGGTGTGCAATTAAATAAATTTAATTTGGCCATTTAGCCAATGGTGTGCAAAATAGTGCCACTCTGAGGTAAAACAACCCAACTGTCATGTCCCTCGAATTTTATATTTATTGTATATTTTTGTCGGTCTATAAGCCTGGCCGTCCCGTGGCCGAGTGGTTAGCACGCTTGGCTACTGATCTAAGGGACCTGGGTTCGAGCCCCGAATTAGGCATGGATGTGTGTGTCGTTTTTCTGCTGAGGTCCTACCATCCTCTCAGATCTCCTACTGTGGCATATAAACTGACAGGCTCCTGTCAGACCTCTGTGGCAAGCAGCTGCTTGAGGGGGTATTTATTTATTATTATAAGCCTGAGCTACATCTACTGCATCTGGCCACTGCACACCAATTCTAATAAGGTCCTGTTTGACATTGTCTAACAGGACCTTATTAGAATTGGTCCTGTTAGACAATGTCAAACAATTGGCATCCTAGGTCTCCCCTTCCTTCTGAGGCCTTTAGGCACACTGTTCATAACCCTATTCGCCAATCTATAATTATTCATACGGGCAACATGGCCAAACCAACGGAGTCTCTCTCTGCACAATATGCTGCTTAAAGGAGGTTGCAAACTCCTTTGCCTAACCTCATCATTAGTTACAAAGTTGAACCACCTAATGCCCAAGATACTGCGTAAGCATCTGGAATCAAAAGCATCTACTTTCCTGTTATCTTGTTTACAAAGTGTCCAAGTTTAACTACCATAACTAACCTTAGAAAGAACCAAACTATTATACAGTCTAATTTTAGTCTTTAGGTGTATACGCCTATTTCTCCACACTCTTCATAGATTCTTAAAAGTCCCGGCAGCAATCTCCTCTATTCGTCTGTTAATCTCATGCTGCACATCACCAGTATCAGTTACGTAGCTCCCAAGATAATTAAACTGTGACACCTGCTCAAGACTGCAACCAATCAGATTAACTGAATCACAGCCCACAGATTAACTGAATCACATTCAGATTAGCTGAATCACAACTGACCAATTTTCATCACTTTAGTTTTCTCTCTGTTTATAACCAAACCTACTCTACTACCAGTCTCATCAACAGCTCGAATGAAAGAGTTCATCTCATCAATATCATTTGCCAAAAGGGCAAATCATCAGCATAATCTAATTCAGAAATTTTCGTATCTCCAGCCCATTTAAGGCCAAAATCTTTCCCTTGAAGTGAATTTCGCATAACATAATCAATAACCAAGCTAAAGAGAAAAGGAGACAAAATGCACCCTTGTCGAACACCAGAAGTAATGCTAAACCAATTGCTACAAGCCTTACCAACTCTTACACACGACTCAGTGTTATTATAGAGAGCTTTCATTATGTTAACTAACTTGTCTGGTATACCATATGATCTCACAATCAACCACAAATTATGACGATCAACAGAGTCGAAAGCCTTTTTGAAATCAACAAAGCTAGCAACCAAAGGTTTCTGAAACTCTAAACATTTCTCAAGAATCTGCCTAAGTGAAAATATCTGATCCACACATCCCCTACCATTTCTGAATCCACATTGCTCATCACGCAATTGACTGTCAACCAGATTCTTAATTCTATTAAGCACAATCATGGAAAGAACTTTACCTGGAACAGAGAGTAGTCTGATACCCCTATAGTTATCACAAGAACTGCGATCACCTTTTTTCAAAATAGGGATAACAATAGCTCTGGTAAAATCCTTAGGAACCATGCCTTTATCATAAAAGATATTCAGAATTTCAGTCATCCAAGTGGTAACCGAAACATTCCCAGCTCTAAGCATTTCGGTAGTAATTTCATCTTCCCCCGGGGGATTTATGAAATTTAAGTTTAGAAATAGCCAAAATAACTTCAGATTGTGTTATAGGGCCAACATTAAAGCCACCAATGCATCTATCATCATTGCAAACAATGGGAGTACAACTAACTACATTGTTTAGAACATCACTGAAATGCTCAGCCTACCTAGCCATGACAGAATCCTCCCCTTCTATAACCTTACCTTGCTTATCCTTCAATCCTTGTATACCTGTCCGTTTTCTACCACACAAAACATTAACTATCTGGTACAGCTCTCTGCTGTTGTGCTGTCTAACTGCTTCCTCGGCTTTGTCAGCCAAACTATCAAGCCAAAGATTCTTATCAGCAGCTAACTGATCTTTTACACGTTTATTAAGTTCTCTGTAATGCTTTCTATTAGGACTAGTAGGGTATTGATTAAAGACATTCCTGCAGTTCTTTCTTTCCAAAATAAGCTCAAGTGCCTTATCACCTAGATAATTCTGTCTCTTCTGGTCCTTTTTTCTAAAAGAGTACTGTTAGTGTCCAAAAAAGCCTGTTTAAAATGATCCCATTCTTCCTCAACTTCAGTAGTAAGCAAACCATGACTGTCATAATGACTAAGTAACCTATCATGGTAAGCTTTGGCTATAACTGGATCTTTCAGAGCTTCAGTATTAAAAGTAAATTTTTTAACCCTAGCCCAACACTTTTTAAGTTTAAGTTGCAACACACTTTTAACAAGGTAATGGTCAGATCCAATTTCAGCTCCCCTATATGCCCTGGTATTCCTAACAGAACTAGCCCATTTGCTGTTAATTAATATGTAATCAATCATATTCTTATACAGCCTATCAGGTGAAACCCATGTGTACTTATGTATGTCGCGGTGTTTTTAATAAGTATTAGTTATTCTGAATCCATTGAGTTTACTTACCTGTAGGAGACGTTGCCCATTGCCATTGCAGCTACCAATACCAAAAGGGCCTATTACTCCTCCCCAAAGGTTAGAGTCAGTACCAACTTTGGCATTGAAGTCACCAAGAACAAGGGTAATATCTCCTTTCTTGACAGAATTCAAAATACCCTGAAGTTGTCCATAAAACCTGTCCTTCTCATGCTCATGGGCATCCTCAGTGGAGACATAACAACAGATAACATTCAAGTCTTTAACGCTTGTCTGAAATTTTGCTGAAGAAACCTGTCATTTATTTTCATCCTAGAAGAGCATCACTAGCATGTCTGCTGAGAAGCAGATCCACGCCTTGGTGATGCTTATTGTCCTCCCTGAAAAGAGAAATTTAAGATTATTTTTAAGAATCTGACCTTTATCTGTCCATCTGGTCTCTTGCAAGCCGAGAATATCTAAATTATAATGGTGGAATTCTTGTGTGAGGACATCAAGAGAAAAAGCTCTGTGCAGAGTCCTCACATTCCAACTACCTATGGAGAGAAAATGGTTAGTGGGATGTTTAAAGAAACTATGTTTATTGAGAGAGGGAATGCCGACAATATCAAACAGCCCCCTAATCGCAGACATGAGGCAAAGACCCGTTCCCCCACCACTAAAGGCTGAAGCCATCTACACTGGAAGACTTCCTCCAATGTAGAATTTGACGATGCCAATAGAAGCAAAGAGTTCAGGTGCCTGCGATGACCTCTGCTCAGGATTATCCACCAGCTGATAAACATATCCTGTGAATCTATTCACTTGGGGCTGTCAACCCACAAACAAACAGAAAACACAGCGGAAGATTATCCCTCCACAGAAGCCCACCAGTGCAGCAAAATCAGGATCCGTAATCAAGCTCAGAGCGATATATCTGTCCAGCCCAGTGGGTTTATATGGTCAGCACCAGGACCCTGTGTGGCTGACCACTCCTCAGCATGGTAGAAAAAAAAAAAAGAAAAGTAGCCACAAATGTCCAGATCAGTAGGCCACATTAATCTGTCAGCCCTCCTCTTCCGTTCACTTCCACAAGAGAGTATCTCTTTTGAAAGGTACTAGCGGTCTGCACCACGAGAAGGCGGGGTCGAACATTAGGTGCTAGGACTGGCCGGTTCTATGCATCATCACAGGTGATTGGTGCATAGCTCTCCTTCCAGTGACTACCTAGCTACCATAGCTCTCCTTTAAACGGAGTCACGGCTTAACGTCCCATCCGACGGACGGCGGCCTTGGAGAGACAGATGGTTGGAGATTGGTTGGGAGATTGGTTGGGAGACAGATGGTAACGTCCCATCCGACGGACGGCGACCTTTCCAAGCCCATCGGTGTCCCTTACTGACCGTGGACAGGGAGTTTTGCGTAGATAAATCTCAACGCTGACCCAGCTGGGACTCGAACTTGGGAACTACAGATTACGAGCCTGGCGCGCTACCGACTGAGCCACCCCCGTCCCCATAGGGTTCCAAAAATCCCCAGTTTCTCCTCTCTTAGTAGCACTGAATCGGTGTCCGGCGTTTTCTCCTCAAAACTGTTTGTAGAAGAAAGCGTTTTTTTTTTCTCCTTTGTTTTATGTGGTAAGTTAAAAAAAATTTCCATCCTGGCATATTTGTAGAGTGAAGGGTTTGAAGGATAACAAGACAACTTGATCATAGGGAAATATTTACATAAGAAATACTTGTGTAAGTTATGAGCACTTGAATGTCAGTTTCCGTTATTTGCTATCCACTAGTTTCCTATTTTCGCTTTGTTTAATTTGCCTTGGGGAGTGGCACAAATTATTGGAGAGGCTTGGGATTGTTTTACTTCTGAGCTGCAGTGTTCTGAACACAACGAACTAAATGGGCAGGTCACAAGGACCCTGAATTCTCAGAGAAGGTTGTGGTAGGGGACACATTGGAACAGCTGTTGAGAGACAGATGGTAGCCAGTGTGCTCTTTAGCGTGCACAGGAATGTAACCTGTAGTTCCCAGGTTCGAATCACACCTGGGCCAGCGTTGAGATTTATCTCCTCAAAACTCGCCTTCCTGACGTTGGTCAGCAGGGGACACCGATGGGTTTCGAAAGGCCGCCGTCCATCAGATGGGATATTAACCCGTGGTCTCGTGTGTTGGAGACCATAACCTGTGCACTTTAAAGGACACAGTGCATGTCCTTGACGAGAGGATACCATCTGTCTCCTAACAGCTATTCAGTGGGTAAACTTCCCGCAACTTTCTCTGTGCCCTAGGGGGTCCTTGTGGCTTTGTCATTTAGACCAGGTAACACAACAACAATCATCACACGAAACCATGGCTTTAGGTCCCATTTGTCAGACGACGACTTTTCCAAGCCTTTCTGTGTCTTTTACTCACTGAAAGCAGATGAGAGTTAACGAAGGAAATCTGAACGAAAGAAGAGTTGGGTTCGAACCTGGGGTTGTTGTTGTTTTACCTCTGAGCGGCACTTTTTTGCACACCATGGACTAAATGGCCAGGTCACAAGGAGTCCGAAGGCTCAGAGAAGGTTGGGGAGGGGACCCACTGGAACAGCTGTTGAGAGACAGATGGTAGCCTCCCGTCAAGGCCATCCAGTGTGTTCTTTAACATGCAAAGGGTATGGCTCTACCTACACGGAGCCACGGCTTAACGTCCCATCCGATGGTCGGTGACCTTTCCAAGCCCATCGGTGTCCCCTACTGACCGTGGGCAGGGCGAGGAATTTTGCGGAGATAAATCTCAACGCTGACACATCTGAGACTCTAACCTGGGAACTACCCAGTTTCGAGTCCCAGATGTGCCATCTCTTTGGGTCAACATCCCGTGTGCGGGAGAGCCATACCCTCTGCACGTTAAAGAACACGCTGGATGGTCTTGACAGGAGGCTACCAATGGTCTCCCAACAGCTGTTCCAGTGGGTCCCCTCCCCCAACCTTCTCTGAGCCTTCGGGGTCCATGTGACCTGGCCATTTACCCATGGTGTGCAAAAAAAAGTGCCGCTCAGAGGTAAAACAACCCAGACCACAAAGAGTAAATAACAACAAACACTAAAAATGCTTTCCACTTGCTCAATTACTCTGATACAACATCTCTTTGTTACAAGACTTAGTGACTACAACAGATGCTATAGTTCAAACACATACAAGCCCAACGTTCAGTGGGCAAACAGTGGTCACATGCAACGACGGACGGGACAGTGATAGTTCAGTTAAACGTCACCGGTCTCGTTTCTAAGAGAAAAGCGAGTAACAGGACATGGAGGGTCAGAACAGACATGAAAACTAAATCAATACAAAGTAGTGTGTCTGGGATGCGTGCGTTTCTATGCGTATGTCTGCAAGCGGCCATGTAGACAGAGCGCAGGTCAAACATTTGCCGTGTGGGAGCAAACAGTTACTGCCTCCCTTTAAATACTCACGTGCTGAGCGATCTTCCCCCAGTGTGGAGGGAGTCTGATAACTCACCCATGTGGGATGGATGCAGCTTCGGCTCCACCTGCTGCAGAAATCACTGTGTTGTCTTCACGGAAGAGTGGGAGCTTCATGAACAAGTCTCGGTTTCTGGACTTCAAGAACAAGGAGAACTTAAGTTACACCTGGAGTGAGAACTTAACTCCGTTAAAGAAGAAGAGGTTGTGTAGTGTCTGAAAGTAAGTACTGGGTTTTATGTTTGAGATAAGTGTAAATGCATTCTCGTGTAGCGTTATTCGCCACGGTATGGGGGGAAATTCAGAATTTTTAAATTTAAAATATGAGTTCTAGAAATGCAGAATTTCAAAATATCTTCTTTTGGAAGAGTGGGCTGTTTTACTTTTGGTTGCAGTATTTGTTGTTCGCAAAATGGTCTAAATCAGGGATTGATCAAGGGGGGGGGGGGGTAAGGGGTCATGTCATCCCTTTCAGATTTCTAGTAAGGGTAACAGAGTCAAAAAATATTAAACTTGTTTATATTTCATGCATTTTTCCAGGAAATTTTTAAAGACCTTTAACATGGAGGGGCTAATGTTATACTACATTGGAAATCCAGTCTCTTACCCCCCCCCCCCCCTCACCTCTCTTTACGTTTTTTCGACTCAATGTGTTTCTTGCTCCCCCTCACCCTCACCTCTCTTTACGTTTTTTCGACTCAATGTGTTTCTTGCTCCCCCTCACCCTTTATTTATTTATTTATTTATTTCTGGCTAGGTCCGGGCCTGTTATAATTTAATGGTTCCCAAACTTTTTGGCTCTTCTTGGGCATTCCCCCCCCCAACATTTTTTTTCTCATTTGCAAAACACAAGACGGAGAAAAATCCTAGAAGCTACTCCTATCTTTTACAAGCCTTCTCATGTCACTGCTGACCACTTCCTCAGTTAAAGTTAACAAAATTATGAACTACGATAATCTAAGTATTCGATATTCTATTTAATCAATTCCTCAGAAAAAAAGGGGCGGGGGTGGCTCAGGAACAGGGTTCTACAGGAACCCGTAGAACCCTGTTCCTGAGCCTGTAGAAGGTTCATACAGGTTCCTGTAGAACCTGTAGATCTACAGGTTCTACCGGGGGTGGCTCAGTCGGTAGAACCTGTAGTTCCTAGGAACTACAGGCTACAAGCCTGGAGCGCTACCGACTGAGAAACCCCGCCCATTTTTCTGAGGAAATAGATTAAATACAATATCGAATACTTAGATTATCGTAGTTCATAATTTTGTTAACTCTAACTGAGGAATTTGTCAGCAGTGACATGAGAAGGCTTGTAAAAGATAAGAGTAGCTTCTAGCATTTTTCTCTGTTTTGCGTTCCCAGCTGGGTCAGCGTTGAGATTTATCTCCGCAAAACTCCAGCCCTGCCCACGGTCAGTAGGGGACATCGATGGACTTGGAAAGGCGTCGTTCGTCGGATGGGACGTTAAGCCGTGGTTCAGTGTATGTGAGAGCCATACCCTGTGCACGTTAAAGAACACGCTGGATGGCCTTGATGGGAGGCTATCATCTGTCTCCCAACAACCGTTCCAGTGGATCTCCTCCCCCAACCTTCTCTAAGCCTTCGGGGTCCTTGTGACCTGGCCATTTAGCCCATGGTGTGCAAAAAAGTGCCGCTCAGAGGTAAAACAATCCAACGTGAAAGAACGCGCTAGATGGCCTTGACGGGAGGCTACCATCTGTCTCCCAACAGCTGTTCCAGTGGATCCCCTTCCCCAACCTTCTCTGAGCATTCGGGGTTCTTGTGACCTGGCCATTTAGCCCATGGTGTGCAGAAAAGTGCCGCTCAGAGGTAAAACAACCCAACGTGAAAGAACACGCTGGATGGCCTTGACGGGAGGCTACCATCTGTCTCCCAACAGCTGTTCCAGTGGATCCCCTTCCCCAACCTTCTCTGAGCCTTCGGGGTCCTTGTGACCTGGCCATTTAGCCCATGGTGTGCAAAAAAGTGCCGCTCAGAGGTTAAACAACCCAACAACTTTAGGAAATCAAAGCCTAATATGCATTCGTCGTAGATGCCAGCGATGTAAACGGGATGGCGTACTAGACAGCTACCAACTCGGATGTTGATTTCTATATTTCCATGGACTTTAGCACGATCTCCAGTGGCTGTTTGTAGGGTTATATTTTTTATGAATTCTGTAATCAACCATAAAAAATACCACTCAAGCAGCTGCTTGCCACAGAGGTCTGGCAGGAGCCTGTCAGTTTATATGCCATAGTAGAAGGTCTGTGAGGATGGCAGGACCTCAGTAGAAAAACGACACAAACAGCAATGCCTTACCCGGGGCTCGAACCCAGGTTCCTTAGATCAGCAGCCAAGCGCGCTAATCACTCGGCCACGGGACGGCTAAATAAATACCCCCTCAAGCAGCTGCTTGCCACAATGGTCTGACTGGAGCCTGTCAGTTTATATGCCATAGTAGAAAGTCTGAGTGGATGGCAGGCCCTCAGCAGAAAAACGACACAAACCGCCATGCCTTACCCGGGGCTCGAACCCAGGTCCCTTAGATCAGTAGCCAAGCGCGCTAATCACTCGGCCATGGGACGACTAATCAACCATAGTGTTCGGATATTTTTTTGAGCGATTGTAGATGGCACTCCCCACGTCGCAAGCTTTCATTTGGCATAAAAATCATTCGGATTCATATTTCTCCCTCTCTTTTAGGGGAGGTTGGGTTGGGTTGTTTCACCTCTGAGAGGCACTTTTTTGCACACCATGGGCTAAATGGCCAGGTCACATGGACCCCGAAGGCTCAGAGAAGGTTGGGGGAGGGGACCCACTGGAACAGCTGTTGGGAGACAGATTGTAGCTTCCCGTCAAGGCCATCCAGCGTGTTCTTTAACGTTGGGTTGTTTTACCTCTGAGCGGCACTTTTTTGCACACCATGGGCTAAATGGCCAGGTCACATGGATCCCGAAGGCTAAGAGAAGGTTGGGGGAGGGGACCCACTGGAACAGCTGTTGGGAGACAGATGGTAGCCTCCCGCCAAGGCCATCCAGCGTGTTCTTTAACGTGCACAGGGTATGGCTCTCCCGCACACGGGGCCACGGCTTAATGACCCATCCGACGGACGGCGGCCTTTCCAAGCCCATCGGTGTCCCCTACTGACAGTGGGCAGGGCGGGGAATTTTGCGGAGATAAATCTGAACGCTGACCCAGCTGGGACTCGAACCTGGGAACTACAGATTACGAGCCTGGCGCGCTACCGACTGAGCCCGCCCCCTTTTTTTTTAGGGAGGAAAGAAAAGGGCATATTTCGAGATACCGTATAAACATCCTCACGTCAGAAATTTCTAAACCAAAATACGGAATTGCTGCCTTGCTCAAATAATCGAACTTTTCAAATCATTTCGTCCGCACCAGAGGCCCTCGGATACAATTTGCAAAGCAAACTTTATAGAAAAAAAAATTTAAATATTGTTTGAGATGCTTAAAAAAATGTATAGATACTATGAAAAAATTATTATTATTATTGAAAAGCATTATTCATTACTTAACGTATTAAAGCTTTTACTAATTAACAAATTACGTTTATTAACTTTTACATATTTTTCAAATCAAGTTAATGATTTTAATTTCCGATACAAATTCTTAGTTTTTTGAAGCTTCCATTCCAACAAAGAATCTCGTGTTCCGCTCGTGCTTAATTAAAATGACTTCAATTTCCGCAGAAATGCTGGTGCTCTTTTACCCAACCAACCTTCATCACGCGAAATCAGAAAGAAAATAGATTGGTGAATTCCTTCTTTGAAATTTATTGGTGTTAAGAGTTATTTTGGATAACTTTCAAACGTTAATGTTAAGTCTATGGGGATTTTGAGAAATTCCAACCCTTTACCCCAATTTTGGCCGACCCCAGCGGGTTCGCAAATAGCCTATATTCTTCGCCTGGGTGAAGGGTTGGGTTACCTCTGAGTGGCACTTTTTCGCACACCATGGGCTAAATGGCCAGGTCACATGGACCCCGAAGGCTCAGAGAAGGCTGGAAGAGGGAACCTACTGGAACAGCTGTTGGGAGACAAATGGTAGCCTCCCGTCAAGGCCATCCAGCGTGTTATTTAACGTGCACATGGTATGTATGGCTCTCTGCCGCACACGGGGCCGCGGCTTAACGTCCCATCCGACGGACGGCGGTCTTTTCAAGCCCATCTGTGTCCCCTACTGACCGTTGGCAGGGCGGGGAGTTGGTTTGTTAAACCTCTGAGCGGCACTATTTTGCACACCATGGGCTAAATGCCCAGGTCACATGGGCCCCGAAGGCTCAGAGAAGGTTGGGGGAGGGGACCCACTGGAACAACTGTTGGGAGACAGATGGTAGCCTCCTGTCAAGGTCATCCAGCGTGTTATTTAACGTGCACAGTGTATGGCTCTCCCACACACGGGCCCACGGCTTAACGTCCCATCAGACGGACGGCGGCCTTTCCAAGCCCATCGGTGTCCCCTACTGACCGTGGGCAGGGAGCTTTGCTGAGATAAATCTCAACGCTGACCCAACTCGGACTCGAACCTGGGAACTACAGATTACGAGCCTCGCGCGCTACCGACTGAGCCACCCCCGCCCCTGGGTGAAGGGAACGTTCATGCAAAGTTTTAAGCCTCTAGCTCTTCTGGGGCCCAGTGCATTAGCGGACAGACAAACAAACAAACATACAAACAAGTCCCTCACTTCTTTATATATTAGATTTTCTATATTTCAAAGAAATGTTTCAAAATCTTTGCAACTGCTTGAAATATTTATTTCCTAATGTTGATCTGATGTATTAACGAGTCTGACATGACTGCTATAAAATAAGGAACTGAAAGAAACGATTTAAAGGAATTTATTATTATTTTTCATCTAACAGGGTTAGGGTTCTGAAAATCGAGGGCGGGGGTTTCTCAGTCGGTAGCGCGCCAGGCTCGTAATCTGTAGTTCCCAGGTTCGAGTCCCAGCTGGGTCAGCGTTGAGATTTATCTCCGCAAAATTCCCCGCCCTGTCCACGGTCAGTAGGGGACACCGATGGGCTTGGAAAGGCTTCGTCCGTCGGATGGGACGTTAAGCCGTGGCCCCGTGTGTGGGAGAGTCATACTCTGTGCACGTTAAAGATTACGCTGGATGGCCTTGACGGGAGGCTACCATCTGTCTCCCAACAGCTGTTCCAGTGTGTCCCCTCCCACAACATTCTCTGAGCCTTCGGGGTCCATGTGACCTGGCCATTTAGCCCATGGTGTGCAAAAAAGTGCCGCTCAGAGGTAAAACAACCCAACGTTAAAGAACACGCTATATGGCCTTGACGGGAGGCTACCATCTGTCTCCCAACAGATGTTCCAGTGTGTCCCCTCCCCCAACATTCTCTGAGCCTTCGGGGTCCATGTGACCTGGCCATTTAGCCCATGGTGTGCAAAAAAGTGCCGCTCAGAGGTAAAACAACCCAACGTTAAAGAACACGCTATATGGCCTTGACGGGAGGCTACCATCTGTCTCCCAACAGCTGTTCCAGTGTGTCCCCTCCCCCAACATTCTCTGAGCCTTCGGGGTCCATGTGACCTGGCCATTTAGCCCATGGTGTGCAAAAAAGTGCCGCTCAGAGGTAAAACAACCCAACGCAACCTGAAAATCGATCCTGGACACTGCCGCCAATGAACTATCTTCGTTTAGAAATGGTTCATTGGCTACCGATCCGA
Source organism: Ryuthela nishihirai (assembly GCA_038380435.1). Taxonomy (NCBI): domain Eukaryota; kingdom Metazoa; phylum Arthropoda; class Arachnida; order Araneae; family Heptathelidae; genus Ryuthela; species Ryuthela nishihirai. The sequence goes on along the minus strand of JAWZYU010000029.1, from coordinate 31,820,984 downwards.
ATACAAAGTGTGGCTTCCCATTCAAATTTGTATTAGGAATTGAACGTGACTTCATATTCGTATTGCTAATTGAATATTACTTTCCATTTCTATCTGTGTTTTTAATTGAATGTAGCATTCCATTCATATCTGTATTGTTAATTGACTGCGGCTTTCCATCTATATCTACATTGTTAATTGAACATTCCAGTCAATTTTTATTTATTGAATATTCCATTCAAATTTGTATTGTTAATTGAATGTGACTTTCTATTGATATTAGTATTGTTAATTGACTGTGCCTTCCATTCATATTTTCATTGTTAATTGAACATTCCAGTCATAATTTTAGTATTTGAATATTCCATCCACATTTGCATTGCTAATTGAATGAGGCTTTCCATTCAAATTCGTGTTGCTAATTGAGTGCGGCTTTCCATATATATTGGTAAATTAATGCTACTTTAAGTTGAAATTTGTATTGTTGAGAGTGGCTTTCTATTCTTTTTTCCCATTGTTAGTTGAGTGTGATTTTCCATCCACAACGAATTGTTAACTGAATGTGGCTTTTCCATTCATACATGTATTTCTTTTTGAATGTTGGTTTCCATTCACATTTCTATTTTTAAAATGAATATGTGTTTCATTCATATTTGTATCCTTAATTGAGTGTGGCTTTTCCATTCATATTTGTATCCTTAATTGAGTGTATCTATTTCATTCATTTTTGTATCCTTAATTGAGCGTGGCTTTTTCATTCATATTTGTATCCTCAATTGAGCGTGGCTTTTTCATTCTATTTGTATCCTCAATTGAGCGGGCTTTTTCATTCATATTTGTATCCTCAATTGAGCGTGGCTTTTTCATTCTATTTGTATCCTCAATTGAGCGTGGCTTTTTCATTCATATTTGTATCCTCAGTTGAGCGTGGCTATTTCATTCATATTTGTATCCTCAATTGAGTGTGACTTTTTCATTCATATTTGTATCCTTAATCGAGTGTGACTTTTCCATTCATATTTGTCTCCTTAATTGAGTGTGGCTTGTTCATTCATATTTGTATCCTTAATTGAGTGTGGCTTTTCCATTCATATTTGTATCCTTAATTGAGTGTAGCTTGTTCATTCATATTTGTATCCTTAATTGAGCGTGGCTATTTCATTCATTTTTGTATCCTTAATTGAGTGTGACTTTTTCATTCATATTTGTATCCTTAATTGAGTGTGGCTGGTTCATTCAAATTTGTATCCTCAATTGAGCGTGGCTTTTTCATTCATATTTGTATCCTTAATTGAGCGTGGCTTTTTCATTCATATTTGTATCCTCAATTGAGCGTGGCTTTTTCGTTCATATTTGTATCCTCAATTGAGCGTGGCTTTTTCATTCATATTTGTATCCTCAATTGAGCGTGGCTTTTTCATTCATATTTGTCTCCTTAATTGAGTGTGGCTTGTTCATTCATACTTGTATCCTTAATTGAGTGTGGCTATTTCATTCATTTTTGTATCCTTAATTGAGTGTGACTTTTTCATTCATATTTGTATCCTTAATTGAGTGTGGCTATTTCATTCATATTTGCATCCTTAATTGAGTGTAGCTTGTTCATTCATATTTGTATCCTTAATTGAGCGTGGCTTTTTCATTCATATTTGTATCCTCAATTGAGCGTGGCTTTTTCGTTCATATTTGTATCCTCAATTGAGCGTGGCTTTTTCATTCATATTTGTGTCTTTAATTGAGTGCGGCTTTTACATTCATATTTGTCTCCTTAATTGAGTGTGGCTTGTTCATTCATATTTGTATCCTTAATTGAGTGTGGCTATTTCATTCATTTTTGTATCCTTAATAGTTTGTGACTTTTTCATTCATATTTGTATCCTTAATTGAGTGTGGCTATTTCATTCATATTTGCATCCTTAATTGAGTGTAGCTTGTTCATTCATATTTGTATCCTTAATTGAGCGTGGCTTTTTCATTCATATTTGTATCCTCAATTGAGCGTGGCTTTTTCATTCATATTTGCATCCTCAATTGAGCGTGGCTTTTTCATTCATATTTGTATCCTCAATTGAGCGTGGCTTTTTCATTCATATTTGTGTCTTTAATTGAGTGCGGCTTTTACATTCATATTTGTCTCCTTAATTGAGTGTGGCTTGTTCATTCATACTTGTATCCTTAATTGAGTGTGGCTATTTCATTCATTTTTGTATCCTTAATTGAGTGTGACTTTTTCATTCATATTTGTATCCTTAATTGAGTGTGGCTATTTCATTCATATTTGCATCCTTAATTGAGTGTAGCTTGTTCATTCATATTTGTATCCTTAATTGAGCGTGGCTTTTTCATTCATATTTGTATCCTCAATTGAGCGTGGCTTTTTCATTCATATTTGTATCCTCAATTGAGCGTGGCTTTTTCATTCATATTTGTGTCTTTGAGTGCGGCTTTTACATTCATATTTGTCTCCTTAATTGAGTGTGGCTTGTTCATTCATACTTGTATCCTTAATTGAGTGTGGCTATTTCATTCATTTTTGTATCCTTAATTGAGTGTGACTTTTTCATTCATATTTGTATCCTTAATTGAGTGTGACTTTTTCATTCATATTTGTATCCTTAATTGAGTGTGGCTGGTTCATTCATATTTGTATCCTCAATTGAGCGTGGCTTTTTCATTCATATTTGTATCCTCAATTGAGCGTGGCTTTTTCATTCATATTTGTATCCTCAATTGAGCGTGGCTTTTTCATTCATATTTGTGTCTTTAATTGAGTGCGGCTTTTACATTCATATTTGTCTCCTTAATTGAGTGTGGCTTGTTCATTCATACTTGTATCCTTAATTGAGTGTGGCTATTTCATTCATATTTGCATCCTTAATTGAGTGTAGCTTGTTCATTCATATTTGTATCCTTAATTGAGTGTGACTTTTTCATTCACATTTGTATCCTTAATTGAGTGTGGCTGGTTCATTCATTTTTGTATCCTTAATTGAGTGTGACTTTTTCATTCATATTTGTATCCTCAATTGAGCGTGGCTTTTTCATTCATATTTGTGTCCTTAATTGAGAGCGGCTTTTACATTCATATTTGTCTCCTTAATTGAGTGTGGCTTGTTCATTCATATTTGTATCCTTCATTGAATGTGGCTATTTCATTCATTTTTGTATCTTTAATTGAATGTGGCTTTTTCATTCATATTTGTATCCTTAATTGAGTGTAGCTTTCCATTAACTTTGCTTCGAAGTGTCCAAAATACTTTGGTAATACAATATGCATAATTCCATATGTGATACAAACTTAACCTTTTTCTGTCTATGAAAGCACGCGAACCGCAGAGAGTCCCACCTGAGCCAGCGTTGAGATTTGTCTCCGTAAAACTCCCCGTCCTCTCCTCAGTCATTAGGGGACCCCGATGGGCTTGGAAAGGCCACGGTCCGTTAAATGGGACGTTACGCCGTGGCCCGTGTGCGAGAGATGGCCTTGACAGGAGGATACCATTTGTCTCCTAATAGATGTCCACTGGGTCTCCTTCCTCCATATCTCCGCAAAATTCCCCGCCCTGCCCACGGTCAGTAGGGAACACCGATGGGCTTGGAAAGGCCGCCGTCCGTCGGATGGGACGTTAATCCGTGGCCCCGTGTGCGGCAAAGTCATACCCTGTGCACGTTAAAGAACACGCTGGATGGCCTTGACGGGAGACTACCATCTGTCTCCCAACAGCTGTTCCAGTGGGTCCCCTCCCCCAACCTTCTCTGAGCCTTCGGGGTCCATGTGACCTGGCTAATTTAGCCCATGGTGTGCAAAAAAGTGCCGCTCAGAGGTAAAACAACCCAACCCAACCCTCCTTCCTCCAACCTTCTCTGATCCCTCGGGGTGCCATTTAGCCCATTGTAGGCGAAAAAATGTCGCTCAAGGTAAAACAACAAATAACTCAACTAACCGCTCGATCACGAATGAAATTTCAATATCGAAAATCTCGAAAGTCTCAGCTGAAGGCAAGGAACAAAACTCTGATCGTGGCCAAATATAGCAAACGAGTTTCATTCAGCATTCGGTCTCTACCGTCAGTGTGAAAGAAGAAAACGATCAGCAATGCATCATCAACAATAACAACAACACATGATGTGGGATTATTCGACGTCGTCTACTTATTCCTTACTTCCTGTTAGTCCTCCATCTCGTTTTCCTCCTCGCATATTCAAACCCAGCCACGAGGACCCCGATTATACGCCGACACTGATACAAACAACACGCGTGCAGGTATAGCAGAAGTAATCCTCGGATTACACACGGCTATCACTTCTCAGCCTTGAAATACCCCCCCCCCCCCTCCATTGGATAGAGAACAGAGATCAGTTACGTCAAAGCTCGCAGTCATCTTTACGAAAATGATAAGTTTCTCCGATTGTGTAGAAGACCCCAGATGCAGACAGACGAAAGGCTGCGTCCCCTCCCCCCACCCAACTCTCCCTTCGTCTGAAGTGGAATTGCTTGCAGGAATCGGGAGTCGGCGTCCACCCATCGCAGACTTACCTTTAACACGGTGGCGTGCCAATCGACACAAAAGCCAGATTAAAGCGTGAGGTTTTTGATGAGGCTTTTGCGTGAGAAAATCGGTTTCACGGTCTCTCTCAAATTGTTGCTCAGCGGAACGTTGTGGGTGCGTCTGTGGTTTGGGTAATGCTTTCTACAAATCTCACGAGAGATGGTTCGACCCTTCGTATTTTTCTTTTTGAATGACGACAAGATATTTATACGTTGCAGACACATTGCATTTCATTGTTGGTTTTGTCCAAGATGCGAAAAGCAACGCAACGTTTGTTTGACATAAAATGATGGGTTGGGTTGTTTTACCTCTGAGCGGCACTTTCTTGCACACCATGGGTTAAATGGCCAGGTCACTTGGACCCCGTAGGCTCAGAGAAGGTTGGGGGAGGGGACCCACTGGAACAGCTGTTGGGAGACAGATGGTAGCCTCCCGTCAAGGCCATCCAGCATGTTCTTTAACGTGCACAGGGTATGGCTCTCCCACACACGGGGCCACGGCTTAACGTCCCATCCGACGGACGGCGGCCTTTCCAAGCCCATCGGTGTCCCCTACTGACCGTGGGCAGGGCGGGGAATTTTGCGGAGATAAATCTCAACGCTGACCCAGCTGGGACTCGAACCTGGGAACTACAGATTACGAGCCTGGCGCGCTACCGACCGAGCCACCCCCACCCCAATAAAATGATGACCTTGATGATTAAAACGGTTTGCTAATTGTATGCTGCTTTCTATACGTATTTTCTTTTATTGTTAATTGAAATTGCTTTCGTATTAGTATTTATACTGCAAATTTAGGTACAGTCGCTCAAAAAAATATCCGAACACTACTGTTGATTACAGAATTCAGAAAAAAAATCTGGCAACGATTTTTTTTAGAAATTAGTGATCTGGCAACCTTCGTGTCACGTGAAGGTTGCCAGACACGAAGGTTGCCAGGTCACTAATTTCTAAAAAAATCGTTGCCAGATGTTTTTTTCTGAATTCTGTAATCAACAGTAGTGTTCGGATATTTTTTTGAGCGACTGTACTTTCCATCCATATTAATATTTTTTATTGAATATGTTTACAAAAAACAGACAAAATTTCGATTTTCTTTTTTCATTTTTGTCTTAAAAGAATAGACAATTTTGTTCAAAATGACGTCGTATTTTAAGATTCGTTGAGTGGTTAGCATGCTTGGCTAGTGATCTAAGGGATCTGGGTTCGAGCCCCTGGTAAGGCATGGTTGTGTGTATTGTTTTTCTGCTGAGGTCCTGCCATCCTCACAGATCTTCTACTATGGCATTATAAACTGACAGGCTCATATCAGACTTCTGTGGCAAGCAGCTGCTTGACGGGGTATTTATTTATTTCAGTGGAGCTATTTTAAATCATTTTTCGAAATTTCTCGATCGTTTTCAATACTTATCAAAATTTACATTTTAAACTTCATTTTCCCGAAATCAGTTTTTTTTATTTTACAAACCAATTCGTACATAAAAAAATCCTCATGCAACAACGAGCAATGGAGGTCTAAAAAAAGCCAGTCTAGTGGGTTTAAATGGTAAGCACTAGGACCTTGTAAAAGCTGACCACTCCTGAATAGGGCAGCGAAAGAAAATAGCTGACCAGATTAATAAGCCATACGATGGGATCGGCATTTAGGTAACTTAGGTGAATTAAGGCTTTAGGTGACTTAGGTTGGGTTGTTTTACCTCTGAGCGGCACTTTTTTGCACACCATGAGCTAAATGGCCAGGTCACATGGACCCCGAAGGCTCAGAGAAGGTTGGAGGAGGGGACCCACTGGAGCAGCTATTGGGAGACAGATGGTAGCCTCCCGTCAAGGCCATCCAGCGTGTTGTTTAACGTGCACAGGGTATGGCTCTCCCGTATACGGGGCCACGGCTTAACGTCCCATCCGACGGACGGCGGCTTTTCCAAGCCCATCGGTGTTCCCTACTGATCGTGGGCAGGACGGGGAATTTTGCGGAGATTAATCTCAACGCTGACCCAGCTGGGACTCGAACCTGGGAACTACAGATTACGAGCCTGGCGCGCTACCGACTGAGCCACCCCCGCCCCATTGTGACTTAGGTGAATTAGGACTTTAGGTGACTGAGGTGAACTAGGACTTTAGTTGACTTAGGTGAATTTGGTCTTTAGGTGATTAGGTGAATTAGGACTTCAGGTGACTTAAGGTGACTTAGGGGAATTAGGACTTTAGGTGACTATATCAGGGCGGGAGTGCCTCAGTCGGTAGCGCGCCAGGCTCGTAATTCCCAGGTTCGAGTCCCAGCTGGGTCAGCGTTGAGATTTATCTCCGCAAAATTCCCCGCCCTGCCCACGGTCAGTAGGGGACACCGATGAGCTTGGAAAGTCCGCCGTCCGTCGGATGGAACGTTAAGCCGTGGCCCCGTGTGTGGGAGAGCCATACCCTGTGCACGTTAAAGAACACGCTGGATGGCCTTGACGGGAGGCTACCATCTGTCTCCCAACAGCTGTTCCAGTGGGTCCCCTCCCCCAACCTTCTCTGAGCCTTCGGGGTCCATGTGACCTGGCCATTTAGCCCATGGTGTGCAAAAAAGTGCCGCTCAGAGGTAAAACAACCCAACCCAAGGTGACTATATTAGGTGATAATATTTGTTCGTATTTAACAACGTTCTTAAAACTTTTCTTCAAAGAGAAGTCCTTATAATTATTTTAAATAATTCAACACTGTTTCTAAAAGTCTTCATAAAAGAAGTATTTAAGAGCGTCCTAAAAACTTTTCTTGGAAGAGTTGGAATATTTAACAGAATTTTAAACCTCTTCTTCAAAGAATTGAACTATTTAACAGCATTTTAAAAACTCTTTTTGAAAGAGTTGAATTAGTTAACAAAAAATTTTTTTCTTACTACTCGAAATAGTCGAATATTTAACAGCTCCAAAAAAAAAAAACTGCACTTGAAACAGATGAAATATTTAAGTATTAAAAAATCTGTTTTTCAAAAAGCTGAAATATTTATCATTTTAAAAACTTTTTTTTCCCCAAGAGCTCAGATATTCAGCATTTTTATATAACATTTTTAAAGCGTTCAATAATATTCTAAAAAAATATCCATAATAAATAATGAATAAATACCCCCTCAAGCAGCTGCTTGCCACAGAGGTCTGACAGGAGCCTGTCAGTTTATATGCCAGAGTAGAAGGTCTGAGAGGATGGCAGGACCTCAGCAGAAAAACGACACAAACATCCATGCCTTACCCGGGGCTCGAACCCAGGTCCGCTTAGATCAATAGCCAAGCGCGCTAACCACTGGGCCACGGGACGGCTAAAATAAATACCCCCTCAAGCAGCTGCTTGCCACAGAGGTCTGACAGGAGCCTGTAAGTTTATATGCCAGAGTAGAAGGTCTGAGAGGAGGGCAGGACCTCAGCAGAAAAACGACACAAACATCCATGACTTACCCGGGGCTCGAACCCAGGTCCGCTTAGATCAATAGCCAAGCGCGCTAACCACTGGGCCACGGGACGGCTAAAATAAATACCCCCTCAAGCAGCTGCTTGCCACAGAGGTCTGACAGGAGCCTGTCAGTTTATATGCCAGAGTAGAAGGTCTGAGAGGATGGCAGGACCTCAGCAGAAAAACGACACAAACATCCATGCCTTACCCGGGGCTCGAACCCAGGTCCGCTTAGATCAATAGCCAAGCGCGCTAACCACTGGGCCACGGGACGGCTAAAATAAATACCCCCTCAAGCAGCTGCTTGCCACAGAGGTCTGACAGGAGCCTGTAAGTTTATATGCCAGAGTAGAAGGTCTGAGAGGAGGGCAGGACCTCAGCAGAAAAACGACACAAACATCCATGCCTTACCCGGGGCTCGAACCCAGGTCCGCTTAGATCAATAGCCAAGCGCGCTAACCACTGGGCCACGGGACGGCTAAAATAAATACCCCCTCAAGCAGCTGCTTGCCACAGAGGTCTGACAGGAGCCTGTCAGTTTATATGCCAGAGTAGAAGGTCTGAGAGGATGGCAGGACCTCAGCAGAAAAACGACACATACATCCACGCCTTACCCATAAAGATAAAATATTTAATAGCGTTTTAAAACCCTTTGTGTAAGGAGCTGAAGTATTCAATTTCGTTCTAAAAACCCTGTCTAAAAGAGATTCAATATTCAACACGTTTTAAAAGACCATATTTCAAAAAGATTATAGTTTTAAAAAAATCTTTCTCGAGGTGCTGAAATATTTAACAACATTCTAAAAACCATTCTTCAAAGAGCGCAAATATTTAACAACGTTCTAAAAAGTTTCTTCCTAGAGCTCAAATATTCAACATCACTACAACTTTTTTTAAATTCAGCAGTATACATCAAGTCTTTAAAAACATGAAACACACACCACAGCCTTCTAAAAAAAAACCTGCTTAAAATAAAACTAAAATGTTTCGTTAAAAAAAAAAGATTTAAAATAACTTTCTTCACAATGCAGAAATTTTTACCAACGTTTTAAAAACTCTTCTTCCACTAACCCAGTAGTTATAACTCTTGTCTACTGTCCAAGGGACCTGGGTTCGAACCCCGGGTAAGCATGGATGTGTGTGTGTGTGTTGTCTTCCTCACAGATCTTCTATCAGATCTCTGTGGAAAGCAGCTGCTTGAGTCATTATTTTCATTATATTTATAAATTTAATATTATATTAAATATATATGTGGGACTAAATATTTACAGCCTACAGAAAAAGAAATTATAAAAAGAGCTAAGCCATCCCATGGCCGAGTGGTTAGCGCGCTTAACTACTGATCTAAGGGACCTGGGTTCGAACCCCGGATACGGCATGGACGTTTGTGTTGTTTTTCTGCTGAGGTCCTGCCATCCTCACAGACCTTCTACTATGGCATACAGTATAAACTGACAGGCTCCTGTCAGACCTCTGTGGCACGCAGCTGCTTGAGGGGGTATTTTTTTTTTATTTATTCAAAATCTTTAACAGCAAAATCGCTCGATTCAAGAACTCCTTTTAATAACGCTGGAAAATAAACGAATACATCTATTTAAATTTGTGACCGTAACTGTGACAGACTATTTGGGTTGGGTTGTTTGGGTTGTTTTACCTCTGAACCCCACTTTTTTGCACACCATGGGCTAAATGGCCAGGTCACATGGACCCCGAAGGCTCAGAGAAGGTTGGGGGAGGGGACCCACTGGAACAGCTGTTGGGAGACAGATGGTAGCCTCCCGTCAAGGCCATCCAGCGTGTTCTTTAACGTGCACAGGGTATGGCTCTCCCGCACACGGGGCCACGGCTTAACGTCCCATCCGACGGACGGCGGCCTTTCCAAGCCCATCGGTGTCCCCTACTGACCGTGGGCAGGGCGGGGAATTTTGCGGAGATAAATCTCAACGCCGACTCAGCTGGAACTCGAACCTGGGAACTACAGATTACGAGCCTGGCGCGCTACCGACTGAGCCACCCCTGCCCCTGACAGACTATTTGTCACAAACAGTCTCAATTAACAGACACGAAAAAGAGCAGTGTTGGATAAGTGATTTGTTGGAAAGCAAACTACACCGGTGGAAATTGAAAAAAGAACACCATTAAAAATTGAAGCGTAATCTATGAGATTTATGTAGCAGAAAAAAATTATTGAGAAAGGACAATGATCACACTGAAGTGATTGAATGTTTATTTTATCTTTTAATGAGTATTACATAAATAAATAAAAATAAATAAATACCCCCTCAAGCAGCTGCTTGCCACAGAGGTCTGACACGAGCCTGTCAGTTTATATGCCATAGTAGATATAATTAGTTTTACATGCCATATCCTTCATATATAGGTGTCTATCATGTATAGTTTTATATGCCGTAATGGGATAAATAAATATCAATCAATCAGCGTGTTCTTTGGGGGGGGGTTGTTTTACCTCTGAGCGTTGGGTGGGTTGTTTTACAGGGGGGGTGGGTTGTTTTACCTCTGAGCGGAACTTTTTTGCGCACTAAGGGGCTAAATGGGCAGGTCACAAGGACACCGACGACTCAGAGAAGGTTGGGAGGAACAGGAGACAGATGGTTAGGAGACACGCGGCACGGCTTAAAGTCCCATCCGATGGATGGCGGCCTTGTCAAGTCCACCGTTGTCCCGTACTGACGAAGAACCTGGGAAGTTTTGCTGAGATAAATCTAAACCTTTGCACAAGGGTATGGCTCTCCTGCACTCGGGGCCAAGGCTTAACATCGTCCCACCGAACGACGGAGGGCTTTCCAAGCCCATCGGTGTGTCTTTCTTGACCGACGGGAGGATGGGGTTTGTAGGTAGTTGGAATTCGGAGCTGAGAACTGCAGATTACGAGCCAGGCGCGCTACCGACTGAGCCTTAATGACTCCAGCACCTTAGAAATAGGAAGATAATAGAGAAAATGATGTAATTGTTCTTTCTACCAATTGATGCACGACAGTTCTAACGGTTTTCATTTCATACATCAGCGAGTCAACACACTCTCGTGTGTTATTATTAGCATCATTATAACACGTCAGAGAAAACATTCTTATACTTTGCCCCCTCCCCCCCGCAAAACTCCCCGCCCTGCCCACGGTCAGTAGGGGACACCGATGGGATTGGAAAGGCCGCAATCCGTCGGATGGGACGTTAAGCCGTGGCCCCGTGTGCGGGAGAGCCATACCCTGTGCACGTTAAAGAACACGCTGGATGGCCTTGACGGGAGACTACCATCTGTCTCCCAACAGCTGTTCCAGTGGGTTCCCTCCTCCAACCTTCTCTCAGCCTTCGGAGTCCTTGTGACCTGACCGTTTAGCCCATTGTGTGCAAAAAAGTCCCACTCAGAGGTAAAAAAACCCAACGTTTAAGAACACGCTGGATGGCCTTGACGGGAGGCTACCATCTGTCTCCCAACACTTGTTCCAGTGGGTTCCCTCCACCAACCTTCTCTGAGCCTTCGGAGTCCTTGTGACCTGACCGTTTAGCCCATTGTGTGCAAAAAAGTCCCACTCAGAGGTATAAAAAACCCAACGTTAAAGAACACGCTGGATGGCCTTGACGGGAGGCTACCATCTGTCTCCCAACACCTGTTCCAGTGGGTTCCCTCCACCAACCTTCTCTGAGCCTTCGGAGTCCTTGTGACCTGACCGTTTAGCCCATGGTGTGCAAAAAAGTGCCGCTCAGAGGTAAAACATCATCATTAAAGTCAGCGTACGTTTGTCCACCTCGTAACCTTGCTCAACGATTCAGAAGGAAAAAGGGAGGTCGAAAGTAGGGGGAGGATGAAAGGGGAAAACAGAAACGAGCTCTTTCAAGCGTGTAAAAACGGTCTGCATTGCAAGCAAATGCTGTGCGTTGACCTTTTCGGACACCTGTAGTCTTTGGTGCTGATATTATCTTCACTTGAAGGTAAGTTCCACTGCTGGAAGCTACACCTACAGTTTTAGTGATGTTTTGGAGAATCTAACCGACTCTTAGACCGAAGCTCAGAATCAATGAAGCGTAAGAGGCATATGCAGATGTAAAAGCAATTGTTTTAACTTCAAGAAAGCTTAATTCCTTTTAAGTTGTCTAATCTGCAGGCAAGAGCAAGGGAGAGTTGAGTTCGTGTTGTTTGCTTTAGGTAAATACTTTTGTTTCTTTCGCGCGGGAAGCCATTTAAACCGAAACATGCGGAAGGAAGATTCATAGGTCATTTAACCTTCTTTTTAAAGATATTCGTTTCTCTATGGAGAAGAAAAATCAATATTTAAAAAAGAAATGATATCCATCATGTGATCTCCTTGATCTCTTCAGTTATTCGATATCCACTCTAAAACATAAACTGCCTTATTGAAATGTTCAAGAATGTCCCTGCTGGGCAGGGGAATATCTGGGGGGGGGGGGGAGGCTCCTCCCACAAAGTAAATAGGAGTTGGCAAAATTTAGGGAGTTAACAAAATTCGAAGCTACATGGTAAAATACAGGTGAGTTTTGAAAACTGGAATTGTTTGTGTTGGGTTGGGTTGTTTTACCTCTGAGCGGCACTTTTTTGCACACCATGGGCTAAATGGCCAAGTCACATGGACCCCGAAGGCTCAGAGAAGGTTGGGGGAGGGGACCCACTGGAACAGCTGTTGGGAGACAGATGGTAGCCTCCCGTCAAGGCCATCCAGTGTGTTCTTGAAAGTTGGGTTGTTTTACCTCTGAGCGGCACTTTTTTGCACACCATGGGCTAAATGGCCAGGTCACATGGACCCCGAAGGCTCAGAGAAGGTTGGGGGAGGGGACCCACTGGAACAGCTGTTGGGAGACAGATGGTAGCCTCCCGTCAAGGCCATCCAGTGTGTTCTTGAACGTTGGGTTGTTTTACCTCTGAGCGGCACTTTTTTGCACACCATGGGGTAAATGGCCAGGTCACATGGACCCCGAAGGCTCAGAGAAGGTTGGGGGAGGGGATCCACTGGAACAGCTGTTGGGAGACAGATGGTAGCCTCCTGTCAAGGCCATCCAGCCTGTTCTTTAACGTGCACAGGGTATGGCTCTCCCGCAGAAGGGGCCACGGCTTAACGTCCCATCCGACGGACGGCGGCCTTTCCAAGCCCATCGGTGTCCCCTACTGACCGTGGGCAGGGCGGGGAAATGATTGCTTGTGTAAAATTAAAGAAGAGTTGGCAAAATCTTGGGAAGTTAGCAAAATTTAGAGAAATTGGTAATATTGAGATGTAAAAATTGGAGTTTTTTTTAGTAAAATTATGGAGAGTTGGCAAAATTGAGGTAACTTTGCAAAATCTTGGGGACATGGAACAAAATCCTGGGAACGTCCCTGACAGAGACACGATTAAAATTACTTGAAATTGATAACAAAAAGTGGAAATTAATGGCTGTATACAGATCTCCCTCTGACAGTGTACTTAATTTTATTTCCGAGTTAAACGGAGTTTTAGAATTACTTGATACTATTAATATTATCTTGGAGATATTAATATTAACTTATTAAATGACAACACAAACACTGATGAATGTCTAGGACTATTAGCATAAAATGGTTTACTGAATATGACAGAAGAGCCAACCAGAATTACGGAGAACTCGTCTACATGTATTGATCATGTATTTTTAGAACCAAAGATTTATATAATTGTAAGCCGTCCCGTGGCCGAGTGGTTAGCACGCTTTGGCTACTGATCTACGGGACCTGGGTTCGAGCCCCGGATAAGGCATGGATGTATGTGTCGTTTTTCTGCTGAGGTCCTGCCATCCTCTCAGACCTTCAACTATGGCATATAAACTGGCAGGCTCCTGTCAGACCTCTGTGGCAAGCAGCTGCTTGAGGGGGTATTTATTTTATTTTTTTTATTTGCTATATTTCTGGATGACATTGGAATTACAGACCACTGCTTAGCTAAGGTTAATTTAGATATTAAAAAAAATAAAAAATACCCCCTCCAGCAGCTGCTTGCCACAGAGGTCTAACAGGAGCCTATCAGTTTATATGTCACAGTAGAAGATCTGAGAGGATGGCAGGATCTCAGCAGAAAACAACATGAACATACATGCCTTATCCGTGGCTCGAACCCAGGTCCCGTAGATCAGTAGCCAAGCGCGCTAACCAATCGGCCACGGGACGGCTTAGATATTAAAATTGAACAAATATTAAATATTGATGAAATCAAAATGGTGGATTTAAAAAGATTAACGAACTTAATTATTGACGGTTCTGTTAATGCTTCTTTTTAAAAATTTAATTGATACGCTAAGGCATTTAATTGATGATTCAACGAAAATAAAGAAAAAACGTTTTAGGAAAATTAAACCGTAGATGGCAAATGAATTAGTAATTTCAATAAATTATCGTAACACTCTGTATAAAGAAATGAAGAAAAATCCTTCAGATATATCGCTAAAACAGTCATTTTCCGTTACAGAAATCACTAGTGCCATAAGGGAAACAAAAACACAATACTAATAAAGTTTCCAAAGCAGGAAACTAAAACCTGAAAAAGCAGTGGAATGTAATAAATGAAATATGTGGTAACTTAAAAGAGAAAGAAACCATCGGATGGAACATAAAGCCTTAGTTCCCAGTGCACGAGGGCCATACCTTGTGTGTGTTAAAGAACACGCTTGATGGCCTTGAAGGAAAGCTACCTTCTGCCTCGTAGGATCTATTCAGTGAGCTCTTTTAGCCCAACATTCTCTGAGCCTTTGGAGTCCTTGTGACCAGGGGGCGGGGGTGGTTCAGTCGGTAGCGCGTCAGGCTCGTAATCTGTAGTTCCCAGGTTCGAGTCCCAGCTGGGTCAGCGTTGAGATTTATCTCCGCAAAAATTCCCCGCCTTGCCCACGGTCAGTAGGGGACACCGATGTGCTTGGAAAGGCCGCCGTCCGTCGGATGGGACGTTAAGCCTTGACTCCGTGTGCGGGAGAGCCATACCCTGTGCACGTTAAAGAACACGCTGGATGGCCTTGACGGGAGTCCTAACAGCTGTTCCAGTGGGTCCCCTCCCCCAAACTTCTCTGAGCCTTCGGGGTCCATGTGACCTGGCCATTTAGCCCATGGTGTACAAAAAAGTGCCGCTCAGAGGTAAAACAACCCAACCCAACCTCCCTCTAAAGACAACTTCACCATTTTACATAAAAGGAACGTCCATTATTAACAATCAACTAATCAATATTTCTTTCCGAACAAACAACAATAGCTTTGAACGAAGTGTTCTCGTCCATTCTGTGAATTTGAGCCACAAAGCTCCGATGTATCCTTATTGAAAATACCGATCTCTCCTATACTCCCTTTATCCCAACAGCGTCCACATCTCATTTTCCTCCAGCTGCTATCCCTTCCACGCCATTATTAATGCTATATGCAGCCATCCCAGCGCCTTTGCAGAAGCGATAGCTAATTTACAACTTCGGTGGTAAATCTCACTTTGTATCACCCCGGGCCTTGCAGAGAAACAGACTGCAGAGAGCGAATCGTGGAGAGACTGAATGTTGGGAAGAGGTAGAGAGAGAGAGAGAGCGAATCCAGCAAAGATGTAGATCTCTGAAACTAATATTTCCTCGCTAATATTCCTCCACTAGAACCAACTTCTAGCCCCCGAGAATCAATTAGACCTCCAACAGCATCAAGGCAGCGTACGACCTTCGACCTGATCTCCAGTACCGATTCCAACGACGGCAGGCGCTTTATTCCCCAAGCGCTTGCTCTCATATAAGAGCTTGGGTATGCTATAGCTTGGTCTATGATCTCACCATTGCCGGCGGGAATCAACCAACTCTTAGTTGGGCTGGCTTATTAATATCTCGCAGTACTACCCCGCTATTGAATTGCCCCCCCCCCCTCCCCTTCCCCTCTCCACTTTCCTGCCCTCCCCTCTTCGTAGGTTCCCTGGGGGAGGCTATTGATTGACAGGCGGTCTCGTCACTAGACAGGTAAACAGAAATCTCTCCCTTTCGCGGGCTTTCGGCTCCAGCAGAGTGATGGCGGGAAATGAGAGCATGGAGATCCGCCACCCTATCTGTCCCTATGTTCGTGAGCGCGTGCGGCCCAAGGGGCAACTCGCTGGCTTTATTGGCCAGTGTTTCCTAGATGTGATGGGGACGTTCTTCGTCGATGATGATGCTCTTCATCGCCATGGTGATGAGAGCTATGGAGTCAGATAGGGTGCAAAGATTTGTACTTCGAACTACATGTGAGTAGAAAATCTGAAATTTATAGAAGCATGAGGAAAATTGTGGGACGATTTAAAATATAGTGATAGATCTAGAAAGGTTGAGGGCATGGATGTCGGCACAAATTTTTGCAGGGGGAGGGGTCGTAAAATACAAATTAATATTTCAAGATAAGAATATTTAATTCTAGTCGTTCATTGATGAGCTCACTTGAGAATACAGCAATAATTTTTTTAGGGAGTCGGCGAAATTTTTTCAGGGAGAGGCAAAAAATTTCCAGGAAGGGCGACATATTTCGGGGGTGGACAAAAATTTTCCAGGGAGGAGCACCAAGCGCTGGATTATCGAAATTTTACTCTACTTTTCTGAACTGGATAAAAGAACTTTTGTATCTTTCCTTCTTCAACAACAATAATGTATACCTTTCGCAATTAAACAGGAATTTTTCCTCTTTTCACAATTGTACAACATAGGACACTCTATTCACAATTGAATAACAATTGTACAACAAGGACTTTCTCCTTTTTACAGTTGTACAACAAAGGACTTTCCTCTTCTCACAATATTACAGGAAAGACCTTCCTCTTCTCACAATTGTACAGCAAAGGAACTTCTTTGCACAATTGCACAACGAAAGACAACAATTGTCAAATTGTACAACAAGAACGTTCCTCGTTTTGAAGTTGTACAACAAAGGACTTTCCTCTTCTCACAACTGTACAGCAAAGACTTTCCTCTTTTCACAACTGTACAACAAAGGAACTTCTTTTCACAATTGCCCAACAAAGGACAACAATTGTTAATTTGTACAACAAGAACTTTCCTCGTTTTACAGTTGTACAACAAAGGAACTTCTTTGCACAATTGCCCAACAAAGGACAACAATTGTTAATTTGTACAACAAGAACTTTCCTCGTTTTACAGTTGTACAACAAAGGACTTTCCTCTTCTCAGAATTGTACAGCAAGAGTTTTATTGCTGCACAGTTATGAATTTTATGCTTTTATTTATTTACTCACTTATTTATGTTTCATTTCTGATGACGTAGGGGGGGGGGAAGATAAAATCTTTCGGGGGCCTGCAGAATTGCTTAATGGCATTGAAATTGTAATGCATCAACAGCTTTGCGATATTTTTTAGCCTTTGTCCTACGTAAATCATTTCTGCTCTTACTTATGTAATTGATAAGAACTTACACCTTTTACTCTTGAGCACAGAGATTGCACCTTTTTTAATTGAACAGGAAAAGCTTGCACCTATCTTGATTACTTGACTGAACAGCGAAAGCTTACGCCTTTCTTAGTTGCATAGAAAGAACTTGCACGTTTCATGATTGAAAGGAAAAAAAGCTTTCACCTTTCTCAATTGAAGATGACGAGCTTTGAGTCTCTCTCGATTGAACAGGGAGACTCTACTTTTTTTTGAATTGATCAGGGAGAGCTTACATTTTTCTGAATTGAATAGGGAGAGCTTACATTTTCTGAATTCAATAGGGTGAGCTTACATTTTTCTGAATTGAATAGGGAGAGCTTACATTTTTCTGAATTCAATAGGGAGAGTTTACATTTTTCTGATTTGAATAGGGAGAGCTTACATTTTCTGAATTGAATAGGGAGAGCTTACATTTTTCTGAATTGAATAGGGAGAGCTTACATTTTTCTGAATTCAATAGGGAGAGTTTACATTTTTCTGATTTGAATAGGGAGAGCTTACATTTTCTGAATTGAATAGGGAGAGCTTACATTTTTCTGAATTGAATAGGGAGAGCTTACATTTTTCTGAATTCAATAGGGAGAGTTTACATTTTTCTGATTTGAATAGGGAGAGCTTACATTTTCTGAATTGAATAGGGAGAGCTTACATTTTTCTGAATTGAATAGGGAGAGCTTACATTTTTCTGAATTCAATAGGGAGAGTTTACATTTTTCTGATTTGAATAGGGAGAGCTTACATTTTCTGAATTCAATAGGGAGAGCTTGCATTGCACAGATGGTAGTCTCCCGTCAAGGCCATCCAGCGTGTTCTTTAACGTTGGGTTGTTTTACCTCTGAGAGGCACTTTTTTTTCATACCTTAGGCTAAATGGCCAGGACACAAGGACCCCGAAGGCTGAGAGAAGGTTGGGGGAGGGGATCCACTGGAACAGCTGTTGGGAGACAGATGGTATCCTCCTGTCAAGGCCTTCCAGCATGTTTTTTAACGTGCATACGTATGGCTCTGAAGCACACGGTCCACGGCATAACTCCCATCCAACGGACGGCGGCCTTTCCAAGCCCATCGGTGTCCCCTACTGACCGTGGACAGGGCGGTGAGTTTTGCGGAGATAAGTTTCAACACTGACCCAGCTGGGACTCGAATCTGGGAACTGCAGATTACGAGCCTGACGCGCTGCCGACTGAGCGACCCCCGCCCCAATATTCTGATACGACTGTGTATATATACTGGCATTAAGAGTCTAATAAATTCTTTTCTCTGTAAATACAACTGTTACTTGATCAAAATCATCTTTCCTTAATAACATTAAACCATTTTCTTTAGTTCTTGATACCATGTAAACACGGGATGCTCAGTTGGTAGCGCGCCAGGCTCGTAATCTGCAGTTCCCAGGTTCGAGTCCCAGCTGACTCAGCGTTGAGATTTATCTCCGCAGAACTCTCCGCCCTTTCCACGTAGTCATCGTCACCATTTAGCCCATGGTGTGCAAAATAGTGTCAGTAGGAGACACAGATGGGCTTGGAAAGACCGCCGTCCGTCGTGTGGGACGTTAAGCCATGGCTCCGTGTATGGGAGATAGCCATACCCTGTGCATGTTAAAGAACACGCTGGATGGTCTTGACGGGAGGCCACTATTTGTCTCCTAACAGCTGTGGGTCTCCTCCACCTATTTTCTCTGAGCCTTTGGGGTCCTTGTAACCTGGCCATTTAGCCCATGGTGTGCAAAATAGTGCCGCTGAAAGGTAAAAGAACCCAATCAACCCAACCCAGGGTCAGTAGGGGACACCGATGGGCTTGGAAAGGCCGCCTTCCGTCGGATGGGACGTTAAGCCATGGCTTCGTGTACGGGAGAGAGCCATATCCTGTGCACGTTAAAGAACACGCTGAATGGCCTTGACGGGAGGCTACCATCTGTCTCCCAACAGCTATTCCAGTGGGTCCACTCCCCCAACCTTCTCTGAGCTTTCAGGGTTCTTGTGACCTGGCCATTTAGCCCACGGTGTGCAAAAAAGTTCCGCTCAGAGGTAAAACAGTACATCCCAAATCTTTTTAATTAGCTGCAATGAATTACTCATTCCAGCATTGAAATCAGCATCCCTACTGTAGAGAAGTGTCTTTGCATCGTCCATTGTGTGTCGCCATAATGTTGGCTTGCTCACAGCTGTCTGATGTATAATGCATGCGATGTTTGGACTAATCTTTCTCTCTCTATGCCTATCTATTTGAGTTGGTTACAACTCTTTCCGTTAGCCATCTTTGCTTAATTTCATCTCGTCAAGTGATTACTAACAAGAGGAAATGGATGCCGTGCCACTAAAGGTGCAATGAAGTGCCATGTTTAGATTACTGATGATTTCGACGCTTCATATGAATTATTCGGAAGTTACTTGGGTTGGGTTGTTTTACCTCTGAGCGGCACTTTTTTGCACACCATGGGCTAAATGGCCAGGTCACATGGACCCCGAAGGCTCAGAGAAGGTTGGGGGAGGGGACCCACTGGAACAGCTGTTGGGAGACAGATGGTAGCCTCCCGTCAAGACCATCCAGCGTGTTCTTTAACGTTGGGTAGTTTTACCTCTGAGCGGCACATTTTTTGCACACCATGGGCTAAATGACCAGATCACATGGACCCCGAAGGCTCAGAGAAGGTTGGGGGAGGGGACCCACTGGAACAGCTGTTGGGAGACAGATGGTAGCCTCCCGTCAAGGCCATCCAGTGTGTTCTTTAACGTTGGGTAGTTTTACCTCTGAGTGGCACTTTTTTTGCACACCATGGGCTAAATGACCAGATCACATGGACCCCGAAGGCTCAGAGAAGGTTGGGGGAGGGGGACCCACTGGAACAGCTGTTGGGAGACAGATGGTAGCCTCCCGTCAAGACCATCCAGCGTGTTCTTTAACGTTGGGTAGTTTTACCTCTGAGCGGCACTTTTTTTGCACACCATGGGCTAAATGACCAGATCACATGGACCCCGAAGGCTCAGAGAAGGTTGGGGGAGAGGAACCACTGGAACAGCTGTTGGGAGACAGATGGTAGCCTCCCGTCAAGACCATCCAGCGTGTTCTTTAACGTTGGGTAGTTTTACCTCTGAGCGGCACTTTTTTTGCACACCATGGCCTAAATTACCAGATCACATGGACCCCGAAGGCTCAGAGAAGGTTGGGGGAGGGTACCCACTGGAACAGCTGTTGGGAGACAGATGGTGGCCTCCCGTCAAGGCCATTCAGCGTGTTCTTTAACGTGCACAGGGTATGGCTCTCCCACACACGGGGCCACGGCTTAACGTCCCATCCGACGGACGGCGGCCTTTCCAAGCCCATCGGTGTCCCCTACTGACCGTGGGCAGGGCGGGGAATTTTGCGGAGATAAATATCAACGCTGACCCAGCTGGGACTCGAACCTGGGAACTACAGATTACGAGCCTGGCGCGCTACCGACTGAGCCACCCCCGCCCCTTCGGAAGTTACTTGTTTATATTTGTAACTTAGAAGATTACTAATGTACACTGCTGCGCAAAAGTTAAGTGGGAACTCCATTTTATGTTAATAAGAAACTGAATTCGAAATTCTGTTGGGGCGGGGGTGGCTCAGTCGGTAGCGCGCCGTTAATTTGTAGTTGTCAGGTTCGAGTCCCAGCTGCTGTCAGCGTTGAGATTTATCTCCGCAAAACTTCCGCCCTGCCCACGGTCAGTAGGGGACACCGATGGGCTTGGAAAGGCCGCCGTCCGTCGGATGGGAAGTTAAGCCATGGCTACCTGTGAAAGCCACACCCTGTGTATGTTAAATAACACGCTTGATGGTCTTGAAGGGAGGCTACCATCTGTTACTAAACATCTGCCCAGTGGGTTCGCTTCCAACAACCTTTTCTGAATCTTTGGAGTCCCCGTGACCTGGCCATTTTATCCCATGGTGTGCAAAAAAGTGCTGCTCAGAGGTTAAACAACCCAACCCATCATAAAAAGAAAACTTTGAGAGTTTCTTGACATTTTAAATATAAAATTACTTTCCCTATTTTAATTATTTAACTTTCCCAGGTTCGAGACCCAGCTGGGTCAGCGTTGAGATTTATCTCCGCAAAACTCTTCACCCTGCCCATGGTCAGTAGGGGACACCTATGGGCTTGAAAGCCGTCGGATGAGACGTTAACCCGTATCCCCGTGTGAGGGAGAGCCATACCCTATACACGTTAAAGAACACGCTAGATGGCCTTGACGGGAGGCTACCATCTGTCCCCCAACAACTATTCCTGTGGGTCCCCTCCCCCAACCTTCTCTGAGCCTTCGGGGTCCCTGTGACCTGGCGATTTAGCCCCACGGTGTGCAAAAAAGTGCCACTCAGAGGTAAAACAACCCAACGTTAAAGAACACGCTGGATGGCCTTGACGGGAAGTTACCATCTGTCCCCCAACAACTGTTCCAGTGGGTCCCCTCCCCCAACCTTCTCTGAGCCTTCGGGGTCCCTGTGACCTGGCGATTTAGCCCCACGTTGTGCAAAAAAGTGCCGCTCAGAGGTAAAACAACCCAACCAAAGCCTTGACGGGAGGCTACCATCTGTCTTCCAACAGCTGTTCCAGTGGGTCCCCTCCCCCAACCTTCTCTGAGCCTTCGGAGTCCCTGTGACCTGGCGATTTAGCCCCACGGTGTGCAAAAAAGTTCCGCTCAGAGGTAAAACAACCCAACAACAGATAAGGAACCGCGAGAAGCATGTTGAATTACCGCAATACTGAAAGCTCAGTTTTGCATTTAGAACGGTATACGCCAAAATCCTCACAAGTCCTATTGTTTTACCTTTCAATGGGCTAAATGTCGAGGAATCCCAAACCTTTGAACTGGGAAGGGGCAGATATTCCACTGAATAAATCTTAGGTTCGATTAATGAATAGTTTTATCTCTGGGCGGCAGTTCTCTGGCGGCACTCTGGCGGCACTCTGGCTTTATCTCTGGGCGGCACACGTGACTAAATCCCATGGGTGCAAAGATGCATAGTAGACTGAGGTTCACAACTGTTAACAGACATAGCAAAGCTTTTCATCAAGGGCATCGGTAATTTTTTAACGTGCACAGGGATGTGGCTCTACCGCAAGGTGGTAGGGCGCTAGGCTCGTAATCTGTAGTTCCAGGGTTCGAGTCCCAACTGTACCAGCGTTGAGATTTATCTCCGCTAAACTTCCATCACATCCCATCATATTTCAACCATGGGCTTCGAAAGGCCTACGTCTGTCGGATGGGACGTTAAGCTGTGGCTCTGTGTTCAGGGGAGCATACTCTATACACGTTAAAGAACATCCTGGACTATCTTAAAGAGAGGTTTCTTCAAGACGTTCATCTTAACAGCGTTCCAGTGGTCTCTTTACTCTACCCAGCAGTAAGTCACTGGGGTCGTTGGGACATTTGCATTTAGTCCACCGTGGGCAGAATACTGAAGCTCATAGTTAAAACATCCCAATCCATTATGTATGAAAATTATCTCTCAAACAACTCTTTGCCATAGAAGCCTGAGAGGAGACCGTTAGTATAAATCACAGTAGAGGAGATCTGTGAAGAAGGCATGATCTGAGGACCATAGAGAAGATCTGTGAGAAAGGTGACACCTCATTGCCACAGAGAAAATCTGTGAAGAAGTCGAGACCTCACCACCATAGATAAGATCTGTGAGGAAGGCAAGATCTCAGTACAATAGAGAAGATCTGTGGGGAAGGCAAGACCACAGCACTGTAGAGAAGATCTGTGAGAAAGGTGACACCTCAGCACCATAGAGAAAATCTGTGAAGAAGTCGAGATCTCAGCACCATAGAGAAGATCTGTGAGGAAGGCAAGATCTCACCACCATAGATAAGATCTGTGAGGAAGGCAAGATCTCAGTACAATAGAGAAGATCTGTGGGGAAGGCGAGACCACAGCACTGTAGAGAAGATCTGTGAGAAAGGTGACACCTCAGCACCACAGAGAAAATCTGTGAAGAAGTCGAGATCTCAGCACCATGAGAAGATCTGTGAGGAAGGCAAGATCTCAACATTTTAGAGAAGATCAGTGAGGAAGGCAAGATCTCACCACCATAGATAAGATCTGTGAGGAAGGCAAGATCTCCGTACAATAGAGAAGATCTGTGGGGAAGGCGAGACCACAGCACTACAGAGAAGATCTGTGAGAAAGGTGACATCTCAGCACCACAGAGAAAATCTGTGAAGAAGTCGAGATCTCAGCACCATAGAGAAGATCTGTGAGGAAGGCAAGATCTCAACATTTTAGAGAAAATCTGTGAATAAGTCGAGACCTCACCACCATAGATAAGATCTGTGAGGAAGGCAAGATCTCAGTACAATAGAGAAGATCTGTGGGGAAGGCGAGACCACAGCACTGTAGAGAAGATCTGTGAGAAAGGTGACACCTCAGCACCATAGAGAAAATCTGTGAAGTCGAGATCTCAGCACCATAGAGAAGATCTGTGAGGAAGGCAAGATCTCACCACCATAGATAAGATCTGTGAGGAAGGCAAGATCTCAGTACAATAGAGAAGATCTGTGGGGAAGGCGAGACCACAGCACTGTAGAGAAGATCTGTGAGAAAGGTGACACCTCAGCACCACAGAGAAAATCTGTGAAGTCGAGATCTCAGCACCATAGAGAAGATCTGTGAGGAAGGCAAGATCTCACCACCATAGATAAGATCTGTGAGGAAGGCAAGATCTCAGTACAATAGAGAAGATCTGTGGGGAAGGCGAGACCACAGCACTGTAGAGAAGATCTGTGAGAAAGGTGACACCTCAGCACCACAGAGAAAATCTGTGAAGAAGTCGAGATCTCAGCACCATGAGAAGATCTGTGAGGAAGGCAAGATCTCAACATTTTAGAGAAGATCAGTGAGGAAGGCAAGATCTCACCACCATAGATAAGATCTGTGAGGAAGGCAAGATCTCCGTACAATAGAGAAGATCTGTGGGGAAGGCGAGACCACAGCACTACAGAGAAGATCTGTGAGAAAGGTGACATCTCAGCACCACAGAGAAAATCTGTGAAGAAGTCGAGATCTCAGCACCATAGAGAAGATCTGTGAGGAAGGCAAGATCTCAACATTTTAGAGAAAATCTGTGAATAAGTCGAGACCTCACCACCATAGATAAGATCTGTGAGGAAGGCAAGATCTCAGTACAATAGAGAAGATCTGTGGGGAAGGCGAGACCACAGCACTGTAGAGAAGATCTGTGAGAAAGGTGACACCTCAGCACCACAGAGAAAATCTGTGAAGAAGGCGAGATCTCAGCACCATAGAGAAGATCTGTGAGGAAGGCAAGATCTCACCACCACAGATAAGATCAGTGAGGAAGGCAAGATCTCACCACCATAGATAAGATCTGTGAGGAAGGCAAGATCTCAGCACCATAGACAAGATCTGTGAGGAAGGCAAGATCTCACCACCATAGATAAGATCTGTGAGGAAGGCAAGATCTCCGTACAATAGAGAAGATCTGTGGGGAAGGCGAGACCACAGCACTACAGAGAAGATCTGTGAGAAAGGTGACATCTCAGCACCACAGAGAAAATCTGTGAAGAAGTCGAGATCTCAGCACCATAGAGAAGATCTGTGAGGAAGGCAAGATCTCAACATTTTAGAGAAAATCTGTGAATAAGTCGAGACCTCACCACCATAGATAAGATCTGTGAGGAAGGCAAGATCTCAGTACAATAGAGAAGATCTGTGGGGAAGGCGAGACCACAGCACTGTAGAGAAGATCTGTGAGAAAGGTGACACCTCAGCACCACAGAGAAAATCTGTGAAGAAGGCGAGATCTCAGCACCATAGAGAAGATCTGTGAGGAAGGCAAGATCTCACCACCATAGATAAGATCAGTGAGGAAGGCAAGATCTCACCACCATAGATAAGATCTGTGAGGAAGGCAAGATCTCAACATTTTAGAGAAAATCTGTGAATAAGTCGAGACCTCACCACCATAGATAAGATCTGTGAGGAAGGCAAGATCTCAGTACAATAGAGAAGATCTGTGGGGAAGGCGAGACCACAGCACTGTAGAGAAGATCTGTGAGAAAGGTGACACCTCAGCACCACAGAGAAAATCTGTGAAGAAGGCGAGATCTCAGCACCATAGAGAAGATCTGTGAGGAAGGCAAGATCTCACCACCATAGATAAGATCAGTGAGGAAGGCAAGATCTCACCACCATAGATAAGATCTGTGAGGAAGGCAAGATCTCAGCACCATAGAGAAGATCTGTGAGGAAGGCAAGATCTCAACATTTTAGAGAAGATCAGTGAGGAAGGCAAGATCTCACCACCATAAATAAGATCTGTGAGGAAGGCAAGATCTCAGTACAATAGAGAAGATCTGTGGGGAAGGCAAGATCTCAACATTTTAGAGAAGATCAGTGAGGAAGGCAAGATCTCACCACCATAGATAAGATCTGTGAGGAAGGCAAGATCTCAGTACAATAGAGAAGATCTGTGGGGAAGGCGAGACCACAGCACTACAGAGAAGATCTGTGAGAAAGGTGACACCTCAGCACCACAGAGAAAATCTGTGAAGAAGTCGAGATCTCAGCACCATAGAGAAGATCTGTGAGGAAGGCAAGATCTCAACATTTTAGAGAAGATCAGTGAGGAAGGCAAGATCTCACCACCATAGATAAGATCTGTGAGGAAGGCAAGATCTCAGTACAATAGAGAAGATCTGTGGGGAAGGCATGACCTCAGCACCAGAGAAAAAATCTGTGAGGAAGAAGAGATCTGCGAAGAAGGCGAGACCTCAGCACCGTAGACAAGATCTGTGAGGAAGCGAGACCTCAGCAGAAGGGGAACACGAAAATGTAACCATCCATGCCTCATTCGTGGACAGTCCTTTCGATTTCGATTCGAACCCAAGTCCTTTCGATCAGTAGTCAAGCACGCTAACCACTTCTCCAATTAAGAGTCTTAATTTCTTCATCTACTTAAGTACAAAAATGACTAAACAAGCCACCTAACAAAGCATGCCCTTTCAATGCATCCCCCTCACCCAACCCACCCCTTCCTTCTACACAAACACATCTCCCACCTTCCCAATCTTCGCTGCATTCGAGCACGGAATAATTAGAGATAATAAAATTAACTGTTGAACACAATTTCATCGTAGAGACGAAATTTGCATGGCGGACGGGATCTGAACGTGCCAAAGGCGCCCGCAACAAGGAAATGGGGGCCAGTTTGCTTCGGAATGATTTTCGCTCTCCGAGATTGTTTATTTGATTTGCAACGCTTTGCAATTTCAACAGAAGAAAGATTTATCAAAGTGTTCCTCTTGCTATGTAGGCTTTGTGATTTTGGAAGAGGAAAGTTTCGGCTTTTTAAAAGTCTCATTGAATACACAACACCGATGCTAATCGGGAATCTCTCTCTCTCTCTACTAAAGATTAAAAGAAAAATTTTAATTTTGAATTAATTTTAGAAAAACTATTTTCCTCGGTCTAATAAGTAAAAAATGAAACTAAATCACACGGATTGGGAAAACATAATATAGGTCGCCGATGGTGAAATCAGAAGAGGGGTCGCCGATGGTGTGAATAGCGGTCGTCAATGGTGATAACATATGAGGGATTGTTGATGGTGAAATCGTAAGAGGGGTCGCCGATGGTGAAATTATAAGAGGGGTCGCTGATGGTGTTAATAGCGGTCGTCAATGGTGATAACATATGAGGGATTGTTGATGGTGAAATCGTAAGAGGGGTCGCCGATGGTGTGAATAGCGGTCGTCAATGATGATAACATATGAGGGATTGTTGATGGTGAAATCGTAAGAGGGGTCGCCGATGGTGTGAATAGCGGTCGTCAATGGTGATAACATATGAGGGATTGTTGATGGTGAAATCGTAAGAGGGGTCGCCGATGGTGAAATTATAAGAGGGGTCGCTGATGGTGTGAATAGCGGTCGTCAATGGTGATAACATATGAGGGATTGTTGATGGTGAAATCGTAAGAGGGGTCGCCGATGGTGTGAATAGCGGTCGTCAATGATGATAACATATGAGGGATTGTTGATGGTGAAATCGTAAGAGGGGTCGCCGATGGTGTGAATAGCGGTCGTCAATGGTGATAACATATGAGGGATTGTTGATGGTGAATCGTAAGAGGGGTCGCCGATGGTGAAATTATAAGAGGGGTCGCCGATGGTGAAATCGTAAGAGGGAGGGGGGGGCGCTGATGGTGAAATCGTAAGAGGGGTCGCCGATGGTGTGAATCATCATCATCATCATCATCATCATCATCATCATCATCATCATCATCAAGCAGACATGGGCTACGGAGGTCCAACCAGACCGTGCAATTTAGTTCTCCAAGCATATCTGTCCTCAGCTACATCTTCTGCATCCAGCCACTGCACACCAATTCTAACAAGGTCCTGTTTGACATTGTCTGCCCACCGCATCCTAGGTCTCCCCTTCTTTCTGAGGCCTTTAGGCACACTGTTCATAACCCTATTCGCCAATCTATAATTATCCATACGGGCAACATGGCCAAACCAACGGAGTCTCTCTCTGCACAATATGCTGCTTAAAGGAGGTTGCAAACTCCTTTACCTAACCTCATCATTAGTTACAAAGTTAAACCACCTAATGCCCAAGATACTGCGTAAGCATCTAGAATCAAAAGCATCTAGTTTCCTGTTATCTTGTGTACATAGCGTCAAAGTTTCACTACCATAACTAACCCTAGAAAGAACCAAACCATTTCACAAAAAAAGAAATTATAATCCTAAATTTAAATTACCAATTAACTCAGAAACTTTAACTCAGGTAAATAAATGCAAAATTCTAGGTATATATTTAGATTCAAAATTAAACTGGCAACACCATATTAATAATAAACATATTTCAGGTCTAAGATTACTAAATTGTATTAAACATTTTGCTTTCAGAAATGAAGGCACTCAGCAACAGCAATTAATAACTGTATATAAAAATCTTATAAGACCTAAAATT
Organism: Ryuthela nishihirai; assembly: GCA_038380435.1. Taxonomy (NCBI): domain Eukaryota; kingdom Metazoa; phylum Arthropoda; class Arachnida; order Araneae; family Heptathelidae; genus Ryuthela; species Ryuthela nishihirai. The sequence goes on along the minus strand of JAWZYU010000029.1, from coordinate 31,792,665 downwards.
GAATTTGGCCTGGAATTTATTTCTGGAGCTCTCTTCTCAAAATTTAGAAAATTAAATTCTTTGCAGAATCAATGTTTGAAAATTGCCCTGGGGCTTGTAAGATGTTGCCCCACAATTTCTGAAATAGCAGAGACAGCATCCCACCATTTGAAAATCAGACATAATATTCTATTAACAAAATATTTTTTTAAATTACACTACAAACTTCCCACACATCATTTTTATAAACATTTTCATAGATTACCATATATCAAAACCATATACAGGGTGAATCTGAAAAAGTGGGCAAAACTTTACGGGGTGGTAGAACGTAGCTATACGAGCAATATTCGTCATAGAATGTATGGTCGGAACGCAAACGGCGAGCCGCTAGGTGGCTTTGGAAATGGTATAAAAGGGTCGTCCTCGCACCCAACGGCATTTCTACCGTGGATTGCCGAGAGGATGGCTGGTTATACTAACCACGAAATGGCGGATATGCACTTTGTGTACGGTGCGGCGGACGGGAATGCAAGTGAGGCACAGAGAGCACATCTAGTCGCCAGGATCGCCGTTGTTGCCGGCGATATTCGGTAAATGCCTGGTGTCTTCGCAAATGTGCGTCGGTCCCTATCCCGCAGGTGTGAAGCCTGCATTACAGCTGGCGGCAGCTCTTTTGAGCAATTTCTTTGAGCATGTACCTCAATTACATTCCTGTTAATAAAATGTTTTCTGAAGTATCTCCTCTCCTTCTTGTGTTCATTCTTTAAATGTGACAGTGGAAAACTACCTTTTAACTTCTCACCGCTTGCGTTCCGACCATACATTCTATGACGAATATTGCTCGTATAGCTGCGTTCTACCACCCCGTAAAGTTTCGCCCACTTTTTCAGATTCACCCTGTATAATAATGAACACCTTTCCAATTTATATGATGAATTCTTTAGTAGAACACTTAACGGGGACATCCCCCAACATCATTGCGGACTGGTGCTTTCCCTCCCCTTTAATTATTACTGAAATCCCATCTTTGACTTCAAAAAAATAATTACCTGCAGAAACTGCACTTATTTTATTTAAATCTTACTTTACTGAAAATTTTGAGTCTACTTTTAATATATACACAGATGGGTCAGTTTTAAAAGAAACAGGTTCATCTACTGCTGCTTTCTCATCCCCTTCTCTAACGTTTCTAAATCCTTTAAATTCCCTAAAAGTACATCAATTATTCAAGCTGAATTAACAGCTATATATGAATCTTTCAAATGGATCTTGAGTAATTTAACTAATCAGAATATAGTGGGGCGGGGGTGGCTCAGTCGGTAGCGCGTCAGGCTCGTAATCTGTAGCTCCCAGGTTCGAGTCCCAGCTGGGTCAGCGTTGAGATTTATCTCCAAAAAATTCCCCGCCCTGTCCACGGTCAGTAGGGGACACCGATGGGCTTGGAAAGCCCGCCGTCCGTCGGATGGGACGTTAAGCCGTGGCCCCGTGTGCGGGAGAGCCATACCTTGTGCACGTTAAAGAACACGTTGGATGGCCTTGACGGGAGGCTACCATCTGTCTCCCAACAGCTGTTCCAGTGGGTCCCCTCCCCCAACCTTCTCTGAGCCTTCGGGGTCCATGTGACCTGGCCATTTAGCCCATGGTGTGCAAAAAAGTGCCGCTCAGAGGTAAAACAACCCAACCTAACTTTACACATAAACACAACACTTCAATGTGAAAATTTACACAAATATTTGTTTAGAAATTTGAAACAATAAGATTAACAAATAATATCAAATATCATTTAAATATTTCACAACATAAACGGTCGTAGAACGCACAAAAAAAAAAACTTATCTGCGAGTTGGGCACCACGTATTTGGCCCATTATTTGCATAAAATGTTGTTCAGAGATCTAAACATCGGTTTGTAAAAGCTTCGAGACTCCTCCAAGAAATTCCCCCAGAAAATATCTATCGTCTCTCACAATCCAATCCTGAAAAGCGTATCTAAAGTGCTTGCGTCCTAACTTGTCTCCCAGACGGGAAAGAGCTGGAAAACGACGTTCTGACTTCCACAAACAATTTTCACGCCGACCAGGTCAGGAGGAGACGATATCCAATGATCGTTCCCAGCTGCTTGACATTCACTGCGATAATGGAAACTTCAATTTCTGCCGGAATCTCTTGTATTTTTCTCCCCTTTTGTTCGGGAACGTGATTCTAAAGATAAATATTGAAACAAACGCGTTCCTTCACTATACCGTTCTCACTCCCTGATCATCCCCACTCCCAGCCTCCATATCACACCACTGTGGGTCTCCTTCTTGTAACCCCCTGAAAAGGAAAGCCGCTGCAATAAAGGACTAGCCAACTTTTATCAATACTAAGATTTCAATAAAAATTCTTTCCAGAACCTCCACAATTAAAACCGTTATGAAAGATTAATGTATTTGCTGATCGGATTCGTTGCTTGACGGGACGTCGGACTGTCTCCCTGCACCCCAAGACTCAGAAGACCCAGATGGGGACGCGCTGTTTGGGGCTCGCGGTGACCCCCTATGTTTACTCTTTGACTTGAATGGATGGAGGTAAGGCCGACTTTTAGCTTGCAGAGACTGTCTTTTCTCTCTGCTATTTGCCTGCCGGTAGAGGGTGACTTTTGGGTTATGGTAATGTTTGCTCATAAGATATGGGAACAACACCACAGTCCACATGGGTGACTTGAAGAACTGGGCAGCTGAAAACCCAAACAACCAACACAGGGGTACTTCTTGCACAGGAAATAGCACTGGCGATGTGATCTCTTAAATCGAAAAACAAGGATTCAGTTTCGAGTCTTTGAGAGGAGGTAGATGGATTCTTTGATGCGTTTTTTTTTTTCATTAAATCACCTACTTAAAACATATTGAATTCTTTTCCTTTTGGGGCGGGGGTGGCTCAGTCGGTAGCGCGCCAGGCTCGTAATCTGTAGTTCCCAGGTTCGAGTCCCAGCTGGGTCAGCGTTGAGGTTTATCTCCGCAAAATTCCTCGCCCTGCCCACGGTCAGTAGGGGACACCGATGGACTTGGAAAGGCCGCCGTCCGTCGGATGGGACGTTAAGCCATGGCCCCGTGTGTGGGAGAGACATACACTGTGCACGTTAAAGAACACGCTGGATGGCCTTGACGGGAGGCTACCATCTGTCTCCCAACAGCTGTTCCAGTGGGTACCCTCCCCCAACCTTCTCTGAGCCTTCGGGGTCCATGTGACCGGGCCATTTAGCCCACGGTGTGCAAAAAAGTGCCGCTCAGAGGTAAAACAACCCAACTCTTTTCCTTTTCTTTCTATTTTGATTAAACGATATACTTAAAGTAGATCTTGAATTCTTTTTTTTTTTTCGTATTTTTTCAAAAATTAAATGATGCTCTTAAAACTTTTTTAAATTTAATGATTTTCTTAAAACAGTTTTAGGTTTAATGATATAATTCAAATATATCTTGGATTCTTTTTAGATTTAACGAGCTGCTTAAAATAAATTTTGGATTCTTTGCTTCTTTTTTTTAATGATTTAGTTAAATAGTTCTTGTTAGTTAAAGTTTAGTTTAGTTAAATAGTTAACGAGCTGCCTAAAATAGAACTTATAAGAAAAAAAATTGGAAAGAATCTTTCTGTTTTTAAACTAAATGACCTTAAAAGTTTAAGATTTGATAATCTACTTAAAATAAATCTTGAATTATTATTCTTTTAAGACTCCAATTCGAATTGTTTACCTTCTAGGACAGTATCATTTGGGCTATTTGACTTCTGAGCGTTGGGTTGGGTTGTTTTACCTCTGAGCGGCACTTTTTTGCACACCATGGGCTAAATGGCAAGGTCTCAAGAACCCCGAAGGCTCAGAGAATGTTGGGGGAGGGGACCCACTGGAACAGCTGTTGGGAGACAGATGGTAGCTTCCCGTCAAGGCCATCCAACGTGTTCTTTTACGTTGGGTTGTTTTACCTCTGAGCGGCACTTTTTTGCACACCATGGGCTAAATGGCCAGGTCACATGGACCCCGAATGATCAGAGAATGTTGGGGGAGGGGACCCACTGGAACAGCTGTTGGGAGACAGATGGTAGCCTCCCGTCAAGGCCATCCAGCGTGTTCTTTTATGTTGGGTTGTTTTACCTCTGAGCGGCACTTTTTTGCACACCATGGGCTAAATGGCCAGGTCACATGGACCCCGAATGATCAGAGAAGGTTGGGGGAGGGGACCCACTGGAACAGCTGTTGGGAGACAGATGGTAGCCTCCCGTCAAGGCCATCCAGTGTGTTCTTTAACGTGCACAAGGTATGGCTCTCCCACACACGGGGCCACGGCTTAACGTCCCATCCGACGGACGGCGGCCATTCCAAGCCAATCGGTGTCCTCTACTGACCGTGGCCAGGGAGGAGAATTTTGCGGAGATAAATCTCAACGATAAATCTCAACGCTGACCCAGCTGGGACTCGAACCTGGGAACTACAGATTACGAGCCTGGCGCGCTACCGACTGAGCCACCCCCGCCCCCACTTCTGAGCGGCACTCCTTTCTACACACAATGGGCTAAATGGCCAGGTCACAAGATTCCAATATTTCAGAGTCAAGCAGGTGGACTAATATCGATTAGACTGCTATTAGGGTACAGTTAGAAATATCCTGTTAAGGTTCGGTTGGGTTGTTTTACCTCTGAGCGGCACTTTTTTGCACACCATAGGTTAAATGATCAGGTCACAAAGACCTCGAAGTCTCAGAGAAGGTTGGGGGAGGGGACCCACTGGAACAACTGTTAGGAGACGGATGGTAGCCTCCCGTCAAGGCCGTCCAGTGTGTTCTGTAACGTGCATAGGATATGGCTCTCCAGCACACGGTGTCACGGCCTAACATTCCATCCGACGGACGGCGGCCTTTCCAAGCCTATCGGTGTCCCGTACTGACCGTGGGCAGGACGATGAGCTTTGCGGAGATAAATCTCAACGCTGACCCAGCTGGGACTCGAACTTGGGAGCTACAGATTACGAGCCTGGCGCGTTACCGACTGAGCCACCCCCGCCCCATTGTGACTTAGGTGAATTAGGACTCTAGGTGACTGAGGTGAACTAGGACTTTAGGTGACTTAGGGGAATTAGGACTTTAGGTGACTATATCAGGGCGGCTAGTCGGTAGCGCGCCAGGCTCGTAATTCCCAGGTTCGAGTCTCCGGTCACGGCTTAACATTCCATCCGACGGACGGCGGCCTTTCCAAGACTATCGGTGTCCCCTACTGACCGTGGGCAGGACGAGGAGTTTTGCGGAGATAAATCTCTACGCTGACCCAGCTGGGACTCGAACTTGGGAACTACAGATTACGAGCCTGGCGCGTTACCGACTGAGCAACCTCCACCCCCCACCATGTGCAGGAGAGCGATAATCTGTACACGTGAAGAAACACTCAAATTGTTTTGACGAAAAGCCATCATCTGTCTCCTAAAAACTATCCAATAGGTTCCCTTCCCCCAACCTTCTTTGATTCCTTGGGGTTCTTGTGACCTGTCCATTTAGCCCATGGTGCGCAAAAAAAAGTGGTGCTCAGAAGTAAAACAACCCAATGATCATAAGAATCACGAAAGACTTGAGTTCAGACCCACCGTCAAATGAAGGCTGACAACTGACCTCCTTCATTTCCCTTGTGGGGCGGGGGTGGCTCAGTCGGTAGCGCGCCAGGCTCGTAATCTGTAGTTTTCAGTTCGAGTCCCAGCTGGGTCAGCGTTGAGATTTATCTCCGCAAAATTCCCCGCCCTGCCCACGGTCAGTAGGGGACACCGATGGGCTTGGAAAGGCCGCCGTCCGTCGGATGGGACGTTAAGCCGTGGCCCCGTGTGTGGGAGAGCCATACCCTGTGCACGTTAAAGAACACGCTGGATAGCCTTGACGGGAAGTTACCATCTGTCTCCCAACAGCTGTTCCAGTGGGTCCCCTCCCCCAACCTTCTCTGAGCCTTCGGGGTCCATGTGACCTGGACATTTAGCCCATGGTGTGCAAAAAAGTGCCACTCAGAGGTAAAACAACCCAACGTTAAACAACACGCTGGATGGCCTTGACGGGAGGGTACCATCTGTTTCTTAACAGCTGTTCCAGTGGGTCCCCTCCCCCAACCTTCTCTGAGCCTTCGGGGTCCATGTGACCTGGCCATTTAGCCCATGGTGTGCAAAAAAGTGCCGCTCAGAGGTAAAACAACCCAACCCATTTCCCTTGCAGTTCGCTCTGCAGGATCCGCGTGGCCTTTGTACTCGTTCTGCAGAAACGATAGGGAGAGAGAGATAAGGGGAAGCTTTCAGTAGGAGAATGTGTGTGGCCTGCTCTGCGGTTGCCGAGCTGTAGAGTGTATTCACACTCCTCTAGAAAAGATAACATCTCCAGCTCCCTGGGAGTTCTGTCGCCAAGTTAGCGGACATTTCTTCCTTGGCTTCTCCGTTGGCTTTTCCAAGTCACTAAAGTAGATTCTTTAAAATTCGGCGTACTTGGGGATTGAAAATTCTCGGATTTTGGATTGGGTTGTTTTACCTCTGAGCGGCACTTTTTTGCACACCATGGGCTAAATGGCCAGGTCACATGGACCCCGAAGGCTCAGAGAAGGTTGGGGGAGGGGACCCACTGGAACAGCTGTCGGGAGACAGATGGTAGCCTCCTGTCAAGGCCATCCAGCGTGTTCTTTAACGTGCACAGGGTATGGCTCTCCCGCACACTGGGCAACGGCTTAATGTCCCATCCGACGGACGGCGGCCTTTCCAAGCCCATCGGTGTCCCCTACTGACCGTGGGCAGGGCGGGGAATTTTGCGGAGATAAATCTCAACGCTGACCCAGCTGGGACTCGAATCTGGGAACTACAGATTACGAACCTGGCGCGCTACCGACTGAGCCACCCCCGCCCCAGGCCTATCTGGGACTCGAACCTGAGAACTGAAAATTGCGAGCCTAGAGCCTTCTAGAGTTTCTTGTGACTCTAAGCTCGTAAGGACCCCTTGGGGCTCAGAGAAAGTTGGGGGGGAAGGAGACCCACTGGACATCTGTCTAACTTCTGAGCCAACTCCACCCACCTCCGTGTGGCATAAAATGAGACAAAAGATCTTAACACAATATATTTGCCGCAAAACACTTTTTTTTTATATAAACACACATAGTCTCACACAGAACCGGGTTTAGCGGGAAGCTAAGGGCCATGCCTCCCCCCTTCAAAATGCCTTGACGAAAGGTTATCGTCTGCCTCCAAACATCTATCCAGTAGGTCCCCTTCCCCCCAACTGCAGTGACCGGGGGTTCGGATCCTGTCCGACTGGGCCAGATGTGATGTCCCTTGGGTTCGGATCCTGTCAGACTGTGACAGATGTGATGACCCAGTCCACACAGGAGAGAGGGACGATGATGAAATTACTTAATTCACTTCGGTGAATTCACAGATTCGCGGGTTTTTACTCCCGTGCCACTCTATGCCTTTGAAGAAACTGGTGTTGAATGAAGAATAATAATAATAATCTTTATTTTATTCCGCCAGTCAATGCAATATACATTTACATAGCATAATTATCTAATAACATTTAATATATACATGAGAAAAATCGAGAAGTGAAATAGCTGAGAAATATCAATTGCATCAGAAAAGGTAAATAACAATCATATTAAATATTAATGTTTAATAGGAAAGGCGAAACAAAAAAGGAGAGCATAGTATAGCTTATTTTTAGTTAATGCTCCCTATTTCCTTTAGTTCAATTATGACAACAGTAAAGTATACAATAATTCAAATAGTACAATAATTCAATAGTATAAAAGGTCAAATGGTTATGAGACATATTACACTGATACATAGAAGAAGGTTTCATTGCTTTGTAAGAAGAAATGTTCTACATTTGATTATAAAGATTTTGCATTTTTAACATCATCAGGAAATTTAGACCAAATTTTTACTGCATTGTATTTGATAGATCTCTGCCCAATTGACAATCGACACATAGGTGTACTCAGATCCTCTCTATGACGTGTTTCATAATTATGAAAATTCGAAAGACTCTGAATAAATTGGATAGATTTAAAGACTATTTTCAATCTCATTGTAATCGAATACACAAAGTTTCCTGATATCAGTTTGTAATTATTATAGACATTAAAAATTTTAACCTCAGAAAATAAATGTGCCACGGGATCCTGTCAGACTGTGACAGATGTCACAGTCTGACAGATCATATCTTTTACCAACAATATATCTAACAATTCTTTTCTGAAGACGATATATAGCATTCAGATTATAGTCAAAAGTATTACCCCAGACTAAAATTCCATATGCTATATAAGAATAAATGAAAGAGTAGTATAAATTTGTCAAAATTTGTTTGTTAACCAGATGACGTATTTTACTAATCATACCAATATTCCTCGACAGAGTGATTCTCAGCTGCTTTACGTGAAATGACCAGTTCAGATTTTCATCGATCCATATTCCTAAGAATTTATATTCAATGCATCTATTTAGCTTAATTTCATTAATCTTCACATCGAAACATTTCTCATCGATATTTTTGTTTTTATTTTTATAAATCATGTATTTGGATTTTTTGACATTTATTAATAAATTGCTATGACTGCACCATTCAGATATAATATTTAGAGAGTAGTTAACACTGCTAATCAGACTTGCAGAATCTTGGTTGAAATCGATAATACTTGTATCATCAGCATATAATAACATCTTTGAATTAATGTGTAACTTTGCCGTTAATGTAAAGTAGGTAAAGGATTAAAGTCGTTAATGTAAAGTAGGTAAAGGATCGGACCAAGAATCGAACCTTGAGGCACACCTCTGTAAATAAAATGTTCTTCTGATATACTACCATTTACTTCTACAAGAGCTTTCCTCTGATATAAGTAGCTTCTTAACCAGTTATTTATTTTACCTCTCAGGCCATAAAATTCAATTTTCTTTAACAAAATTTCGTGGTTAATACTGTCAAATGCTTTCGTAAAATCAAGATATACAGCTAATCCAATGTGACCTGCATCCAAATGATTGACAATATACTCATATAAATCTGCAATGGCTGTCTGAGTAGATTTTTTATTTTGAAAACCATATTGTTGTTGTGTGATAATTTTCATATTATCTAGGAATTTAGTAATACGTGTACAAATTAGCTTTTCAAAGATTTTCGAGATTGGCAAAATTGAAATAGGTCTGTAGTTTTCTATATTTTCTTTATCACCTGATTTATGTATGGGAAGAATTCTGGCAATTTTCAGTTTATCCGGGAATACTTCGTTTAAAATAAAAAAAAAACCCTCAAGCAGCTGCTTGCCACAGAGGTCTGACAGGAGCCTGTCAGTTTATATGCCATAGTAGAAGGATTGATAAATTAAATATATAGCACAAAGGTTCTTTTATTGTATGTATAATCTTTTTAATTACATTAATATTTATGTCATTTATACCTGGTGACTTATCAGCTCCTAGATCATTCACTATGTTACTGATCTCTTGAGTAACATTTGGCATGACATAAAATGTCTGGTTGATGCACTCAATTTGATATTTATATTTGCCATGAAATTTTTCAGTTTGGTTCAATATCAATTCGTTAACGGTATCATGAAAATAGCTATTGAAGACATTGCACTTCGTATAGTCATCAGCAATAATTGCATCATCAGAAGAAATGTCTCCTACTATTGACTTACATTTATTTCTACCCAAAACATCGTTGAGATATTTCCATTTCTGTTTAGAATTATTGCTAGAATCAAATCTACTGTTATAATAGGCGTTCTTTGTTTGTCTGATTTGGGAAGTAACGAAATTACGAAATTCTTTATATGCAGAACTGCCATCCTCTAAATAGGTTTCTTTTGCTTTTTTGTATAAATTATCTCTTTTAGTTATTAATTTTTTTCAGATCTTTCGTGATCCAAGGAGCATATTTATTTGGGCCTTTGGAACTTCTTAATATCCGTGGGTATTAATTTTTTATTATAGTGATTTATAAAAATATTTATGAAATAATTATATGCTTCATTTACATCGCTGATTAAGTAAAGGAATTGCCAATCAATACGATTTAATTTATATTGCAATTGCAGAATATTATTATCATTGATTTCTCTATATCTATAACTGCTAGGTAGCATTTGAAAATTTGTCCTTTGGACCAGAAAAAATGTGGGGAAATGATCTGTAATTTTTGACATCAGAACTCCATTTTGGCAATCTACATTCGAAATTCCATAATCAATTAGTGTAGAACTTTGATTTCCAACTCTAGTTGGTAATCCACTGTTTAAAACAAAACAATCATATGAATTAACTAGGTCTATTAAATTTAATACATTTTTTATCTTGGTTCATAATATCAAGGTTATAGTCACCCATTAATATAAAGATCGATTTCAGTTTAAGTAATGAGTTTAAAACAAATTCTAGATGTGACAGAAATAATTGTACATTACCCTGAGGTGGTCGATAAATACTGCCCACAATCAGATTTCCTGATTTAGCAAGCAAAATCTCGTAATCATCAGTAATAACTGACAAATTGTTTAATATTTTGAAAGAAAAGCTTTCTCTGAAATAAAGTGCTACTCCTCCACCTTTACGAGCCTCTCTTCCCAAACCTAGGGACCGATGTCAGAAGGTTTAGAGAAGCCGCCGTCCATCGGATTGAACGTTTAGCTGTGTGACTGCGCACTCAGAAGTAAACCAACTCAACCCAGTCTGTCTCCTAATAACAGTTGTACAATGAATACCATTTTCTACTAAAATCTTAGCTTTTAGGGGTGTTTATTACTTGGCCATTTAGCCTATCGTGTGAAAATAAAAAAGGGATTTGAAAGAAGAACCACCCACTCTCCCGAGTCGAGAAAAATGGCAACTCGAAATTGCCACCACCGCAGCGAAACGGGGAAAAAAAAAGATGCATGGGAGACAGCGCAGGTCACGTGACCACGGAGTTGGATCTCTGTTGGGAAGTAGAAGGGAGAGTTGTAACACCCGTGGCAGCATCTCCGCATCAGCGGGAGCAATCCTCTCCGACCACAAATTAGAACGGATCGTCGGAGATATACAATTGCATCGTGTATCCCGCTGTGGGGACTAAACTGCCCGATCTATGGGGTCATCAGTACGATAGGGGGCGTGAACGCAGCGTGGCGCTTTCTATAGACGGCATTGCGGCGTAACAAAATGGCCTCTCGGGGATGCCTTTTGTTGGGGGACTCTACCAGCACTGAAAGGGCGTAAGTCAGTCGGAAAACGACACTTTTGTAGGAAATGGATTCTGGGATTGGGTATTAAGGTAGGGAATGATAGACTTGACGGTTATTAACTCTTTCGGACTTTTTTTGAATTAATGAAATGAATATGAATGAAAAAAAAAACTGATATTTTGTTTGTTTATTTTCCCATGCGTGAATTTTCGAACTAGGCTCGGTTGGGTTGTTTTACCTCTGAGCGGCAATTTTTTTGAACACAATGGGCTAAATGACCAAGTCACAAGGACCCCCGAAGGCTCAGAGAAGGTTGGGGGAAGGGATCCATTAGAACAGTCGTTGTGAGACAGATGGTAGCCTCCCGTCAAGGCCATCCAGTGTGTTCTTTAACGTTGGGTTGTTTTACCTCTGAGTGACACTTTTTTGCACACCATTGGCTAAATGGCCAGATCACAAGGACCCCGGAGGCTCAGAGAAGGTTGGGGCAGAGGATCCACCGGAACAGCTGTTGGGAGACAGATGGTAGCCTCCCGTCAAGGCCATCCAGCGTGTTCTTTAACGTCGGATTGTTTTACCTCTGAGCGGCACTTTTTTGCACACCATGGGCTAAATGGCCAGGTCACATGGATCCCGAAGGCTCAGAGAAGGTTGGAGGAGGGGACCCACTGGAACAGCTGTTGGGAGACAGATGGTAGCCTCCCGTCAAGGCCATCCAGCGTGTTCTTTAACGTTGGGTTGTTTTACCTCTGAGCGGCACTTTTTTGCACACCATGGGCTAAATGGCCAGGTCACATGGACCCCGAAGGCTCAGAGAAGGTTCGGGGAGGGGACCCACTGGAACAGCTGTTAGGAGACAGATGGTAGCCTCCCGTCAAGGTCATCCAGCGTGTTCTTTAACGTGCACAGTAGTAGTAGTAGTATCCTTTATTTCCATTTATATTAAATTATGATACAATATGAGTTTTTAGAAAAATTTTGGAAATATACAACTCCACAAGAGTTCATAGACTCGCACGCGGAGTATAAGGTTAAAATAAAAAACATACATAAACATTAGAAACAACATTTTAAGTATATTATCATATTAATATTTTCTGTCATGGTTACATCAGCAACATAGTAACAGAATCAATAATAAACTATAAATACACCAAATTTTATTCAAAAAATTAACATCCTAAAGAGCAAACAAATAAAAAGAAAATTTTATAATCAGAAATATAGGGGAAAAACCCTCCAACCTAAAGAAATTTTTCTATATCATCTATATTACAAATCCAATCTCTTAGTTTTCGAGAAAACGTAAAAGAATTTATTTCATCCTTTATAGTTTCAGGTAAACTGTTAAATATTTTAGGCGCCAAAAATATACAATGTTTTTGCGTAATAGTTTTCTTCGGAAGTGGTACAATGAAATTAATATGTGCACTTGTTCTGGTATTCTGCATTACATTTCTAATGTCACTTTCTCTATAGTGCTTTTTTAAATATAAGAGCACATTATAAACATACATTTTCCTTAGTGGTAAAATTTGAAGATCATTATAAAAATATTTAATACTATCATATTTTCTTTTTCTTAATGCACATCTAATTACTCTATTTTGAATAGTAACTAAGGATTTAATATTACTATAAAACATTCCTCCCCAAGATATTATTCCATAACTTAAATATGACTTAACCCAAGCATTATGTATAAGTATAAGCTTTAAAAAAGTAAGATTCATAAAATTTCTAATATAAAACAATTTTGGAATTACTGCATTAATTTTTTTCATCAAATATTTTATATGTTCATTCCTATTTAACTGACTGTCTATATATACGCCGAAATATTTATAATATTCTACTCTTTTAATTGCTTCACATGCACACTGATGTCCTATACAGTTTACAGAATGATAAAATAATTTATTTTTTAACTTATCGACTTCATTACGTTTTAAATTGAAATATAAATATTTCGTTTTATTAATATTCAATAACAATTTATTTTTTAAGAACCATTTTCTAATATTACCCAAGTCTTCATTTATTTCTTCAATTAAAATATTCTCATTGTCATCCACATACATCAGCCGCATATATCAAAGCCGCATATGTCAGCCGCATATATCAAAACTGTATCATCAGCGAAAGTTATTATTTTTCCTTTAAGTTCAAGATTACAAAGATCGTTTATAAAAACATTTAAATAATATTGGCCCCAACACAGAACCCTGTGGAACTCCATATTTTAGTTCAATTCCCTTACTTAACAAGTTTACCATTTTTACCCTTTGAATTCTATTTTTCAAATATGTTTCCAACCATTTCAAAACATTTCCTCGAATTCCAGCCATTTCAAGTTTTTTTTATCAGCAAATCATGCGAAACCGAATCAAACGCTTTTTTGATGTCCAAAAATAGCACAACAGTTTTCAAATTATCATTTATAGATCTGTATACTGTGGCCGAGTGGTTAGCGCGCTTGGCTACTGATCTAAGGGACCTGGGTTCGAGCCCCGGATTAAGGCATGGAGGTTTGTGTTGTTTCTCTGCTGAGGTCCTGCCATCCTCACAGACCTTCTACTATGGCATATAAATTGACAGGCTCCTGTCAGACCTCTGTGGCAAGCAGCTGCTTGAGGGGGTATTTATTCAGCCGTCCCATGGCCGAGTGGTTAGCGCTCTTGGCTACTGATCTAAGGGACCTGGGTTCGAGCCCCGGATTAAGGCATAGAGGTTTGTGTTGTTTCTCTGCCGAGGTCCTGCCATCCTCTCAGACCTTCTACTATGGCATATAAACTGACAGGCTCCTGTCAGACGTCTGTGGCAAGCAGCTGCTTGAGGGGGTATATACTGTGGAAGACAATTGTAATATAGCATCCTCAGTACCTACATTTTTCCTAAACCCATACTGATGATCAGAAAAAAATTTATTTCTATTCAAGAAATTTAAAATTCTGGTTTTAAGTAGTTTTTCGAAAATCTTTGAAAAAACTGAGAGCAAGGATATCGGTCTGTAATTTGCAATATCTAAATATTCACCTCCTTTATATATTGGGACAACGGTTGAATCTTTAAAATCGAGGGAAAACATCCAGATTATAACGATAAGTTAAATAGGTAACATAATATATCTACAATATAACTTTTTATCTCTTTTAGTGTCTCCACAGATATCTGATCCCTTCCAACTGCTTTTCCTAATTTTAATGATGCAATAACTCCAAAAATCTTATTCTCTGATATATAATCAATAAAAATAGAATTTAGAGATGAAATCGATTTATGACTTTCATTATCAGCATTATCAGGAATTTCCTTTACAAGATTACCAACAATTTCTGTACAATAGGTATTAAATTTATCAATAAACAACACAGGATTTTCATTAAAAGAATAAATAATATCATTTATTTTTATTTCTGAAGGGGACATTAAGTTCTTTTGCTGTCTACCAGACAAATGATTTAAAATTTTCCAATATTGTTTAGTATCACCGTCACTATCTAAAAATTTTGCAAAGTAATACTTTGATTTTGCTTCTTTGATTAATTTTAATATTAAATTTCTTTATTTTCTAAAATAATTATTTAGGTTTGTATTAAATGGTTGATTTTTACTCAACTTATATAACTTATTTTTCTTTTTAATAGAATTTAAAAGAGCATTTGGTATCCATGGTTTCAGCCTCTTTTCTCTATTCTTTAAATATATATAGTGTCTTTTGATAACTCTATCATATCCTGCAATTTCAATAAAAATAACCTGAATGAAGCATTTACATCCTTTCCTACTTTAATTTCATTCCAGTCTTTACCCTTCAAAGATTCTTTTAACTTGTCCATATTTATCCTACGTATTGTATTTAAATTTTTCCAATTTCTGTTCAATTCTAACTGAAAATTTATTCCTATAAAATAATGATCGGTAATATTAACTTTAATAAGATAAGTAGTTAAATTATTTTGGATCGTACTTCTTACAAGGGTCATACATGGTCCAAACAATTTTTTGCTTTCTCTCTAGTGATCTCTCCATGACACACAATAAAACCATTTGACTAAATCAGTTGTAAATATTCATGTTTAATTTTATCATTTCCTTTTAGATTAATATTCATATCACCTATTATTAAAACATTATTATTATTTATATTTTCTAGTTTATTCCCTAGTTCTGTAACAAAATTTTGTTTTGTATATGAATGTAACCTGTAAAACGCCAGTAGGAGAAATGTTATATTATTTAGTTTAAAAGAAATTTCTACCATATTGGCAGTAACAATCTCTACACATGTGAACCCTGCTAATCAACGATCTGTAATTGATTTAACCTTAATTTCTCCAATTCTTAGTCAAAATATACTCTGATCACTTTTCCCAGATACCAGGGGTAGTGATCACCATCCAATTATTATAGATACAAATTTTAAATTAAATTTCAATAAATTAATTTATTTAAATAATTGGAGATTATTTTCTCAAATTCTAGATGAAGCATCTCCGTCACATTTAGGTGATGAATATTCTGAGTTTTTTAGTGAAATTTTTTCGCTCACTAAATCGGCATTTCAAACTGTTTACAATAAAGTTCCTAAATTACAGAAAAACTTTTGGCACATGAATAGGCTGGTTGCCTTAAGAAAAAAAGCAGAAAATAGGGCCAAAAGATCCAGAAACTTCTCAGACATTGAGTCTTATAAAAAAATTAAGTCATCTGTACGGAAAAAATTAAAACAAGCATATAGAGATAACAGGAAAGAATTTATCACTCATCTTACTACTTTGCCTCCAATAACTAATATCTGGAGAGTATATAAAAAACTTATTACAGATAAAACTCAAAAAATTCCAATGGCTGAAATAGCCTTAATCAACAATATCAATATTAAACAAACTGCAGACCTTTCTGCTGCTAATCTTAAGATTACACAGGATGTCCCCACTAACAATCATGATATACATTCGCAATTAAGGAATAAAAAAAATTGTCACACCCATATGGATAAACCTTTTAGTTTACCGGAACTTAATACAGCTATCAAAAGAATCAATCCTAAATCAGCCCCTGGAGCTGATTTAATCTCAAATAAATTTTTTATCCATCACCCACATAAATGGAAAATTAAACTATTAGATGTTTTTAATCATATTTGGGAACATAATTGTATTCCCCCAGAATGGAGAAAAATTATTATTTTTTTTTTATTCTTAAATCAGGTAAATTACCAACCCTTTTAAATTCATATCACCCCATCTCATTAATTTCTAATTCTCTAAAACTTTTTGAGAGATTAATTTTTAAAAGACTCTCCTGGTTTTTTTGAATCAGGCGACTTCTTCCCATACAATTTCTTTGGCTTTAAGAAAAACCGTTCTTCCAAGGAAAACATATCTTTACTTTTACATGACATTTTTACAGCTTTTAAACAGAAAAAAGTTCTTTTAGCAATTTCTTTGGATTTAACCCAAGCTTTTGACTCTGTATCTATACAAAGTTTATTTACAAAACTAATTAAATCCAATTTAAGCGCAAAGTATCTAAACTTCTTATACAATTTACTAGGTAACAGATCTATTCAAGTCAAATAAGGAGAATTTTTATCTGATGTTCACAAAATGACACAAGGCCTTTCACAGGGATCAATTTTATCCCCGATTTTTTTTACTTTTATATACACGACATCAAAGAAATATTCGAAAAATCAATCAACTTTACAGGATACGCAGATGACATTATTTTTTGGTCTGCAGGAAAAAATGCAAAAGCAGTTAAATAAACTTTGTGATTACTGCTCAAAATGGAATCTGGAAATTTACATAAAAAAAACTTTTATAATCCCATTTCACAAAAAAAGAAACTATAACCCTATTTTTAAATTAACCATTAATTCAGAAAATTTAACTCAAGTAAATAAATGTAAAATTCTAGTTATACATCTGGATTCCAAATTAAATTGGCATCATCATATTAATAATAAACATACTTTAGGTTTAAGATTACTAAACTGTATTAAACACTTTGCTTTCAGAAATGAAGTCACTCAACAACAACAATTAATAATCGTTTACAAAAATCTCATAAGACCTAAAATTGAATTTGGTTTGGAATTTATTTCTGGAGCTCTATTCTCAAAATTTAAAAAGCTAAACTCATTGCAGAATCAATGTTTGAAAATTGCCCTGGGGCTCGTAAAATCTTGCCCCACACTTTCCGTAATTGCAGAAACAGCTATCCCACATTTCGAAATTAGACATAATATTCTTTTAACAAAATATTTTTTCAAATTACATTACAAACTCCCTACTCACCCATTCTATAAACATTTCCATAGACTGCCACATATTAAAACAATTTATAATAATGAATATATATCTAATTTATATGATGATTATTTTAGCAAAACTCTTGTAGGAGACACTCCAAAAATTTTCGCGGTCTGGTGCGTCCCCCCTCTTTTAATTAACCTCGATATCCCTTCGCTAACTTCCAAAAAAGATTTACCTGCTGATTCTGTTCTTATCTTATTTAAATCATTTTACGCAGAAAACTTTGAGTCTACCTTAAATACAGGGTGAATCTGAAAAAGTGGGCAAAACTTTACGGGGTGGTAGAACGCAGCTATACGAGCAATATTCGTCATAGAATGTATGGGCGGAACGCAAACGGCGAGCCGCTAGGTGGCGTTGGAAATGGTATAAAAAGGTCGGTCCTCGTAACCAACGGCATTTCTACCGTGAATTGCCGAGAGGATGGCTGGTTATACTAACCACGAAAGCTCTTTTGAGTAATTTATTTGAGCATGTACCTCAATTACATTCCTGTTAATAAAATGTTTTCTGAAGTATCTCCTCTCCTTCTTGTGTTCATTCTTTAAATGTGACAGTGGAAAACTACCTTTTAACTTCTCACCGCTTGCGTTCCGACCATACATTCTATGACGAATATTGCTCGTATAGCTGCGTTCTACCACCCCCCCCCCCCCCCGTAAAGTTTTGCCCACTTTTTCAGATTCACCGTGTATATACACAGATGGGTCAGTCATACAAGAAACAGGATCATCCTCTGCAGCTTTTCTCTGTCCGTCTTCTAATTTTTCCAACTCTTTTAGATTCCCCAAAAATACTGCAATTCTCCAAACAGAATTAATTGCCATTTACGAAACCTTTAAATGGATTTTAAATAATTTAACTAATCAAAACATTTTAATTTTTTCAGACTCCAAAGGTGCCCTTCAAGTGCTACAACAAGAAACACTTTCCTCAAAATTCAATTACTACACTTCTAACATTTTAATATTAAATCAGACAAATATTACTCGTAAAAATAACATAATTAAACTACAGTGGATCCCAAGTCACATTGGGATTCAGGAAAATGAGAGAGTTGATTTAATTGCCAAAAAAGCCCATGACCTTAAGGATATTTCCCCTGCTTATAATTTCTTTTACTCCTTTAAACAAGAACTCAACAAAATAGAATTCATCCTTACAGAAAAATATTTTCAAGCTCAGGCAAGTTGCACAAATAATTTTAGATACTATTTATCAAATAAAATTAATCATATAGAAAAACTTCCCTTCTCTCGGGGGGTGGCTCAGTCGGTAGCGCGCCAGGCTCGTAATCTGTAGTTCCCAGGTTCGAGTCCCAGCTGGGTCAGAGTTGAGATTTATCTCCACAAAATTCCCCGCCCTGCCCACGGTCAGTAGGGGACACCGATGGGCTTGGAAAGGCCGCCGTCCGTCGGATGGGATGTTAAGCCGTGGTCCCGTGTGCGGGAGAGCCATACCCTGTGCACGTTAAAGAACACGCTGGATGGCCTTGACGGGAGGCTACCATCTGTCTCCCAACAGCTGCTCCAGTGGGTCCCCTCCTCCAACCTTCTCTGAGCCTTCGGGGTCCATGTGACCTGCCCATTTAGCCCATGGTGTGCAAAAAAGTGCCGCTCAGAGGTAAAACAACCCAACGTTAAAGAACACGCTGGATGGCCTTGACGGGAGGCTACCATCTGTCTCCCATCAGCTGTTCCAGTGGGTCCCCTCCCTCAACCTTCTCTGAACCTTCGGGGTCCATGTGACCTGGCCATTTCGCCCATGGTGTGCAAAAAAGTGCCGCTCAGAGGTAAAACAACCCAACGTTAAAGAACACGCTGGATGGCCTTGACGGGAGGCTACCATCTGTCTCCCAACAGCTGTTCCAGTGGATCCCCTCCCCCAACCTTCTCTGAGCCTTCGGGGTCCATGTGACCTGCCCATTTAGCCCATGGTGTGCAAAAAAGTGCCGCTCAGAGGTAAAACAACCCAACGTTAAAGAACACGCTGGATGGCCTTGATGGGAGGCTACCACCTGTCTCCCAACAGCTGTTCCAGTGGGTCCCCTCCCCCAACCTTCTCTGAGCCTTCGGGGTCCATGTGACCTGGCCATTTAGCCCATGGTGTGCAAAAAAGTGCCGCTCAGAGGTAAAACAACCCAACGTTAAAGAACACGCTGGATGGCCTTGACGGGAGGCTACCACCTGTCTCCCAACAGCTGTTCCAGTGGGTCCCCTCCCCCAACCTTCTCTGAGCCTTCGGGGTCCATGTGACCTGGCCATTTAGCCCATGGTGTGCAAAAAAGTGCCGCTCAGAGGTAAAACAACCCAACGTTAAAGAACACGCTGGATGGCCTTGACGGGAGGCTACCATCTGTCTCCCAACAGCTGTTCCAGTGGCTCCCCTCCCCCAACCTTCTCTGAGCCTTCGGGGTCCATGTGACCTGGCCATTTAGCCCATGGTGTGCAAAAAAGTGCCGCTCAGAGGTAAAACAACCCAACGTTAAAGAACACGCTGGATGGCCTTGACGGGAGGCTACCATCTGTCTCCCAACAGCTGTTCCAGTGGGTCCCCTCCCTCAACCTTCTCTGAACCTTCGGGGTCCATGTGACCTGGCCATTTCGCCCATGGTGTGCAAAAAAGTGCCGCTCAGAGGTAAAACAACCCAACGTTAAAGAACACGCTGGATGGCCTTGACGGGAGGCTACCACCTGTCTCCCAACAGCTGTTCCAGTGGGTCCCCTCCCCCAACCTTCTCTGAGCCTTCGGGGTCCATGTGACCTGGCCATTTAGCCCATGGTGTGCAAAAAAGTGCCGCTCAGAGGTAAAACAACCCAACGTTAAAGAACACGCTGGATGGCCTTGACGGGAGGCTACCATCTGTCTCCCAACAGCTGTTCCAGTGGCTCCCCTCCCCCAACCTTCTCTGAGCCTTCGGGGTCCATGTGACCTGGCCATTTAGCCCATGGTGTGCAAAAAAGTGCCGCTCAGAGGTAAAACAACCCAACCCAAAATCCCTTCTCTCGGAAGGAAAATAAAATTATTTACAGACTAAAAACTGATACCATCAATCTTAATAAACAAAAGTTTCAATTAAAACTTTCGAACTCTCCAAATTGTTTAAACTGCAACTTACCAGAAAATACTCTTCATATTTTACTAAATTGCTCTTTATATTCTAGGCAAAGAGCAACTTTTTTCTCGGCATTAAATAAAATTGGAATTGAGGATCTAAATATTCAAAATTTATGGAACAGAATTTAATATATGAAATTGAAACTTTGGAGGATAAAATAAAAATCAAAATATATATATAAAACAAAAAACATATAAAAAAATAAAAAAGACTAAGAAAAAATAGTATTATTAAATTGAGCACCCTACTCAAAAAAAATTAATTAAAAAAAATTATTTGTTTATTTTGGAAACACCTTTGTTTTGCATTTCGCACAAAACATTATTGGGAAAACCTGAATAAAGACATCCCATGCTCTTCTGTAACGTTAAACAACAACAACAATTGGCAGTTATTGTGTTGGGTTGTTTTACCTCTGAGCGGCACTTTTTTGCACACCATGGGCTAAATGGCCAGGTCACATGGACCCCGAAGGCTCAGAGAAGGTTGGGGGAGGGGACCCACTGGAACAGCTGTTTGGAGATAGATGGTAGCCTCCCGTCAAGGCCATCCAGCGTGTTCTTTAACGTTGGGTTGTTTTACCTCTGAGCAGCCCTTTTTTGCACACCATGGGCTAAATGGCCAGGTCACATGGACCCCGAAGGCTCAGAGAAGGTTGAGGGAGGGGACCCACTGGAACAGCTGTTGGGAGACAGATGGTAGCCTACCGTCAAGGCCATCCAGGGTGTTCTTTAACGAGCAAAGGGTATGGCTCTCACGCACACGGGGCCACGGCTTAACATCCCATCCGACGGACGGCGGCCTTTCCAAACCCATCGGTGTCCCCTACTGACCGTGGGCAGGGCGGGGAATTTTGCGGAGAAAAATCTCAACGCTGACCCAGCTGGGACTCGAACCGGGGAACTACAGATTACGAGCCTGGCGCACCACCGACTGAGCCACCCCCGCCCCACACTTGGCAGTAACAAACGCATTATTAAATCCATACACTGTTATGCCCTGCTTAACAAACACAATCACTCCAGCAGATCTACTTTCATTTTGGCATTTATAATAAACTTTATAATTAGATATTGTATACATTTGTATTTCATCATCACCAATCCATATCTCTGTTAAAGCAATTATATCAGGTTTCAGTTCTATTAAATTTAAGTAAAGTAAAAAAACGATCAAAATTCCTCCGCAAACTTCTGATGTTACCCATAATAACATTTATACCCCCAGGCCATTTATACAAATTCCTATCATAAACATTGTCACTGTCTATTTCACAGACCCTGTATATTTCATCCAAATTACAATCATCAAAAACAGTAATTGTTTCCATGTCATTGTCATTGTTCATCATCTCCGTACCAGAAACAATATTGTTACTCATCGTTTTATTTTCCAGGGTATGACTCTCCAACACACGGGGCCACGGCTTAACGCCCCATCCGACGGACGGCGGCCTTTCCGAGCCCATCGGTGTCCCCTACTGACCGTGGGCAGGACGGAGAATTTTGCTGAGATAAATCTCAACGCTGACCCAGCTGGGACTCGAACCTGGGAACTGAAAATTATGAGCCTGGCGCGCTACGAACTGAGCCACCCCCGCCTTCTTGTGCTGACTTCTTACATTACATAAAAAACAGCACATAAAGCATTATATAGCAACATAAATTTGATTATGATTCTTTCCAAGCCCATCGGTGTCCCCTACTGACCGTGGGCAGGGCGGGGAATTTTGCGGAGATAAATCTCAACGCTGACCCAGCTGGGACTCGAACCTGGGACTGCAGATTACGAGCCTGGCGCGCTACGAACTGAGCCACCCCCGCCTTCTTGTGCGTACATAAATAACAGCACATAAAGCATTAAATAGCAACATAAATTTGATTTGATTATGATCTTTAATGTCTTCAGTCACATTTTTCCATGCACATTTCAGAAATTATAGTCTCGAAATCAGATTCCCATTCACATAACATGAAAATTCTCTAATATTTTAGTAGGGCACTGTATATGACGTGTTATATTACGTGTTATAGTTGCTTAAATACTAACTTTGTTTACACAAATGTGAAAAATTCTTTGAAAGTTCTGAAATTATAAACAAGGATAGATTAGATGTGAGATAAGGAAAAAAAAAAATACCCCCTCAAGCAGCTGCTTGCCACAGAGGTCTGACAGGAGCCTGTCAGTTTATATGCCGCAGTAGGAGATCTGAGAGGATGGCAGGACCTCAGCAGAAACACGACACACACATCCATGCCTAATTCCGGGGCTTGAACCCAGGTCCCTTAGATCAGTAGCCAAGCGTGCTAACCACTCGGCCACGGGACGACGAGATAAGGAAAGCCACCAAAATTTCTTCTTATATATATAAAAAAAAATCCCTTCAAGCAGCTGCTTGCCACAAAGGTCTGACAGGAGTCTGTCAGTTTATAAGCGATAGGAGAAAATCTGTGAGGATGGCGGGATCGCAGCAGAAAAACAACACAAACATCCTTTGCCTTACCCCGGGGCTCGAATCCAGGTCCCTTAGATCAGTAGCCAAGTGTTCTAACCACTAGGGTTGGGTTGTTTTACCTCTGAGCGGCACTTTTTTGCACACCATGGGCTAAATGGCCAGGTCACATGGACCTCGAAGGCTCAGAGAAGGTTGGGGGAGGGGACCCACTGGAACAGCTGTTGGGAGACAGATGGTAACCTACCGTCAAGGCCATCCAGCGTGTTCTTTAACGTTGGGTTGTTTTACCTCTGAGCGGCACTTTTTTGCACACCATGGGCTAAATGACCAGGTCACATGGACCCCGAATGCTCAGAGAAGGTTGGGGGAGGGGACCCATTGGAACAGCTGTTGGGAGACAGATGGTAACCTACCGTCAAGGCCATCCAGCGTGTTCTTTAACGTTGGGTTGTTTTACCTCTGAGCGGCACTTTTTTGAACACCATGGGCTAAATGGCCAGGTCACATGGACCCCGAAGGCTCAGAGAAGGTTGGGAGAGGGGACCCACTGGAACAGCTGTTGGGAGACAGATGGTAGCCTCCCGTCAAGGCCATCCAGCGTGTTCTTTAACGTTGAGTTGTTTTACCTCTGAGCGGCACTTTTTTGCACACCATGGGCTAAATGGCCAGGTCACATGGACCTCGAATGCTCAGAGAAGGTTGGGGGAGGGGACCCACTGAAACAGCTGTTGGGAGACAGATGGTAGCCTCCCGTCAAGGCCATCCAGCGTGTTCTTTAACGTGCACAGGGTATGGCTCTCCCACACACGGCGCCACGGCTTAACGTCCCATCCGACGGACGGCGGCCTTTCCAAGCCCATCGGTGTCCCCTACTGACCGTGGGCAGGGCGGGGAATTTTGCGGAGATAAATCTCAACTCTGACCCAGCTGGGACTCGAACCTGGGAACTACAGATTACGAGCCAGGCGCGCTACCGACTGAGCCACCCCCGCCCCTCTAACCACTAGGCCACGAGACGAAAGATAAATATATATTAATATAAACGATTGATAGAGAAATCGTGCTAAAAAAGAAATCGTACTATATCGAAAGTTAGTTAAAAGCAAGCCCTAGATTAAAAAATACGTTTAACCGAAAAAAAGTGTTGGTAGAATTCGTTAGTCTAGGACTGGTGTATTTACATTCAAACCCTTACGGAGGGGGCGGGGGTGGCTCAGTCGGTAGCGCGCCAGTCTCGTAATCTGTAGTTCCCAGGTTCGAGTCTCAGCTGGGTCAGCGTTGAGATTTATCTCCGCAAAATTCCCCGCCCTGCCCACGGTCAGTAGGGGACACCGATGGGCTTGGAAAGGCCGCCGTCCGTCGGATGGGACGTTAAGCCGTGGCCCCGTGTGCAAGAGAGCCATACCCTATGCACTTTAAAGAATACGCTGGATGGCCTTGACAGGAGGCTACCCTCTGTCTCCCAACAGCTGTTCCAGTGGGTCCCCTCCCCCAACCTTCTCTGAGCCTTCGGGGTCCCTGTGACCTGGCCATTTAGCCCATGGTGTGCAAAAAAGTGTCGCTCAGAGGTAAAACAACCCAACGTTAAAGAACACACTGGATGGCCTTGACGGGAGGCTACCATCTGTCTCCCAACAGCTGTTCCAGTGGGTCCCCACCCCCAACCTTCTCTGAGCCTTCGGGGTCCATGTGACCTGGCCATTTAGACCATGATGTGCAAAAAAGTGCCGCTCAGAGGTAAAACAACCCAACCCTTACAGAAAAGGTGGAATTATGACGAAATCAGGGACAATGACGGATTAAGGGAGTTGACGGATTACTGAGGTTAGTTCCAAAAATCGTAGTAATCGAAACCCCACTATTTCAATTTTTTCCCGCCCTTGCCATGGTCAGTAGGGGATACCGAATGGGCTTGGAAAGGCCGCCGTCCGTCGGATGGGCCGTTAAGCCGTGGCTCCGTGTTCGAAAGAGCCATAATCGTACACGTTAAAGAATATGCTGGATGGTCTTGACTGGAAGTTATTATCTGTCTCCTAACAACTGTTCAGCTGAATCCTCGGGGTCTTTGTGACCTGGCCATTTAGCCTGTTGTGTGCAAAAGAAAAATGGCGTTCAAAGGTAAAATAACCCAACCACAGTATAATAAGATTATACAAAAAAAAAAGATATATAGCACACAGAACGTAGGTTAGGTTGGATTGCTTTACCTCTGAGCGGCACTTTTTTTCACACCATGGGCTAAATGACCAGGTCACATGGACCCCGAAGGCTCAGAGAAGGTTGGGGGTGGGGACCCACTGGAACAGCTGTTGGAAGACAGATGGTAGCCTCCCGTCAAGGCCATCCAGCGTGTTCTTTAACGTGCACAGGGTATGGTTCTCCCGCACACGGGGCCACGGCTTAACGTCCCATCCGACGGACGGCGGCCTTTTCAAGCCCATCGGTGTCCCTTACTGACCGTGGGCAGGGCGGGGAATTTTTGCGGAAATAAATCTCAAAGCTGACCCAGCTGGGACTCGAACCTGGGAACTGCAGATTACGAGCCTGGCGCGCTACCGACTGAGTCACCCCCGCCCCGCTAATGGCCCGAAGGCTCAGAGAAGGTTGGGTGAGGCGACCCACTGGAACAGCTGTTGGGAGACAGATGGTAACTTCCCTTCAAGGCCATCCAGGTGTAGCTCTCCCGCACACGGTACCACGGCTTAACGTCCCATCCGACGGACGGCGACCTTTCAAAGTCCATTGGTGTCCCCTACTGACCGTTGGCAAGGCGGGGAGTTTTGCGGAGATAGTCTCAACGCTGACCCAGCTGGGACTCGAACCTGGGAACTACAGATTACGAACCTGGCGTGCTACCGACTGAGCCACCCCCGCTCCAAGAAGAGCGTAACTTTGTTAACGACATAAACAACTAAACACAAAAATTTATATATATTATTTAAAGAAAAACTAGAAGGTATCAGCATTCGAGATTCACAGGCTCAAGTCTACGTCTAAAAAATAGATTTTGTTTAGTAGGTAATAACTTCTCACAAGATCTTTTTTTTTACCATGTACTAAATTTCCCGCCTTTTATTGGCACAAGCGAAGGCCACCGCGAGCTCATCACGCGCAGTAGGTATCACATGCGAAGACCACGCGCTAGAAGCATTCGTTGTTCCTGACTGGCTGCGTAGAACTGTTGCCACACTCTTTTAAACAAGTAAGCCAAACATAAGACATTCGGCCGTGGTCTGGGCTTTGGCAATGTTGACAGAAACTTTATTTAAGAGATGGATGGTATGGGGGCCATTGCCAACAGTCCATTAGAAGATGTTTACTCATCCAGCTGGCAAGATGAAGGAACAGAAGCCTATGGGACTGAATGTCTCTCCCTCAAGTATTGATGTACCGAGTAATGCTGACTAAGAGAAAGTAAAGTAATAGTTTGCAATCCCGTGGGGGACTTCCGGTTTGATGTTTCGTGGTGGCTACTTCACTAGTTTCATCCACTTTGGAGATTTCGAGGAGATTGAAGGACGATATTCTTCAAACACTCTGTGGGACTCCTCCCCCCCCCCCCCTCCATCACCAGGCTTTCTTTATCATGTTGTTTTGTTCGTGGTTTTTTGTATTGCCATCTCAGAGGAAGAAAATAAGGAAGAGAATATATCGGCCGTAAGCCAGATCTCACGTTTCTACGTCTTCTTGTGTCAATACGAGAAATAGCCGCTAGTATCTTTCTATGAGATGTTGTTCTGGAAATAGTTTCCAGGAGTTTGAAGGCAGTGCGGACTTGATGGAATAGAATGGTAGCAAAATAATGCTTTATTTGTTAATAGAATTTCTGCTCTTGGGAGCTGCTACGTAAATGGGATTGGGTTGTTTTACTTCTGAGCGGCACTTTTTTGCACACCATGGGCTAAATGGCCAGGTCACATGGATCCCGAAGGCTAAGAGAAGGTTGGGGGAGGGGACCCACTGGAACAGCTGTTGGGAGACAGATGGTAGCCTCCCGCCAAGGCCATTCAGCGTGTTCTTTAACGTGCACAGGGTATGGCTCTCCCGCACACGGGGCCACGGCTTAATGTCCCATCCGACGGACGGCGGCCTTTCCAAGCCCATCGGTGTCCCCTACTGACCGTGGGCAGGGCGGAGAATTTTGTGAAGATAAATCTCAACGCTGATCCAGCTGGGACTCGAACCTGGGAACTACAGATTACGAGCCTGGCGCGCTACCGACTGAGCTACCCCCGCCCCACGTAAATGGGAAAGATTACAGTTATGTCATAAAAGAAGTAGCTGTATTTTGTAACATGTTTCTTGAAATGGAGTGACCTTTTATTAAAAATATGTTTAGGATGTAATCTCAGTAGACGTAAATGCAAATACGTGAATGGGTTGTTTTACTCCTGATTGATACCATCGTGCACACAATGGACTAAATAATCAAGTTACAAGGGCCCCGACGGCTTAGTTTTGGGAAGAAAGATGTGATCTCTTATAGAAAGGAGGCAAATTGGACTGGGTTGTTTTACCTCTGAACAATAAATTTGTGCACACAATGGGCTAAACGTTCAATTCAAAAGAATGGCAAATCATTCCGATTTGGTTTTGCCTCCCCCTCCGGGATGGATCACTCGGATCATTTGCATCTCCCCGACTCTCTCTCAATGGGGCGGGGGTGGCTCAGTCGGTAGCGCGCTAGGCTCGTAAACTGCAGTTCCCAGATTCGAACTGGGCTAGCTTTGAGAGTTATCTCCGTCCTGCCTGCCCACGGTCAGTAGGGGACACCGATAGGCTTGGAAAGGTCGCCGTCCGTCGGATGGGACGTTAAACCGTGGCCCCGTGTGCGGGAGAGCCATACTCTGTGCACGTAAAGAACACGCTGGATGGCCTTGACGGGAGGCTACCATCTGTCTCCCAACAGCTGTTCCAGTGGGTCCCCTCCCCCAACCTTCTCTGAGCTTTCGCGGTCCGTGTGACCTGGCCATTTAGCCCATGGTGTGCAAAAAAGTGCCGCTCAGAGGTAAAACAACCCAACGTTAAAGAACACGCTGGATGGCCTTGACGGGAGGCTACCATCTGTCTCCCAACAGCTGTTCCAGTGGGTCCCCTCCCCCAACCTTCTCTGAGCCTTCGCGGTCCGTGTGACCTGGCCATTTAGCCCATGGTGTGCAAAAAAGTGCCGCTCAGAGGTAAAACAACCCAACGTTAAAGAACACGCTGGATGGCCTTGACGGGAGGCTACCATCTGTCTCCCAACAGCTGTTCAGTGGGTCCCCTCCCACAACCTTCTCTGAGCCTTCGGAGTCCATGTGACCTGGCCATTTAGCCCATGGTGTGCAAAAAAGTGCCGCTCAGAGGTAAAACAACCCAACACAACCTCTCTCAACTTTTACTCTGGATCCGGGCTTATATGTGTTTAATTCTGGGTTTTAATAATAATAATATATTTATTCATCATCATCATCTCACAAAATACAGATGTAGAGAGATTTTATACATTTGACACGCAAAGCTAATAGCTTATCTGCAGGAAATATTGATGAGCATTAGTTTTCATACATAAGTGAACATAGTGTGAAAAGAACACAAAAGTCAAATAGATACAGGTTTTCTCAGGATTACAGATTAACAGACATTCTTTAAATAGTTTTTAACCTTTAACTTAATCTCACTAAAATTAGTTAGATATATGATTTCTCTTGGTAACTGGTTAAAGATCTCCGGCACTTTATACTCTTTAAGATTTTTACCGTAATTATTAACAGAATTCGGGATTTGAAAATAATTATTGGTCTGAAGTCTGGAATTCTTATCATGTGTAATTTGTACTTTATATGTGTCATAGAAAAAGTTGTCCAGAATAATGCCATATCTAAAGAGATTTTGGACTGATAGAATATTTAGGAAAGAAATCTTTCACTTGAGTTTGAAAGATTATCCTAAGCTTTGTATGGAATTATATATTTTGCTATAGATGATTGCAATTTTTCAATTTTTTTACATTAGTGATGCCAGTTGTTCCATATATTGTAATCGCATACTTAATTAAAAATTCACAAATTGCTTTGTAGACCATAAGGCAAACGTCGGTATCGACTATGAATTGCAATTTGTAAATTTTAGCGGCGCGACATCTGAGACTTTCACATAGCCTCAAGAGGTGACTGTTCCATGGAAAGGTTGAATCCAAATATAAACCCAGGTACTTAAAATTATCCACCAATTCAATGCTATGACAATCACAAATGTTTTTATAAGTTTCGGATTTATATATACAATTTATATCGTGGGTCTTAACTACTTGGTTTGATGTTTTCAAAGTTCCTGGTGAGTGGAAGATCATCCATTTAGTTTTATCGTTATTAATATATATTAAACTGATATTCAGCCATCTCACCAAGCAATTATAGTCATCCTGTAATTCTTTTATAGGCGCGTCCACGTCGCGATTTCTGTTTAAAATAACAGTATCATCAGCATAAAGAAATAATTTACTTTTTAATTTTAAATTAGTTATATCATTAATATACAGGAGGAACAACAAGGGTCCAAGTATAGATCCTTGTGGAACTCCAACATTTAATTTTCTTTCGCTACTTAATGAATTTCCAATTTTGGTTATAATTGTAATAAATTTACCTGAGTAATTTTTGAATGTTCTGTATTTCCAGCAATGGATCTGAAGCGTTTTTTGTAAAATTTAGATTTTTCTTATAAAATCAGTTACTGAATTTCGCAGTTGTTGATAAAGTATTTTGTTAGCATTGTCGTATCTGTTGTTTCTGTAAGTGATCCATG
Organism: Ryuthela nishihirai; assembly: GCA_038380435.1. Lineage (NCBI taxonomy): Eukaryota > Metazoa > Arthropoda > Arachnida > Araneae > Heptathelidae > Ryuthela > Ryuthela nishihirai. The sequence goes on along the minus strand of JAWZYU010000029.1, from coordinate 31,762,794 downwards.
CTGCATCTCTTTGTTCAATCATATGCATAATTTCGGGAGTGATCCATTATTTCCTGTTCTTCCGAAATTTGATGTTGTGTTGGTTTGTTGAGATATTTTCATCCAGAATCACATTGTATTTATTTTTAAAACTATTGTACATTTCATCAGCAGACGTGGTGACTTGCTCAGTATTCCAATTTGTCCTAATTATTGAATTAATATTTTTATGATCATATTTCAAATATTTTTCTTCACCTGTTGTATATTCGCACCCTGATTTATTCGAGCTTAGTGATAACGAAATAAAATAGTGGTCTGCAACTTTGATTCGTGAGATTAAGGATTTATAATTAAAATTTCTATCTAATTTTACATTAAACGATTCAATGCACGAGTGAGATAGTGATCAATGCACGAGTGAGATAGTGATCAATACTCGAGTGAGATAGTGGAGCTTCCCAAAATCTCTTCTCTAGTTGTCTCTAGTAGTCTCTTTGGGGCGGGGGTGGCTCAGTCGGTAGCGCGCCAGGTTCGTAATCTGCAGTTCCCAGGTTCGAGTCCCAGCTTGGTCAGCGTTGAGATTTATCTCCGCATAACTCCCCGCCCTGCCCACGGTCAGTAGGGGACACCGATGGGCTTGGAAAGGCCGCCGTCCGTCGGATGGGACGTTAAGCCGTGGCCCGTGTGCGGGAGAGCCATACCCTGTGCACGTTAAAGAACACGCTGGATGGCCTTGACGGGAGGCTACCATCTGTCTCCCAACAGCTGTTCCAGTGGGTCCCCTCCCCCAACCTTCTCTGAGCCTTCGGGGTCCATGTGACCTGGCCATTTAGCCCATGGTGTGCAAAAAAGTGCCGCTCAAAGGTAAAACAACACAACCCAAAATCTAGTAATCTCTCGTAAATAACGTATTCTCAGGGGAAAAAATAAATGACTTATTTCGTTGCCACATGAAGCGATGAAATTACTGAGAGGAGTATTGTGATATTTTTTTTTCCTTTTGAGGAAATGAGAAAGTTTTCCTCAGTCGCATCATCCGTACGACTGGACAATGCCCATCAGCTGATACCTCCTAAAAGTTGTTACACTCCTAAAAGTGTGTGCTTTTGCGACAACTGCATCGGGGAATCTCTCGTGCAACCCAATTGCTATTGTGAAGATAACGGATGTTTCTGCCGCGTCCTTGTACCAAAACAGGTGACAGCTGGGTAAAGCATCAGCTCCAATAGGACCGCTGAAACGTCACAATACTGGCTCGAAAAACATACTCATAATCTGTGACATTAACGTCATTGTGGAAATGAACCGCAGAAATATATGATTGATTTATCTCCCTGAACACCAACCTTTTCCTTGTCAGTAGGGGACACCGATGGGCTTGAAAAGGCCGCCGTCCGTCGAATGGGATGTAAAGACTTTTTTTTGCACACCATGGGCTAAATGGCCAGGTCACATGGACCCAGAAGGCTCAGAGAAGGTTGGGGGAGGGGACCCACTGGAACAGCTGTTGGGAGACAGATGGTAGCCTCCCGTCAAGGCCATCCAGTGTGTTCTTTAACGTGCACAGGGTATGGCTCTCCCGCACACGGGGCCACGGCTTAACGTCCCATCCAACGGACGGCGGACTTTCCAAGCCCATCGGTGTCCCCTACTGACCGTGGGCAGGGCGGGGAATTTTGCGGAGATAAATCTCAACGCTGACCCAGCTGGGACTCGAACCTGGGAACTACAGATTACGAGCCTGGCGCGCTACCGACTGAGCCCCCCCCCCCCCCCGCCCGCCCCCGTGTATAGGAGAGTCATAACATGTACACGTTATACAATAAGCTGGATAGTCTTGACGGAAGGTTTCTATCTGTCATTTAACAACTGTCCAGTCGGTTCCCTTTCTACAACCTTCTATGATCCTTTGGTGTCCTTGTGACCTGGTCATTTAGCCCACTGTGTGCAAAAAAGTGCCGCTCAGAGGTAAAACAACCCGACACAATCCTATCTGCTGAGGGGCGGGGGTGGCTCAGTTGGTAGGGCGCCAAGCTAGTAATCTGCAATTTCCAGATTCGAGTCCCAGCTGTGTCAGCGTTGAGATTTATCTCCGCAAAACTCTTCCTCGCCGTGCCCACGGTCAGTAGGGGACACCGATGGGCTTGGAAAGGTCGCCGTCCATCGGATGGGCCGTTAAGTCGTGGGCCCGCGTGCGGCAGAGTCATACCCTGTGCACGTTACAGAACACGCTGGATGGCCTTGGCGGGAGGCTACCATCTGTCTCCCGACAGCTGTTCCAGTGAGTCCCCTCCCCTAACCTTCTCTGAGCCTTCGGGGTCCTTGTGATCTGGCCATTTAGCCCATGGTGTGAAAAAAATGCCGCTCATAGGTAAAACAATCCATCTTTAATCGAGGGACCACTACATTTTAAATAATACTTTTCATGCGATACGTGGGGCGGGGGTGGCTCAGTCGGTAGCGCGCCAGGCTCGTAATCTGTAGTTCCCAAGTTCGAGTCCCAGCTGGGTCAGCGTTGAGATTTATCTCCGCAAAATTCCCCGCCCTGCCCACGGTCAGTAGGGGACACCGATGGGCTTGGAAAGGTCGCCGTCCGTCGGATGGGACGTTAAGCCGCGATTCCGTGTGCGGGAGAGCCATATCCTGTGCACGTTAAAGAACACGCTGGATGGCCTTGACGGGAGACTACCATCTGTTTCCCAACAGCTCTTCCAGTGGGTCCCCTCCTCCAACCTTCTCTGAGCCTTCGGGGTCCATTATGACCTGCCGTTTAGCCCATGGTGTGCAAAAAAGTGCCGCTCAGAGGTAAAACAACCCAACCCATGCGATACGTAAAAAAAAAACTCCCACGTGGTCCTTTCATTACTAATTCTCTTCATTACAGTCATCTTTTTTGCATTTCCCGCTCTACGCTACGACTCTTCAACCCATCTCGTAATTTATTCATCTCGTAATTTATTCATCTCGCTCCGTCAATCCTTTGAAATCCTCCACTCTGCAAAGACGAAGCACTTCCGGCGTTAAGCCTAATCCCCCAAAAAGATTATCTATGGCATCGTGCTAAATATATTTATCTGTTCAGCAAAGGGAAGTTCTGCTTATGGTAATTCGTGATCTCACCTCTCTTTCCCGAAGAGACGTGCGTGTTTGTGTGGGAGTTGGGGGCAAATAGGATCAAGAGACGATGAATACAGAGATTTACACTTCAATAAAATTCGCTTCGCAAGAATATTGGTTTATTTGCACAACAAGCTGGAACTTTGACGAACTTTCAAAATAACATTTTAGTATAAGATCTCTTGTCAGTTATTATGGGGCGAGAGTTGAGTGAATCGTAGCTCTCCCCCACAAGGTTCGTAATTTGCAATGTCCAAGTCCAAATTCCAACTGCGCCAGCGCTGAGCTTTTCCCCGCTAACCCCCCCCCCCCCCTCCCACGCTCTCCTGTCTCGGTGAGAAAGGGGATACTAACTGACACACGGACGATCAGCTACGAAGATCTACGAAGATCAGCTACGAAGATCCAACTGTGCCAGAGCTGAGATTTTCCCCGCTAACCCCCCCCCCTCCCACGTTTTCCTGTCCTCGGTGAGAAAGGGGATACTAACTGACACACGGACGATCAGCTACAAAGATCATCAGCTACGAAGATCAGCTACGAAGATCCAACTGTGCCAGAGCTGAGATTTTCCCCTCTACCCCCCCCCCCCACGTTCTCCTGTCCTCGATGAGAAAGGGGATACTGACTATCAGCTACGAAAGTCAGCTACGATCAGCTATGATCAGCTACGAAAATCATCTACGAAGATCAGCTACGAAGATCCAACTGTGCCAGCGCTGAGATTTTCCCCGCTAACCACCCCCCACCCCCCACGCTCTCCTGTCCTCGGTGAGAAAGGGGATACTAACTGACACACGGACGATCAGCTACAAAGATCATCAGCTACGAAGATCAGCTACGAAGATCCAACTGTGCCAGAGCTGAGATTTTCCCCTCTACCCCCCCCCCCCCCCCCCACGTTCTCCTGTCCTCGATGAGAAAGGGGATACTGACTATCAGCTACGAAAGTCAGCTACGATCAGCTATGATCAGCTACGAAAATCATCTACGAAGATCAGCTACGAAGATCCAACTGTGCCAGCGCTGAGATTTTCCCCGCTAACCACCCCCCACCCCCCACGCTCTCCTGTCCTCGGTGAGAAAGGGGATACTAACTGACACACGGACGATCAGCTACAAAGATCATCAGCTACGAAGATCAGCTACGAAGATCCAACTGTGCCAGAGCTGAGATTTTCCCCTCTACCCCCCCCCCCCACGTTCTCCTGTCCTCGATGAGAAAGGGGATACTGACTATCAGCTACGAAAGTCAGCTACGATCAGCTATGATCAGCTACGAAAATCATCTACGAAGATCAGCTACGAAGATCCAACTGTGCCAGCGCTGAGATTTTCCCCGCTAACCACCCCCCACCCCCCACGCTCTCCTGTCCTCGGTGAGAAAGGGGATACTAACTGACACACGGACAGATCAGCTACGAAGGCAACAGTCTGACGAATGGGACGTTAAGTCGTATATTTGTGTGAAGGGGAGTCATCAGAATTCGCTGGTTGGCTTTGAAGGGAAGCTTTCATCTGTCTTATAACAGCCAATCAGTGGGTTCCCTTCCTTACAACATCCTCTGAGCCCTCGGAGTCTTTGTGACCTGGCCATTTAGCCCTTCGTGTGGCAAAAGTGCCGCTCAGAGGTAAAACAACCTAATCCAACCTTTTCTCCCACACAGATCAGGTGCGGGGGTAGCTCAGTCGGTAGCGTGCCAGGCTCGTAATCTGTAGTTCCCAGGTTCGAGTCGCAGGTATGTCAGCGTTGAAATTTATCTCCGCAAAATTCCTCGCCCTGTCCATGGTCAGTAGCGGACACCAATGGGCTTGGAAAGGCCACCGTCCGTCGGATGGGACGTTAAACCGTGGCATTCCGTGTGCGGGAGAGCCATACCTTGTACACGTTAAAGAACACGCTGAATGGCCTTCACGGGAGGCTATCATCTGTCTCCCAACAGCTGTTCCAGTGAGTCCCCTCCCCCAACCTTCTCTGAACCTTCGGGGTCCATATGACCTGGCCATTTAGCCATGGTGTGCATAAAAAGTGCTGCCCTGCAAACGGTTAGTAGGAGACACCGATGGGCTTGGAAAGGCCGCCGTCCGTCGGATGGGACGTTAAACCGTGGCCCGGTGTGCGGGAGAGCCATACCCTGTGCACGCTAAAGAACACCCTGGATGGCCTTGACGAGAGGCTACCATCTGTCTCCCAACAACTGTTCCAGTGGGTCTCCTCCCCCAACCTTCTCTGAGCCTTCGGGGTCCATGTGACCTGGCTATTTAGCCATGGTGTGCAAAAAAATGCCGCTCAGAGGTAAAACAACCCAACGCATCATGTTTTTTTAGCACTCTCTTCCCGTCCTATGGGTCAAATTCCAGTTGGGTAGAAAACAGCAGTTGGCCTAATCTTGTTTGAACTCATTAGTGTCCCGGGTTCAGTGTGAAGAAAGCTTGTGTCTGAATTAGGACGTTTATCAGTTTCGGGTCAGCGGCAATATCACGACACCCCAATTGTCCTCGCGCCTGCATGCTGCGGTCTCTCGTTACCGCCTCCTCCGTATTCACCATCCCCCTCATTCAAGTGACAAGGGGAATCGGGTCCCCTTATTATCCTCCCACGTAGTTTACGAGATTATATAAAGGAAGGATTTTCTACTTCGGTTGAGGTGCAGAAAGTTTTGCAACAAGAATGAAAAATGATAGCAGTTCCCAAATTGCAGAGTTTGACTTGTTTTACCTCTGAGTGGCACTTATTTTTGAACACAATGGGCTAAATGGACAGGTCACAAGGACCAGGAGGATTCAGAGAAAGTTGGGGGAAGGGGACCCACTGGACAGGTGTTAGGAGACATGGTAGTATCTCGTCAAGTCTGTCATGCGTTTTCTTTAAAGTGCACATGATATGGCAGCACACGAATGACGTCTTAACGTTCCATTCGAGGAATGGGGGCTTTACCAAGCCCATCGGTGCCGCTTTCTCGCCGAAGGCAAGGCAGGGGTTTTGCGAGATTAAATTTGAATGCCTGCCTTAATGGGGCGGGGGTGGCTCAATCGGTAGCGCGCCAGGCACGTAATCCGCAGTTGCCAGGTTCCAGTCCCAGCTGGGTCAGCGTTGAGATTTATCTCCGCAAAATCCTCCGCCCTGCCCACGGTCAGTAGGGGACACCGATGGGCTTGGAAAGGCCGCCGTCCGTCGGATGGACGTTGAGACGTAGCTTCGTGTGCGGAAGAGCCATACCCTGTGCACGTTAAAGAACACGCTGGATGGCCTTGACGGGAGGCTACCATCTGTCTCCCAACAGCTGTTCCAGTGGGTCCCCTCTCCCAACCTTCTCTGAGCCTTCGGGGTCCATGTGACCTGGCCATTTAGGCCCATGGTGTGCAAAAAAGTGCCACTCAGAGGTAAAACAACCCATCGTTAAAGAACACGCTGGATGGCCTTGACGGGAGGCTACCATCTGTCTCCCAACAGCTGTTCCAGTGGGTTCCCTCCCCCAACCTTCTCTGAGCCTTCGGATGTCCATGTGACCTGGCCATTTAGCCCATGGTGTGCAAAAAAGTGCCGCTCAGAGGTAAAACAACCCAACTCTCTATCTTAGATAAATTCTTTATTTTCGAAAGAAAGACGGTCCCAGGATTTCCGGTAAAGCACCTCTGACTGGTCGGCAGTTTTCTGTAGAACTACGGTATGTTACAGAGAATCGAAAAATCGGTTACAATTAACCTTAGAAACTTTTGAGCAACGCTAGTGCCGAGACGCCCGATTGAATAAATATTTTAATCGTATTGTCAGTAATTGAAGCACTTTATTTATTTATTTATTTATTTATTTTTTCAAATCCATTCAATTTACCTGTTAATAGATATTCGTCGAATATCAAAAATTGGTGTCGAATAACCGCGGTTATCAAAAAACAGGATATTTGGAAAACTTAGTCACTCCTGGTGATAGCTGAGAGGAAATTGAAGAATTAATGAGAGACTGAGACTGCGCAATTGAAGCCTTGAAGGTTCCGTTGATCGTAGATCAATAGCTTATAAATAACGTGGCAATCAACGTGTGATGCAGTACTAATTGTACCGTGACGAATTCAACCCAGTACTAATCGTAACTTGACAAAGTCAACCAAGTACTACAATGAATTCAACACCGTTTACAAATTCGAGTCCCAGTTGGGTCAACGTTGAGATTTATCTCCACAAAATTCCCCGCCCTGCCCACGGTCAGTAGGGGACACTGACTGGCTTGGTAAAGGTCGCCGTCCGTCGGATGGGACGTTAAACCGTGGCCCGTGTATGGGAGAGCCATACCCTGTGCACGTTAAAGAACACGCTGGATGGCCTTGACGAGAAGCTACCATCTGTCTCCCAACAGCTGTTCCAGTGGATATCCATACCCAACCTTCTCTGAGCCTTCGGTGTCCTTGTGATCTGACCATTTAGCCCATTGTGTGCAAAAAGTGCCACTCAGAGGTAAAACAACCCGACCTGGCCATTTAGCCCATTGTGTGCAAAAAGTGCCACTCAGAGGTAAAACAACCCAACCTGGTCATTTAGCCCATTGTGTGCAAAAAGTGCCATTCAGAGGTAAAACAACCCGACCTGGCCATTTAGCCCATTGTGTGCAAAAAGTGCCACTCAGAGGTAAAACAACCCAACCTGGCCATTTAGCCCATTGTGTGCAAAAAGTGCCACTCAGAGGTAAAACAACCCAACCTGGCCATTTAGCCCATTGTGTGCAAAAAGTGCCACTCAGAGGTAAAACAACCCAACCTGGCCATTTAGCCCATTGTGTGCAAAAAGTGCCACTCAGAGGTAAAACAACCCGACCTGGCCATTTAGCCCAATATGTGCAAAAAGTGCCACTCAGAGGTAAAACAACCCAACCTGGCCATTTAGCCCACTGTGTGCAAAAAGTGCCACTCAGAGGTAAAACAACCAACCTGGCCATTTAGCCCACTGTGTGCAAAAAGTGCCACTCAGAGGTAAAACAACCCAACCTGGCCATTTAGCCCATTGTGTGCAAAAAGTGCCGCTCAGGGGTAAAACAACCCAACCTGGCCATTTAGCCCATTGTGTGCAAAAAGTGCCACTCAGAGGTAAAACAACCCAACCTGGCCATTTAGCCCATTGTGTGCAAAAAGTGCCACTCAGAGGTAAAACAACCCAACCTGGCCATTTAGCCCATTGTGTGCAAAAAGTGCCACTCAGAGGTAAAACAACCCAACCTGGCCATTTAGCCCATTGTGTGCAAAAAGTGCCACTCAGAGGTAAAACAACCCAACCTGGCCATTTAGCCCATTGTGTGCAAAAAGTGCCACTCAGAGGTAAAACAACCCGACCTGGCAATTTAGCCCATTGTGTGCAAAAAGTGCCGCTCAGGGGTAAAACAACCAGACCTGGTGTTTAGCCCATTGTGTGTGTAAAAAAAATGCGGTGCTCAGAGGTTGGGTTGGGATATTTTACCTCTGAGCGGCACTTTTTTGCATATCATGGGCTAAATGGCTAGGTCACAAGGACCCCGAAGGCTCAGAGAAGGTTGGGAGAGGGGACCCACTGGAACAGCTGTTGGAAGATAGATGATAGCCTCCCGTTAAAGTCATTCAGCATGTTCTTTAACGTGCACAGGGTATGGTTCTCCCGCACACGTGACCATGGCTTAACGTTCCATCCGACGGACGGAGGCCTTTCCTTGCCCATCGGTGTTCCCTACTGATCATGAGCAGGTCGGGGAATTTTGCAGAGATAAGTATCAACGCTACTCAGAGGTAAACCAACCCAACATCCCAACCAGTCTCCTTGAAAACGAGCATCTCATAATAGGTTATTCTTCCAATTAAATTTAATTCCACTTAATAAAAAAGGAAATCGTGAAATCATTTTTATCTTTATCTACCCATCTCCATTAACAGTAAATATCGCGTATACGTTTAAGCCCTGTAAAAAAAAAATCAACAGAAAACCCCCAACTTAAGTGGTATTCTCTCTCCCGATTCTCAAAAGCCTACTGTTAACCCATTGCGTTAACACCGCCAATGAATGTGATAAAAACCGGAAAGCCAGCAATGGGTGCCCTGCCTTAGGCACGCTGAGCCACAGCAGATGGCAACGCTGATTGTAGAGCAGTCCTTTTTTTTTTTCCACCATCTCTCTCAATCCGTGAGCCATCGGTTCATCCCCTATGACGCGCGATTTGACGTCACACGCCACACCGAGAAAGCACTTGCCTCCGTAATGATTGTTCCTTTTCAGCGCAGTCTGCTCTTCCAGGATCATTGTTTGGGGTGCTCGGCTCCGGTACAATAGGATGGCTCTGTGATGCTGCCCCATCCAGGGCTCGCAGCACAGATGGGGTCATTTGTTCGATGACACAAGCGTGGCATTAGGATGATAACAGCAATCTGTTAATTCTGATGACCTGAGTGATTTATGTACGAGGCGGTCATCTCCCGTCCCTCTCTTATCCTCCTCTACGAAACGTGGGCGGGGGAGGCTGTTACGGAAATCATCTTTGTGTGAATTGAATCCTCCTCATAAAAGACTAGCTTAGAGATTCTTCATCAGTCTGAGTGTTTATAAGGCACTTCACTTTTGAAAAAAATAATAAAACCTGCGCTTTAAATAATGCGCTTCGATGACTTATTGTTTTTTAAACTGTAAGAGGAAAAACGATGATGAGTACCAGTAGGTGAAGTACTTGGAAATTTTTTATTTCCTAGCGTATAGTCACTGGAAGGAGAGCTATGCACCAATCCCCTGTGATGATGCATAGAACCGGCCAGGCCTAGCACCTAATGTCCAACCCCGCCTTCTCGTGGTGCGGACCGTTAGTAACTTTCAAAAGAGATACTCTCTTGTGGAAGTGAACGGAAGGGGAGGGCTGCCAGATTAGTGTGGCCTACTGATCTGGACAACTATGGCTACTTTTCTTTTTTTTCTACCCTGCTGAGGAGTGGGTCAACCACACAGGGTCCTGGTGCTGACCATATAAACCTACTGGACTGGACAGATATATGGCTCTGAGCTTGATTATGGATCCTGATTTTGCTGCACTGGTGGGCTTCTGTGGAGGGAAAATCTTCCGCTGTGTTTTCTTTTTGTTTGTGGGTTGACAGCCCCAAGTGAATAGATTCACAGGATATGTTTATCAGCTGGTGGATAATCCTGAGCAGAAGTCATCGCAGGCACCTGAACTCTTTGCTTCTATTGGCATCGTCAGATTCTACATTGGAGGAAGTCTTTCAGCGTAGATGGCTTCAGCCTTTAGTAGTGGGGGAACGGGTCTTTGCCCCGTGTCTGCGATTAGGGGGCTGTTTGATATTGTCGGCATTCCCTCTCTCAATAAACATAGTTTCTTTAAACATCCCACTAACCATTTTCTCTCCATAGGTAGTTGGAATGTGAGGACTCTGCACAGAGCTTTTTCTCTTGATGTCCTCACACAAGAATTCCACCGTTATAATTTAGATATTCTCGGCTTGCAAGAGACCAGATGGACCGATAAAGGTCAGATTCTTAAAAATAATCTTAAATTTCTCTTTTCAGGGAGGGACGACAATAAGCATCACCAAGGCGTGGGTCTGCTTCTCAGCAGACACGCTAGCGATGCTCTTCTAGGATATGAGTGCATTAATGAAAGGTTTCTTACAGCAAAATTTCAGACAAGCGTTAAAGACTTGAATGTTATCTGCTGTTATGCCCCCACTGAGGATGCCGATGAGGATGAGAAGGATAGGTTTTATGGACAACTTCAGGATATTTTGAATTCTGTCAAGAAAGGAGATATTACCCTTGTTCTTGGTGACTTCAATGCCAAAGTTGGTACTGACTCTGACCTTTGGGGAGGAGTAATAGGCCCTTTTGGTATTGGTAGCTGCAATGGTAATGGGCAACGTCTCCTACAGGTAAGTAAACTCAATGGATTCAGAATAACTAACACTTATTACAAACACCGCGACATACATAAGTACACATGGGTTTCACCTGATGGGCTGCATAAGAATATGATTGATTACATATTAATTAACAGCAAATGGGCCAGTTCTGTTAGGAATACCAGGGCATATAGGGGAGCTGAAATTGGATCTGACCATTACCTTGTTAAAAGTGTGTTGCAACTTAAACTTAAAAAGTGTTGTGCTAGGGTTAAAAAATTTACTTTTAATACTGAAGCTCTGAAAGATCCAGTTATAGCCAAAGCTTACCATGATAGGTTACTTAGTCATTATGACAGTCATGGTTTGCTTACTACTGAAGTTGAGGAAGAATGGGGCCATTTTAAACAGGCTTTTTTGGACACTAACAGTACTCTTTTAGGAAAAAAGGAGCAGAAGAGGCAAAATTATCTGAGTGATAAGGCACTTGAGCTTATTTCGGAAAGAAAGAACTGCAGGAATGCCCTTAATCAATACCCTACTAGTCCTAATAGAAAGCATTACAGAGACCTTAATAAGCTTGTAAAGGATCAGTTAGCTGCTGATAAGAATCTTTGGCTTGATGGTTTGGCTGACAAAGCCGAGGAAGCAGTTAGACAGCACAACAGCAGAGAGCTGTACCAGATAGTTAATGTTTTGTGTGGTAGAAAACGGACAGGCATACAAGGATTGAAGGATAAACAAGGTAAGGTTATAGAAGGGGAGGATTCTGTCATGGCTAGGTGGGCTGAGCATTTCAGTGATGTTCTAAACAATGTAGTTAGTTCTACTCCCATTGTTTGCAATGATGATAGATGCATTGGTGGCTTTAATGTTGGCCCTATAACACAATCTGAAGTTATTTTGGCTGTTTCTAAACTTAAACTTCATAAATCCCCAGGGGTAGATGAAATTACTACGGAAATGCTTAGAGCTGGGAATGTTTCGGTTACCACTTGGATGACTGAAATTCTGAATCTCTTTTATGATAAAGGCATGGTTCCAAAGGATTTTACCAGAGCTATTGTTATCCCTATTTTCAAAAAAGGTGATCGCAGTTCTTGTGATAACTATAGGGGTATCAGCCTACTCTCTGTTCCAGGTAAAGTTCTTTCCATGATTGTGCTTAATAGAATTAAGAATCTGGTTGACAGTCAATTGCGTGATGAGCAATGTGGATTCAGAAGTGGTAGGGGATGTGTGGATCAGATATTTTCACTTAGGCAGATTCTTGAGAAATGTTTAGAGTTTCAGAAACCTTTGGTTGCTAGCTTTGTTGATTTCAAAAAGGCTTTCGACTCTGTTGATCGTCATAATTTGTGGTTGATTGTGAGATCATATGGTATACCAGACAAGTTAGTTAACATTATGAAAGCTCTCTATAATAACACTGAGTCGTGTGTGAGAGTTGGTAATGCTTGTAGCAATTGGTTTAGCATTACTTCTGGTGTTCGACAAGGGTGCATTTTGTCTCCTTTTCTCTTTAGCTTGGTTATTGATTATGTTATGCGAAATTCACTTCAAGGGAAAGATTTTGGCCTTAAATGGGCTGGAGATACGAAAATTTCTGATTTAGATTATGCTGATGATTTAGCCCTTTTGGCAAATGATGTTGATGAGATGAACTCTTTCATTCGAGCTGTTGATGAGACTGGTAGTAGAGTTGGTTTGGTTATAAACAGAGAGAAAACTAAAGTGATGAAAATTGGTCAGGCAGGCTGTGATTCAGTTAATCTGAATGGTTGCAGTCTTGAGCAGGTGTCACAGTTTAATTATCTTGGGAGCTATGTAACAGATAATGGTGATGTGCGGCATGAGATTAACAGACGAATAGGGATTGCTGCCGGGACTTTTAAGAATCTATGGAGAGTGTGGAGAAATAGGCGTATACACCTAAAGACTAAAATTAGACTGTATAATAGTTTGGTTCTTTCTAGGGTTAGTTATGGTAGTGAAACTTGGACACTTTGTAAACAAGATAACAGGAAACTAGATGCTTTTGATTCCAGATGCTTACGCAGTATCTTGGGCATTAGGTGGTTCAACTTTGTAACTAATGATGAGATTAGGCAAAGGAGTTGGCAACCTCCTTTAAGCAGCATATTGTGCAGAGAGAGACTCCGTTGGTTTGGCCATGTTGCCCGTATGAATAATTATAGATTGGTGAATAGGGTTATGAACAGTGTGCCTAAAGGCCGCAGAAAGAAGGGGAGACCTAGGATGCGGTGGGCAGACAATGTCAAACAGGGCCTTGTTGGAATTGGTGTGCAGTGGCCAGATGCAGTAGATGTAGCTCAGGATAGACTTGCTTGGAGAACTAAATTGCACGGTCTGGTTGGACCTCCGTAGCCCATGGCTGCTTGAGGATGATGATGATGATGATTGTGTAAACCTGAAATAGCTTTTGATAAAGATTATGGTTGTTAGGATGAGGGGAGTGGTCCCTAGTGCCCTTTTGGGGGTCAATAAAACTAATTTTTTGGGGTTGTTGGGTTGGGTTGTTTTACCTCTGAGCGGCACTTTTTTGCACACCATGGGCTAAATGGTCAGGTCACATGGACCCCGAAGGCTCAGAGAAGGTTGGGGGAGGGGACCCACTGGAACAGCTGTTGGGAGACAGATGGTAGCCTCCCGTCAAGGCCATCCAGCGTGTTCTTTAACGTGCACAGGATATGGCTCTCCCGCACACGGGACACGGCTTAACGTCCCATTCGACGGACGGCGGCTTTTCCAAGCCCATCGGTGTCCCCTACTGACCGTGGGCAAGGCGGGGAATTTTGCGGAGATAAATCTCAACGCTGACCCAACTGGGACTCGAAACCTGGGAACTACAGATTACGAGCCTGGCGCGCTACCGACTGAGCCACCCCCGCCCCTAATTTTTTTTGTGTGGGGGGGGGGGATCGTGGAGACAATATTAATTCTGTTGGTCAGTGGTCCTCAACCTTTTACGCTTCCTCTGGAAATCCGCTCTATTATTTCATTAAAGGCTTTTTCTTTTCTCTTTTTTCGATATTTGAATGCAATTTTTTTTATTTGAAAATAAATAAATGAACTTGTAATAATTATGAATATATTTTTTATACATATATATTCATTATGACTTCATTCATATAGCGTCCCAGGCTCGTAATCTGTAGTTCCCAGGTTCGAGTACCAGCTGGGTCAGCGTTGAGATTTATCTCCCACACCGATGGGCTTGGAAAGGGCGCCGTCCGTCGGATGGGACGTTAAACCGTGGCCCCGTGTGCGGGAGAGCCATACCCTGTGCACGTTAAAGAACACGCTGGATGGCCTTGACGGGGGGGCTACCATCTGTCTCCCGACAGCTGTTCCAGTGGGTCCCCTCCCCCAACCTTGTCTGAGCCTTCGGGGTCCATGTGACCTGGCCATTTAGCCCATGGTGTGCAAAAAAGTGCCGCTCAGAGGTAAAACAACCCAACGCATAATAAAGTTTGGGTTCGTTTCACCTCTGAATGGCACTTTTTTTTTGCACACAATGGAGTAAATGTTAGGTCACAAAGACTCCGAACGGCTCAGAGAATGTTGGGAGGTGGAAACCCACCGGACAATTGTTATGAGACAAATGATAGCCTCCCGTCAAGGCCATCGAGCGTGCTCTATAAGGTACACAGAGTATGGCTCTCCCGCACATGGGACCACGGCTTAACATCCCATCCGACGAACAGCGGCCTATTCAAGCCCATTGGTGTCCCTACTGACCGTGGACAGGGAGTTTTGCGGAGATAAATCTCAACACTGACCCAGTTGGGAATCGAACCTGGGAACTGTAGATTACGAGCTTGGGGCGCTACCAACTGAGACACCCCCCTGCCTTGATTCACAATTATATATAAGATAATATACAATTAGCTTATATTATGTCAGTTAATGCGTAGATATTCATAATTAGCTGATTAAAAATAAATTGATAAGGATTGGATTGGATTGTTTTACCTCTGAGCGGCACTTTTTTGCACACCGTGTGCTAAATGACCAGGCCACAAGGACCCCGAAGGCTCAGAGAAGGTTGGGAGAGGGAACCCACTGGAACAGCTGTTGGGAGACAGATGGTAGCCTCCCGTCAAGGCCATCCAGCGTGTTCTTTAACGTGCACAGGGTATGGCTCTCCCGCACATGGGACCACGGCTTAACGTCCCATCCGAAGGACGGCGGCCTTTCCAAGCCCATCGGTGTCCCCTACTGACCGTGGGCAGGGCGGGGAATTTTGCGGAGATAAATCTCAACGCTGACCCAGCTGGGACTCGAACCTGGGAACTACAGATTACGAGTCTGGCGCGCTACCGACTGAGCCACCCCCGCCCCTAGATTGATAAGCAAATGTTATTTAAATTATTTGAATTAATATAGATACGTAAGCCTATACATACATAACTAAACTTACCTTCAGTAGTAAAGCAGCATGGGGAGCATCCTACATATATGGGACTCTTGAAGAGTTAGTTGGAAAACAAAACTGAGATTTGCCTTGAGTGGCACTCGAACCCAAGTCTCTTGAATACCACGTGGATTTGAATGCCACTTACCGCGAAACTCGGAGCGGGAGGGCCTCAGTCGGTAGCGTGCCAGGCTCGTAATCAGCAGTTCCCAGGTTCGAGTCCAAGCTGGGCCACCCGCCCACGGCCAGTAGGAGATTGATGAGCTTGAAAGGGGGCGTCCGTTGGATGGGGCGTTAAACCATGGCTCCGTGTGCGGGAGAGCCACACCCCTGTGCACGTTGAACATGCTGGATGGCCTTGACGGGAGGCTACCAACTGTCTCCCAACAGCTGTTCCAGTGGTCGGTACAAACTTCGGTATATCCTTTGTTCTTCTAACTTTAAAGTTAAGGTTGTTGTTGGGTTGTTTTACCTCTGAGCGGCACTTTTTTGCACACCATGGGCTAAATGGCCAGGTCACATGGACCCCGAAGGCTCAGAGAAGGTTGGGGGAGGGGACCCACTGGAACAGCTGTTGGGAGACAGATGGTAGCCTCCCGTCAAGGCCATCCAGCGTGTTCTTTAACGTGCACAAGGTATGGCTCTCCCGCACACGGGGCCACGGCTTAACGTCCCATCCGACGGACGGCGGCCTTTCCAAGCCCATCGGTGTCCCCTACTGACCGTGGGCAGGGCGGAGAATTTTGCGGAGATATTAAAGTTAAGGTACGATATATCTATTTTATGACTTCGATTATCATAGTTTACGATATTTATTCTTATTACGCACTATTATATTTATTATTATTATAATTTATTTCCAGTATTTTGTCGAATTCCAAAGTGATGGCTAATGACTTTTATTTTTTCTCTTCGATATGTCTATTAATGTTTCTGCTTAGTCCTATTTTTTTCTGAAAGCTCCAAACATTAATGTTGGCTTTCCTCATTTAAGCCTATTACCACACTATGCTCAACTCTGTTATTTATTTTGTTATGTAGCGCGCCGGCCTGTTAAATATATGCTCCCAGGTTCGAACCCGAACTGAGAAAGGATATGCCGAAGAGTTTGGAAAATCCGCCGTCCATCGGATGAGACATTAAGCCATTGGTCTGTGTGCGTTAAAGAGCACACTGGATGGCCTTAACAGGAGACTATCATCTATCTGCTGCATCTATCATCTATGAGTTTCTGGGGTCTTTGTGACCTGGCCTTTTTTAGTCCGTAATCAACATCCCCATGGATACCACTTTCGTGGTCTTCCTGAGAGTCATAGTCAACATCACCACCACAATCATCATAGTCATTATCAGCATTGCCAACACTCTCGTGGTCATTATTACACTCACAGTCAACACCATCACCACAATCATCATAGTCATTATCAGCATTGCCAACACTCTCGTGGTCATTATTACACTCACAGTCAACACCATCACCACAATCATCATAGTCATTATCAGCATTGCCAACACTCTCGTGGTCATTATTACACTCACAGTCAACACCATCACCACAATCATCGTCATTATCAGCACTGCCAACACTCTCGTGGTCATTATTACACTCACAGTCAACACCATCCCCTCAATCATCATAGTCATTATCAGCATTGCCAACACTCTCGTTGTCATTATTACACTCACAGTCAACACCATCCCCTCAATCATCATAGTCATTATCAGCATTGCCAAACTCTCGTGGTCATTATTACACTCACAGTCAACACCATCACCACAATCATCATAGTCATTATCAGCATTGCCAACACTCTCGTGGTCATTATTACACTCACAGTCAACACCATCACCATAATCATCATAGTCATTATCAGCATTGCCAACACTCTCGTGGTCATTATTACACTCACAGTCAACACCATAACCACAATCATCATCGTCATTATCAGCACTGCCAACACTCTCGTGGTCATTATTACACTCACAGTCAACACCATCCCCTCAATCATCATAGTCATTATCAGCATTGCCAACACTCTCGTGGTTATTATTACACTCACAGTCAACACCATCCCCTCAATCATCATAGTCATTATCAGCATTGCCAACACTCTCGTGGTCATTATTACACTCACAGTCAACACCATCACCACAATCATCATAGTCATTATCAGCATTGCCAACACTCTCGTGGTCATTATTACACTCACAGTCAACACCATCACCACAATCATCATAGTCATTATCAGCATTGCCAACACTCTCGTGGTCATTATTACACTCACAGTCAACACCATCCCCTCAATCGTTATGCTAATCATTATATGCACAGTCAGAATTCTCCACTACAACCGTTGTGATTATCATAATAGACACTGCTGATATTACCACGACCGTTATGGTCATCATAATCATAATCGAAAACCACCACTACAACGTTGTGATCAATATAATATTCACTGTCAGCATCATCACCAAAACCAACACACAATCATCGTGATCATCACCTCAGTCATACCAATATAATTGCCACCCTCGTAGTCATAATCATATGACAACCAAAGTCATTACCACAATCGTCGTGGTCATTATCATGGCCACAGTCAAAATCCGCCATGACAAACGTCGTGATCATCATATAATCGTTGCCAACGTCGACATTAAATGGTAATCATCACCATCAATACGTCGTGGTCAACATTACAATCAGAATCAAAATTGTTTCCATCGCTGTGGTCATCATATCACAGCCAACAACATCAACACAGCCGTCATGGTCATCATCGTAGTCACAGCTGACTCCACAATCTTTACTGTCATCACCACAGTCACAATGCATATTTTTTATCGTCTTAATCATCATATCACATATCATCTTAATCGTCTTAATCGTCTTAATCGTCTTAATCATCTTATCGTCTTAATCATCATATCACCACAACCATCGTGGTCACCATCATAGCCACAATCAACATCAGCATCATCGCCATTGACGTCGTCATCATCCGCACAAATCAACGTCACTATCTCCATCGTCATCATTCGCGCAAATCAACATCACTATCGCCATCGTGATCATCCGCGCAAATCAACGTCACTACTCCATCGTCATCATCCGCGCAAATCAACGTCACTATCGCCATCGTCATCATCCGCGCAAATCAACATCACTATCGCCATCGTGATCATCCGAGAAAATCAACGTCATCATCCGCGCAATTCAACGTTACTATCTCCATCGTCATTATCCGCGCAATTCAACGTCACTATCTCCATCGTCATCATCCGCACAAATCAACATCACTATCTCCATCGTCATCATCCGCACAAATCAACATCACTATCTCCATCGTCATCATCCGCGCAAATCAACTTCACTATCTCCATCGCAATCATCAGCAGCAGCATCGCCAGTCATCATAGCCATAAACACCATCATCATCATCTTCAATCTCGAGCATCACCCTTTTCGCCATCACCACTACCGACATCACTCTTTCAAACAGTAAAAGCGCAAAAAATAACATCGCTTAAATAATTCTTCACAACCATTTTTTAGAAAGTGTTTTGCTCTTTCACTAAAACCCCTTATCAACAACCTCTCACTACTACAACTCCAGCAACAAATAATGTTTATGCACAGACATATATTTAAGAACTTTAAGCACTATCTAGTTAGACACTTCCCTTTTTCAATAAAAAATTCACGAAGCCTCTCCACACTTCCTCCTGTGGTCGTCTGTATAAACGACCTTAATAAATATTGGCAAATCTCAAAGGTTCTCCAACATCCCATTGGTGCTTCGGAGAGCATTAACGCAGAAACGGTAAAGATCTCCATCCTCTTGTGCGCGAAAGCGGATCATCGTTTACCTGGGAAGAAAGATTTTATTCCGACGAGCACCAGTTGGTAACCGAAAGCGTTGACTAATGCTTTTATTTGTCATCAATCAATATTTGTTTGAATCGACGATCCTTTACAAATGGGAATGAGGAGAACTGCAAATAGGGAGCTCAAGTATTTGTGATGTTTGAGTAGAATTCACTTCAAATATTTGCTCTGTTCCCGTGTTAGTCTGTGTCTGTCTTTCTGTATATGACTGTGTAACACAAATAGTTGACATTCGCAACAGCCTTTGGTTTGCCGCTTGTGCATTAGTATTTGAAATTACAAGCCTGCTGTTATTTATACGGTGTATTTATATATACATACCTACGCACGCTAATATTTACTACTGAGGAAATCATTTCGTTCTGCGGTAAAGAGAGATTTACGACATTTTATTGCTGCCAGCGATGCCATGCAAATGGAGCGAACTTCGGTGGCGGTAGTTATTAAGTTTGTCGTTCGGTGGTGAGGACTTTTCTCCAATTCAATCCGATAAGAAATAATTATTTTTAAATTGTAGTTTTAAAGACGACGAGACATCGTCGTGTTGAAGTATAGTTTAGAAAACTTAAAAGATCCGTAAATACGATTTCTTCACGATGTTCAGGATGTCACTGTGTAAACAGTTTAAAATAGAGAGCCCCACCAGTTTATTAGAGAATTTCCATATTAAGCCAAATGGAAACTAACTTCGAAGACCTATAACTTCTAAACTACGCTTTATATGAAAAAATGTGCCTGAAGATAAATTAAAGACCTAAATCGGAACTATCTAAATGTCGATTTTCAACGATATTGATTCAATATTTGTAGAGTTATAGATGCTGGAATTCGAAGTAAATTCTTATGAGTCGCTTTGCTCTTAATTTTCCAGCTTCCCTAACTCCAAATAGTGAACGGATATTATTAAAAATCGAAATTTAGATAGATTTGATTTAGATATTTAATTTATCTTAATTTAATCTGGTCTCTGTAACTTATAAAATACGCGTTTAATGAAAATATGTGTTTGAAAAAAAATATCTAAGTGAAATCTGTCTATCGAGTTTTAGCATTATTCGCTGACGATTCAGAATTAAAAAGCATCACTGATAGAATTCCATCTTCTGTGATCACCATATAAATATTAATCTATATATATATATCGTATTTGCATCTATATGTAGATAAAGTCCCAGCTGGGTCAGCGTTGAGATTTATCTCCGCAAATTTCCCCGCCCTGCCCACGGTCAGTAGGGGACACCGATTTGCTTGGAAAGGCCGCCGTCGGTTGGATGGGACGTTAAGCCGTGGCTTCGTGTATAGGAGAGCCATACCCTGTGCTCGTTAAAGAACACGCTGGATGGCCTTGACGGGAGGCAACCATCTGTCTCCCAACAGCTGTTCTAGTGGGTCCCCTCACCCCAACCTTCTCTGAGCCTTCGGGGTCCTTGTGATCTGGCCATTTAGCCCATGGTGTGCAAAAAGTGCCGCTCAGAGGTAAAACAACCCAGCCCAACCTATATGTAGATAGATACAAATAGTGAACGAATATTGTTGAAACTCTAGATTAAGTTAGGTTTGATTTAGTAGGAAACTGAGGATTGAAGCAAAGAAATTTTAACGACGGTAAATTTATGGTTCCAAAATGCATGGAATCTCCACGTGAGTAAGTAAGGACTTGGAAAAGCAATCGCACTTTATTTCTTGCAAATATGCTCACTGCATTATTACTCACAGGCCTGTGAGTAATAATGCAGTGAGTATATATTTGCAAATATACTCACAAGCAGTAGAAGTTAAGATTATTATACTCTCAGTGATTGTTAAATTATAACCACTCCATGTTTCGTTAATGAAAAGTTAATTTCGAAGTTCTCCGTCCCGTGGCCGAGTGGTTAGCACGCTTGGCTACTGATATAAGGGACCTGGGTTCGAGCCCCGGGTAAGGCGTTGTGTTTCTGCTGAGGTCCTGCCATCCTCACAGACCTTCTACTATGGCATATAAACTGACAGGCTCCTGTCAGACCTCTGTGGCAGGCAGTTGTTTGAGGGGGTATTTATTATTTATTATTTTTATAATTTCTAAAAGAAGCAATTTATGCTAAAATGTAGCTGAGGATAATTTGAAAATCTCAATCAAACATATCTAAATCTCGATTTTCAGTATTTAAAAAATCTTAAAAGAATTTTGGAGGCTTAAATATTTAAGAGCAGCAAATTCTTCTAAGAAGTTTATCATGAAATAAAACATGTATTAAAGGAATTTTTACACACACTTTTTAAATATATAGTTTTTTATGAAATGGTTCGAAAAATGCTTTTTATTTCTGTTTCAATTTACTTCTATAGGTAAGTTCTTTTGTCTAGCATTAAAAAAAATAAATAAATACCCCCTCAAGCAGTTGTTTACCACAGAGGTCACTGTTGTTTAATTTTCAAACTGATATAACTCTTTAAATATTGAAGAAATATTGCGGAAAATCGATATTTATATAGAATTCATGATTCAGAACTTTTTTTTTTTTCTAATCTTTGCTTACATTTTTTCATTGGGTGTTTATTTTAAAAGTTAGTGCTCCATTGATAAATAGGGTAATGTGACGAACATACCGATCACTCAGTGAAAGAAGAGGCGGGTTGGCTCAGTCGGTAGCGCGCCAGGCTCGTAATCTGCAGTTCCGAGGTTGGAGTCCCAGCTGGGTCAGCGTTGAGATTTATCTCCGCAAAATTCCCCGCCCTGCCCACGGTAAGTAGGGGACACCGATGGGCTTGGAAAGGCCGCCGTCCGTCGAATGGGACGTTAAGCCGTGGCCCCGTGTGCGGGAGAGACATACCCTGTGCACGTTAAAGAACACGCTGGATGGCCTTGACGGGAGGCTACCATCTGTTTCCCAACAGCTGTTCCAGTGGGTCCCCTCCCCCAACCTTCTCTGAGCATTCGGGGTCCATGTGACCTGGCCATTTAGCCCATGGTGTGCAAAAAAAGTGCCGCTCAGAGATAAAACAATCCAAGGTTAAAGAACACGCTGGATGGCCTTGACGGGAGGCTACCATTTGTCTCCCAACAGCTGTTCCAGTGGGTCCCCTCCCCCAAACTTCTCTGAGCCTTCGGGGTCCATGTGCCTGGCCATTTAGCACATGGTGTGCAAAAAAGTGCCGCTCAGAGGTAAAACAACCCAACCCAGTGAAAGAATTTCATAGAAGATTTTTTATCTGGCTGCAGTGTTTGTTTTTCTTTTATTTTGCTTGGGAATGAATTGCTTCAGTTGCTAAGGCGCTATAATACCCAAAACAATCAAACCAAATCAAATATATTTCACTGGGCTTTAAAATCGGAGATGAATTACAGTTCTCAGCAGACAATAACTTGTTGTTAAGGTGTAATGTGACCCCTTTTACGCAGACTTTCATTGAGAATATCGTGTCTCTGGTTTGCACGCAAAGTAAAAAGGAAATGTATCTAATATCAAACAGATATTTTTGCTATTGGAAATCTTTCTATTGTGTGCTTCTTGTTGATGGACATCTGCATCACTCAAATATGGTGTAAGGACTCCAACAAGCAAGAATTTCTGAAAGTTGGCAAACAGAGGACTTGGGCTTGCAAGTAAGCCTAGAAGCTGGGAAAGGTGGAATCTGGGAAAGCAAGGAAATTTCAAATGTTGCCAAGGGAGAGTCTTTAGAAAGCAACAATAGATCAAAAGTTGTCAAAGGAAAACTTGTTAAAGGCAAAGAAATCTCGAAACTTGTAGCCTTGGGAAAGCAATCTCAAAAAGCTGTCAAGGGAAAAGCTTTGGGAAAGCAAGGAAATCTCAAAAGTTGTCAAAGAAAAGCTTTCTTAAAGGCAAAGAAATCTCAAAACTTGAGCCTTGGGAAAGCAATCTCAAAGAGTTGTCAAAGAAAAGCCTTCTTAAAGGCAAAGAAATCTCAAAACTTGTAGCCTTGGGAAAGCAATCTCAAAAAGTTGTCAAAGGAAAATCCTTGGGAAAGCAAGGAAATCTTCAAAAGTCGTCAAAGGGAAGCTTTGTTAAAGGCAAAGAAATCTCAAAAGTTGTAAGGGAAAAGCCTTGGGAAGCAAGGAAATCTTCAAAAGTCGTCAAAGGGAAGCCTTATTAAAGGCAAAGAAATCTCAACGGTTGTAAAGGAAAAGCCTTGGGAAAGCAAGGAAATCTCAAAGTTGTCAAAGAAAAGCTTTGTTAAGGCAAAGAAATCTCAAGAGTTGTAAGGGAAATGCCTTGGGAAAGCAAGGAAATTTCAAAAGTTGTCAAAGGAAAGCCTTGTTAAAGGGAAAGAAATCTCAAAACTTGTAGCCTTGGGAAAGCAATCTCAAAAAGTTGTCAAAGCAAAGTTTTTAATGCAAAGAAATCCCAAATGTTGTAACGAAAAAGCTTTGGGAAAGCAAGGAAATCTCAAAACTTATAAAAGAAAAGCTTTGTTAAGGCAAAGAAATCTCAACAGTTGTAAAGGAAAAGCCTTGGAAAAGCAAGGAAATCTCAAAAGTTGCCAAAGAAAAGCCTTGTTAAAGGCAAAGAAATCTCAAAACTTGTAGCCTTGGGAAAGCAATCTCAAAAAGTTGTTCAAAGGAAAGTTTTTTAAGGCAAAGAAATCTCAAATGTTGTAACGAAAAAGCTTTGTGAAAGCAAGGAAATCTCAAAGTTATAAAAGAAAAGCTTTGTTATGGCAAAGAAATCTCAAAAATTGTAAAGAAAGCAAGGAAATCTCAAAAGTTGTCAAAGGGAAACCTTATTAAAGGCAAAGAAATCTCAACGGTTGTAAAGGAAAAACCTTGGGAAAGCAAGGAAATCTCAAAAGTTGTCAAAGGAAAGCCTTGTGAAAGGCAAAGAAATCTCAAAACTTCTAGCCTTGGGAAAGCAATCTCAAAAAGTTGCTCAAAGGAAAGTTTTTTAAGGCAAAGAAATCTCAAATGTTGTAACGAAAAAGCTTTGGGAAAGCAAGAAATCTCAAAAGTTATAAAAAAAAAGCTTTGTTAAGGCAAAGAAATCTCAAAAGTTGACAAAGAAAAGCTTTGTTAAGGCAAAGAAATCTCAAAAGTTGTAAAGAAAGCAAGGAAAGCTCAAAAGTTGTCAAAGGGAAACCTTATTAAAGGCAAAGAAATCTCAACGGTTGTAAAGGAAAAGCCTTGGAAAAGCAAGGAAATCTCAAAAAGTTTTCAAAAGAAAAGACTTGGGATAGTAAGAAAATTCCAAAACCTTGTAAAAGGAAGTCTCAAAATTAACAAATCTCACGTTGGAAAACTGGCACCGGCATCTGTGTAAAAAAAATCCTTTATGCAAATAAAAAAAAACCTCGCTTTTATCTAGCACACGCGACACGAACACATTTGGCAAAACCGAAGCCAATAAGGTGGATGATGTTTCATCACGGATAATGAAGAGAACCTTCTAGAGTTTGACTCCCTTTTGTGACAACTTTCTACGAAGTTGCACAAGGTGATTGAACTACCTCTCCAATTTGCCCGCGGCGTCCCAGACAGCCCCATATTTCACTCATCACCGTCGGCAAGCAAGCAATGAGGTGCCTGTTGTCGTCTACTTGCTGGAAGATCACATACACACGCTTGTGCTATAGTCATCCACCCTCTCTGCTGTTATCAGCCAATGGCCAGCCGGTAGTTAAGCGATGTGGCTTGTGCGTCGTCACGTTTCCTCTAGCTGTGGCAAATCCACGATAGCACGCACCATCAAGACGATGGAAAAGTATTTTCGATAGTTTTGGTCGAACAGCTTATCGCAGTAAGTGATTCCGGAGACTAACTTGCGTGGTCCGCAAGAAATCGCTTAATCACATGATTAACAATTTGGCAGGCTGTGTGGGAAATAATATTGTTTTTTTCGTTTTCGTTTTGATGACTTAAAGAAGTAAAAGAGACTAACTGCAATTTCATGTCGTTTTGTAGAAATTAAATAATCACGATCAATAACATTGGACGCCTACTAGAGTGTTGTTCGCTGCGATTTCTCTTAGCAATTTAAAGGACTGCGACTGATTCTAATAGCGATTGAAAAGATCGCCACATTTCTAATAATTATTTAAAGTTAAATGATATATTTTAGCAAATGTTGAAAGGAATCGCGAACAGTTTATTAACTGCTGAAAAAGACAGAAACCAAATATTAATCGCTATCGAAGGAGCAGAAACTTAATATTAATCGCTGTTAAAGTGGTATTTCAATAAATATCATTTTATAATTTTAATTTAACGTCTATTGAAAGGAAATGCAAACAGATTTATTAACAATTCAAAACGTCTTAATAAATACTAATAGGTATTAAAATGCCAGAAACTAAATAATATTATAAGGGAAGAAACTAAATACTAATAGCTATTAAACGGGACAGAAACTAAATACTTCTTGCTATTAAAAGCGCAGAAACTAAACACTACTAACTATTGAAAAGGTAGAAATTAAATTCTTCCTATTAAAAGCGCAGAAACTAAATACTACTAATTATTAAAAAGGGTAGGAACTAAATACTTCCTATTAAAAGCGCAGAAACTAAATACTACTAACTATTAAAAGGGTAGAAACTAAATAATAATAAAAAAATAATAAAATAAATACCCCCTCAAGCAGCTGCTTGCCACAGAGGTCTGACAGGAGCCTGTCAGTTTATATGCCAAACTAGAAGATCTGAGATGATGGCAGGACCTCAGCACTAAATAATACTCTTAGGCAAATTAACTATTAAAAAGGGTATAAACTAAATATTATTGGCTATTAAGAGAATAAAAACTAAACACGTCTTGCTATTAAAAGGATATAAATTAAATACTTCATGCAAAGTTTGGAGCCTCTAATCCTTCTGGGGGCCGAGTGCATAAGCTGACAGACAAACAAACAAACACACAATCTTTATATATTAGATATAGACAACTTCATATAGAGCGCGTTCAAACTGCCAATCGTTGCGTACTTCTCGTTCTATTCTGCTTTAATTATGCAAAAATTTCAGCATCTATGCAGAGTCAAATATAACATTCATATTTCTTGTCAATTTTTTTCTCAATTTTTTCATATTAGAGTTTTAATGGAAGTAAAAGTTTTTTATCTGTTGAAATGTTGAATCGATTCAGTAATTTTCTTAAATTTTGCGGTTCATTTTAATTTTTGGCCCATATTTAGCTGTATCCTGGCCACGACCTGTACTTCTGTCATCGAGTGTGATATAAAATACAATAATTTATGTTTACTGATGACTAATTAAAGTAGATCGAGGGGAAAAACAGCTCGCAATACTAAAAAGGCTGAACCCTATTAATATAGACAGATAGAAAACCTTCAGACAACTATGAAGTAAAATGAAAGAGTTGCAGGGGCGGGGGTGGCTCTGTCGGTAGTGCATAAGGCTCGTAATCTGCATTTCCCATGTTCGAGTCCAACCTGGGCCAGCGTTGAGATCTGTCTCCTCAGAACTCCCCGTCCTGACCTCGGTCAGTAGGGGACATCGATGGATTTCGAAAGGCCGCCCTCCGTTGGGATGGAACGTTATGCCGTGGGTTCATGTACGGGACAGCCATATCCTGTGCACGTTAAAGAATGCACTGGAGGGCCTTGACAGGAGGCTACCATCTGTATCTCAACAGCTGTTCTCAGTGGGTTCCCTCCCCCAACCTTTTCTCAGCCCTCGGGGTCCTTGTGACCTGGTCATTTGGCGCAATGTCTGCATAAAAAGTGCCTCTCAGAGGTAAAACAACTTATCCATATATTAGAGTCTTCAAATTGTCCATGACCTTCTGATTGGTCATGGACAATTGAAGAAATATAATTCACGGAGCATTTATGAAATTTTGTTTCACATCTTAAAATTGCATTTTTGTAATTTGTGATATTGCGAAAAAGATTAAAGAAATTTGCAAAAAAAGTTAACGAAATTGCAAAAAAAATAAGAAATTGCCAAAAAAATATAAGAAATTGCGAAAAAGATGAAAGATATTGCGAAAAATATTAAAGAAACGTAAATTATATATTTGAATAATTAATACATTCTTTAAGCTCACCATTCGTGGCATTGTTGAAGTTATGGCAATGCAAATAAAGTATAACATTGCACAATGCTGAAAGAAACAAAATATTTCACCATTGAGAACTTTTATTATTTTCAAAAACTTTGCATTTTCGCGAAAGTGTTGCTATTTTTACTTGAAAAAAAAGAACAAAACGGTTTTTCTCCAAAGAAATTGAAATTTATTCAGCATCGACGAGATACATTTTGTTTCCTATAGTGCTCATCACAACACCGACGTCAGGATGATTCAACTTCCCTAAGATGCTGTCCTCATCTGCAATCCTCATTTGCAGATGTTTCGGGATGTTGATGAAATCGTTAGAAGACTGGATGCACAATCCGGAAAGCTTGTCTCGAATCCGCCGTTCAAAGCAGTTGATTGGCAGTCCACACTAATAAAGAAAGGACGATATTTGCTGAAAGAGACTGCAGAAGCCATTACCTTCCCGGTTGAGCGATTCCTCATTGCAGCCAGAAATTCAACTTCCGTAAGATGCTGTCCTCATCTGCAATCCTCATTTGCAGATGTTTCGGGATGTTGATGAGATCATTAGAAGACTGGATGCACAATCCGGAAAGCTTGTCTCGAATCCGCCGTTCAAAGCAGTTGATTGGCAGTCCACACTAATAGAGAAAGGACGATATTTGCTGAAAGAGAGTGCAGAAGCCATTACCTTCCCGGTTGAGCCATTCCTCATTGCAGCCAGAAATTCAACTTCCCTAAGATGCTGTCCTCATCTGCAATCCTCATTTGCAGATGTTTCGGGATGTTGATGAGATCGTTAGGAGACTGGATGCCCAATCCGGAAAGCTTGTCTCGAATCCGCCGTTCAAAGAAGTTGATTGGCGGTCCACACTATTCAAGAAAGGACGATATTTGCTGAAAGAGAGTGCAGAAGCCATTACCTTCCCGGTTGAGCCATTCCTCATTGCAGCCAGAAATTCAACTTCCCTAAGATGCTGTCCTCATCTGCAATCCTCATTTGCAGATGTTTCGGGATGTTGATGAGATCGTTAGGAGACTGGATGCCCAATCCGGAAAGCTTGTCTCGAATCCGCCGTTCAAAGAAGTTGATTGGCGGTCCACACTATTCAAGAAAGGACGATATTTGCTGAAAGAGAGTGCAGAAGCCATTACCTTCCCGGTTGAGCCATTCCTCATTGCAGCCAGAACTTCAACTTCATAGCTCCAGCGTTGTTCTTCTTTAGAAGAAGTTATGCAGCATGAATTTCACTTCCGGCCACAATGGGGCGACCAGGGACACAAAGTGCCCCTTAAATCAGCTGCTCGCAAGGTAAAGCTTTTGGTCGAGCTGTATCAAGAGGTTAACCCCATCAAAGACGAAATCGGAATCTTTGATATAAAGAGTTCTCTTGCGTCATTCGGTCTGATATAAAAGTTCACGTGAATAACGATTTTTGAAAGAAAAAGGAAATTCTTTGTTATTCTCTAAGTTGATTCAAAAATGGATAAAATAAATGTGACTTGATAAACAGAAATATATTGCGAATTGCAAAGGTACAGGTTTAACTGTGGGTGATTTACACAATATATATATATGGCTAAAGAAACGAACCAAATATTAATTCAAATTATGTTAGCATTAGAACTGTTATTCAAAGGCTCGTAATCTGCAGTCTCCAGGTTCGAGTCCCAGCAAGGTCAGTGTTGAGATTTATCTCCGCAAAACTCCCTTGATAAGTAAAGGACACCAATAGGCTTGGACAAGGTAGCGGTCCATCGGATGGGACATTTAGCCGTGGTTTGTTGCCCGTTAAAGAACACGCTGGATGGCCTTAACGGGAGGCTACCATCTATCTCCCAACAGCTGTTCCAGTGGGTCCCCAACCTTCTCTGAAACTTAGGGGTCTTTGTGACCCTTCCATTTAGCCCGTTGTGTGCAAAAATAATGCCGCTCAGAGGTAAAACAACCCAACCCTTGGTATGCATTCCCAACATGCGATATATGGCAAAGACAGTCGGACTAGCATCATTTCTAAATCATCGCTTCTAAATAAAACATAAACTGCCTTCACTTCAATTGGGTTTCCAATAAACAACTTTATTTTATAGTTTTAAAGGATTATTTAGCCCATTTCATGCAAAATCAGAGATGCTCTGAGACAAAAAATAATACAACGAAATGAAATATAACAAATTATATAAGTAACAGTCGTCTGTTTAGCTACAACACGACTGGTGGTTCCCCCAAATCCTGATCCAGCTGAGACAGACAGCGACCGAGTCTTACTCTTAGCTAAAATGAAGATAGCGTTTGCCATGGATGAGACATTGGAAATCATGCTAAGCCAAATATATGGATTGACACCTCCAGTGGGTTTCCATACCCAACGCTACTTTCAACTTTATGTGTAAACGATAATTACGTTATTTTACCGACAACGTACTATATCTTAATCACCATATTTAAGGCTCATTTTTTTTCCTTTAATGATACCTTTATTTAATTTATTCGCGTTTTCTGATATTTTTATTAAGCTGCTACAGTATATACAAGTCTAAATTTTATAAATGTAAATAAAGTTTTTTAAAATTTTCCCCCCTTAACGAAAAGAATTACCTTTTCTCCGTCGTATCCACGTGTCTTATGACTGGAATAACAATGCGATAACCTTATAACCTCTATTTTGAAATGACACAACAATGTTTATTCCACTTTGCTCTTGACACCAATTGTCATTTGAATTTTTCAGCCAACAATGTCACCTGAGAGGTCTGTTACGTTTAAAACAGAGGATTCCGACAGTTTTTGAGCCCAAGTCCTTCGAAATATTATCTTCTAAAGCTCCCTCTTATGTAACCCTTTTACTCTTAAGTAACCCTCTTAAAAGCCTTTCTAAAGCTCCTCTCTTATTTTCCAGCGTTAAAAGCCTTTCTAAAGCTCCTCTCTTATTTTCCAGCGTTTTTTTGTTAATCGATTGTTTTGTTATAAAATTTCGTTCTCGTTTTATAGTGTATTTTCCAACTTTTGCGTTTTGCATGTAACTTTGGTTTAAATGTTTTTTTTTATTTATTTATTCTTCCACTCTTCATCTTGTTTGGCGCAATATGACCTTAGTTGCCTTCGAGCCATTAACCACCAAACTGGCCCGGATCTTAGAAAAGAAATCAAGGAGGAAGGAGGACGGGGAGCAAGGAACGCAATCGAGTCGGGAAAATGTAAAAAGGGGGGAGGAGGAGGACGGGGGAGGGCAAGAGACCTGATTTTCAATGCAGTATAACGTCTCCCCCTTCCGTTTCACAAGTGTTTTTAAAATGTCTTGAAAAATGCGTGATGTATAAATAAATTCAATATTTATTTTTTTTTTGCCTCTCTTACCCTTACTAGCATTCTGAAAGATTTTGGGGGGATGGCCCCCTTGCCTCCCACCTGGGATCGCGACTCCAAACAAACAAACGAAGTCACACATCGGATGGGGCTTAATGTCCCAACCGAATTTGATCTGACAACACCCCTAGAAAAATTTATCTAAAAATTAATTTATGATGGATAATACAGGTGGATCGTAAATTATTTTTTTTTCCTTAACGAAAATATGTTGTTGTTTTCTATTTTCTTTGTTTTCTATTTTAATTCATGATTACTGTTTTTGCAAATGCGCACGTTATTGAACGTCTCCTAAATATTTTTATCTTGAAACGGACTTAAACATATCTATCTCGAAATATTGATTTGCTTTTTGCTCCCCCCCCTTGAAAATTTTTTTGCCCCACCGTGAAACTCTGTTTCTCCCCCATGGAAAAAAAAAAATTCTTCCGACTCCCATGTTTCGAAGCCCATCGATTCCTTCTCTCGACTGGCAGGGGCAGAGTGAGTGAAATAAAATCTCAACGCATTACAGGTAACCCCCCCGTTCATCGCGACCCCTGGGGCTTGGGTGGCTCAGTCGGTAGCGCGCCAGGCTCGTAATCTGTAGTTCCCATTTTCGAGCCCCAGCTGGGTCAGCGTTGAGATTTATTTCCCCAAAATTCCCCGCCCTGTCCACGGTCAGTAGGGGACACCGATGGGCTTGGAAAGGCCGCCGTCCGTCGGATGGGACGTTAAACCGTGGCCCCGTATGCGGGAGAGCCATACCCTGTGCACGTTAAAGAACACGCTGGATGGCCTTGACGGGAGGCTACATCTGTCTCCCAACAGCTGTTCCAGTGGGTCCCCTCCCCAACCTTCTCTGAGCCTTCGGGGTCCAAGTGACCTGGCCATTTATCCCATGGTGTGCAAAAAAGTGCCGCTCAGAGGTAAAACAACACAACTCATCGCGACCCCGGCGAATGCGGATTCGTTATATCGCGATCTTTTTTTTTTGTCTCGGCACTTGTCTGGCTTTGAAACATGTGAGGAAATGTCAAAATGAATGGTTGCACGTGCGTGCTAACTTTCTTTCTCGCTCAATCACATCATCCACATGTACATAACGTAAAGTTACGAGCGTGGGCGAGACAAAAGGACGACGTACGGCGGTGCCTGGTACGGTTGAGCCAGTGCATCATTTGGGTCTATCCTTCAGTGGAATCTTAGCTGCAGTGTCAAACGCACGCTAATTAAATTGACTACGTATTTCTTTATCCCTTCGTAATTTTAAAATGTTAAAAAGACAATGTGAAAAATCGGTAAAGAAAATTCGCAATGTAATGACTTAAGAAAAGAAACTAAAAATTATAGAAAGGATAGATTTGGGTTGGGTTGTTTTACCTCTGAGCGGCACTTTTTTTGCACACCATGGGTTAAATGGCCAGGTCACATGGACCCCGAAGGCTCAGAGAAGGTTGGGGGAGGGGACCCACTGGAACAGCTGTTGGGAGACAGATGGTAGCCTCCCGTCAAGGCCATCCAGCGTGTTCTTTAACGTGCACAGGGTATGGCTCTCCCGCACACGGGGCCACGGCTTAACGTCCCATCCGACGGACGGCGGCCTTTCCAAGCCGATCGGTGTCCCCTACTGACCGTGGGCAGGGCGGGGAATTTTGCGGAGATAAATCTCAACGCTGACCCAGCTGGGACTCGAACCTGGGAACTACAGATTAGGAGCCTGGCGCGCTACCGACTGAGCCACCCCTATAGAAAGGATAGAAAATGGTGTAAATTTACAGTTGTAGGAAGGGATTTCAAATTGCCTGAGTCTACATTGCGATCAATTGTGCAACAAAAAGACAAAATTAAAAAGGCTGGCGAAAGTGTTACTCCATTTACAGCGAAAGTTTCAAGAACCAGAAGTTTTTTCATGACAGAAATGGAAATTTATTAAGCAAATGGATAGAAGACCTAAATCACTTAGTCTTTGGGATCATTTAAAATCTCAAAATGGAGGAGGAGAAGTTTTTAAAGCAAGCAAAAGGTTGGTTTGATCGGTTTAGAAAACGATCAAACTTGCATAGCCTTAAAATGCTTGGCGAATCGGCTAGTGCAGACGTAGAATCAGGGGCGGGGGTGGCTCAGTCGGTAGCGCGCCAGGCTCGTAATCTGTAGTTCCCAGGTTCGAGTCCCAGCTGGGTCAGCGTTGAGATTTATCTCCGCAAAAATTCCCCGCCCTGCCCACGGTCAGTAGGGGACACCGATGGGCTCGGAAAGGCCGCCGTCCGTCGGATGGGACGTTAAGCCGTGGCCCCGTGTGTGGGAGAGCTATCCCCTGTGCACGTTAAAGAACACGCTGGATGGCCTTGACGGGAGGCTACCATCTGTCTCCCAACAGCTGTTCCAGTGGGTCCCCTCCCCCAACCTTCTCTGAGCCTTCGGGGTCCTTGTGGCCTGGCCATTTAGCCCATGGT
Organism: Ryuthela nishihirai; assembly: GCA_038380435.1. Lineage (NCBI taxonomy): Eukaryota > Metazoa > Arthropoda > Arachnida > Araneae > Heptathelidae > Ryuthela > Ryuthela nishihirai. The sequence goes on along the minus strand of JAWZYU010000029.1, from coordinate 31,729,717 downwards.
GTGCAAAAAAGTGCCGCTCAGATTTAAAACAACCCAAACAACCCAGACGTAGAATCAGCTGAAAAATATCCAATGGAGTTTCGTGAAATTGTGGAAAGGGGAAATTATCCACCAAATTTAATTTTTAATGTAGATGAGACGGGACTGACGAATGCCAACACGTACGTTTATTTCCATACAGGAGAAGACTGCTTCTGAATTTAAAGCAGCCAAGGATCGTCTAACTCTTCTTCTCGGCGGAAATGAATCAGGAGAATTAAAATTGAAACCATTGTTGATTTATCAATCAGAAACTCTCCGTGTCATGAAAGGTTATTCTAAAAACAATTTACCGGTTTATTGGCGAAGTAATCCTAAGGCTTGGATGACACAAAATTTATTTATGGACTGGTTTAAAACTTGTTTCTGCCCAGCAATAAAAAAATATTACGAGGATATTGGAGTTGAACCTCGAGCTCTTTTGGTGTTGGACAATGCGCCGGGACATCCTGTGGAACTTCAGATTCTGTACACTGATTTTCCCGTTGAAATGGCATTCTTACCTACGAATACCACTTCCATCTTACAGCCTATGGATCAAGGCATAATAGCAGCATTCAAAGCCTATTATTTAAGAAAAACGATGCGCCAACTCATTGAAGAAACTGATGGAGGTGGTAGAGATGCCATGCGGGTTTGGTGGAAACAATTTAATATTATGAAAGCTATCAGAAACATCGACGAAACGTGGAATGAAGTCGCCCAGTCGTGTATGAAGGATGTTTAGAAAAGGTGGCTCAGAGAAATTGTTGAAGATCACATCAATTATGAAAATGATATTCAAAATGTCATCGAAGTGATTACTCTTATAGCCACTTCCGGAGGCATCGAAGGTGTTGATGTAGATGATATTCATACTTTGTTAAAATCACACGGCGAACCCATAATTAATGAAGAGCTACAGGAAATGGACTGCCATACTATGTCTCAAGAAAATGACGTCTCGAAACCTGTTCCCGTGCGAAAATTAAGTGTCAAAATCATTGAAAAGGCTTGGATTGGATTGTTTTACCTCTGAGCGGCACTTTTTTGCACACTATGGGTTAAATGGCCAGGTCACATGGACCCCGAAGGCTCAGAGAAGGTTGGGGGAGGGGACCGACTGGAACAGCTGTTGGGAGACAGATGGTAGCCTCCCGTCAAGGCCATCCAGTGTGTTCTTTAACGTTGGATTGTTTTACCTATGAGCGGCACTTTTTTGCACACCATGGGCTAAATGGCCAGGTCACATGGACCCCGAAGGCTCAGAGAAGGTTGGGGGAGGGGACCTACTGGAACAGCTGTTGGGAGACAGATGGTAGCCTCCCGTCAAGGCCATCCAGTGTGTTCTTTAACGTTGGATTGTTTTACCTATGAGCGGCACTTTTTTGCACACCATGGGCTAAATGGCCAGGTCACATGGACCCCGAAGGCTCAGAGAAGGTTGGGGGAGGGGACCGACTGGAACAGCTGTTGGGAGACAGATGGTAGCCTCCCGTCAAGGCCATCCAGTGTGTTCTTTAACGTTGGATTGTTTTACCTATGAGCGGCACTTTTTTGCACACCATGGGCTAAATGGCCAGGTCACATGGACCCCGAAGGCTCAGAGAAGGTTGGGGGAGGGGACCCACTGGAACAGCTGTTGGGAGACAGATGGTAGCCTCCCGTCAAGGCCATCCAGTGTGTTCTTTAACGTTGGATTGTTTTACCTCTGAGCGGCACTTTTTTGCACACCATGGGCTAAATAGTCAGGTCACATGGACCCCGAAGGCTCAGAGAAGGTTGGGGGAGGGAACCCACTGGAATAGCTTTTGGGAGACAGATGGTAGTCTCCCGTCAAGGCCATCCAGCATGTTCTTTAACGTGCATAGGATATGGCTCTCTCATACACGGAGCCACGGCTTAACGTCCCATCCGACGGACGGCGGCCTTTCGAAGCCCATCAGTGTCCCCTACTGACCGTGGGTAGGGCGGGGAGTTTTTGCGGAGATAAATCTCAACGCTGATCCAGCTGGGACTCGAACCTGGGAACTACAGATTACGAGCCTGGCGCGCTACCGACTGAGGCCCCCCCCCCCCCCCCCCCAATATCCTTCGCGATGAACGGGGGTTACCTGTATTAGTTTGGAAGCTGGAAAGATTAGATTAAAAGCCTGGCGCGCTACAGAATGAGCCAAATTTTTCAGCAGTTAACAATTTTAATTTCCGATATGAATTTAGTTTTCGAAGCTTTCATTTCAACAATGAATTTCGTGTTTTTCGCTCGTGCTTAATTAGAACGACTTCAATGTCCACGGACGTTCGCGCTCTTGATCCAAAAAACTCAACACAGAGTTTATCACTCGTAATCAAAAAGAAATTAGTTTGACGCATTCATTATTTCAAATTTATTGGTGGCAACAGTTATTTTGAATACCTTTCAACCATTAAAGTTTAAGGCGCCCTTACTAGTTAAGGGCGCTTAGTTAGCTAGCATTTTTCGTTAGTGAAGCTAACGAACAATGCTAGCTAACTAAGTTATTCAGCTAGCATTGTTCGTTAGTGAAGCCGAAACCGCCATGTTAGTCCTACTCTGAGAGTCGCGATGAATGATCAGTTGTTATCGCACGTGTGAATATTTTGTACGAATTTCTTGCCCCCCCCCCCGGAATGCCCCCGTGTTGAATTTTTTTGTAAGGTCTCTTGCCCCCCCCCCCCCGAATATTTTGTACTGGCAGAATTAAATCGTAACATTTACTAATAAAAATGGTAGAGTAAATTCTCATGTACCTAATACTATTTTAATTCCTTTTTATTGCGTTTGAATGTGTTTGTGAAAATTGTAGTTGAACAATATGATCAAATTTGTCTGTTTTTTTAAAAACGGTTGTTGAAGTCCATAATGGACGTCTATCGTAATAAATTATAAATAAATAAATAAATAAATACCCCCTCAAGCAGCTGCTTGTCACAGAGGTCTGACAGGAGCCTGTCAGTTTATATGCCACAGTAGAAGGTCTGAGAGGATGGAAGGACCTCAGCAGAAAAACGACACATACGTCCCTTACCGGGGCTCGAACCCAGGTCCCTTAGATCAGTAGCCAAGCGCGCTAACCACTCGGCAATGGGACGGCATTAATAAATAAATTATATATCAAATAAAATCAATTCAACAATAATACCCTCCAGACAAAAACGGGAGTTAAGAGACATTCCAAATCAGTAGTAATTTTAGCAATATATAGAAGTAGCAATTGTTTACGCTACTTTCCAATATAATTGAAATGACGAAAGGTTTAAATATTCCGGAAGAAAAACTTCAATTTCTTACCAATGAAATGTTATTCCTTTTATCTATTTCGCAGGTTAATTTCTGCAGGGTTGTTTTTTGGGTTGTTTTACCTCTCAGCGGCACTTTTTTGCACACCATGGGCTAAATGGCCAGGTCACATGGACCCCGAAGGCTCAGAGAAGGTTGGAGGAGGGGACCCACTGGAACAGCTGTTGCGAGACAGATGGTAGTCTCCCGTCAAGGCCATCCAGCGTGTTCTTTAACGTGCACAGGGTATGACTCTCCCGCACACGAGGCCACGGCTTAACGTCCCATCCGACGGACGGCGGCCTTTCCAAGCCCATCGGTGTCCCCTACTGACCGTGGGCAGGGCGGGGAATTTTGCGGAGATAAATCTCAACGCTGACCCAGCTGGGACTAGAACCTAGGAACTACAGATTACGAGCCTGGCGCTCTACCGACTGAGCCACCCCCGCCCCATGCTATATAGGAGACAACTGTTTTTGAACAATATCTCATTCGTTAACATAGACAACACACGCTTACGAGTAAGAGCAATTATGATGACTTCGGTTACAGTCTTCAAGCGATGGGCATCTCCCTCTCTTCCTATCTCCATGCACGAAATCAGATAATAGTTTAGTTTCATGTATTCGTTTTATCAAATTTATTGGTGGCAACAGATATTTTGAATAGCTTTCAACGGTTAATGTTAAGTCTATGGGGATTTCGAGGAATTCAAACCGGTACACGCCGATTTTGGTTGATCACATCGGATTGGTAATTATCTATATTCTTCCCCTGGGTGGGGCGGGGGTGGCTCAGTCGGTAGCGCGCCAGGCTCGTAATCTGTAGTTCCCAAGTTCGAGTCCCAGCTGGGTCAGCGTTGAGATTTATCTCCGCAAAATTCCCCGTCCTGCCTACGGTCAGTAGGGGACACCGATGGGCTTGGAAAGGCCACCGTCCGTCGGATGGGACGTTAAGCCGTGGCCCCGTGTGTGGGAGATAGCCATACCCTGTGCACGTTAAAGAACACGCTGGATGGCCTTGACGGGAGGCTACCATCTGTCTCCCAACAGCTATTCCAGTGGGTCCCCTCCCCCAACCTTCTCTGAGCCCTTCGGGGTCCATGGGACCTGGCCATTTAGCCCATGGTGTGCAAAAAAGTGCCGCTCAGAGGTAAAACAATCCAACTCAACCCTTCCCCTGGGTGAAGAAAAAAATGTTCATGCAAAGTTTGGAGCCTTAACTGATCTGGGGGACTAGTGCAAAGCGGACAAACACACAAACTTTCTTCTTTATATATTAAATATTATTCATTTCTCATATTCATGTATCTTCTCTTATCCCATTTTAGGATCAGCAATGGACTTCAGTCTGTCATCTCACAGAGTCTGCTCCGACGCACACATCTGTATCGGGTGTAAAGAACGTATCACTCATCGTTGCCATGGAAACGGCTGGAGTAGTCAGCCGTCGTTTCCGCTATTGGCGGATGAGCTGCTACGTGTGAATTGCACTCGCAATTGTCGACGAGAGCAGAGTTTCAATCGTTTAAAGTAACGGCGATTCGTGAACCCCGATATCCGTGTGCAGTCGTATAGAGAGTAACAGCAAGAATGGGAATTGGAAGAGCTGAGGTGGTACTGCGCATTTCACACTGCGACGGTTGTCGCAGATATTAGGTTCATCCAGTCAAACTCTGATATATGAGAATTCTCGAAGCATCAGCCTTATGAATAGTTTATAAAGAATCTCGTAGTTTCATTCTCTTATTTTTTAAGGTCTCTTAGTTTCAAAGAGCTTCCTTAGTTGTTACTCAAGGTGTGATATTGGTCAAATTCGGATCCAGAAAAATAAATTAAGAGGAAGGGAAGAAGTGACTTTGTCGAAGAGGAAAAAATAAGAGGATGGGGAGAAGTACTGGATCGAACAGAAAAAAATAAGGAGGGAGAAAAGTGACTGGATTGAACAGGAAAAGGGGAGGGAGAGGGGGAGAAGAAGTGATTCTATTAAAGAGGAAAAACGAGATGGAGGGTAGAAGTACTGGATCGGGCTGGGAAAAAATAAAATGGGGGATAAAGAAATGAGTGAATTGATGGGGGGGGGGGGGGAATAAAAGAGAATGGAACGGTAGCTGGATCGAACAAGGGGAAAATGAGAGGGGAGGAGACAAGTGATCGAGCAAAGTAAAAGGGATTGGAAAAGTTAGTGGATAGAGCAGAAAAAAATAGCAAGGGGGAAGGCACGTGTGATTGGATCAAAGAGGAAAAATAGCAAGAAGGAAGGCACGTGTGATTGGATCAAAGAGGGAAGGCACGTGTGATTGGATCAAAGAGGGAAGGCACGTGTGATTGGATAAGAGAAAAAATAGCAAGAGGGAAGGCACGTGTGATTAGATCAAAGAGGAAAAATAGCAAGAGGGAAGGCACATGTGATTGGGATCAAAGAGGAAAGCACATGTGATTGGATCAAAGAGGAAAATAGAAAGAGGGAAGGCACATGTGGTTGGATCAAAGAGGAAAATTGCAAGAGGGAAGACACATGTGGTTGGATCAAAGAGGAAAATTGCAAGAGGGAAGGCACATGTGATTGGATCAAAGAGGAAAAATAGCAAGAGGGAAGGCACATGTGATGAGATCAAAGAGGAAAAATAGCAAGAGGGAAGGCACATGGGATGGGATCAAAGAGGAAAAATAGCGAGAGAGAAGGCACATGTGATGGGATCAAAGAGAAAAAATAGCAAGAGGGAAGGCACATGTGATTGGATCAAAGAGGAAAAATAGCAAGAGGGAAGGCACATGTGATTGGATCAAAGAGGAAAAATAGCAAGAGGGAAGGCACATGTGATGGGATCAAAGAGGAAAAATAGCAATGAGGGAAGGCACATGTGATTGGATCAAAGAGGAAAAATAGCAAGAGGGAAGGCACATGTGATTGGATCAAAGAGGAAAAATAGCAAAAGGGAAGGAACATGTGATTTGATCAAAGAGGAAAAATAGCAAAAGGGAAAGCACGTGTGATTGGATCAAAGAGGAAAAATAGCAAGAGGAAAGCACATGTGATTGGATCAAAGAGGAAAATAGAAAGAGGGAAGGCACATGTGGTTGGATCAAAGAGGAAAATTGCAAGAGGGAAGGCACATGTGATTGGATCAAAGAGGAAAATTGCAAGAGGGAAGGCACATGTGATTGGATCAAAGAGGAAAAATAGCAAGAGGGAAGGCACATGTGATGGGATCAAAGAGGAAAAATAGCAAGAGGGAAGGCACATGTGATTGGATCAAAGAGGAAAAATAGCAAGAGGGAAGGCACATGTGATTGGATCAAAGACGAAAAATAGCAAGAGGGAAGGCACATGTGATGGGATCAAAGAGGAAAAATAGCAAGAGGGAAGGCACATGTGATTGGATCAAAGAGGAAAAATAGCAAGAGGGAAGGCACATGTGATTGGATCAAAGAGGAAAAATAGCAAGAGGGAAGGCACATGTGATTGGATCAAAGAGGAAAAATAGCAAGAGGGAACGCACATATGATTGGATCAAAGAGGAAAAATAGCAAGAGGGAAGGCACATGTGATGGGATCAAAGAGGAAAAATAGCAAGAGGGAAGGCACATGTGATTGGATCAAAGAGGAAAAAAAGCAAGAGGGAAGGCACACGTGATTGGATCAAAGAGGAAAAATAGCAAGAGGGAAGGCACATGTGATGGGATCAAAGAGGAAAAATAGCAAGAGGGAAGGCACATGTGATTGGATCAAAGAGGAAAAATAGCAAGAGGGAAGGCACATGTGATTGGATCAAAGAGGAAAAATAGCAAGAGGGAAGGCACATGTGATTGGATCAAAGAGGAAAAATAGCAAGAGGGAAGGCACATGTGATTGGATCAAAGAGGAAAAATAGCAAGAGGGAAGGCACATGTGATGGGATCAAAGAGGAAAAATAGCAAGAGGGAAGGCACATGTGATTGGATCAAAGAGGAAAAAAAGCAAGAGGGAAGGCACATGTGATTGGATCAAAGAGGAAAAATAGCAAGAGGGAAGGCACATGTGATGGGATCAAAGAGGAAAAATAGCAAGAGGGAAGGCACATGTGATTGGATCAAAGAGGAAAAATAGCAAGAGGGAAGGCACATGTGATTGGATCAAAGAGGAAAAATAGCAAGAGGGAAGGCACATGTGATTGGATCAAAGAGGAAAAATAGCAAGAGGGAAGGCACATGTGATTGGATCAAAGAGGAAAAATAGCAAGAGGGAAGGCACATGTGATGGGATCAAAGAGGAAAAATAGCAAGAGGGAAGGCACATGTGATTGGATCAAAGAGGAAAAAAAGCAAGAGGGAAGGCACATGTGATTGGATCAAAGAGGAAAAATAGCAAGAGGGAAGGCACATGTGATGGGATCAAAGAGGAAAAATAGCAAGAGGGAAGGCACATGTGATTGGATCAAAGAGGAAAAATAGCAAGAGGGAAGGCACATGTGATTGGATCAAAGAGGAAAAATAGCAAGAGGGAAGGCACATGTGATTGGATCAAAGAGGAAAAATAGCAAGAGGGAAGGCACATGTGATTGGATCAAAGAGGAAAAATAGCAAAAGGGAAGGAACATGTGATTTGATCAAAGAGGAAAAATAGCAAAAGGGAAAGCACGTGTGATTGGATCAAAGAGGAAAAATAGCAAGAGGAAAGCACATGTGATTGGATCAAAGAGGAAAATAGAAAGAGGGAAGGAAAAAAATAAGGAAAAGGGGAGAAGTGACGGTATCGAGCAAAGAAAAATAAGAAGGAGAGGACAAGTGAATGGATAATAAAATAAATACCCCCTCAAGCAGCTGCTTGCACAGAGGTCTGACAGGAGCCTGTCAATTTATATGCCATAGTAGAAGGTCTGTGAGGATGGCAGGACCTCAGCAGAAAAACAACACACACATCCATGCCTTACCCGGGGCTCGAACCAAGGTCCCGTAGATCAAGAAACCAAGCGCGCTAACCTCTCGGCCACGGGATAGCGCAGGAAAATAAGGGAGAGTGGTAATATCAGTGGATCGAACAGCAAAAATAGCAAAAGAGGAGGAACAAGTTACTAGATCGAAAAGGAAAAATAGAAAGAGGAAGGGGGACAAATGCCTGGATAGAGAAAAAGAAAAAAAAAACAAGGGATGGGAGAAGTAGCTAGATCGAGCAGTTAAAAAAAATAAGAGGGGAAAAACGAGTGACTGGATAGAGCAGGGAAAAAATAGATGGAAAGGAGAAGTGATTGGATCCAGCAAGATAAAACAAGAGGAAGAGTGGAATGAGCTGATCGAGCAGGAAGAGAATAAGAGAGAACAAAAGAATGAGTGATGGAATAGAGCAGAGAAGAATCCGAAGGAGGGGACAACGGACTGGATCGAGCAAAGTGAGAAGGAGGAAGAAATCAGTGGGTCCAGAAGGAAAAATAGCAAGATATAAGGGACAATTGACTGCATCGAGGAGAAAAAATATCAGGAGCGAAGGAGATGAGTGACTGGATCAAGAGAGAAAAAATAAGAGGGAGGAGACGAGTAACTGGATCAAGAAAGAAAAAATAAGAGGGAGGAGACGAGTGACTGGATCAAGAAAGAAAAAATAAGAGGGAGGAAACGAGTGACTGGATCAAGAAAGAAAAAATAAGAGGGAGGAGACGAGTGACTGGATCAAGAAAGAAAAAATAAGAGGGAGGGGAAGAAGTGACTGGATCAGAAAGGAAAAAATAAGAGGGAGGAGACGAGTGACGGGATCGATCAGAAAAAATTAGCGGAAAGGGGTATGGAAAAACGAGTGACTGGATCATCTTTTCAATATTTCCCTTTTTTTATCGACGTTACTGAAACGTTTACTTACTATGTGACTATTACGTACCATTCGTTTAATACACAAGTGGAATAATAACTTTATGTTCGAATAGTAATCCGGGCTGCAGTTTGAGTTCAGGCTACAAACTGAATTAAAACTTAAGTGAGACCTACACTATTATAGCCGTCCCATGGCCGAGTGGTTAGCGCGCTTGATTACTGATCTAAGGGACCTGGGTTCGAGCCCCGGGTAAGGCATGGATGGATGGATGTGTCGTTTTTCTCCTGAGGTCCTGCCATCCTCTCAAACCTTCTACTGTGGCATATAAACTGACAGGCTCCTGTCAGACCTCTGTGGCAAGCAGCTGCTTGAGAGTTTTTTTTTTTTACACTATTATTGCGAGGAGTTTTTTCAATTGTTGAAACCATGACTACATAAGGAATGTACACAGATTTGTTCCTTTTTTCAATACCGTATTTCTTTGATTCCAAGACGCCATCGATTGTAAGGAGCACCTTATTTTCAGTACCACCAACAGACAAAAAGCTTTGATTATATAAAAAAAAAATACCCTCTCAAGCAGCTGCTTGCCACAGAGGTCTGACAGGAGACTGTCAGTGTATATGCCATAGTAGAAGGTCTGAGAGGATGGCAGGACCTCAGCAGAAAAACGACACAAACAGCCATGATTATAAGAAAAAATATATATATATGTATATAAATAATAAAGCGCTAAAATATATCTAACAAATATTTTTATTATAATAGAATTAATTTACTAACAACAATAGTACCTATTTATCAGTAGGTATGCTATTGATCACTTCCTTCTGAATCGGGGCGGATATAGCTCAGTCGGTAGCGCGCCAGGCTCGTAATCTGTAGTTCCCAGGTTCGAGTCCCAGCTGGGTCAGCGTTGAGATTTATCGCCGCAAAATTCCCCGCCCTGCCCACGGTCAGTAGGGGACACCGATGGGCTTCGAAAGGCCGCCGTCCGTCGGATGGGACGTTAAACCGTGGCCCCGTGTGCGGGAGAGCCATACCCTGTGCACGTTAAAGAACACACTGGATGGCCTTGACGGGAGGTTACCATCTGTCTCTCAACAGCTTTTCCAGTGGGTCTCCTCCCCCAACCTTCTCTGAGCCTTCGGGGTCCATGTGACCTGGCCATTTAGACCAAGGTGTGCAAAAAAGTGCCGCTCAGAGGTAAAACAACCCAACCCAAATCCTTCTGAATCAACATCAGCGTCTGATTCTTCTAAGCCGTCTTTATCTTCATTATCCCATAATATATCGTCTTCTGAGCCATCGAGAGCGTTGGTGAAGCAACATTTTTTAAATGAGTGCTGCACTATTCTTTCTGGGATTAGCTTCCAAGCTGTTGATACCCATTCCGCCAAATTTGATGCCCGCGCTTTCTTAATTTTTCCAGAAGGTGTCAGCGGAAGTTTCTCAGTCAAGAGCCAGGTTCCAACTTCCTAGTTTTTGCTGAGTGAGCTCCACTATAATGAAATAATGGTGGCTTCACATTTGGAAAGCTCGGAAAAACACCCTCGCCACCTGGGGCGGGGGTGGCTCAGTCGGTAGCGCGCCAGGCTCGTAATCTGCAGTTCTCAAGTTCGAATCCCAGCTGGGTCAGCGTTGAGATTTATCTCCGCAAAATTCCCCGCCCTGTCCACGGTCAGTAGGGGACACCGATGGGCTTGGAAAGGTCACCGTCCGTCGGATGGAACGTTAAGTCGTGGCCCCGTGTGCGGGAGAGCCATACCCTGTGCACGTTAAAGAACACGCTGGATGGCCTTGACGGGAGGCTACCATCTGTCTCCCAACAGCTGTTCCAGTGGGTCCCCTCCCCAACCTTCTCTGAGCCTTCGTGGTCCATGTGACCTGGCCATTTAGCCCATAGTGTGCAAAAAAGTGCCGCTCAGAGGTAAAACAACCCAACCCAGGTTCGAATCCCAGCTGGGTCAGCGTTGAGATTTATCTCCGCAAAATTCCCCGCCCTGCCCACGGTCAGTAGGGGACACCGATGGGCTTGGAAAGGCCGCCGTCCGTCGGATGGGACGTTAAGCCGTGGCCCCGTGTGCGGGAGAGCCATTAAAGTTAAAGCACACGTTAAAGAACACGCTGGATGGCCTTGACGGGAGGCTACCATCTGTCTCCCAACAGCTGTTCCAGTGGGTCCCCTCCCCCAACCTTCTCTGAGCCTTCGGGGTCCTTGTGACCTGGCCATTTAGCCCATGGTGTGCAAAAAAGTGCCGCTCAGAGCTAAAACAACCCATCGACCCTCGCCACCTTATTCTCAATGAAATTGGGGAATGCGATAACGGTCAAATTTGGAGGCGGGGTTTCCGCGTAAAAATAAAACCTGTGGTGCCGTGTGCAAAGCGCGGGAAAATTCGAAAAAACAAAACAAAAAAACCTGCGATTCTAAGACGCACCCCGTTTTTAGAGACGTTTGGGAAGAAAAGTGCGTCTTAGAATCGAAGAAATACGGTATATACAAAAAAATTTAGAATTCTTTCCATGTCGAATGAAACACTGTCCAAAAATACTCTATTATTCTCTTATCAGAGAAAAGGAAATCCTCGCAATCAAACCAACGTCTGACAACCCTGTCTTAGGCCTGGCCACTGTTTTCAATTTCTGCTCTCTTTAATTGGCTACAATTCACAGCAAAACAAAGCCCAGGCTATTTTTAAGGCGACCTCTTTTAAATGTCGTATACGATGTTATACATAATAGCAGATGAAGTCTTTGAAACGAACCGTGAGGTTTCAGTTTGATTGAAATACTGGAATAAAACATTCTAATGTTGAATGAACCCAAAGTTTATATATGCATTTTGTGAGGACTGTAATGAGAGTCTATATGCAAAGTTTCTGGCTGATAGGATTGAAAATGGCAGTTGGGTTGGGTTGTTTTACCTCTGAGCTGCACTTTTTTGCACACCATGGGCTAAATGACCAGGTCACATGGACCCCGAAGGCTCAGAGAAGGTTGGGGGAGGGGACCCACTGGAACAGCTGTTGGGAGACAGATGGTAGCCTCCCGTCAAGGCCATCCAGCGTGTTCTTTAGCGTGCACAGGGTATGGCTCTCCCGCACATGGGGCCACGGCTTAACGTCCCATCCGACGGACGGCGGCCTTTCCAAGCCCATCGGTGTCCCCTACTGACCGTGGGCAGGGCGGAGAATATTGCGGAGATAAATCTCAACGCTGACCCAGCTGGGACTCGAACCTGGGAACTACAGATTACGAGCCTGGCGCGTTACCGACTGAGCCACCCGCGCCCCACAGAGATAGTGACCAAACGACAGAGTAAGGATTTTAGTGATTTTATTCAGCTAAGACATGGATGTATGTGTCGTTTTTCTGCTGAGGTTCTGCCATCCAAATCAGATCTTCTACTATGGCATATAAACTGACAGGCTCCTGTCAGACCTCTGTAGCAAGCAGCTGCTTGAGGGGGTATTGATTATTATTTTTCTTACTGTTAGTTTTAATCAGGAACGATAATAGGATCTTCTATTGCGAGTGGTCCAAAATTCGTTGTGTATAAAAAAAAAATGACGCTCAGATTTAAAACAACCCAATGAAACCCCTACAGAATTTTATTCATAATATCAATACAATCAATATGGAATATACTTAGTCTCCGACTAATAGGGTCGGGAGTAACAGTCGTTAGTGGGTCAGGCTCGATCTGCAGTTCCCAGGTTCGAGTCCCTCCTGGGCCAGCGTTGAGATTTATCTCTGCAAAAACGCTCTGCCTTCCATCAGCAGGGACACCGATGAGCTTGGAAAGACCGCTGTGTGGCCGTTAAAGGACACGCTGGCCTCGCAGGGAGGCTCCCATCTGTCTCCTAATAGCTATTCAGTGGGTCTCCTCCCCCAACCTTCTCTGAGCCCTCCGGGTCCTTGTGAACTGGCCATTTAGGGGCGGGGGTGGCTCAGTCGGTAGCGCGCCAGGCTGTAGTTCCCAGGTTCGAGTCCCAGTTGGGAATTATCTCCGAAATCAGCGTTGAGAATTATCTCCGAAAAATTCCCCGCACTTCCCACGGTCAGTAGGGGACACTGATGAGTTTGGAAAGACCGCCGTCCGTCGGATGGGACGTTTAGCCGTGGCTCCGTGTGCGGGAGAGCCATACCCTATTCACATTAAAAAACACACTGGATGGCCTTGACGGGAGGCTACCTTCTGTCTCCCAACAGCTGTTCCAGTGGGTCCTCTCCCCCAACCTTCTCTGAGCCTTCGGGGTCCTTGTGACCTGGCCATTTAGCCCATGGTGTGCAAAAAAGTGCCGCTCAGAGGTAAAACAACCCAACCCAACCCTGGCCACTTAGCCCATTATAGGCAAAAAAATGCTGCTTAGACGTAAAACAACCAATTTTATCCAGCTGTATTGAGCATCTCCCCCATTATAGTTAGGTTTTGGCGAATGCTGGATTTTACTTCTATAGTATTGTTCAGCCCCAGGGGCGGGGGTGGCTCAGTCGGTAGCGCGCCGGTCTCGTAATCTGTAGTTCCCAGGTTCGAGTCCCAGCTGGGTCAGCGTTGAGATTTATCTCCGCAAAATTCCCCGCCTTGCCCACGGTCAGTAGGGGACACCGATGGGCTTGGAAAGGCCGCCGTCCGTCGGATGGGACGTTAAGCCGTGGCCCCGTGTGCGGGAGAGAACGTTAAAGAACACGCTGGATGGCCTTGACGGGAGGCTACCATCTGTCTCCCAACAGCTGTTCCAGTGGGTCCCCTCCCCCAACCTTCTCTGAGCCTTCGGGGTCCATGTGACCTGGCCATTTAGCCCATGGTGTACAAAAAAGTGCCGCTCAGAGGTAAAACAACCCAACCCAAACAACTGTTCAGCCCTGACGGTGGATAGTGATAAATATCTGATCTCGTGATAGATGTAGTGGAGCCTCTGAATTGCGAAACATCTGGGTTTTGTCATTCATTATATTACCTGTGCCCCCCCCCCCACCCCCAATCCCTGTTAGTTTTCCAGATTCAGTCCTGGTTTGTAGATTCTGAATGGCAACTTTGCGATCTGCTGACGTCAATCTCGAGGTGGCATCTCAGATTGCGTTGCCTCGAGTCCAAGAAATTTGTGTAAATGTTTCTTTCGGTTTTCTTCTATTTCGAAGCAAATTTCTCAGAACAAAACCTACGTTAGAGAGACAGGTAATCTCCGATTTGAGTGCAGCATCCTAAAGAAAAGAATAAACCAATTCGAAAGACAATATTAACAACAGAACAAGAGATAGGAAGAAGAAGAAGAAGAAGAAGAAAAAAGATTACTTAAACATCATCAGGACGATGTTATTTTTTAATTAGTAGAAACTCAACAATTCGGAAAACTAACCAGAGAGTAAATTAATCGTTAAAAGACACAGGAAAGAAACAGAATAAATATTAAGGGATAAAAAGAAAAGAAAAAATAACTCTCTGAAAGAGAACTGGAATCATTCTCTAATTAAGCATTAGTTCATCATGCGATATCAAAGCCCAGTTCCTTCAATAGCACAAGAATCAATTAGTAGCTGATAGTTTGCATTAAATGTTTTTCTTATTTGCATTCTCCTGCATCATGTTTGCTCTCCGACATCCAACATCCTTCCTCTCCCTGTCTCTATCATCCGTTTGCATGTTTTCCTTACACCACTTATATATCCCAAAACTTTTCGCTCTTCTACCGAAGTCTGTTCAATTCTTCCATTCTAATTTCTAATAATGGAAAACGATTCTTTTCTCTTAAAGCTAATTCTTCTCCTTCTCTATCAATCTCACGTTGTTTTCCTTATTTTTTTTTCTCCACCAGATTCTCTTTCCTCTTATAATCACCGGTAGTAATTGTCCTCAAGATCCAGAGATAAGCTCGGAAAAGAATCTTCTCTCTCGTCGGAGACTGGGTTGCTTGAGGCGTTGTGGGCCTGTAATTAGTCATCAGTAATTCTTCGTCCACCGTCGCAAAAGAGGAAGTAAGGCATCTTCTGCTCATTACGATCTCTTCCACCGTTTCCCATCCCCACGAAGGCAGCGAACAGAGTTTGCTTTCTACACAGCAATTAGGGATGGGAACACTAGCGCCCCGGGTGGAAGTTTCCTTAATCACTGAGCCAGCATTGGACCCATGACGAGCTGAAGGAAGAAGGGGGATGATTGCATTGGCTTTAAGTACATCTTTCCGCAAGGCACAGCAATGCTTGCTAGGTACCTAAGTAAATGAATGGGTGGCTTAAAACAATAGGGAAAACATCTGAGTTGAAGAGGACAAGGCTTTTAAATATCCAGTTTATGCTTTTAAATGTGATAGCCTATAAGGAAGTCTTGATAGGTCTCTCTGTTGATGAGATAAGTAAGGCTAGGTAAGTGCTAAACACCCATCTTTCGATGTTAGATGTGCAGGAATGGCAGGAAAAGAAATTATGGGGAGAAGTGTCGAGATCATAAGATGAGAAATGTCGAGATCATGAGATTAGAAATATCGATATTGTGATGTCATTCTCGGTTATATTGTGATGTCATTCTCGGTTATATTGTGATGTCATTCTCTGTTGAGATCACTTTGGATTTGGGTTGGGTTGTTTTACCTCTGAGCGGCACTTTTTTGCACACCATGGGCTAAATGGCCAGGTCACATGGACCCCCAAGGCTCAGAGAAGGTTGGGGGAGGGGACCCACTGGAACAGCTGTTGGGAGACAGATGGTAGCCTCCCGTCAAGGACATCCAGCGTGTTCTTTAACGTGCACAGGGTATGGCTCTCCCGCACACGGGGCCACGGCTTAACGTCCCATCCGACTGACGGCGGCCTTTCCAAGCCCATCGGTGTCCCCTACTGACCGTGGGCAGGGCGGGGAATTTTGCGGAGATAAATCTCAACGCTGACCAAGCTGGGACTCGAACCTGGGAACTACAGATTACGAGCCTGGCGCGCTACCGACTAAGCCACCCCCGCCCCAGATCACTTTGGAATATTTCCGGTTTGATCGCAATAGGCGAACGGGTGAGACTTAATTCTTCTGTGATTCGAGGAAAAATTCAAGGACTCAATACTGAGACTCCACCAAATAAAATGTTTCAAATCCAGTCTTTACTTAATTGTTATATTTATTTATTGAACACATAAACATCACTGATGGACAAGAACATATGCTCCGTCACGTGGCATTACATCACCAGCTTACTATGACAGTTCAGCTGTTTTCACAGAGACCAATTAGGTATTTCCAGTCGGCATTTACGAGCCAAAACTCTTATGTCCTCCATGCTCGTTTTCGTCCGGCTCTCTTATTCTCTTTGTCCAGCTCTCTTATTCCCTTGGTCCGGCTCTCCTGTACAGTTCGTCATGGGGAGGGGGTGGCTCAGCCGGTAGCGCGCCAGGCTCGTAATCTGTAGTTCCCAGGTTCGAGTTCCAGCTGGGTCAGCGTTGAGATTTATCTCCGCAAAATTCCCCGCCCTGCCCACGGTCAGTAGGGGACACCGATGGGCTTGGAAAGACCGCCGTCCGTCGGATGGGACGTTAAGCCGTGGCCCCGTGTGCGGGAGAGCCATACCCTGTGCACATTAAAGAACACACTGGATGGCCTTGACGGGAGGCTACCATCTGTCTCCCAACAGCTGTTCCAGTGGGTCCCCTCCCCCAACCTTCTCTGAGCCTTCGGGGTCCATGTGACCTTGCCATTTAGCCCATGGTGTGCAAAAAAGTGCCGCTCAGAGGTAAAACAACCCAACCCAACAGTTCGTCATTGTTCTCCTCCCTCTCCCTTTTCTGAACGCTCTGTCATGTGGCAAGGTTGCTGACCTTAGGCAAGGGTCAATTGTCAGCGGACACCCGCAATTTGGGTGTTACATCGGTTAACATTCTAGCAAGTGTTGCACTAAAATGGCCTTGCCGGAAAAGGAAGTAGCCTACAATTGATATGCCTCTTTGATGAAATACAAAATAATGCACAAAACGAAGAGTATTTAAAAAAGGCCTCTAGCCAGGTTACTCTAGCCTGGCAGATATCATGGGATGAGGTGTAGAAAAAAATAAGACTAGAAATATCGAGATCATTAGACGATAAGTATCAAGATCATGAGAATAGGAATGTCGAGATCATAAGACTAGAATTATAGAGATCACGAGATTAGAAATATCGAAATCATGAGATAAGGAGCGTCGAGATTATCATATTAGAAGTGTCGAGATCATTCGATTAGAAATGTCGAAATCATGAGGCGAGAGTGTTGAGATCATAAGATGAGAATATCGAAACCATCACACTAGAAATATCGAGATCGTGAGATTAGAAGTGTCGAGATTATGATATTAGAAGTGTCGAGATCATGAGATTAGAAATGTCGAAATCATGAGGCGAGAGAGTTGAGATTATAAGACGGGGAGTGTTGAGATCATAATATGAGAATGTCGAAACCATCACACTAGAAATATCGAGATCGTGAGATTAGAAGTGTCGAGATCATGAGACGATAAGTGTCGAGATCATAAGACTAGAATTACAGAGATCACGAAATTAGAAATATCGAAATCATGAGATAAGGAGCGTCGAGATTATGATATTAGAAGTGTCGAGATCATGAGACGATAAGTGTCGAGATCATAAGACTAGAATTATAGAGATCACGAGATTAGAATATCGAAATCATGAGATAAGGAGCATCGAGATTATGATATTAGAAATGTCGAAATCATGAGACGATAAGTGTCGAGATCATAAGACTAGAATTATAGAGATCACGAGATTAGAAATATCAAAATCATGAGATAAGGAGCGTCGAGATTATGATATTAGAAGTGTCGAGATCATGAGACGATAAGTGTCGAGATCATAAGACTAGAATTGTAGAGATCACGAGATTAGAATATCGAAATCATGAGATAAGGAGCATCGAGATCATGAGATTAGAAATGTCGAAATCATGAGGCGAGAGTGTTCAGATCATAAGATGAGAATATCGAAACCATCACACTAGAAATATCGAGATCGTGAGATTAGAAGTGTCGAGAAAATGAGACGATAAGTGTCGGGATCATGAGATGAGAACGTTAATCATGAGATGACGCTTTTTGCGGTTAGATTTATTTACATTAGTATAACAATGTGCTATTTACATGGGGTTGAGCGCTTTCAACTGTACTCAGCAGTCATCATCAAATCGGCGTACCAGTTCCTTGTAGAGGCGGATTGTTGACGACAGGTTAGGTTAAACAAAAGTAATACGTTTTTTCTTTTCTTCTTGTCGACAATTTCGCTGACGAGAGTCCTGCAGCGGAAGGGAGTTCACCATGCTGGTGGAGTAATAAAAGTCACCAGGTAACAGCAGTTCGGTGGTTTGCCAGTATCACTTAGATTACAATCCTTTCACAGTAGCGAGAGCTGTTGGGAGACCATCTGTCTCCCAACAGCTGTTCTAGTGGGTTGCCTCCCCCAACCTTCTCTGAGCCTTCGGAGTCCTTGTGACCTGGCCATTTAGCCCATGGTGTGGAAAAAAGTGCCGCTCAGAGGTAAAACAACCAATTCCTATCAGAATCATTGTGGCAAGCAGCTCTTCGAGGGTATTAGTTGCAGTTGAGTTGTTTTACCTCTGAGCGGCACTTATTTTTTTGCACACAATGGATTAAATGGTCAGGTCAGAAGGATCCCTCCGAATGGTTCAGAGAAGATTGGGGGAGGGGACCCACTGGACAGTTGTTAGCATCCCGTCGAGGTCATCGAGCATGTTCTTTAACGTGCACAAGGTATGGTTCTCCCGCACACGGGGCTACGGCTTAACGTCCCATCCGACGGACGGCGGTCTTTCCAAGCCCATCGGTGTCCCCTACTGACCGTGGGCAGGGCGGGGAGTTTTGCGGAGATAAATCTCAAAGCTGGCCCAGCTAGGACTCGAACCTGGGAACTACAGATTTCCGGCCAGGTACTCTACCTACTGAGGTGGGCTCCGCTGCATTTAATTACAACAAAAACTCGATTATTCGAATTAATTGAGGATGTAAGTAATTTCAAAAAATCGAAAATCGGGATAATTGAGTTCGAAAGAAACAGAAAAATTAAAATACGTTAAGTGTATATAAATATTTTGTATTTAAGAATTAAAGAAAATAGTTAAATGCTTTCATAGTAAATACACATATAACCTGTAGAAATAGACTTCAACATTAGTTAATATTTCTGAAATAAATTTCTCGGGAATCGAACCCGCAACTCTTCAGATTCATTCCAGAGCGTGCTCCGATAGATTTCCTCGTCCGATGCGTGGTGTAATGGTAGCGCGCTCTGGCATGAATCTGGATTGCGGGTTCGATTCCCGCCGTGTCGGCGAGAAATTTTATTCAGAAATATTTAGTTAAATTCTTTTTGCATTAATAGCCAAATTTTGGTAATTATACAAATAAAGTGAAAAATTACATACAAAATCAACAACAATCTTTAAGTGTAAAAAGTTGCCTACAATTAAATTTCAATTTTTGATATGTATATAAAGAAAATATATGCATGCAAAGAAAATGGTACTAGGTCTTTGATTGAAATTCAATTGTATTTTTATCAACGCCGTGCGGTACTGTGTCCTGAAAAAAAATGCACGATTGTTAAATACACCTGAAATAAATTATCGCTGACGCAGCAGAAATCGAACCCTCAACTCTCTAGATACATGCCATAGCGCTCTACCGTTACACCACGCATCAGACGCTAAAAACTTCCAGAATAAGACCTATAAATCTTTCGCTGAAATGCGGCGGACCTTGCGCCATCTATACTTCAGGAGAGGCAACTTTTTCAATTGTTGCTAATGATTTATATGTTAATGAGGATATCAATCACGCTCAAACGTCTGTTAAAAAAAAAATCCATACTTAGCATCTTATTCTGGGAGATTTTAGCGTCTGATGCGTGGTTTAACAGGTAGAACGCTCTGGCATGTATCTAGAGCAGTGGTTCTCAACCTTTTATGCTTCACGTACCCCCCTGGAAATGTGTATGTAGCTAGAGTACCCCTTGTATAGATAGATAAAACAGTAGTTATAGTATAACAATGGGAATAAAATAAAACACTGATTTTGTTACTAGATATAGAGACTTTTGTGCTCTCACAGCGTACCCCAAAAAATTTTACCGCGTACCCCACGTTGAGAACTCCTAATCTAGAGAATTGCGTATTCTATTCCCTCTGCGTCAGCGATAATTTTTTTCAGATGTTTTTAACAACTATTGAAGCTTATTTCTACACGTAATCTGTGGATTTACTATGGATAAATGCACGATGTCTGATTGCTCAAAAACATTTCATGTAGTCCGCACAATCGAGTTTTATTGTATTTAATTTATACTGCGTTAAAGCGTCGTGATTTAACCGCAAAGTCCCAGATTCGAGTCCCACCTCTGCCAGCGTTTAGATTTATCACTCTTCCCCTACTCTGCTCTCAGTCAGAAAGGGAAACACAGATGGTCTTGAAAAAACCACCGTCCTTCTGATGAGGCGTAAATCCGTGTCCCGTGTGCAGAAAAAACCATACACTCTGCACCTTAAAGAACACGCTGGACGACCTTGACGGGAGGCTACCTCCTCAAAAATTCCCCAAACCCTCTCTGGGTTCTTCTCCCTGCCCTACCCACGGTCAATAGGGAAGACCGATGGGCTTGGAAAGCCCGCCGTCTGTCGGATGGGACGTTAAGTCGTGACCCCGTGTGCGAGAGAGCCATACCCTGTGCATGTTAAAGAACACGCTGGATGGCCTTGACGGGAGGCTACCATCTGTCTCCCAACAGCTGTTCCAGTGGGTCTCCTCCCCCAACCTTCTCTGAGCCCTCGGAGTCCATGTGACCTGGCCATTTAGCCCATGGTGCGCAAAAAAAAAGTGCCGCTCAGAAGTAAAACAACCCAACAACTCTGAGCCCTTGGGATCCTTGTGACCTGGCCATTTAGCCCAATGTGTGCAAAAAAATCCGCTCAGAAATAAAACAACCGAACCAACTTCTAGATTATGCAGGCCTTATCATAGGGGCGGGGGTGGCTCAGTCAGTAGCGCGCCAGGCTCGTCATCTGCAGTTCCCATTATTTCAAAAAAAAAACAACCTAAATTGTCACTACAATGACTCCAGCTGCAGTTCAAAAAATAAACAAGTCATTCGCTTTCCCACCACAATCAGCCAAAAACCACTCCATTCCACTCCACAAGCAAAACTCAATCCCACAACACATACATTTCAACTTCCCACTATGGTCCTCTGGAAAAACACCTATCCCCCCCCCCCTCTATTACGATCATTATGTCGTTGTTTGTTCCTACCTTTGTCATTCTAAAGGACTCACCTTCTAACCAGATGCAGCGGTACAAGGCAAGTAGGTTGACTCGGAACGCACACTCAAGTGTGTGACACGTCTATGCTAAAGCAAACTGCGCTGGAACCTTTCACGGACATGGACAAACACACACACACCAAACTCTGTCCATATTTGGTTAAGGCCGCTAAGCTCGAAAAAAAAGCACACCCGGGTTTGGATCATACTGATTGTAAGAGTGTGTGCTGAGTGAAGTTGTCCTTCTCACGTTACTGGTTTGCATCTCACGTGAAAGACACCTTGTTCTCTGAGCAAGCAGATGATGGAGGTTAGAAAGAGTGGAAGATGAAGATGGTGTTGGATCAGGACGGAAGTGCAAAAGGGATGAAAAAGAACGGGGGGCGGGGAGAGGTCAAATGGGGGTTGTCACTTAAGCAATGGGAAACAAACAGGTCAAAGGTTAAACTTTTGAATCTTCGTCGCTGTTTCTGGTACAGTCGCTCAAAAATGTATGTCACGTGACACGAAGGTTGCCAGATCACTAATTTCTAAAAAAAATCGTTGCCAGATATTTTTTCTGAATTCTGTAATCCACCTAGTGTTCGGATTTTTTTTACTATATATATAATGCATATGAATATATAATGCAATGAATATGGAGCGTGTGCAGTTACCGTTCACAGCAAACTGGAGCGGTTGCGGTTAATGTTCACAGCACATTGGATCGTGTGAGCTCACAAAAACCTGGATCTTGTGGGCCCACTCACAAAAATATTGAGCGTGTGCAGTTACCATTCACAGCAAACTGGACCGATGGGCTTGGAAAGGCCGCCGTCCGTCGGATGAGACGTTAAGCCGTGGCCCCGTGTGCGGGAGAGCCATACCCTGTGCACGTTAAAGACCACGCTGGATGGCCTTGACGGGAGGCTACCATCTGTCTCCCAACAGCTGTTCCAGTGGGTCCCCTCCCCAAACCTTCTCTGAGCCTTCGGGGTCCATGTGACCTGGCCATTTAGCCCATAGTGTGCAAAAAAGTGCAGCTCAGAGGTAAAACAACCCAACCCAGCAAACTGGAGCGGTTGCGGTTAATGTTCACAGCACATTGAATCGTGTGAGCTCAAAAAAACCTGGATCGTGTGGGCCACTCACAGAAATATTGAGCGTGTGCAGTTATCGTTCACAGCAAACTGGAGCGGTTGCGGTTAATGTTCACAGCACATTGAATCGTGTGAGCTCACAAAAACCTGGATCGTGTGGGCCCACTCACGGAAATATTGAGCGTGTGCAGTAACTGCACACGCTCCAGTTTGCTGTGAACAGTAACTGAAGCGTGTACAGTTGCTATACACGCTCAAAATATTTTTTCTGAATTCTGTAATCAACCGTAGTGTTTGGATACTTTTTTGAGCGACTGTAGGTGTGGATTCAAATGGTATATTTGTTGACAGTGAACAAAGGTATTTTCAAAACCGAGAAATTGAACTTTGGACGTTCTGTATCCCTTGAAAGATAAAGTCCTGATATTATGGCACACTATGAAAAACGAAGCACAAAATATATGCAGTTCGTGTTTCTTTCAAATATGAATAAATGTTTAATCTAAATGGAACATTCGGATGATGCATGGATATGTTGGTTGTTTTGTATTCTTGTATGTAAATGTATTTGATTAGAGGCCGTGGTTCAAAGATTTCTCATCAAGTGTTTACGGTTAGTTAATTTATTTAAATATTGTAATTTTGGGATCCTCAATATGCTCAAATAGTTACTTACAAGATGTAGCAATATACAGTAGAGTCTCATAAATCAGATGACTTCGAAGTTCGGAGTTTTCTGTCCCAACAGCTGTTTCAGTGGGTCCCCTCCCCGCAGTCTTCTCTGAGTCTTCGCGGTCCTTGTGACCTGGCAATTTAGCCCGTTATGGGAAAAAAATGCCGCTCAGAGGTAAAACAATCCAAATTCTAGATTATGCAGGCTTATCATAGGGGCGGGAGTGGCTCAGTCGGTAGCGCGCCAGGCTCGTAAACTGTAGTTCCCAGGTTCGAGTCCCTGCAGGGTCAGGTTGAGATTTATCTCCGCAAAAGTCCCTGCCCACGGTCAGTAGGGGACACCGATGGGCTTGGAAAGGCCACCGTCCATCGGATGGGACGTTAAGCCTTGGTTGCGTGTGCGGGAGAGACATACCCTGTGCACGTTAAAGATCACTCTGGATGCCCTTGACGGAAGGCTACCATCTGTCTCCCAGTGGGTCCCCTCCCCCAACCTTCTCTGAGCCTTCGAGGTCCATGTGACCTGGCCATTTAGCCCATGGTGTGCAAAAAAGTGCTGCTCAGAGGCAAAACAACCAAACGTTAAAGAACACGCTGGATGGCCTTGACGGGAGGCTACCATCTGTCTCCCAACAGCTGTTCCAGTGGGTCTCCTCCCCCAACCTTCTCTGAGCCTTCGGGGTCCATGTGAAACTGGCCATTTAGCCCATGGTGTGCAAAAAAGTGCCGCTCACAGGTAAAACAACTCAAAGTTAAAGAACACTCTGGATGGCCTAGACGGGAGGCTACCATCTGTCTCCCAACAGCTGTTCCAATGGGTCCCCAACCCCAAACTTCTCTGAGCCTTCGGGATCCATGTGACCTGGCCATTTAGCCCATTTTCTGCAAAAAAGGTACAGCTCATGGGTAAAACAACCCAACTCTAATGTCTAGGAACCGCACTGGAAAATAGAAACATTCCGAGTTACGTCAACACAGTATCAAATTCGAGGTATTGTAACGTCATAAAGAAGTTTTCTTACGTAAAGGTGCGACTGAAGGTACACAGTCGTATCAGAATAATATGACCATCTGCCATAGTACATGTATGGTAGGTGGTCATATTATTCAGATACGACTGTGTATATTAAACACATTTAAATTTATCAACATCTCTATTTTCAGCAATACTCCTTCAGTGTTTGAAGATTTATGGGTTGGGTTGTTTTACCTCTGAGCGGCACTTTTTTGACACCATGGGCTAAATGGCCAGGTCACATGGACCCCGAAGGCTCAGAGAAGGTTGGGGGAGGGGACCCACTAGAACAGCTGTTGGGAGACAGATGGTAGCCTCCCGTCAAGGCCATCCAGCGTGTTCTTTAATGTTGGGTTGTTTTACCTCTGAGCGGCACTTTTTTGTACATCATGGGCTAAATGGCCAGGTCACATGGACCCCGAAGGCTCAGAGAAGTTTGGGGGAGGGGACCCACTGGAACAGCTGTTGGGAGACAGATGGTAGCCTCCCGTCAAGGCCATCCAGTGTGTTTAATGTGCACAGCGTATGGCTCTCCCGCACACGGCGCCACGGCTTAACGTCCCATCCGACGGACGGCGACCTTTACAAGCCCATCGGTGTCCCCTACTGACCGTGGGCAGGGCGGGGAATTTTCCGGAGATAAATTTCAACGCTGACCCAGTTGGGACTCGAACCTGGGAACTACAGATTACGAGCCTGGCGCGCTACCGACTGAGCCAGCCCCTGAAGATTTATGAATGATTGATTATTTAACAAGAGTAATCCCAGTTTTAAGATATAAAATATTAACGAATATTCAAAGAATGATTTAAACAAACTTGCGAAACATACAACTTATGAAATAAAACATTGTTATTCAACTTTCAATTAATTTCTGAACTTTCAGTTTCTACTAGCATTACCTAATATTTTCCGTTCTAAATAGCATTAACATTTAAATTTCGTCATAAAATACTTATAACTAATCATATATCATTTTTTGTTCAATAAATTAAAAGGTACACCTCTGTTAAAGGGTTAACAAATAAAAAATAAAATACCCCCTCAAGCAGCTGCTTGCCACAGAGGTCTGACAGGAGCCTGTCAGTTTATATGCCACAGTAGAAGGTCTGTGAGGATGGCGGGAAGCTTGTTTAACCTCAGAGCGACTCCTTTTTGATCATCATGGACTAAATGGCCAGGTCACAAAAATCCCGAAGGCTCAGAGAAGGTTGGGGGAGGAGACCCACTGGAATAGCTGTTGAGAGACAGATGGTAGCCTCCCGTCAAAGCCATCCAGTGTGTTCTTTAACGTTTGGTTGTTTTGCCTCTGAGCGGCAATTTTTTGCACACCATGGGCTAAATGGCCAGGTCACAAAAATCCCGAAGGCTCAGAGAAGGTTGGGGGAGGAGACCCACTGGAATAGCTGTTGAGAGACAGATGGTAGCCTCCCGTCAAGGCCATCCAGTGTGTTCTTTAACGTTGGGTTGCTTTAGCTCTGAGCGGCACTTTTTCGCACACCATGGGCTAAATGGCCAGGTCACATGGACCCCGAAGGCTCAGAGAAGGTTGGGGGAGGGGACCCACTGGAACAGCTGTTGGGAGACAGATGGTAGCCTCCCGTCAAGGCCATCCAACGTGTTCTTTAACGTGCACAGGGTATGGCTGTTCCGCACACGGTGCCAGGGCTTAACGTCCCATACGACGGACGGTGACCTTTCCAAGCCCATCGGTGTCCCCTACTGACCGTGGGCAGGGCGGGGAATTTTGCGGAGATAAATTTCAACGCTGACCCAGTTGGGACTCGAACCTGGGAACTGTAGATTACGTGCCTGGCGCGCTACCGACTGAGCCCCTGGATTGTGTTACCTTTGAGCGGCACAATGGGCTAAATGGCAGGTCACAAGGACCCAAGTTGTCAGAGTTTTTTGTGAAGAAACGAGAAGTAGATGGAAGCCTCCGTCAAGGCTACACAGAGTGTTCTTTAACATGGCAATCTCTGTGTCCAGGAGAGACACTGTAATCTCCTGGACACAATTCTGAACATCACAATCTGAATAATATGACACGGTAATCAAAACTGTCCAGGAGAGACATGGTAATCTCTATGTCCAGGAGAGACACTGTAATCTCTGTGTCTAGGAGAGACAGTGTAATCTCTGTGTCCAGAAGAGACACTATAATCTCTGTGTCCAGGAGAGACACTGTAATCTCTGTGTCCACGAGAGACACTGTAATATGTGTCCAGGAGAGACACGGTAATCTCTGTATCGAAGAGAGACACTGTAATCTCTTTGTCTAGGAGAGACACGGTAATCTCTGTGTCCAGGAGAGACATGATAATCTCTGTGTCCATTAGAGACACGGTAATCTCTGCGTCCAGGAGAGACACTCTAATCTCTGTGTCCAGGAGAGACTTTAATTTCTGTGTCCAGGAGAGACACTGTAATCTGTGTCCAGGAGAGACACGGTAATCTCTGTGTCCAGGAGAGACACGGTAATCTCTGCGTCCAGGAGAGACACTCTAATCTCTGTGTCCAGGAGAGACACTGTAATCTGTGTCCAGGAGAGACACAGTAATCTCTGTGTCCAGGAGAAATACGGTAATCTCTGCGTCCAGGAGAGACACAGTAATCTGTGTCCAGGAGAGACACTCTAATCTCTGTGTCAAGGAGAGAAAGACACAGTAATCTCTGTATCGAGAAAAGACATGGCAATCTCTGTGTCCAGGAGAGACACGGTAATCTCTGTGTCCAGGAGAGACACGGTAATCTCTGCATCCAGGAGAGACACTCTAATCTCTGTGTCCAGGAGAGACACTGTAATCTGTGTCCAGGAGAGACACGGTAATCTCTGTATCGAAGAGAGACACTGTAATCTCTTTGTCTAGGAGAGACACGGTAATCTCTGTGTCCAGAAGAGACACGGTAATCTCTGCATCCAGGAGAGACACTGTAATCTCTGTGTCCAGGAGAGACACTGTAATCTGTGTCCAGGAGAGACACAGTAATCTCTGTATCGAAGAGAGACACTGTAATCTCTTTGTCTAGGAGAGACACGGTAATCTCTGTGTCCAGAAGAGACACGGTAATCTCTGCATCCAGGAGAGACACTGTAATCTCTGTGTCCAGGAGAGACACTGTAATCTGTGTCCAGGAGAGACACGGTAATCTCTGTATCGAAGAGAGACACTGTAATCTCTTTGTCTAGGAGAGACACGGTAATCTCTGTGTCCAGGAGAGACATGATAATCTCTGTGTCCATTAGAGACACGGTAATCTCTGCGTCCAGGAGAGACACTCTAATCTCTGTGTCCAGGAGAGACTTTAATTTCTGTGTCCAGGAGAGACACTGTAATCTGTGTCCAGGAGAGACACGGTAATCTCTGTGTCCAGGAGAGACACGGTAATCTCTGCGTCCAGGAGAGACACTCTAATCTCTGTGTCCAGGAGAGACACGGTAATCTCTGCATCCAGGAGAGACACTCTAATCTCTGTGTCCAGGAGAGACACTGTAATCTGTGTCTAGGAGAGACACGGTAATCTCTGTATCGAAGAGAGACACTGTAATCTCTTTGTCTAGGAGAGACACGGTAATCTCTGTGTCCAGAAGAGACACGGTAATCTCTGTGTCCAGGAGAGACATGGTAATCTCTGTGTCGAGGAGAGAAAGACACGGTAATCTCTGTATCGAGAAAAGACATGGCAATCTCTGTGTCCAGGAGAGACACGGTAATCTCTGTGTCCAGGAGAGACACGGTAATCTCTGCGTTCAGGAGAGACACTCTAATCTCTGCATCCAGGAGAGACACGGTAATCTCCGCATCCAGGAGAGACACTGTAATCTCTGTGTCCAGGAGAGACACTGTAATCTGTGTCCAGGAGAGACACGGTAATCTCTGTATCGAAGAGAGACACTGTAATCTCTTTGTCTAGGAGAGACACGGTAATCTCTGCGTCCAGGAGAGACACTCTAATCTCTGTGTCCAGGAGAGACACGGTAATCTCTGCGTCCAGGAGAGACACTCTAATCTCTGTGTACAGGAGAGACACGGTAATCTCTGTGTCGAGGAGGGACACGGTAATCTCTTTGCCCAGGAGGGACATGGTATGGCTCTCCTGGACACAGAGGCTTATCGTCTCATATGATGGACGGCAGCGTTTCCAAGCCCATCGGTGTCTCCTTTCTGTTAGAGAGCAGGGTGGGGTTAGCGGAAATATATCTCAAAGCTCTCACAATTAATACTCGATCCTGAGAACTGCAGATTACGAGGCTGGCTCGCTGCCGATTAAGCCACCCTCCTCAATTTTGGGGTGGGGGGGAGATTCATATCATTGGTTTAAGGCAAGAGGGAGTTCACTGCAGTGGCCTGCAAGTTAAATATTTGAGGGAGAGGTCATCACAACTTCTAAAAGTGTTTTAAAGACATCTGAGGAAGTGGGGGGGCTCTGTCGGTAGCGCGCCAGGCTCGTAATCTGTAGTTCTCAGGTTCGAGTACCAGCTAGGTCAGAGTTGAGATTTATCTCCGCAAAATTCCCCGCCCTGCCCACGGTCAGTAGGGGACACCGATGGGCTTGGAAAGGCCGCCGTCCGTCGGATGGGACGTTAAGCCCTGGCCCCGTGTGCGGGAGAGCCATACCCTGTGCACGTTAAAGAACACGGTGGATGACCTTGACGGGAGGCTACCATCTGTCTCCCAACAGCTGTTCCAGTGGGTCCCCTCCCCCAACCTTCTCTGAGCCTTCGGGGTCCATGTGACCTGGCCATTTAGTCCATGGCGTGCAAAAAAGTGCCGCTCAGAGGTAAAACAACCCAACCCAACAACTCTGAGGAGGGTAATGAAAAGGAAGTGTTTCCATTGGCAGTATATTTCAAAGGGGAGAGACATTTTCACGTGGGTGAGTGAGGGTTAAAAATTTAGATCGTATGACAGGAATTTAAAATCAAGATCAATCCAAACGGAAAATATATATCAGGCAATAAAAATTACTTAATATATGTAATCGGAAGCAGAATTTTTTATTTTCAACAACGTTTTTTTTTTAAGTGGTTCTTTATCTTTCTAAAAATTATCTTCTTTTAAAGGATGGGTGGCTCCAGACCCCATGGAACCCACACCCCTGTGTATGCCACTGGTATGTACAGTCGCTCAAAAAATATCCGAACACTATCGTTGATTACACAATTCAGGAAAAATATCTGGCCACGATTTTTTTTTTTAAATTAGTGATCTGGCAACCTCCGTGTCACGTTGTTGCCAGATCACTAATTTCTAAAATAAATCGTTGCCAGATATTTTTCCTGAATTCTGTAATCAACCATAGTGTTCGGATATTTTTTTGAGCGACTGTAGGTATGCATGTATGCAACACATAACTCCTTTAATGTACGGTCACAAACATAGATACATGTATGTGACCATATATTGAAAGTTTCTAGTTCGAGCTCAGAAGGGTGGGGGGTGGCTCAGTCGGTAGCGCGCCAGGCTCATAATCTGTAGTTCCCAGGTTCGAGTCCCAGATGGGTCAGCTTTGAGATTTATCTCCGCAAAACTCCCCGCGCTGCCCACAGTCAGTACGGGACACAGATGGGCTTGGAAAGGCCGCCGTCCGTCGAATGGGACGTCAAGCCTTATGACTCTAACCACGTGTGTGGTTAGAGTCATACATACCCTGTGCACGTTAAAGAACACGCTGGATGGCCTTGACGGGAGGCTACCATTTGTCTCCCAACAGCTGTTCCAGTGGGTCTCCTCCCTCAACCTTCTCTTGAGCCTTCGGGGTCCTTGTGTTTGGATTGGATTGTTTTTACCTCTGAGCGGTACTTTTTTGCACACCATGGGCTAAATGGCCAGGCCACATGGACCCCGAAGGCTCAGAGAAGGTTGGGGGAGGGGACACACTGAACAGCTGTTGGGAGACAGATGGTAGCCTCCCGTCAAGGCCATTCAGCGTGTTCTTTATCGTGCACAGGGTATGTCTCTCCCGCACACGGGGCCACGGCTTAACGTCCCATCCGACGGACGGCGGCATTTTCAAGCCCATCGGTGTCCCCTACTGACCGTGGGCAGGGCGAGGAAATTTTGTGGAGATAAATCTCAACCCTGACCCAGCTGGAACTCGAACCTGGGAACTGCAGATTACGAGCCTGGCGCGCTACCGACTGAGCCACCCCCTCCCCTCGGGGTCCTTGTGACCTGGCCACTTAGTAGCCCATGGTGTGCAAAAAAGTGCCGCTCAGAGGTAAAACAAACCAACCCAAAATCGAGATCAGATGCCTTCTGTCACTTCATCCCTGATCGAAGACATCATTTCGTTTCCGATTCGATGTCTTTTTGTTCGTTGCGTAAAGAACTCAACACCCGAAAAGATCTCTTTGTGATCACGTCCTGCACGAGAACGACAGCCACTCTTTGACGTGAGGTTCTGCACCTGAAGAAGAGCTTCTCAGAAGGTCGAAACTTCATCGTATTCCGTCTTCCCCCCCCCC
Source organism: Ryuthela nishihirai (assembly GCA_038380435.1). NCBI lineage: Eukaryota > Metazoa > Arthropoda > Arachnida > Araneae > Heptathelidae > Ryuthela > Ryuthela nishihirai. The sequence goes on along the minus strand of JAWZYU010000029.1, from coordinate 31,699,077 downwards.
CCCTCTCCGAACTTCCTCTTGCGCTGTGACGGACGGACACTTAAACGCTGAAGGTAGCCCATTAGCAGCCCAATGTGAGAGAGCATGCCAAGAGGAAAGGGAACCACGCCAAGAACTAAAAGAACTTTGACTGAGAACTTCTCAAGGGTTCTACTTTCTGATTCATCAGGCTCTCCATCCAGTTTGGGATGCTCGGCTCTGTCACCTCCGACCACTTGACCTTCGCGGGTCGGAACTTCGTCTTGCGAGTCCGAAGTACCTGAACTGTCCTCAAGATGTCGCTTTCGTCTCTTCTTCCTTTCTCCTTCCCCCTCATATCTTCCCCACCCTCTCTCTTTCGTCTTCCCTCGGGGCGGAAATCCTTTCAAGATGGCTGACAATAGCGGCAGAGTTGGCCCTTCCGATGTTTGGACATCGCCGTCTGAGGTACGGGAGGGCGGAGATGCTGATAGTGATGCTGGTGGGGAGGAGAAAGGGACAGAGGGGGGTTCCTCACTGCGGGCTCCAGCTGGGATGGGAATGTTTGCCGTGGAGGACTCGTTGCCATAGCAATGTCATCCGGTTATTCTTGCTCTTATTCTTCTGCGCGGTCATCATCGGAGTGTTGATGTCGGCTACTAAGACCACTTTGCTGATCGTGTGGGGATGGAGGATGATGATAGATGGATCCGAGGAGGGGAGAGAGCTCCGCGTTTACTTTCTTGCTCTTCATCTTTCCTGACTCTCTCTCTCTCTGGGAGGGGCGTTTGTCTACCTTCAACTGAAAAGAAGGGAGGCTGTCACCGAGAAATCAAGGAACGCGTGATTCCACGTAGTGACGCCTAGATAACATGGGAGCTATTGGCCGGTATCTGGGGATACGGAATCGAGGATTTTGGAGACAAGTATTGAAACATTTCTCGCCACAAATATATTTGAATGTTTAAGATTTCGTCTCTTCTTCCTTTTCTTATAAAATGCGAATGTGTACAGTCGCTCAAAAAAATATCCGAACGCTACCGTTGATAACAGAATTCAGAAAAAAATATTTGCCAACTTTTTTTTTTTAGAAATAAGTGATCTGGCAACCTTCGTGTCACGTAACACGAAGGTTGCCAGATCACTTATTTCTAAAAAAAGATCGTTGCCAGATATTTTTTCTGAATTCTGTAATCAACCATAATGTTCGGATACTTTTTTGAGCGACTGTAGGTGGTCATATTATTTTGATACTAGATCGTGTGGGCTCACTCACAGAAATATTGAGCGTGTGCAGTTACCGTTCACAGCAAACTGGAGCGTGCGCAGTTACTGCACAAATCCAATATCTGGAGCGTGTACAGTTGCTGTACACGCTCCAGATATTTTTCCTGAATTCTGTAATCACGTGACACGAAGGTTGCCAGATCACTAATTTCTAAAAAAAAAAAAGTTTCCAGATATTTCTTCTGAATTCTGTAATCGATTATAGAGTTCGGATACTTTTTTGAGCGCCTGTACGTGTATCAGATCCTGAAATATTAAAAGCATTTCCTTTGTTTCTCGGTGAGAAAAGGGTCACCGATGGGCTTGAAAAGGTAGGCGTCCGTCCGATGAAACGTTAAGCCATGACTCGTGTTCGTGTACAGGAAAGACGTGTCCTGCGAACGTTAAAGAACACACTGGATGGAATTGAGAGGAAACTTTCGTCCCTTAACTGCGTAGTGGTTTTCCTTCTCCAAACTTCTTGGGGTCCTCGTGACCTGGCCCGAAACACACAATTTTGAGTGCAAAAAAATAAGATCTGTTTAGAGGTAAAACAGTCCAAGATAATCAACTCAGTTTAATGGATTGGGTTGTTTTACCTCTGAGCGGCACTTTTTTGCACACCATGGGCTAAATGGCCAGGTCACAAGGACTCCGAAGACTCAGAGAAGGTTGGGGGAGGGGACTCACTGGAACAGCTGTTGGGAGACAGATGGTAGCCTCCCGTCAAGGCCATCCAGTATGTTCTTTAACGTGTGTTGGGTTGTTTTACCTCTGAGAGGCACTTTTTTGCACACCATGGGCTAAATGGCCAGGTCACAAGGACTCCGAAGACTCAGAGAAGGTTGGGGGAGGGGACTCACTGGAACAGCTGTTGGGAGACAGATGGTAGCCTCCCGTCAAGGCCATCCAGCAAGTTCTTTAACGTGCACAGGGTATGGCTCTCCCGCACACGGGGCCACGGCTTAATGTCCCATCCGACAGACGGCGGCCTTTCCAAGCCCATCGGTGTCCCCTACTGACCGTGGGCAGGGCGGGGAATTTTTGCGGAGATAAATCTCAACGCTGACCCAGCTGGGACTGGAACCTGGGAACTATAGATTACGAGCCTGGCGCGCTACCGACTGAGCCACCCCAGCCCCCTCAGTTTAATGAATAGGTTTAAAAAGTGGGAT